>JAVQMF010000035.1:7500000-8750000 GCA_032878935.1 Erythrophleum fordii
GAAGAGAAAATATTTTCTCTCAATTTAGATCGACAAAGAAAAAATATAGAAGAAAAAAAAGTTGTTGATTTGATATAACAATAATATCGTTATTATCTAATATTAATGATTTTTATCAATAAATGGAATATTTTAAAGATTATGTTTTAAATATAAATTAACTATTCTAAATTTATACATATATATATTTTAAAATAAAAATAAGAATAATAAAAAAAGAAAACTAATTTAAAAAAAATATTCAAATAGTAGAAAAAATTATTTTTGAATAAGATCAAAAAATTTTTTAATAAAAAACACATTCAAAATTTAAAAAATATTTAAAAAACACATTCTTTAAATTAATTAATTTTTTTTTAAATTTTTTATAAATTATTATTTATTTTAAAATTTTGTAAATATTATTTTAATATATATTAATTTAAATATAATATATATAAATATAATATATATATATATATATAATGACTTACCAAACAATGCATTATATATATATATATATATATATAATATGCATAGGCAGTGAATTGCAATGCATTATATATATATAATCCAATTGAATGACAGTTGAATATATATTGCGATTGTCATTTGGTTATAGGCATCCGACTGCAATGCGGTAGGATGCTTTTTTTTTAATTATATATATATATATATAATTTGTTGATTTTAATATTAAAAAAATGTTATTATTTTGTAAAATATATTATTATTAATTAATGTTATGATAAAATTTTAAATGAATAATTATAACATTAATTAATTAATAGATAAAAATATTAAAAAATTTTGCTGTCGAAATTCTAAACTATGTGATGCGGAGTTTTTCTCCCAAAATTTTTCTATTTTTGAAAAGAAAATTTTTCTGTGAGACTCATACTAATTTTTACCTCGACTTTTTTTTCCTTCTGCTTTTTCTTTTGCATTCAAACTAAGTAAAATTTATGTTTTCCTTTTTTTTTTTCAACTTTTTCTTTCTCTTTTATTTTTCACCCCCAAACCAAATTGGTGTGATCACGGGGCATTCTTGTGCACATAAGCTTGCTAATACTTGTCTAGTATCGGTATTTTCGATCCAACCTGTGCCAAGATTAAGTATTTATCGATGAGTGCTTGCTTCGGGGGTCCTACCATGTTACAAGTAATATTTTTTGTTATTTAGTTTTATTCATTTGTGAGCAAAATTCATAGGCAGGTTAAGCGGCTCAACCTATGGATGGAGGCTGGGCCGGAAATTCTAAACGGCTTAACTTGAGCCTACGCAAGAAAAATCCGTCTGAAACTATTACGTAATGAGATCAGGCCAGAAATTCTGTCATATTTGACAGTTTTAGGAATTTAAATGAAACAAAAGTGAAGTTTTCATGGATATGTACCTCTTACGAGATGATTGATCAGGTCACAAACTGGAACTTTATGCTGTTAAGATAAAGACTCGCAGTATTAAGATTAAGGGTAATGTTACTTAACATAATTATATTATTATCGCTGTGGATAATTGTAATTATGTTAAATGGTTTTATTTAGAACATTTTAGTGTAGTCTTGCTTAATTATAATTCTACAATCTCCACACATGGCTTCCTACTTCAAGCCTTGGAAAAGTAGACATCAAAAGAATGAATTGATGGTATTTTCAAAAGACTAAATATAGGTATAGTTTTTTTTTTTTTTTAATATATATTTTTACTATCAGATTTTTTATTAAAATATGGTAAATGTATAATTTTTTAATAAAAATATAATTTCATTAAAAATTATATAATTATTTATAAAAATAATATACTTGTTATATTTTAATTAGATAATTATATATTTGTAATATTTTGATTGAGAAATCTGATAATAAAAATATAAAGAATTACATATAAATTATTTTCATTTTCAAATTACAAATCAAAAGGGGAAAACAGAAGTTCCTACTCTTCAATTTAGAATTATATGCCATTATTATTATTATTATTATTATTATTATAGATTGGGTTATTTTTTAATTTTATGCTAATTTTCTTTTTCAGATCATTTTGAGAGTGCACTTTTATTTCATTAGTTGGATAAACTTAAGATTTTACTGAATCAAATTGTAACTGATAAAGCAAGACCTTTGATTTAGTCCGTTTGAATATAATTAACAAAAATCATACTACTAATCATAAACACATGGTCAAGTGTCAACTAATTGACAAATCAAAGTTTTCTCTGTTTTTAAAATTATATCCTTTTAGGACATGCCATATGCACATGAAGCATGTGATCATGTTCCTCATATATATCTATATTTAAGGTAGTGATTCCTGCATCACTTTCTAGAACCAATAAACATGTAGAAATTAGAAAATGTAAAGTAGCCATATACTAGTATTGAGCAACATATTCAAATTAACAGAAATTAAAAAAAAAACATAAAATTTAACGTTTATATCCTTCAACTTGATAAGTATGACTATATAGTATGAAGAAGAAAGTACATAATGCCATGTGCCCTTCAAAGATTTAAAAAATAAGGAAAAGCTCAAAACTTCTGTATTAGATACCAGTAAACGATGGTATTAGCAACATTTTTGCTTGTACACATATTTTGTTTGGTTTTACAGAAAAAAAAAAAAGATTCCCATTCTTCTTTACTCCATTATTCTCTTTCTACTTTCTAGTATATTCAGTTAGATGGGTGTTTTAGTATGAAAAATCAAGGGTCACTAATCACTTTTTTTTTGGTTTTTGCATCAACGGTTTGTGTTTAGTTAATTTTGATCTAAAAGTGATTAAATAATAACTCATCTTATTTCTCATAAGTAAATACTCAAATGGTGTCAATGATAATAATTGACTCTCTATTACTAATTGCTCTAAATCTTGCTTTAGAGTGAGAATAACTAATTTAATTTAATTTTTATTTTTTTGCCCCCCCAAAAAAAAAAAAATCAAATGGCCATGTAGGGCATTATTATGTTGACTAGCTAGCAACTTGTCCTAATCGGGCAGCGTATAACAAGCATATTCTGTTAAGTATCACAAAAAAATTCTCTGTAGTACTTCATCTTGTATAGTTGCAAAGAGGAAGATTAAAAACTTTTAGCGTTAAAAGTTACTTTTTAAAATGTTAGATTTAGGTATCTATTTTTTTCTAACTGCACTTTATGGATTTATTCCTAAATGACAAAGGAACAAATTGTTAAGAATTGGGGATGTGTGTATAATATATAAAGTAGGTTACACAAATTTTTCGGAGTTTTGTTGTAATTATATAAATTTTTCTTTTATTTTTAAAATATATATATTTCTTTTAAAATAAAAAAAATTTCTTTATATTTTAGACTAATTTAATATTTTTTTACCAAAATATATTTTAATTAATTTTTTTAGTTCAAAAAATTATGTATTCAAGTTAATGGAGAGCAATTTAGTAAAAAATTTAAAATTAGACAAAAGTATTAGATAATTCTTGTTTTAAGAAATATTTTTATATTTTTTGAAAATAGAAGGGACTTTGTGCAATTTATTTTAATATATATTAAACAAATATTTGGAACTTCAAAAAATGCCAGAACTATGATATGCATGCACGTGTATCGTGATCTGCAAGCAGTTTGATTAATTACCATATATTATCTGACTAACGTCATTAATCAATGGCGTTTAATTTGATAAGGACAAAATATAATCTTGACGTGCATTGGAACTGAGGAGACAAAGTCTAAAACGACGCCCAATGATATGTCGTTTAAAAACCAACCTCATCGATGGCAGTATAGCATCAAATCAAATCTAAGTTGTCCGGTTTTTCTTCCATTTTTTTTTTCCAAAGAGAAAGAGAGGATGGTTGCGTGAAAAAATTATAAAGAAATGTTCTTACATATATATATATTTCTCATAAAATTAATAAAAACTCATTAATATGCTTCTAGCTACATTTCCATCTTCCACTGCCATAAATTTCTCAATAATAATAATAATAAAAGAAAGGTTGCAATTAATGAATATCTTAATTCAAATGAAATTTGGTAATGCCAGTCGCAGGTATTCCACAATATCCTTCGTTTTCATGCAGAAATCAGCTCCCATCTGTCTCAAAAACAAACATATAATCACTTAGTCTTAAGCACTCTAAAATCCAAAACATTCATGGAACATCAAAGCAAATAATTAGACTTTCCATTAATTTGTTTTATATATAAACCGATCAAAATGAGAAAATTTTAGGTAGAATATTGGAGCTATCAAAGATAAGTAAATAAAATAAATAAATAAATATATATATATAGAGAGAGAGAGAGAGAGAGTATGTCAAAGATATATATTTCCTTATAATTAACTCGGTGTAACAAAACATTTTTTTTATGCTTTAACTTCAAAAAAGTTCACTCAGCCGGGAGGGATCAAAACAAGATTAGCTGAAAAGTTCATTTTGTATTATTTACGTTTTCTTTTTAATAAAAACATAATCTGTACACATATATTTTACATAACTCAGCATCCAATCCTAATATTACTCAAAAGAAAATATCTTCAAATATCATAGTTCTATTAATTAAAAAAGTTTAACAATGAAGACTTGAAAATTACACTAGAACTTATTTCCAGAAGGAATTATAAATAGGTGTACGTACGTAGATAAATGTGCAGTAATAATAATTTGAATTTGATATATACCTGAGCAATAACAGTGATGTCAGTGTCATTCCCAAAAGGCACAGCATTGGTAGTGACCACAATCAAATGAAGCTTTGCAATTTCAGTCAACAACGTTGGAAGGATTCCTTTCTGATTCCCACAGTGAACTCGAATGAGCACACTCCTCTCTATAACTTTTGCTTCAATTTCCGGCAGCAGCATGCTTTTTTTGTTGCTGAAGTTGTCGTCATTTGACTCGACGTAACTACGGTAAGAATAATTACCATCATTATTATTATTATCGTCGTTGTTGCCATAAGGCAAATATTGATTACTAGATGGCGAAGAAGATGATGATGATCTCTTCACAAAAACCACTGATTCCACCACTTTCTTCTTGCTCTTCTCGTCAAGGTTCTTGATGCGTTCTTGAAGATCTTTCATGCACTTCACGGCTTCTCCAAGGATCGAAGCCTTGTCCTTCTGTATCAGGAAGAAAAAAGGAAAAAAATTATGGATTCCATGTGAATATATTACTAGGAAAGGGAAAGTTTACAAAATAATTCATTAATACCTCACTTTAGCCCTTCCAGAAAATAAAGAAGGGAGTGGCCAACCCAAAAAATATATATATAAAGAAGGGGAAACAAAATTAAGAGGCATGTGCCTTTTCACATGGGGATCCCAAAAAGAAAAAAATACCTTCTTTATTTTCTAAATAATTAAAGTAACCCAGTGGTAAGAGAATATATGGATACATGAGGACCAAACTACAGTTTTGTATGAAAATAAATTAAGCCATTAATTAATAATCAAATTAATTGCAAAACTATTTGGCAATCAAAGGTTCTCATATAACGCATGAATCATAATTTTTGTGATGGATTATTTCTTAATCTTAGTAAATAAAAAAACCAACACAATTATTAATTAAATTACAAGAATGAAAGCAATAACTATAATAATTATGTATAAGGATATAATTAACCAATTAGGATTGATATTTTCCGGGATAATATTGCACTAAGTGTAGTTAGAAAGAAATAGATATGATGGAATCCAATTAGTGGTCAATTCCCACTGCTTGTGTTAGTCTCCCTCAAATTGCACTTGATGTAAAATTGGAGAAGATTTGAATTCAAATGTAAGGAGTTATTAAAATACAAGAAAGAAAGCATTAATTAATAATCATTTAGAGGAATATAAGTAATTGATGCAAATTAGACTCCTCTCCAACAGTGCACCAAATGCAGTTTTATAGAGACAAACACACAATAGTGATTTTTATCATTTTTGTGTCTAACCTAGTATCCAAATAGAATGAATACCTTTTTCTTGCCTGGTACCACTCTTGAAAGAGCCAAGAACCTCTGGTTAAGGTCTTGTCTTCGCTTTCTCTCAACTACTAAGTGGTGTGGAAGGGGTAAGGGAGTAGTCACTTTGCTTCTCCACTTGTCTCCATTATTCATGGCTGCATCAAACTCAATCCAGTTCATAGAACCCAAAGGTGATAATGGATTCCTCGTAGGTTTCTCAATATAATTTCCATTCAAGTAAGAAAATGAAAGAGAAGCTTCAGAAAAACTAAAACCAGTGGAATTATTAGTTTCAGGTTGATGATACAATTTCTGATCCGTCAATTGATGACCAGGCTCTTTCTGCTTTGTAGCAATTTCAACACCTAAAGAAGACATTTTCTTGGTGTAGAATTCTGGGAAAGTACGAGGGTCCTCCTCCATTTCCTGTGAAAATTAGATGCATCAGAAAAATAAAAGTTTACTATAACATATAAAATTAGTTAGCTTAGTTGATCAGAATAATTGATGGTTAATAATTGCTTTCCAAATCTCATAAAATAATAATATCTTAAATGCATCCAGTCAATTAAAAATGCATTTTAATTAAAGTTTCTTAAGATTACGTTTGAATTAAGTAATTTAAAAGGAGAAAATAACTTTTGAAAATATTTTAATTGCTTTGTGTGTAAAAAACAACCCGCACACATAAAAAAATTTTATAATTATAATCATTATCCAAAAAAAAGTTTTAAAATGCCAAAATTTGAATTGCAAGCAATTTAAAATTTTTTTACATTATAAATTCTATAAAATTCGAAATATCATAATTAATCTGATAATCTAAACACAACCTGAAGAGAAAATATAATCCCTGATTGAAGCAAAAGGGGACAAAAACATAAAATAGTGATCTTACAAGATCATGTAGCCATGTTTCCAATGAGCCGTCCATCTATATAATTATCAGCAAAATAATAAATTTTAGATTGATCTGAAATACTTTGGCCGTTGGGAAAGCCGGATGAATTAATTGGGATAGGAGAACTAGGGCTTCGCTTATATATATGAGCTTGACATTTGAGAAATTTCCCATGATGCTTCCAAATTGCATGTGTTAAAATAGCTCATTTTATTTTAATTTTTGTTTTGGTCATCGTTGGAATATTGAGGCTTTCTCTCTCTAACTATTATTATGCTCATAATTATTTTAATTATCTTTGCGTTTTTTTATTATTTTCCACTGTCGTTGAAAGGGACATAACTGGAGATTCTTTAATTAAAAAGCTAGTATATGTTTTGTGCGTATGAAAAAACAAACAAAAAATAATAAAATCATATATAATTGCCATTCTCAATGATAAACAACTCATCACAAAATCATTATTAAATATCAATTTTATCTTCTTCTTTTTCAGAATAGTGCAAAAAGGAATATTATCTTTTGTGGGGCTAATATGTAGGTCTTCTCTCTCTCTTTCTCTAATTTCTTTATATATCGTCCTTCATTAAAAATATTTGGCAACGAAAAGAATAGAGACGTACGTAGTTCGTATATCTTGATGTGTAATTTTAGTGTATGTATTGTTAAGAATTTCAATAGGGTTTGAAAGATGACGAGGACATATATATATATATACACACACTATACGCGCACACACACACACACTAGATATATATATATATATATATATATATATATATATATATATAGCGTGAATCCAACGAAAGCATGGACGCCACTAATTAATCTAGAATTGCCAATCCCATTAAAAATTTACAAATATTGTTGGTTTTTGTTGACGATTATTGTACTCATATAATTCATGATCTTATCTAAAACTATATAGCCAAATTGGTATACATAAAATGATAATATTCAACATATTAGAGGAACGAGAATCATGCTCAAATTCCTATAAAAAATAAAGATATGAATCGTGTTGAACTCGTGTATATATGCCTATGCATGTGAGAGAGAATTAAAACAAAAATTAGGGATGAGTTTAATTAAATTTTACTTCTTAGACTTAAAATAAAAATTTACATAGAGAGAGAGAGAGAGAGAGAGAGAGATTACACTATTAAATGAAGGATTTTTTTTAAATATAAAATTTACTGTTAAATTAGTAGTTTTTATTGTGAGAATCATTTTCAAAAAATGTAACAGTAATATAAAATTGTTTTATGTTTTATTTGAATATAGCAAACTTTTAACTATTTAATTGTATATTTATATCTATCCAATTTTTATAAAATTTAACATAAAACGTCAACATAATAATTACTTCTAAACCAACAATTGAATTAACAAAACATTCTCTGATAAAATTTTAAACGATGTAAGAATACGAAATTATGCACCAGTGTCAATTGATGCCTCCTCATATATATATAATGGTCATTCATCTTTTACCCATGTACTCAAACCTTGGTAATGGATTGTTGTGTATTTATTTAATTTCTTAATTGTGATACCAGTGAGTAATTTTTTTTTTTTAAAAAAAGTGTATAGTGGTGGATGGGCGGGTTTATCCTCATTGTAACTCAGATTTGAGTACCAAACGCTGCACCCAGAACGGTGGGTTTTGGTGGTGGTTTCCTCAGAGTATGTTTGATTTATAACTCCCAGTTTTCCTCGGTTTTAACAAGATAGATATAGATATATATAGATATATATATAACAATTTTTTTTCAGTAAAAGCATCTTCAAGTTAATTTGTACATTCACTGAGATTAGGCCTTTTTTAAGTGATCTGATTCATTTTAAAAAGTGAATTTTCACAAATATTGGTCCCGAGATCTAAATTTGAATAATTAAGATAGAGAACACATCACTTTAATCACTAGGATAACTTCCGATCATAGGTTTCATGTTTATTAAATGCACTCGCATATTTATAGGTTTCTGTTGAAAAATTCAAGGTTAACCTCATTTATCACCTTCCTTTACATGTAGTATGTGGCGTTTGACATGTGTTTTATATTAAGTTTAAAAAGGGTTATATCTTAACTTACAGTAATTACTTTTTACCTAATAATAAATTCTTAATCCAGACGAAGAAGCCCGATTGTGAGCCTAGTTTCAGACGATTTTTTCATATATCAAATTTTCTACTCAGACATTGAAATATATGGCCTTGTGGAATGCATGGCCCTCCCAATGGGAATGCATTTTGCTCTCATCATTGGCCTTCATGAATGTGTTAAAAAAAAATTTGTTGTACAATAAAATTATTTGATACATAGAATTGTTAAGTATAAAAATATAAAAGAGATAGGAATGTAAATAAAAATTACTCTTATACTTTTACTAAAAATAAAAAATAAAAAAATAGATACCGCTGAATAATAATAATAATAATAATAATACGTTATATAAATTAGATAATCTTGTTTTTTATACTTGTTTTTTTTCCTTTGGTTTCCATTTCCTTCGGCCAACCAGACATTTTTGAGAGTATACTTGGACCAACCTCACGCCTAGATTCCTTATTGCAGGATTTCAGAATTCTTTGCATCTTTATTCTCATCTTGTTGCTGGAGCCAGATTCCGAGAAATTCAAGCAGAGCAGCTCATGTTATTGCAATTTTTTTTAATTTTTTGGGTGCAGATAATAGTGTTTCCACCACTTGGTATAATGGTATGATGTTATTCCAAATCGGGTAGTTAATGTAATCACTTTTGAAGCTTATCAATAATAGCTCTACCTCACCAAGAACCAAAAAAGTAGGGAAAAAATAAATTCATGCTTGTAATAATTTCATTATATTATTTAACACATTTTTCACAGGAGTGTCATTTTGACTTCAGATACAAATAGAATATAAATCCAAAATTTCGTCAAAATGAATAGAGAATGACGAAAATTAAATTTTAACTCACGAAATCATAAAAATTCGCATGCATTTTGCCTTAATTAAGTGAAGAATCATGAATAACGTTATTGTAATATACAACATTGTGATTGCAACGTCATTTCTAAAAATAACAATCATAATGTAAGGAGAACCATAAGTTGCAAAGTGGCTTGCTAACACTTTCATATATATTCCCATTGTAAGAAGAGCCATACACAGCAATAAATCTCCCCCTAGGTTTCCCAAAACCAAAAGCCAAGCGGAGGAGGAGGAAGGAAGGGGAGAAGAGGGGGTGGGGAGGAGGATAAGGACCTTAGAACTAAGTCTCATGGGTTAAAAACCACAAGAAAACATTAAAATGAAAACTGAAGAAAGTGAATATATGACATTTTTGCAGCAAGGCCAATATAATTTATTTCACTAGTGTTCCTTTGGTATTTTCAGCCGTGGCTCATCATTTCAACCTGTCTTCCAATCAAGTTTGAGCAACCCCAATGCCATTTCCAGCAAAATGGTTACCTATCGCAGGTGGATATGAAAATACAACCCAACCCCACGCCTTGTATATAATAGTAAGGGTACATGGGGAATTGGGAATCAGATTTGCACCTAAACCTGTACATGCTAACCACTACTGTGTTCCTACCAACCACGCATAGTAACAAAATAAGCTCCCCTGTTAAGACAAAAAAGAAAGACATGAAAGAAAAGACACGAGGAACAAATCAACGCTGAGTTTTTCATAATACACAAAGGGGCCTGGTTGCAAATTTATCAGAGTGCTGCACATTGGTATGGCAAAACAAGCAAGGATGAGTTGGAAACATCCACTTGAGAAGCAACTCGCACTTCTCCGGCTTTGGCTTCAGATTGCCTAATGTGTAGTTGGAACAGATGCAAGATTGTCCTGAATGATATTTGTTGACGTGGATGGATCTTGGACCCAAAAATCATGATCATTAGGTGAGGTTCTCATCTAGTTGTGTATCAACTCAGCACTGTCTCAGAGTTCACGTGACCACTACTACTGCTTCCAGCATTACTGTTAAGTTCAACCACAGGCACAGAGCGCTGAGCAAAATCTAGTAATAGCTTCCTTTGATGGTCATCGGTATGAGGAAGACTTGCACGCAAGAGTTCAACTGGCATTTCCCTACTAATGGCCTTGGCAGCATCGGCATTAATGACAGCCATATGTGGTGTGCCTTGCATTCGCAAGGATTGCGTTATACTATGATATTTATTCATGCAATACTTAGTTAAAAGGCCAAAGAATTCATCGAATGAGCCCTGCCAAAATGAACGATTAGCTATATTATAGTTGCAAGCAGCATGAGGATCAGTTAAGAGTTCAGTAGCCCTCTCAAGAACAGATACTAGGACAACAGAGGCACCATCTCCGGCAGCACTTCCAAGGGGACGTAGAGGGGGCTGCTCTGAGGAACAAACCACAGCTGCAAGACAAGCACTGAGAGCACCAAGATCCATCCCTCGGACACACTGGGAAACAACCTTTGCAAGGTTAATTGTTGTTTCTGCAGCTCCCAGATCAGAGGGGAGGCCACCAAATAAGAATCTTAAATGACGAAAGATAGCCATGCAGACTATCCGCAGAAGCTCACTACCAGGAAGAAGCAACTGAAGATACCTTGCCAGGAGCTTACGTCCCTTGGGGAGAGATACTAATCGTAAGAAAACAAGGTCATCCTTAGCAGCAAGACCAACTTTGTGTCCATTCTTTCCCAGTGGGTCAACTAGCTGAAGAGAAGTTGCTAGTCCTTCCAACAGGACCTGCCTTCTTAGTCTTAATTGGGTTCCACCATCTTGTATCTGATTGGCCTGCAGGAAACGATCGATATCATCTACATCAAGAAGAAGACAAAGACCATCCTCAATTGTGACCCTAGCAGCAAACATAGGCTCTTGTTCAAGGGGCTTCTCTAAATTGTTTTGCTCAGAGCTACCAGTACCAGAAGAGTTTGGGGGATCAACTTCAAGGAGAGGACGAGGCCGGCGTATAGATGAGAATGAAACCCTCCCTAGAGCATCAACTTGAAGAAAAGCATGGGGCTCGGAATTAGCACGGGCTCGTGCAGGAAGGTCCCTTATTTGGGTTGGGCAAAATGGATGTTTCAACTTAGCACCAGAAGATTTTTTAACAAGACAAGCTTGGTGATAATAGTCATCTACATATGGATCATTACTATGCGTCACTGCAAGCTGCATTCTGAGAATACTCTCAATTTCATCACTTGTCATATACTTGGACCTAAACTGCAATGACCCACTATCACTCTTCTGGCTACTGACATCAGAACCCTGTTGAGATAAGCGAGGATTATGTCTACCTTTATGAGTTGATTTTGGTCTATGATCCCTAACATCAGCCAGACCAAGCATATGTTCATATTTGCTAATCACAGACGAGCCAGAAGAAAGATGGGGATTAAGTAAATGGGACCGGAAACCTGATAGGTAACCTGCTGATTGCTGAGCAGAATGATGCAGTCTATGCTGTGGTTGCCGCAACTGAGTCATTAAGTTAGGAGGTATGGATCCATTATGAAGGTGTAATTGCTGCTGCAACAGATTGCTTAGAAGATTTGGATGATCTCCAGGATATAACCCTGCAGGGTTGACCCATTGATTCTGCATGCGATGATTAAGAGGGGAACCAGTAGTAAATTGGCGCATATTTCTACCCAAATGGGACCCATGGCTTAATCCAGTCAATTGAAGTGCAGAATTGGAAAAATGAGAACGACTTTGTGAAGATAATGCAATCTGAGTTCCCCCAGCATGATAAGGAATTATCAGGTTACTTGTACTATGATTTGGAGAAGGCTGCTGGGACTTACCACCAGGGGGAGGATAAGAGGTAAAAGAAGACTTTGGCACAAAAGTTGGTTCGCTAAAGAAATGAGGATGCTGCTGTTGCTGATCAGGATAGGAAGAAGTTCTGTACAAGGACGATTGTGGCTGTGATGACCAACGTTTACCATCCTGAGCAGCTTCAACATCAAATATACACTGATCAAACCAGTTGACAGGTTCACTAGAGTGATGTTGGAGGGGGTAGTGTTGCTGCTGCCGTAGCTGCTCAGGGTATGAAGATGCTCTGTACAAGGGCTTTGGTTCTTCTAAATGAGGGAGAGTAGAATGGAGACCTTCACTGTTATAAGCATGCTGGTCAAACCAGTTGGGAACATCATCCCTTAGTGCCCAGTCAGAAGCAGAAGAACCTGGATAAAATATAGTATTAACAATCCAGTCAAATTGAAAAAGCTGCATACAGAAAAAAAAGAGCAGTGTAGCCACAATGCGGCCAATAGGCAGTCACTTAAAACATCAGGGATATATTCATCACAGGAATTCAAAATAATGTCCACTCAATAATTAGACATCTCCCTGGGTGTATTGCTTTTTCAATGAGTCATTAAAGTTCAAACCATTTGGAATCACACCACTCACACTGATACAGTCTGCATTTTGATTTGTGTGGAGTTGCCCACAGACGTATACCCACCAAAACAAAAAAAGTTCATCCAAAATTCACATGTATGAATGGTTTGTAACTACCATTAGGCCTCTTTAAAACATCAGGAAAAAAAGAAACAAAAAAGGAGTTTACTAATAATGACCTACAAAAAGATAAAATAAGATTGATTCACACGAGCAAATCTCTGATGAAACACCACATATAGCACAACTACATGCCCTTCCTGCTACATTAGTGTGGTTACTAAGTGGCCCCAAAAAACACCTATTCAATCCCAACACATTCACCAAGATACTGATATTTCTTGGACCTTTTCCCCCCATTTTCAAGGCTGGGTAAGTTTTACCACCTAAATGACCATCACACTATAAATAAACTTGGAGCAGAAATTCATATCCCCCTCCCCATTTGAATGAAACAGTCAGATGCATCTCATTACAGGTTTTGTATCTATGTCTATGCATACAAGTAGGAATGACAATGGTCCATTAAATTATCCACCCACTAAAAATTACAGATCAATAGATCAGGAGAAATTGGATCCAATTTTTAATGGACGATCATGGATATTCAATGGATCTTTCCACTTTTTGCCTATTAAATCCCACCCTCTCAGACCCAAGTATGCACACACGCGCGCACGCGTGCATGCACACACATAAATAGACAAACGCCTGTATTATATCAATACACATGTATAGACACACACATGCATATATGCACACTCATGCACACATGCATGTGCGCATGCGCATGTGCACACACATTTAGGAATGCATATGTTAGGGGTGTTCATTGGCCTATTAGACCCTAGGGGCTGCCCTAACACTACCTAATTGGCTGGGTTGGACCAAAAATATAGATGGGCAAAACTTTAAACAAAACTATATCAAGTCAGGCAGGGCCACAGACGAAGATATGTTCTACCCAACCCGTCCTAATAGTTGCTTTTCTTTTAATTATCAATATCTTGTCATCTTATATATATATATATATATATATATTATTTTATCTAATTTTCTTGCATGCTGTGGCTTTCATTACCTACCTAAACCCTCCTTGCTTTTTAATTATTTCATCATTGATATTCATGCTTATTAACATTTCTTTTGTTGAATAATAAAAATACACATATTTACCTAAGGATAATTATGTTAGTATAGTTTATATTTTGCTTGATAATACTAAGCTATTTTTTTTATTATTGATAAAAACATGAGGGTTCTAAAAGTCCATTATTTTGAAGTATATATCTATAAGTTTGCAAAAAGATATTTTTATATTACAAGTATCAGTTCATAAGGAAAAAAAAAATTATGATTTGGGCGGTCGTAACCTACCCTACCCTAACATAAAATTGGGTTTGTTCGAGTCGAGCCAAGCCACAGACATAAAAACAAGTCCAATGTTTTAATTGGGCCAGTCATCGGGCATATTAAATGTTCGGCCTGACCCTACTCATGAACAACCCTAGCACATGCATACATGTATACATGCACATATGCATATACTTACACACATTTGTACAAACACACATGCACATACACATATACCACATGCAAATATAAACACGTGTATACAAATACATACATATATCCGCATATGTATACAAACATAAATAGAAATATATAGACATGCACATACACATACCACATGCATATATAAACAAGTGTGTATACAAATACATACATACATCCGCATATGTATACAAACATAAATAAAAATATATAGACATGCACATACACATATACCACATGCATATATAAACACGTGTATACAAATACATACATCAGCATATGTATACAAACATAAATAGAAATATATAGATAGCACGTTTGTATAAGTGCACATGCACATGCATGTGTACACACACAGGCACTCACGCATATGAGTGCACACACATTAATATAGGCATGCACATGCATATATCCACAAGCGCGTAAACACACACAAAAATTCACATGCATATATGCACATAAGCACGTACATATGCACATGCATTTTTTAGCCTTTTCTTTTCTAAACTTGAGAAGAATACCAAAGGCGCTGCTTTAAAATACAAGTATATTTTAAAAATAAACATAATCAAGGATAAATTCATAATGTCTATTATTCATTTTAATATAATATTTAAGTAATGGGTGGATTGGATGGCTTGAATATCCATCCAAATATATGGGACAGATGGATGGATGCATGTCCACAAAATAGGTCATGAATAGATTTGGATTATCTGAGAAGCTTCTCATTGGATTTTAAACAAGTCAACAGGTTAAGTTTGACCCACTCATTACAATCCAATCCAGATTCCGCGCATTTGCCATCCTTACATACAAGATATTTCCAAACACATGTACTTGTTCATAACTAGAATTTTCATTGTTGTTGTGTAAAGCTCAAAACTGCTCACAAGCACTTCAAACGAAGGGTGCTGTTAAATAATAGCAGAACCGACGAAGAAAATACCATTGCATAATTTTCATTAGATTATCTATAATTTCTTCTTATCAAGCCTCTGGCATCACCACCAAAACCAAAATTTTCAATTTCACCAAATTGTGTAAAGAGTCTTTACTAGAGACTGCATATATATATATATATATATATTTAACTTGATATACTTGAGTGCCTTGTGTTATCAAGGAAGTGGCCATATAAGTAGACAACCAAGCAATACAACTATTTCTTACACATTTTTTATTTTTGTATATTTCCACTTGATACAAACCATCTTAATAAAAGCATAGTACTTCTGACAAGCATCTTCAAGTGCTGCTGTCATTTTCCTTACTTCATGCTTAGTTGTGTAGGGCAGTATTGACATCAAGAATTAGCCATACGGTTCAAGACTTCACAGTAAGATAAAGACCTTTAAGCGAATTGTTATAAAAACCAAGCAGACATTTTAAAATTTGTAAACGATCCCCATTTCTTCTTTTGCTAAAGTATCCTTCCATCAACCATCAACGAACTATCCTTACTTTCTGACAGAGCAGGATTAGTGTTCCCAATTACAGTTTACAGCCCCAAATATATCAAGTATTTTGTCCTGTTTTCACATAATTAGGTCTCGCTCTGGACACCTTTAAATCATACACTTACTGTACAAGCCTTCCATGATACAAATTATCATAAATTAAGTGAAATAAGATTCATCATTAAATGTGTACAAAACACACCCTTATTGTAAGTTTTTTTCCTCCTTTTTCAAATGTCATCCAGCAACTTCTGGCAATTTGCTATATTTGCCCAATTGGAAATTAACCTAAATTTATGGTATGCCACACTAAAAATTCTTATTATGAAGCAACATATACCTACAAGGACTGTAGCACTATCAATGCAATTCTCACAATAAATCATACATAAAATTGCCTACATACACCAAATTTTATTTTATCAGCAGATAGTAAATGAAACACCTAATAAAAAAATGTTGAAGAAAAATTAATCATTTTAATTAATATTTTCAACAGAACCATTTTACTTTTTTATTGAATCATCGCTTTACTACAACTCATGGACCACAATTACCCTTTATGGAATGATGGGTTGACAAATAATCTACGAACAGAAGCATTTCACTTGTTTTATTGAATTATTGCTTTCCTACAATTCATAGAAAATATTGCCCTTGGTAACCATTGGGTGACAAATAATTTACCGGCAAGAGTTTACAGATCATAGTTGTTCATAACAGTGTTATGCTTTACAGAAATAACTATTGGGCAAAGGATGGCATCAGAATATAACGGAAGAACATTACTACACATGTTAAATAAATATATCAAGAAGAGAAGTTCCATTTTCCAGGTAAAATAAGCAATATGAAAAAATATAGTTTTGCAAATAGGTGGATTTGAACAAATCCTCAACTCACTTTCTCTTGATCCCCGTTCACCAATAACTCCTGCATATCTTGGTCCACTAACAACCTTGTCCAACTGAAATAAAAGAAAAATCATAATCTTCTCATCAATCCATCTAGGGCAGAATATATGGCCATTTAAAAAGAGCAGTATTATGATCAATATAACAGAAAACTGAATCATAAATATGAGCATAACTGGAGCACATGTCAAGAAAAAGATCAAACAACTATCTTTTGTGTTGAGAGACAACTCGTTACTTGCTACCAAAATATTCAAATAAATTTAAAATGCCAAAGGAAGCAAACTGATCATATTATTTACTCCTTTTAACTAAATCTTATACTTCATTTTTTTCATTTTATTCTCATGAATAGGATGACACATCCATTGTCATTTGTCAACATGAATGGATGTATCAACAAGAATAAATAAGCTATCAGAATATCTACAAAACAAATAGGGACAAACTATGCATGCATTGCACACTGCACTTGTTCTTTTATTTTCTTTTTCTTCGTATGCATGGCATGGCAGGTTCATTGTCAACATGAACAGATGTAGCAACTAGAGGAAATAAGCTAGCAGGAAGGCTAAAAGGGAAACTGAAAAACTATGCATGCACACTGCACTGACAAGATTAATTACTCCAAATTTCAGCACAGACACAACATATTCTTGGCAGGCTTTTTTATATTTGCTGCAATAAGAAGTTTAATTGATGAAGAATTGGAAATGATAAATCTCTGACTAACAACAATTTTCAGAACCTGAGGTCCCAATGATCTAATGTCCCCAGATACAGAGTTCTTTATCAAAATTTTCTTCCACATTTCCACAAAATCAGCAACAAGATTGATTTCCTTGTTTCATACTGACCCCAAAGAGAAACATGGATAAGCACCATTTCACCCAACAGGAAGAATAATTCTGACCGCAAGAAACGCTATGGATTTTTTTGTCTATGCAGCCTTCTCAAAACCAAGAAAGCTTACCAAGGGAATGAAACCCTGATAGCCTATCAAGCTTGTGTAAAGATTCAGGGAGATCATAGCACAATCCACAAAGCTATGATTCATAAACAAAACAAGGGATTTGGTTTCAATGTCACAAGACACATTGAGCTATCACTTCTAATGATTCCTTTTCCATCTCCCTCTTTCTTTTTCTTTATTTTTCATCTAATATATAGTGACTTAGTGATCATTATTATCAGCTAGCAGAAATGACATAAAAACATAAAACAGGTTTAACTGTGTCACTAAAAGAATTCAAAACTAGAACATTATTATTCTTTGTTCCCCTCTTATCACCTTGACCATCAAGGTCAATTGTATAAAATAATCTCTAATCCCTTTCTCCACCGCTTCTGTCAAGTGTTCAAACCTGAACAAGGTCTTAATTTCTACATGTAAGTTGTAACATCTAGTCAAAACATTTGAACTATATAAACGATGGTTTCAGTATTGTGCAAAAGAAGCAGCAGCTAGTTTTAAGGAAGGAGATCGTGGGATGTATGTGGAGAAGCAGATATAAACAACATGGTTATTTTATATAAGACAATAACCTACAAATTATAGTTCTCACTTGTTAAACTTAGAAATTCCCAATCTCTGGCTGAATTGCCTGACCAACAAGCATAAATGCCCTAAAACAAGAAAGGAAAATACAAAAAAAAAAAAAAAATAACAATAATACACCCAGCCAAGAAATGAATCTTCTGAGTTGGTAGCTTTAACTAGTTTGAAGCCCCCCCCCCCCCCCACCAAAAAAAAAAAAAGTTAACAAGGATCCTAGCCAACATCAACAAGATGCTAAGAGACCAAACCATACCACTGGTTGCCTTCAACAGTTCCTCACAGGAACAGTAAAAAGCTTCTGAGAGATGTGAAAATAGTCAAGGAAACTGTAGGTTCAATGGTTCAGCAATATACAGTATTTAGAATATTCCCCTCTTTCCTCTTTGGCCAACCTCATCCCCTAAGTTATATGGTTTTGAATCATTACAGAATTACCTCATTCATATTACCAAAAATATATAAATCAGAAATTCAGAATATACGATTTTTCCGCTAAATAATGAATTCATGCAAATTAAGAAATAATCATCATTACAATACTCAGCCACTCATTTAATAAAATACCAAGCATTCAGAGACTCCATGATATATATTTGTTTAACATCCTTACCTTCGAAAAAGTGGTATTGAGATCATCAATATCAGATAGAGATCTCACATCCTCAGCCTGCAATGTGAAAGGAAAAGGTGTCAGCAATATTTAAATGGCAGGTAAAAGTAATCTATTCAATAAGTGAAGGATATAGAGCGACAAAGAGAGCACTCTGCCCTTGGTCATCAAAGCAGGCAATACATATGCTTCTTTATTAATTATAAAAACATACTGAAATCAAGAATTTAGGTAGATAAAAATCAGGTATTACTAGAATATTCTGGTAATGATCAACCAGTTATGGTACCCCAAAACAATCTGTTACAGACACAAATCACTGTGTTGGAAAGATATATGAATTGGGAGATTGGTTAAAACAGCACCATAGCAACACTTGAGTGGTATATCTATAAAGAAATATGAAATGCATTTGCCCCACAAACGTATTACATTCCCTAAAGATCATTTATGAAAAAACAGGCCAAAATGCTAAAAGGACACTAGTCTATCAAGAGATCATCATCTACCAAATAAAAATACACTCTAAATTTTGAGCTCAGCATCATCTACTTTGTTTGCAAGAGTCACATTTTGTCCACCTTCTATAAAAGCACCCTAAGAATCAGAAATAGCTTGACACAAAATCCCACCCAGTATATTCAGAAGAAACTTCTACACACAAAGCACTCTTAAGAATCAGAAATAGCTTAACACAAACCCACCCAATATATTCTAAAGAAACTTCTAAACACCCCCTTCCCCAACACACACAACCCCCCACCCCAGATTGTCCTATAAAAATTGATCCATCAAAACTGACACACTCAGCCTGCACACTACCTTTATTAGTTCTCAACGTCTCTCAACCCAACTAGCACCCTCCCTATAATGGAGAACCAATCCAACCCTTTAACAATAGATCAAGATCAAATGTTGTTAAAAAAAAAGAGGCACTTAATTAAAAAACCCCATGTACAACCGAATAAGCAAGGATCCCTAATAACAACTCTGACATCTAACCAACTCCTTGCTCAAATTTCGCCTCCTCTACTCATATTCTGAGGGAAGGAAAAACCTAGAATTTGAGTCACCCTCTTGAAAGTTGAAATGTCAAAAAGATAAATGTTTACTTGACCAGCAAGAGACAAGATATCAGAATGTAAAAATTTTACTTGAAACATACATACGTTAATAAATTGAAGATAAAACAAAATAAAGTTGAGAAGATTATATTCAACATTGTCTTAAGAAAAATAAGATCATTTAATTTTCACTTTTTGGGAGTTTGGGAGGAGCAGCCATATATTAGAACTTAGAAGCACTAAACGAAGAATAGGACATAGTGAAGATGAAGGAGGAGAAGACTAAAAAGTTTCAGAAAGATGAAAGGAAAAGAAACAATAAAAGGCATCGGTCATCTTCGTTATCTTCATTCACATCACAGATGTTGGTCAAAAACTCAAAATTACAGAGAATGAATTATTAGCCTAACACAAACAAATTTCTAGTTGATCAAACAGGTACTTATGACAAATTAATTCACTAAGGACCCCCAGATAATGTAATACATATGTGATTTCTTCAGTAAAATATCACAAATTTACCGAGTAAACTGTCAAATAACTATATTTGAAATTCTTCTTAAGAAAAAATTAACTACAGTTGAAATTCTACAATCAGCCTAAAAGACTTATTTAGCAATGAAAGGCCAGTGGCTTAACAAAAAAGCAATTTACAGCTTTTGACAAATTCCATAAGGGGAATAAAATGATACGCTCCATTTCACCAGTGAAATGAACTCAAACACAAGCTTCTAAACTAAAAGCAAAAGCTCAACAAATTCTAGCTACTGAAAATTTACAATAATTAAAATTTTGCAAAGGTTGAAAACTAACCTCTTCTCTATTAATATTAAAAAAGAACTCCTCCTCATTAAGATCAACAGCAGGCAAACAATTGTCTTCATCTTCTAACCCCCCCAGCTCAACCTCCTCAACTACATTTTTACCGAAGAATGCATATTGGGATGCATCAAATACTGCACCTCCTGCAAAACAGAAAAATTTTGAGTCCAAGACCTGCCACCTGTTTTTTATAACTGCTTAACATAAAAAAGTACAGGTCACACAATAACAGAGAATTCCCATGTGCCAGAGTCACCAAAACCAAACAAATTAAAAATAGATATGCTTTCCACCAAGATGATGGATCATGTCACATTTCAATCAGTAGAACCAAACAAAAAGCATATGGAGTTTAATTTTGAAAGCAAATCTAATCATAAAGTCAAATATGTCCTTTACTCTAAAATTAATGAAAAAAATATTTCACAGCAAAGCAATGAAATCCAGAGAAATTATTATTAACCCACCGCTATTGAGATTGGCCTTGTGGCACATTAAAACATCCTGGATTGTCAACCAGAGTGAACAAACAAATTATGCAATCTTTTAAGCAAAAACAGAAGAAAAAGAAGGCATTCTGCTGTGTCAGTATACACTGTATTCATTAGCTAAAGCAGCCAACAATAGCATATGCTAGACAGCGACAATGGAAATCAATAAAATATTTTTATTCAGAAGCTGTAGCAAACAGGGTAAACCTTTTAAGATTTGCAAAACTTTCAACTCTAGCTCAGGCTTTGGTTCAGCTACTTTCCAGGCCATGGAATAAACGGTGCCACCGTGAATATAATGAACAAAGAAACACCTTGAAGTGCAAAATACAAAACTAAAAATTCTAGACTAATTTATACTTCCATTTCCTTATAATTCAAATCAATGGCTGACTTAAATCAGATCTACATGAATAAGGTGAACAAGAAAAAACCTAGGACACGAATATTCAGTCAAGAAAAGAAACAAACAAACAAAATCAAAAAGGTGAAGCAAACCTGTGGGAACATCTCCCAATTGCTTAAGATCCTCCGTGTTGGGAGCATCTTGAATGTCACCCCCAGCACCAAGCCCATCCATATCTAGAAGTAGCATACCATAAAAACGACGATGGAAGAAACCCCAGAAAAAGAAAAACGCAAAAGATCAACAAGAAAAGAAAACAGAATGCTAAAAAGAAAAACTTTATACAAAAAAGAAAAAAAAAATTCCTTGAGTTGCTCAAAATGTTTCAGCTAGGATGATGAGGAAGCAAAGGGGAAAAGAAGATCTGTACAAAGAATTGAGTACGTTAGTTCATGGCAGAGATCTGTCCCACCGAAAGGTTCAGAGAATGGGTTGGATTTGGAGCAAGGAGAAAGAGAGACGGGGAGGAGAGGAACCCTACGAAGCAGATATTGAAATTGATCGTAATTTATTAGACGGGTGAATTATGGTGGAGGTCGCGTACCTAACTTCATTTTCCCTCAACGGAAATTTGGAAAATTTTTTTTGGGGTATATTGTAAATTCACATTTCTAACTTTAGCAATCTAACATGTGTATAAGTATGATTTCAAATTTTAAAAAAAATCAATTTTTAAACTACTTTTTTACAAATTTTTAGTGAATTGATTTATTTTTTGGTTTAAGTAATCTTACAGTCACTCTTATAGTCAATTTGGTCTTTCTCATTGTTATTATATCAATGTTGTTGTTTTGGCATTTAAATATAATCTAATTAAATTTTTTTTAGAGCAACTTGCATAAAACTTTTTTTTATTTTATTAAAATTTTATGGAGGTTTCTTTTATTTTTAAAATATATATAATTTCTTTTAAAACAAAAATTTTACTATATTTTAATTTAATTTTAAATTTTTTAACTAAAATATTATCTATTAACTTAAATGCATATTTTTTAATTAAAATATCTTTTTATATCTTTTATAAAAGATATTTTAGTCAAAACTTTAAAATTAGACTAAACATTTATATTTTAAAAATAAAAAAGTTTATTTAATTTTAATAAAATTTTAAAAAATTATTTTTTTATTATAATTTTGCTTTTATAATAATAAAAAAAAGTTATGAAACTACAATCAAATTATATATATTTATATGTATGGTATTTAAACCATAGAAATCAGGTAGACAACAACTAATCAAATGCGATCATTCTCGGTTTCATTCAAATTTTGAAAAAAAATAAATTGAGAAGAGAAGATTACGTGACTAAAACATGACTAACTTTATTTTTTATCATTCAGTGAATTCACATAACTTAAATTACGTTTACGTAAGTTAATTAATTAAAATATTATTATCTTTTGTTAATTGTTATCACAAGAGTAAAACGAAGATTAATAGAGTTAATTGTAATTGAAAGACAACATGGATTCAATCAAAATTAGAGAAGCCAAAGTAAAATTTCAAATAATTAAAGAGACTAAAATTGCAGTTAAGCATTATTCTAATTGCAACATGAGAAAACATGTCTTTAAAACAATTTAGAATAAAAATTTAATTTTGATCAAAACTTAAATTGCACTTATGACCATACATCCTCTTTGTTGATCATTATGACAAATAGTATACAATTAAATTTTTAATTTGAAGACCTTCTTAATCATGAAAAATATTATATCCTTTCAGAATTAAATTATGTATATTAAAAATAAAGTTAATTAAATATTAAAAAACTATATGTTTAAAAATCCAAATTGAACGGCTATTCATAATTTTCTCCTCTAACGTAAAAACAAAAAAAAAAACAAAGATATTTTATGTCATAAACTTCAGCTCGGGGAGCACTGAATTGACCAATTTGACCTTGTACACTCTCGGCATATTCTCTCCTCAAGCGCGTTTTATCCCAATGAATTAATTTATTTTCACACCAATTCTAAATTCTAAATCCTAAATCATTGTTTCATAAATTAATGACTGTCTAAATTTTTTCCATTATTTTATTGAAGCATTTGTCATCCATTATTGAGCAAGGTAATTAATGCACATTTGTATACGATATGACCTCAAGTGTACTTGGATTCACTCGCCATTTTCACTTTTTAAGTTTTAAAACGCTTGATTTTGAATTTCAATATATTCTTGAATAAGATGAGTGATTGTGTACGTAAACTTAATTCAAAAATCAAATTTAAGCAGTCTGGATCTTTTATATTTAACGAATAAATATATGACATATAATCAAAAGAATTAAGAAAAAAGAGAATAGATGAAAAACAAAAGAAAGTAAATTTTATACATATTATTCTTTTGTAACATTCATTAAACTAAATTGGTTACCATATTACTCTATTTGTTATGTAGTTTGTTTTGATCGAGGCACGAGGATGTCAAAAAATGGGTTACGGAAGGGAAAGTTTCATACCATTTATTTCATCTTTTACCCTCAACAATAGTATTTCTTGTTTATTGATTATACTTACAATTTGTTGCTCACCTTCTCGATGTCTCAGAGAACTTCAAAATATCTTTTCAAATCTGAAGATCCAAGATTCAAGCTATAAAAGTAAGGACTTTGTCTTGCCAATTGCGAAAGTATAGGCTTTTGAAGGCATAACATGAGAACGTTTATAAATAAAGTAAATGACATAAATTTCATAAGTTTTGTTAAAATTGTATAAATTTCTCTTTTATTTTTAAAACATATATAAATTTTTCTCAAAACAAAAAAAAAATAAATTATATAAATTCATCTTAAATTTTACTAAAATTATATAAATCTTCCTATTATTTTCAAAATATACACAAACTTTTTCCAAAAATAAAAGAATTCTGTATAATTTATTTTTTTATTTTAAAAGAAATTTGTATATATTTTGATAATAGAGGAAAAATCTGTATAATTTTAACAAAACTCAAAAAATATCTATATAATTTGCTTTTATAAATATTTATTCTTACTCTAAAAGAAAAAAAAAAAAAAAGGGAAATGCTTGAGTTGACTAGCCATTGTTTAATGGCTCAATCGTTGACCTCAAAACTCGACGGAGGAGTGAATAGGCATTCATTACCAGCCACATGTTCCTATTGAGAAAGATAAATAAAGACATGCAAGATTTGACGGGTTGAAACTTAATAAAAAGCTACTAATTTCTGAATATGCTATTTTATAACTACTTGACTCCCTTAATGTTTGGGTCATGTCTAGAAGATCCAGACACTTCGAAGCTTTTTCCTTGAAACAATCCAAAATATGAATGACCGAAGTAGCCTTGAAGCTAATACCAAGAGATGTGGATTAGCAATTCAATGAAAAGCATATGCTTGAAGTCTATGAAAGAAAAGGTTAGGGCTAAAAAAGTCAGCGGCACCAAACCTTCATTAAGGGTAAGGAACAAACCAGAACATCTTCAAAATTACATTTGCTATAGTTTTGATGAACCCAAATACATATATTGCTCATAGCTGACAAAAGTAAAAATCAGGTGAGTGTACCAAGAAATTGAAGACAAACCAACATTGAGACAGCAAGACAGACCAATGTAGTCTGATAGATAAAGAATTAGTCGCAAGAGGAAAATAAATGCATAATACTATGAACCAAGTTCAACACAGTATATTCTTTGCTACAGCATTCATCTGCAGTTCAGAAAAGCTTGTCATGCCAACCTGTCATCTGGTGATATTTGTGCACCCCAAAAGCCACTTCAATTAGAAGGAACGGTTTCCTACACAGGTAGGCATGGATGCAACCAAATCCCATGCCTTTGTATGATAATAGTAAAGGAACATGGGAAACCAACTTAAAAAAACCTAAACTTGTACATATTAACCGCTACTGTGCTCTAGAAACCAGAGTTAACAAAAATAAGCTCCCCTGTCAAGAGAAAAATAAAAGACAAGAGAAACAAATCAACCCAAGTCTATGATACAGAGTTGGGCCCGATTGCAAAATATCACAATGCTGCATGGAATTCTGTCATTATAACAATAAATTATGACGAGGCTAAAATTTCCATAATAGAAGCACCTCATGCTTCCACATCAGACTGCTCCAGAGGTACCTAAAAACAAGATTCTCCCTATGACAGTTACTGCCATATTTTACTTTCAAAATCATGCTCCTTATCTGAATATCCAAGTGTATAATTAATTCAGCACTGACTCTGAGTTCACATGGCCCCCGCTACCCCCAGAATTATTATTAAATCCAGCCACAGGCACTGAGCGTTGAGCGAAATCAAGTAATAGCTTTTTCTGGTGATCATTGGTGTGAGGAAGACTTGCGCGTAAGAGCTCAACAGGCATTTCCTTACTAATAGCTCTGGCAGCATCTGACCCAATGACAGCCATATTTGGTGTCCCTTGCATAAGCAATGATTGCATGATACTGTCGTATTTGTTCACACAATACTTAGTAAGAAGAGCAAAGAATTCATCAAATGAGGCCTGCCAAAGTGACCGATTTGTTATATTAAAGTTGCTAGCAGGATGACGATCCTTTAAAAGTTCAGTGGCCCTCTCAAGTGAAGATACTAAAATTAAGGAAGCCCCATCTCCAGCAGAGCTTCCAAGGGGACGTAGAGGGGGCTGCTCGGAGGAACAAACTACTGCTGCAAGACAAGCACTAAGTGCTCCAAGATCCATTCCACGGACACACATTGAAACAACCCTTGCAAGGTTATTTACAGTTTCTGCTGCAGCTGGATCAGAGGGATAACTACCAAATAAGAACCTTAAATGACGAAAGATGGCCATGCAGACTATTCGCGTAAGTTCGCCACATGGAAAAAGCTGCTGAAAGTACCTTGCAAGAAGCTTCAATCCCTTGGGCAGAGAAACTATCCTCAGGAAAACAAAATCATCTTTTGCAGCAAGCCCAACTGGATCCCCACTCTTTCCCAGCGGGTCAACTAATTGAAGTGAGGCAGCAAGTCCTTCCAACAGAGCCTGCCTTCGCTGTTTTAACTCAATTCCACCATCTTGGAGCTGATTAAACTGTAGGAAGCGATCAATATCATCTACATCAAGAAGAAGACATAAACCATCCTCAATTGTGACTCTAGCTGCAAGCATCGGCTCCTGTTCAAGGGGCTTCTCTGGAATGTTTTGCTCAGTGCTACCAGCAGGAGAAGAATTTGGAGGATCAACTTCCAAAAGAGGACGGGGCCTGCGAATTGATGAGAAAGGAACTCTCCCTAGAGCATCAACCTGAAGAAAAGCATGAGGCTCAGTATTAGCACGGCCTCGTGGAGGGAGTTCCCTAATTTGATTTGGACAAAAGTGATGCTTCAATTTAGCAGTAGAAGACTTTTTGGCAAGACAAGCTTGGTGATAATAATCATCTACATATGGGTCATTACTATGTGTTGCCGCAAGCTGCATCCTAAGAATATTTTCAATCTCCTCGGTCGTCATATACTTGGACCTAAATTGTGGCCATCCACTTTCAATCTTCTGAAAACTCATATCAAAACCTTGTGGAGGAAACCTTAGATTCTGTCTACCTTTGGGAGCTAACTTTGGTCTCTGATCCCTCATGTCCATCAGGCCAAGCATCTGCTCATATTTGCCAATCATGGGTGAACCAGAAGAAATATTGGGATTATAAGAATGGGACGGGAAACCCGATAAAAAGCCTGGTGAAGGTTGAAGAGGAGAATGCATTCTCTGCCGCTGTTGCTGTAATTGAGTCACCAGATGTGGAGGTATTGATCCATTATGAAGGGGCAATTGTTGCGGCAATAAATTGTTCCGAAGGTTGGGATGATCTCCAGGATATAATCCTACTTGGTTGACCCATTGGTTTGGCATTCGATTATTAACAGGAGAACCACTTGTAAACTGATGCATATTCCCACCAAAATGGGAACCAGGGCTTAGGCCAGTCAATTGAATCTGAGAATTGGAGAAATGAGAATGATTGGGTGAAGACAATGGCATCTGTGATCCACCAACATGATATGGCATATTCAGATGGCCTGTACTCTGATTTGGAGAGGCCTGCTGGGACCTGCCACCAGAATGAGGATAAGAAGATTTTGGAACCAAAATTGGTTCACTAAAAAATTGCTGATGCTGGTGTTGCAGCTGCTGTTGTTGCTCAGGATATGAAGATGTTCTATACAATGTCTTTGATTCTTGTAACTGAGCCAATGAAGAATGTGGTTGTGATGACCATCTTTTGCCGTCCTGAGCATCTTCGCTTTCATAATCATGCTGATCAAACCAATTGGAAACGTCTCTTTGTGCCCATTCAGCAGCCGATGAATCTAAATAAATATTCCAAGAGTAATATAAAGAGTTCAGTCAATTAATACAAGAAATGTATACAGCAAAAGGATCAGCACAGTTGCAATATGATCTTTCAATATGCATGCATAATCCCAAAACAATGAAGAAACATACAACATCTCATTCAAACCCAAAGTTTGGCATAACCAATGGATTACTTCTTTAACTTTCACTATCAACAAAGAATTGTTTTACTACATAAGACCTTTTTAAAAAAATAAAATCAGAACAACTTTCTTTTTATATAGAAGAAAAATTGGAATATTTTGTATTTCTTACTAAAGGCAGTGCCTACAAAAAATGATGCACTTCCTATGGGTGCTTACTTTCATTAAGCGGCATATTCATAATATATCAATGCAGCAATATGAGCATTTCTCCCACATACAGAGTGGTAACAACAAAATTTTGTGCTCATATGATCAAAGAGCAAAAATTCACATTAAGGGGGAAAACAGTGCATATTAATGGAAGACACTGATGAGTGTAGCCAGAGGTCAGTGCCCCAACACCAATAACACACATAATCAAGACAAAACCCAATATTGAAGGTAATAATATTTCTTTAGATAGAAGAATGTAATAATATTCATACTGGATCAAAATAGCCGGTATCTATTCCTCATATAGATCAATTATAGATTGATAGGGGCAAAAGGCAAATGAAAAGTTTGCACATATTTGAAATGATATTTATAAATTGCCATACTCACTTTCTCTTGATCCTCGTTCACCTATAAGTCCCATGCTTCTTGGTCCACTAACAACCTCGTTCAACTGAAATGAGACAAGAATCTTAAAATTTAATGCCAACCACCATAAAAGAAAGCATACAGCTAATCAAAATAAGCCAACTTTATCATTAACATTGTAACAAGCAACTAAATCTACAAGCATTGATGGAACCCATGCATGTCCAGAAGAAAATCAAGCACTATATACTTTACAGAAGCAGCAGCTTCAAAGAACATTGTAGTCTATGATGGCAATGAAGCATGCTTATCAGATATATTTTCCCTTTCAAGGAATCTTCTAATTCTTCATTCTTTTTTCCTTTTCTTTTTTCCCTTTTTTAATGGATGAAAGGTTTATTGAAAAAAAAATACATGAACATATAAGCAGCAACTAGAGGGAAAAGGCAATCAGATTGGATAAGAAGTAGACAAGGAAAATCGATGGTATTCCCACAGCAATTAAAATATTGGTCACTAGCTCAAGACAGTCATCTTGAAAGGCTATTCTTCATTAATTCATTTTACTAAAAGATAAGGCCCCATATCTCCAGCTCAAAAATATCTTCCACTAACCAATATCTTATGTTCGGAGCCAAGGCCTATGTGACCAAGCATCTTAAGTTGAAGGCTGCATCTCATAATTTTCTCCTACATTATCCTGGAAGGCAACAATTGTAAAAGATATCTGTTGTCCATTCTATTATCCATTCTATTATCTCCAACAAGGAGCAAAATACAAAAATAAAACACTATTTGGGAGAGTTATGACTTAGCAACTTTTGGAAAAGATATTTCCAATTTAAGAACATAACCAAAAGAGTGGTTAATGACTTGACCACCTGCTTAACTAATTGCTCCTTCACTTAATTTTCCCAATTTGAAAATGTCTTTGCCAAGACTTCCTAAATCATAAACTTCCCTTACTATTTTAAGTTTTTTAGCTGGAAAAGGTCTGATTTTTCAAGATGATGCTAGCAATAAAATGGTTTTCCTATATCCCCTTCTAAAAAAAGACACCAATTATTTAGCATCGCTCTAACCATACAGTTTCACTGTATAGCCCTCTGAAACCCACCCACCTATTTAGCAACAGGAGGAAATAACATTAAAAATTGACTAGAGTTACGAGGCATATTGTTTAGACATCACATAACTGCCTCATCTCGCAAGGACCCAATATCAACATTCAGAACTTGTCTAACTGATACTACACCTTCATGCTAATTAAGATGACAAATGAAATTATAATTGTGACATTTTGATTTTTTATTTTGGGAGAGGAGTGGGGTCTCAGCTCTTCCATAACAAAGAAAAAATACAGGTTGTAAAATCTTTTTCTAATTGCTTCATTATGAGCCCATATAGGTTAACGTCAATAACAAGCATCAATTTCAGAACAATTCATCTGGAAAAATGATATTTAGCATCCAGAAAATGCCTGATATGACAATGTTCAGCAATCTAACCTTTGAAAAAGTGGTAGTGAGATCATCAACATCTGAAATAGATCTTATATCCTCACCCTGCATTGTGAAATAAGAGTTAATTGCAGAAAAATTAAACTTTCGTATCATATTTGCAACCATTTGAATGAGAAGTAAAAATTCAGTGAGAAAACAAGTAGTCATTTTCTCATCAAAACAGGCAAGATTCTTCCCAATTTTAATTTCCTATCCAAATACATTATTCAACCAAATATGACTCACATAAATAACTCCTAAACAAAGAACCCAACAACTATACTCAATTCAATTCATAGCATTAGCAGAGGCAAATGGATGGCGAATTATAGCAGCAAGACATAACAATTACCATAAGCAACTTAAGTTTCATTTTTGTGAAAACAAAAATTATTAATAGAGAGAAGAAACTACAGAAGTGGGGTGTAAAAACATACAGGACTAGAAATGTATGACCCTCGCACAGGAAAAGAATTGAAGAATGAACAAAATGAATAATTTATAAGCCCTCGGGGATTGTAAAATCAAAAGCAGAATATTTACCTCACCAATGAGAGAGGAAAAGTAATATAAATTCAAGAAATTTTTTGTAATATCCATTTATTAATTAAATTTAAAAAAAAAAGGTCTGTTTTCAGAGACAAAAAGTGTATACCATTATTTTCAACAGGAAATTAGTGGGTATATCTTATACCCTAATGTATGAAAGAACTAACTTTAAAGAGGCAGGATAAAATGAAAGGGAGGTGAGATGGCTAGCATTAAAGGAATAAGGAAAAACTGAACCACTACAATGGTAGGATGTGGTGCAGCTGCCATTATACTTAGTAAAAAAGATATTGGAGTATTTAAAGTCCTTCTAGACCGTCTAGGATTTTCTAAACGAACAATGACCCAAAAAACTATTAGCTATCTGAAGTAAAGGAGGGGGGGGGGGGGGGGACTGACAATAATTAAAAGACTTATGCTGTTTTTGCACATATTCTCCTTTCTTTCTTTTCTATATTTTTGTAAGCCATAGTTTTTGGTTAGAACTATAAATCTTGAAAACCTAATTCAATTTATTGATTTATCTACCAATACTGTGTAAGTATAATAACACAATGGAATTGATTTGCCAACACGAAGTAACAGGTGAGATGATTTTACTATTAAAGGAAACAGTCATTCTATAATGTAACACAAAACTATCACATAAGCCCTTGAATATTTCATACTATAATAATCCTCTTAAAAAGACGGGAGCAAATAAGGAAAGGAAGGAACATTTGCAGATTAACAAGAACATGTAGTAGGAACTAACATGATGCATAAAACTCTTGCAATAAATGGAACACATATAGAACCCTTAACCAAAAAGAAAATTAAATCATGTGCCATTTTTAAATGACAAACTTTTCTTCTTTTTTTTCATTTTGTTATTTTTGAAAGTCCCAAATGGATCAACCACAGTAATCCTAATGGATGAATTTAGATAGAAATAAATAAACAAACATGTAACCTCTTCTCTGTTGAAAAAAATCTCCTCCTCATCAAATTCAACAGGAGGCAATTCATCTTCTTGATCTTCCAATCCCCCCAACTCAACTTCCTCAACGACATCTTTCCCAAAGAAGGCATACTGTGATGCATCAAATACTGCATCTCCTGCATAATATAGAAGTTTGAGTCAAAAACCATCCCACCAAATTCTTTTCAGAAAATTAACATATGCAAAGCTTCACATTGATGAGGTAATTTACATACATGCAAAGTTAAGAAGACAATATACATATATATATATATATATATAGTTAATAACTCTGCCTATGATGAACTTTGATGTAAATTATTTTTCATAGCCGGTCCCAAACTCGGAAAAAAGAGGAGGGTTGTGTTAGGCAGTCGACAGCCAACGTAAAACTTTGTACTGGTAGAGATCACATCACAAAACGGATCGACCGGGGGAAGGAAAACATCCTCATCCTCTAGAGCCAACCTAAAGAACTCAGCGGCCATACAGTCATCCTGGTCGGCGCTGGACGCCGAAGCAGGTCTTGACCCTTTCCTAGGTCTAAGCCTCTCCGAAGTAAAAATTTCATGATAGTTTTTGTTGTATAGGTCGGATGTTTCCGTGAGCAGTAAGCAGCAGATCTCCCTTTATTTATTTTATTTTGGGAAAAATCTCTACAACATGGACAATCGATATATTAGACGTAAGGCTAAGTCGTTGCCCAGAAGTAACGAGCTGTATACCTCAAGTACAGTGATAAGTGAGCAAGAGCCGCTACATCGACGCTTGGGTGTAGTGAAAAATAAGTAAGGGTTCCCACATTTTCGTGAACGAATATGGCTAAAGAAACTAGTTCATAAGAGTAGGATTCGTTTTGGAACTTGGAATATAGGTACACTTACGGGTAAGTCTATGGAAATAATAGATACTATGATTAGGAGGAGGATTAATTTTATGTGTTTACAAGAGACTAAATGGGTAGGAGAAAAAGCGAAAGAATTAAATACTTCAGGTTTTAAACTTTAGTACACTGGTAAAGCTAAATTTAGAAATGGGGTAGATATAATTGTAGATAAGTTTTGGAAAAATGCTGTAGTGGATGTCAAAAGGTTAAAAGATAGAATCATTGCATTAAAGTTTGTAGTAGAAAAAGAAATCTTTAATATTATTAGTACTTATGTACCACAAGTAGGGTTAAAAAAATATCACAAGGTAAAATTCTGGGAAGATTTACAATGTTTAGTTTAGGAAATACCATTAGGAGAAAAGATCCTTTTAGGAGGGGATCTAAATTGTCATGTGGGAAATGTATCTTCAGGTTACGAGGGTGTTCATGGAGGACATGGCATAGGAGAAGTAAATGCAGAGGGTAAAACTATTCTAGACTTTTCATTAGCGTTCGATCTTATATTAGCTAACACTTGTTTTAAAAAGCGTGAGGAACATCTTATCACATACAAAAGTGGAAGGGTATGTTCTCAAATTGATTTCTTTCTTATAAAGAAATCGGATAGAAAACTTTGCATGGATTGCAAAGTTATACCTGGAGAGAGTTTAATTATTCAGCATAGAGTTTTGGTTATGAATGTAAGAATTAAGAGGAGAGTAAAAAGCAAATGTGAAGATAGGGTGTTAAGAACTAAGTGGTGGTAACTAAAGGTGATAAAGAAAAGAATTTGCAGAGACGGATTGTGGAGGAAGGGCCTTGGGAAATACAAGGAAGTGCTAACGATATGTAGAATGAAATGGCTAAAGAGATTAGAAAAGTGGCAAAGGAAATATTAGGTGAATCAAAAGGTTTTGGACCTAGGGATAAAGAATCTTGATGGTGGGATGCAAGCGTGCAAGATAAGGTTAAAATTAAAAGAGAGTGTTATAAAGTGTAGTCATTATGTAAGAGTAATGAAAAATGAAAAAAATATAAGGTAACTAAGAAAGACACTAAGGAGGCAGTGAGCGAAGCGAGAGCAAAGGCATTTGATGGGTTATACCAATCTTTAGGTACTAAAGTTGGAAAAAGAAGTATTTACAAATTAGCTAAAAGTAGGAAAAGAAAAACAAGAGACATGGATCAAGTGAAATGTATTAAGGATGAAGAAGAGAAAGTGTTGGTCACGGAACGAGATATCAAAGAACGATGGAAGGGTTATTTTCATAGGCTTTTTAATGAAGGACACGAGATTTTATTGCAATCAGATAGGCTAGACACTAAAGTAGATGATCAAAATTATACTTTTTATCGTAGGATTTGTGAGGTACAGGTAAAAGAAACATTAAAGCGAATGGAGAATGGCAGAGCAGTTGGACTGGATAATATACCCATTGAAGTATAGAAGGGTTTGGGAGTGAAAGGTATAAGTTGGCTCACAAAGTTATTTAATGAAATTATGAGATCTAAGAGAATGCCAGACGAGTGGAGGAAAAGTATTTTAATCCCTATTTATAAGAGTAAAAAGGACATTCAAAATTGTGCAAATTATAGAGGAATTAAACTCATGAACCACACTATGAAATTATGGAAAAGAGTAATTGAGCGAAGATTAAGGAAAGAGAGTCAAGTTACGGAGAATCAATTTGGATTTATGCCAGGAAGGTCAACTATGAAAGTAATATACTTGTTGCAAAGATTAATGGAGAGATATAGGGAGAATCAAAGAGATTTATAAATGGTGTTTATCAATTTAGAAAAAGCATATGATAGAGTGTCAAGAGAGGTTCTATGGAAGGCATTGGAGAAAAAAAGAGTTCGTATAACTTATATTCGAGCAATCCAAGACATGTATAATAAGGTTACAACTAGCGTAGCAACAAAAGGTGGACTTACAGAAGATTTTCTAATAACTATTGGTCTACATTAAGGGTTAACTCTGAGCCCTTATTTTTTTACTTTAGTCTTGGATGTGCTTACTGAACATATCCAAGAGCTAGTACCACAGTGCATGTTTTTTACAGACGATATTGTCTTAGTTGGAGAATCGAGAGAGAAAATGAATGAGAAGTTGGAGAGATGGAGACTAACTTTGGAAGCTCACGAATTTCGTTTAAGTAGAAGTAAAACGTAGTATATAGAGTATAAGTTTAGTAAGAAGCACACCACTTCTAGCGTAGAAGTAAACATTGGAGAACATATCCTACCACAAGTCACACGATTTAAGTATCTTGGATCCATCATACAAAATAACAGAAAAATAGAAGAAGATGTAAAGTATAGGATTCAAGGGGAGTGGATGAAATGGAGGAGTGCTTCGAGTGTTATTTGTGATAGAAGAGTACCACTCAAACTTAAGGGTAAATTCTACTACACAGTTATAAGACTTGCAATGTTGTATGGAACTGAATGTTGAGCAATAAAAAGTTAACAAGAAAATAAGTTCAATATTACAGAAATACAAATGTTACGGTGGATAAGTGGACACATTAAACGAGATAAGATTAGAAATGAATACATTAGAGAGACGGTGAAAGTCACGTCTATTGTAAAAAAGATTGTAGAATCGAGACTTAGATAGTTTGGTCATGTGTGGAGGAGACATATAGAAGCCCCAGTTAGGAGAGTAGATGAGATGGAGAATGGTCTAATAATTAGAGGTAGAGGAAGACCAAGAAAAATTATAGGAGAAATTATTAAGAGAGATTTAGATTTAAATGGTTTGTCTAAAAATATGATTTATGATAGGTGTTTATGGCGTCGATTGATCCATGTAGCTGACCCCACTTAGTGAGAAAAGGCTTTGTCGTTGTCGTTGTTATATATATATATATATATATAGTTAATAGATTGTAACAGATAATTCTCAGGCAGAAGACAACTAAAATAGCTTGCAAGCCAAAAATGTACTTGTTGAATACAAAGAATTTTAATGCCGGAAGTCAACCAATCCTATTTGTAATATCCAGAGAACTATTTAGCAGCAAATATAAGTACAAAAATCTCTTTACACCAGAAATAGTGGCCGAATTAGTTACTTAATTTTCTACAAAAAAGCATTGAAATCCACAGAATTTGCTATTAACAAGAGAGTCGCTGGAGTACTCCTTAGTCCATAAATCATGTCACAGTCACACTATAAGTTCCTTCATGATCAATCACAGTGAATAAGCAGTCTATACAATTTAGAAAATCGATGGCCGGGTAGTACTTACAGTATCTTGTCCTTTGTTAAGGCAGTTAATGATAGCATGTAGTGAAATTGAACATGAACATTCATAGAGTTGTTTTAATTTTAGACATTAAAGTTAATTGAAAAAAAAAAAATTTAGGAGCAGAAGTTCTGTGTCGGACTTAAATGTCCTACACTTCAAATAACTTGTCACTTGAACTTTATACCATTGTCCATTAAGCAGCTAATAAGATAGTAAGCACACAGAAACAAACAAAATTTCTGTATCATTCACAAATTGCATATCAATTCTTTTCTTTCGTTTTATAAATAATTCAAAATAGCACGTGGCTTGCCAGATCCAGTTAAACGGATAAGCAGAAACCAAGGAAAAAGGCCAATAAAAGTAAAGCAAACCTGCAGGTATATCTCCCAGTTGCTTAAGATTCTGTGGGTTGGGAGCCTCTTGAATATCACCCCCAGCACCAAACCCATCCATATTCACCAATACTATATGGTAAAAGATAAACGATCAATCGCAAAAAACAAAAACCCAGAAACCAGAAACGCGAGAGATGGAAAAAAAAAAATTGAGTTCTAAATCTCAAAGTGGAGCGACACGGCAGACAAATTATTCAGAAATTCGTAAAAGGGTTCTTCTGCTAAGATGGTATCGAAACAGAGGAAAGGATCTCTAAAACAGATTGAGTGCAGAAGTTGAAGGCAGAGATTTGTTCCATTGAAAAAAGAAAAGGGTTGGATTTAAAGAAAGAGAAGTATAGAGGAGAACCCTAGGAAGGGGATAACGATTGTGATTTGCAAAATATGGGACAACATAGGAAGGAGAGAGGAGTTACGAGAGAGATAGAGAGAGAGACGATGACAGACTATTATCATGTAAAAATAATTATAGTTGAAGAAGTTCACCAACACTTCAGTTACTACTCACGAGTTCGTGGCTTGCTGATGAAGGAGCGAAGGAGGCAGCGATGATCCTCGATGATATATACCTATCAAAGTTAATGTCGAATATTCGCTCAATTATGAATAATACGTATGGTTTTGTACCTATATACCAATTAATTTTGGATTAATTTAGGCTAAATCTACGAGTATTCCATATTGAACCAATAGGATACCCAATATGTAATAGGATTAAATTTAGATGATGTCTTTTACTTACTTGTTATTAAATTATATTATTAAAATATAATAAATATATAATTTTTTAATAATATTATGATAAATATATAATTCAATTAAAAAATTATATAATAATTATTTTTTAACTATAAAATTTAATAATAAAGATATAAAAAATTAGACATAAATTTTTTTTGATTTGTAATATATGTATATTATATATAATAATTAAAATAAATAAGACAATTATATAGAAATTTTTTCTTTGATAGGCCTATAAAAATTTGTTAAATTTGTTATATACAAAATTGGTTATATCTATTTTGAGATATAAAACTTGTTAAATTTGCTATATATATATATATATATATTGATATATTATATCATCATTTTTATGTTAAATTAATATTTTTTATGAATAAATTTAGAGTAGCTAAAAGGTACAAAGTGTTGCAACTTTAAAACTAACTTATGAATTATATTTTGGAAAGTGAATACGAATATCTATATATCTTTTATCCAATAAGAATTGTTCTAAGTTTTTTTTTTAAATATTAATTATTAGAAAAAATTATTGTCATTGATTATAAAATTAAATTATTTACTTTAAAAAACTTTATATTTCATAATTATTTCAAAAAACCAAGAAACATAATATTTTACGTTTTAAGATGTACTAAGGGCTTATAATATTGTTGTTAACAATTAGTGTTTTAAACAATTTTTATCAACCAAAACTGCTAGTAGTTGCAATGTAAAATTATTATCTAAGAATTATTCATTACTATTATAATACTTAAAATTTATGTCCTTTAGTTATTTAAAATAATTTTAAAATATAATATCTTTAAGAATAAATATTTTAGTTTCATGGTCCTAAACAGTACTTTTTCCTAATTATTATTAAATTTATATGAATTTCGAGTCTTTTGGATGAATTTATAAAAAGTGTAACACTTTTTTTCTTTGAATATTTACATATCGGAACTAAAATGGTTTTGGCTTTTGTGAAAAGAGAGTAGGTTATAACTTTTAATTAATTTAACATATGTAAAAGAAGGTTTAAACATATGTGAATTTAATAGTATAAAGATAATACAACTGATAAAGATGAAAATAAGATTATCATTATTTATGATTTAGATTTGTTTTATTGTTCAAAATAATTATAAATTTATAGTTATTTAAATAATATAAAAGTTTAGGTGTAAAGAATTTTTTATTTTATTAGCATTTTATTAAAATTAGCATTAATGTTGTTAGTATTGTAGTAGGACTAAAATTTATTGTCTATAAATTCTTTTTATGATAAATTAAATTGAAAATATTTGTAAAAATTGTGATATTTTTATATTTGTTTGCCTTTCTTCCCTATTGCATCAACAACTATACAACTATACAGAAGTTTTGGCAAAGGAATGGAGTCTTTTTCTTTTTTTGGTTCTATTATGCTTTTCCTTTTTTTCTATTATAGAGAAAGTGTCAAAGAAGAGAAAAAAAAATCACAGAACTGAAAGTCACGTAATTAGAAGCAGATAATACACATAGGCTTCAAGGATGATGAATTACCTGAGCAAATTACACAGGTCTTTTTTTTAATTTTGTTAAAATTATATATTTATTTTTTATTTTTAAAATATACATAAATATTTCTTAAAATAAAAAATTACCATATACTTTAATCTAATTTTAAAATTTCTAACTAAATTATCCTTTATTAAACCTAAATGCTTTTTTTAAACTAAAAAAAATTAAATGAGGATATTTTGGTCAAAAAATTTAAAATTAAACCAAAGTATATAGTAATTTTTTATTTTAAGAGAAGTTTGTATATATTTTGAAAATAAATGGAGGTCTATGTAATTTTAATAAAATTTAAGAGAAATTTATGTCATTTACTCATTATTTCCTTGTCATTGAGGGTGTAAGACATATGCTTTTGGAATTTGTGTGGGCACATATGTAGATATTATTAACTTCTATGATGAAAAATTCATCTATATTAGCTCTCACTTATCACTTTTATACCAATAATTTTAGCATGTTAAAGTTCCAAAATGATTAATAATTTTATTAAAAAATAATAATAACTTGTAGGGCATCATTGATATAAATAAAGATAAATTTGTTAAATCATTAAAGTCAATCGACAATGTTATTATATTTGATTTTTTTTATTGAGGGTTGGCCATAACAAATCTATATTGAATTGATCTATTGTTTTTATATTTAAAACATTAGTAATTATTAGTATTTATATGTTTTGGAGTTTAATGGATAAGATGTACTTGAAGTTGAGCTTTTGAAAGGCTAAAAAACTCTCTCTTGTTGGCAAGATTATGCTTACTCAAATGATGTTAAATTCTATTACATGCAAACTTCCTTCCTCCATTTTATTGGTTGTGAAAAAATGGAAAAGGTATTGACTAATGATCACAAATGAACTCATTATGTTTCTTGGGATCGTATCTATACTCTTAAGGAGGTTGGTAGCCTTAGATTAACAAATTTCATTTTTAAGAATGCTGCAATGATTATGAAGACTGGATGGGGTTTAATTATGAAGAAAAATGACCTATAGGTTAAGATCCTTTTATATAAGTACCAATGTGGGAATGATTTAATTCCTTTAGTTAAATGACAGTCTTTGGTCTTTATATAGCATGGTATATGTAAAACTTGGGACCACTTCAAAATGGTAGAGGTTAAAATGTTGGCTTAGGAGACAAAGTAAAATTTTGGTAATATAAGCATGTCCTTGGTGAAGCTGAGTTGATTATTGTATTCTACACCCTTTTGACTTTATGCTTATTGACATGCCAGTGAAAAAGTTTATGAAGAATGATGATTGGGATTGGCAATGCATTAGGCATTTGTTACCAAATAATATTTGTGATAAAATTGTGGCTATTTTGATTCCTTCTTGCAATACTAGTGCTAACACATTGATTTAGACCCCTTCAAAAGATCATTCATTTTCTTTTAAACTTGCCAATGCTTTTATCCAAAATTCAAATGTTGCTTATGTTGAGTTTGAATGGAAAGCTATTTAAAAGTTTCCCAACCTCAAAGCCTATGATCCTTCCCGTGGCTTGTGGTGCACTATAACACCCCAAAATTAATTAAGGTGTTAATAATGTATTTGGACTAATTAAGAATAATTATCATGAAATAATTAGGTAAGCTTTATGAATGAAAATTTATAGAGAAATAAGTTATTAATATAGGTTTAAGATTTCATTTGGGTGAAAGCTTAATTGGGACCTAAAATTTAATTTGAAGAAGCCATGGATAAGGATTTATAGAGGCCCAATAATTTTGGGTTCTCAACTCCTTATCATGAGACTTGGGCCAAGAGAGATTACCTAACAATGGCCCAATCTGATTTAGTAGAATATGGGCCTAAGACCCAATTTATGTGAGTTGGCCCAACGCATATTATGTAGGCCTAAATTAGATTGGCTCTTGAAATTTGGCCTGACCCAACTACAACTCTGAAACCCAACTCATGAGATTCAGCCCAACTAATATCAATCTTTGAACCCACCAGAATTTAGGCCTTAAGGTTAGCATACTTCACTTAAACTCAAAGTGTTCTACAACCCACCTCACTAAACAAAGGCCCAACAAGCATAAAAATCGGAACCTACAAGGAATTAGGCCATTGGGTCAGCACATCCCATTTCTGCAGCCCATTCATTAAACTATAGCCCAACCACTAGAAATAAGCCCCATTGGACCTTGGGCTGAAAGGTAAGCCCATTTTTCATTAAAAACCCTAAAGGGTCAGCAGCCTCCCTCCCCATTCAGCAGAAAACACAAGAGGCAAGGGAGGAAATTCAAAGGTTTAAGGGAGGCTAAGGTTCTACCAACATTGCAGCTTCATTTTTTACTTCTAGAGGATGATTTAGTTAAGGTAAGTTATACATAACTTGACCCTCTCATTCTCCTATTTATTTTGACCCAATTAGTTTTTTATTTGGAGTATTTTTACCCATACCCAAAAACTGAAACTTGTTGTTTGGTGCTTCAATGGTGGATTTTCGGAGGTTAAGGCTATGGGTGTTGTTAAATGAGTATCTCATTTCCATTTTGATGCATTTTCTGTTAGTTTGAGACCCTTATAGTTGACCTATGATATGGGCTTTAGTTTCATGTGAAATTACCTAGAAATTGGAGTGAACTATGGCAGTTTCTGGTGTGGGAAAATTGGAACTCGAAATTAAAACCCTTAGTAACTAGGTGAGTAACCTTTAGGCTGTCATTAGCACTTCAACTCTTTGGATATCTGATTTGTTAATTAGAAATGATGATAATTATGCTTGTTATAGGCTTGATGTGCATTTAGATTATTATAGCAGCTAGGTGATGATTGTGTCGCGCAATCTTAAATAAAACTAGGTGGTAAAATAAATTTGTAGATAATGGTGCAACCTAGGTCATTTTCCCAAGGAGTTTATGCCTCAATTTGTTTATGAAAGAGTATTCTAAGTATTACTAATTAGGACTTGTTTTGGGGGGATTTTGAAATGCTAGAATTTAATTGAACTAAAGTTAATTGACAAGAATTAAAAACTTAAAACTAAGTTGAAGTGAATAGTCAAACAAATGTGGTAGCTAACTTTCAATTGGATTCCCTAGAGTTCAATTATCCTTGTTCTTTTTAGTTTATCAATTTTGGATTAAGTTCTTACTCTTTAGTGCATTCCTTATAAGGTTCTTGAATAACCATCCAAGATTCAATTTATCAATTATTCAAGGAATTTTGCAACCACAAGAAACCTTGAACAACTAATTAATTGAATTAAAAATAAGAACACACTACAACCAATTTTGATTGATTAATGAAATCTACTACACAATATACTCAAGATGCTAATTTACCAATTAGATTAATTAATCCCTCAAGTAATTAATTGCACAAAAATTTCAACTAACTAATCCAATAACCATTGCATCAATTAGCCTAAAATCAAGAGGAATCTAGAGGTCAATTGTACAGTACTAATTCTGAAATTTTTACAAACATATAATGATCACAAATAATTCCAAAATTCAAATTAAGTTCAATCCAAGAATTGATTCAATCCAGTAAATCCAGCAATTAAATTCCTAATCCAATAAGCTAAACCTAGTCAAATTAATAAAGGAAATAATGCTGAAATTAAAAAATTAAGCAAGAGAGTTTTATCCAAATTGATGAGGAGATGTGGAGCTCAAATCTTTATCTAGGAGAATCCTATCTTCAGCTAGCCACCAAATAGAATTCAAGCTGCCATAGAGGAATCAATTGGAGGAGAATCGATCAAGGAAGTTGCAGCCATCGAGAATTGAACGAGAATTTTTTTTTTCCTTCTTCAGCGCTGGAGCCTTTTCTGTTACGTCGTCCCTCGTTCTCCCTTATGCTCGATGGATGTCCAGCTCTCTCTTTCTCTTCAGTCACATTCTGCCCGAGTCCCTCCTCCTGCGTTTTTCTCTCCTTCTCATTAATTAATCACGTGCCCCTCAGCTCCTCATTTTGCACGCTGAAATCACGCATTTTTTCTCATCTCCCAGCTCATTTCCCACGTCAGCCCGTAGCCTTCTCACGCTGTACACATTTTTTTCCTTCAGCTCCTTATACATGCTCTAGTCAGCTTATGATTCATTAATCCACGTGATTTCTAGCTTTCCTTAATTTTATGTGCTCAGCTCTACGTTTAAGTGCTGCCTCATCATTCTTCCCTTGCCCGAATGTGTTTTTCTTCTTTGCTTATGTGAGTGTGGGCCCCATTGAATATATTAATCACCTTCCACGTTACTTTCTCATGCAACTCTTCGTGTTTCTCAAACAAAGGCTGCTTCTTCTTCTTACTTCATCCACCCAAGTTCGAGCTTCTCACGTGGCTGCTCTTTGTTCTGGAGTTGTTTCTTCTTTGTCCAGCTGCAGCTTTTCCTCTCCATGCAAGCTTCTTTCTTTCGTGTTTCTTCCTCAAACCAAAAACCACAGCTTCTCTCGCCTTCTCCTTCAACGTAAACCCAAGCTCATTCATGTTACTTCATCATTCTCTGCTTAGCGTTGTTCTTCTTATTGCTTTCCACGTCTCTAGCTTCCACGTTGACCCAACTCTTCTAGCTTCAGCTTCCTAACTCGCTGAATACTCTCTGCTTCTTGTAGTTACTGCAGCCCGTGGCATTCCACGTGAAGATTCTGCATGTATGGCTCTTCTTTTGCTCATTCTGCATCAAAACCTTGCTTCTTTCTCTTGATTTTCTGCTGGTTGTGTTTTGTTTCTTCTCCATACCAAATCCAAGAACTCGAGCTTCTCCTCTGTTCTGCAGCTGCTGGATGGAGAAAAATGGACGAAGGGATCGTGTGTGCATGTGGCAGCCTCCTTCGTGCAGCTCAATGTCTTCATGCATCTACGTTGTGGCTTCGTTGCTTCCAAATCTGCCTCCTTCCAAGTAACTTCTGCTGCCCTTTTAGTTGCTTCTTCCATTTCCATGTGAAAGCTTCCAATCCAGCTCAGCAAGCTTCTTTCATTCTTACTTTCACACCAGACATGGTTTCTCTTCCTCTGTTTATCTCTGTTCTCTTCTTTCTCATTCATTTTTACGTGTTTGCAGCCCCTCTTTCAGCATCACTTTCACGTGCCTACAGATCATGCTTCTTCATGCATTTTGCTCATGGTATGTGAGTTGAACACGAGTTGTTTCCATCCATCTTTCTGCATATCTCTCTCCAGCCCCTACTCTTCCTTTCAATGTAGAACCCAAGCCTCTTTCTCCCTCTCAAATGCACCTTCTGCTCATCTTTTCTCTGCTTCACATTCTCAAGTTATCAGCTCCACAAAAAGAATATTTGAAGCTCAATCTTCACCTTCAATTCAATTTCCCATTCAAGCTAATTGCCCATCAAAATTCTGCACAAAAGAATGGAAAATATTCAATAGAATTATTCACAAAATTATTTAGAAGAAGTTCATGCATTAAAACTCAATGATTTTGCCAATTAATTCACAAAGTGCATAAATGGCTAATAAAGTCAAATTGTATCTAATTAAACCTTTAAAGCCATCTTTGATCATTAAAATGACTAAGTTAGGAAGAATGGAAGATATAAAATTCATGTTTATCACTAGGGGAAGAGTAATTGGCTTTATTGAGGTAACTAGGGTTATTTTCCTAATTCCATGTATATGCTCATATTAGTTTGATATTTGTTACATATACTTGGTGTTGAAATACTAAATGATTAGTTGACTACTTGATTGTTATTGTAATTGGACCTTGTGAGTCCATGGTAGAGCTGTGATACGGCTGCCACCCGTGCATGTGCTTTGATCGAGCACCGAGTTGTGATCAGACCCCAGATACACTGAGCTTTGGTTGTACTCATTATGGAGTAGGTGTCGTGGACGGACCTCTCTCGGTGTTATTGGCCATTAACATGTTGTGTATGATTGCTGACATAGGACAGTAGTCATTGGTAGCTCAATTAGTTCATTTGCAAATTGAATTAATGATTCTGGTATTGATGATATGAAATTGTATTGTATTGATTAATCTGTACATATATATGAAATTTGCTTTTTGTTACTGAGATTGTATATTTCATCTCGTTGTGGGCTAATATTTTCAGGGATTGGACCTCTTAGTGGCAAGGAAAAAATTAATGGAAGCCTATTAAATGGTTTAGTAGCATATAAGTTTGGAAACCTTGACAAATTATATTGTAACTAGATGATTAGTTTTGTATCATTGCTGCATTGCATCATGAGTTGCCAAGTATAGGGACTGTAATCATTTGATACATAATATGTCAACTTAAACTAGTGATGTATGGAATTTCTAATAGGACTTATGTTTGAATGGAAATGTGAATAGTGTATGAACTCTTTGTTGTCATTGATTTATGAACTCACTAGTTTATGGTGGCTAGAGGGTTAAGGATCCATATGTGAGTTTTGAATGGGTAATGATATATACGTTAGGTAGATTTGGTAAAAGAAAAACACTAAATTTTCACAAATTAAGTTAAAGTGTCCTAGAGTGTTGCTAGAGGGGGAATTGGAGAGCATGAGATGAAATTTTAAGAGATATAGAAATAAAGGGAATTGGCGCGTGGCTAACATTGAATTGGCCTCGGCCAAATGGTAACAGAGAGGAATTGGCCGCGGCCAACATTTAATTAGCCTCGGCCAAATGTGACGAACTTGCCAGGGAAGAAAACAGAGAGAAATTGATTGTAGCGAATAGTGAAGTTAGTCGCGGGTAAATCTGAAAGGCGGATTTGGGGGTATTCTAGAGGTATTTGGGCGCAGCGAAAGGGGTATTTTGTCGCGGCGAGATGTGTAAAATTTGTAAAAGCGTAAGGAGTTAAATCCGAGAGTAATTGGCTGCGGTAAGAGGTAATTTAGCCACGGCGAAAATGCTAAATTTCTCATATTCATCTAGAAACCTTAGTTTCTCTCATGGTAATGCTAAGGAATGATCTAAAAACACTTGTAAGAGGATTTTGTGAGTTAGAATTGATGGATAGAGGAATCAAAGGCTTCTCATTGATAATTAAATCCACTTGCACATTCAAATAATTGTGATTGTCTAATTAAGGACCTTAATAACATTAAGGTTTCAAATTTCCTCACTTTTTCCTAATGTAATAAATCTTAATATCTTCAAACCTTGATTTATGATTATTAATTACATTTTTAACCTTAATTATGATTATTAGAAGTTAGGATCATCACATGCACAACCATCTTATAACTAATTCTTATATATTTCTTTGTAATTTTTTAGGTTTTGATGTATGCCCAAGGTGTCAACAAGGCATGGAAACAGTCCTTCATGCCTGGCAGGATTGTTCTTGTTCTAAACATTTTTGGCTAAAGTGTGTACACCCTCATCGCTAGGCTTCGTTCTTTGATGCAAATTTTAAGCGATGGATTACTTTGAATCTCAGGTTAAAGATGGGAAAGGATAAAAGTATAAAATAGAAACTTTATTTTCTATTGAAATGTGGCTTATATGGCTGTAATAGAATCAGGTGGCTTTCAAGTATGAGCATGAAGATACGAGACATCTCTAACTTAAATCCTGGATGAATACTCATGAGGTCATATATGGCCAGCACCAACACCTAATGCTTAATCCTTTATGAAAAGAGACAATGATCAATTGGTGTTGTTAAATGTGTGCATTAATAATTATAGAATTGTTGATATGACTATTGACATGGCTATCAGAGGTGGCTGTACACATATTATTAACGTTGCAAATTCAGAAACATGTTTTGAAGTTGTAGTTAAAGTGTTCAAACTTGTATAATCAGCATGTTATCTTTAACCAAATGTGAGATTTTGTTTTGATTTTCGATTAGTTACTAGCTATTATTGTTGGTAGCTAAAACTTAGGAAGCTTGTTGCCTTTATTTCTATTTTTCTGGTTGTAGACTCATGTATTTGAGTTAATAATCAATCAATAAAAATTAACCTTCTCCTTTTATTTTTTTCATTCTATATATGCTTTCTTCTTATTGTTCTTAGTGAGTTTAACCAAGGTTGAATTCCAACATATTGGTATCAGAGCTAGTTTCTTAAAGGAACTTGTAAAAAAAAAAAAAGGCTAAAGCACCTTGCTTCAATTCATCAAATATATGGATGCTAAAACACCTTCCATAGCACTAGCACCACTTGTGTTTAATGATGACAATTATCACGTATAGGTAGCCAAAATGGAAGCACATCTAGAGCCAAATGATCTCTAGGAAGTTGTTAAGGAATACTAGGAAGTTCTTCTTTTACCAAACAATCTAACAATGGCTCAACTCAAAAATTATAAGGAAAAGAAAGCAAGGAAGTCAAAGGCAAAAGCTTTTTTGTTTGTTGATGTCTCACCAACAATTTTCACCATAATCATGAACATGAAATCAACATTTAAAATATGGAATTTCCTCAACAATGAATATAAAGGAAATGAAAGGATAAAGGGAATGTAAGTGGTAAATCTGGTTAAAGAATTTAAAATGTAGACTGAGTTAGAAACAATCAACAAGTATATTGATAAACTTCTAAACATTGTTAACAAGGTAAGATTGCTTGGTTTTGAGTTTTTCTAATTATAGAATAATTCAGTAAATATTTATGACTATCCTCGAAAGATTTGAAGCTACTATTTCTTTTTTGGAGATTACTAAAGATCTATCAAGAATCACTTTAATAGAACTTCTAAATGCTTTGTTGGCCTAAGAACAAGGAAGAATAATAAGGGTTGAAGGCTTTATGAAAGGAGCATTATAGGCTGAATTGCAAATCAACCAAAGAGAAAAGAGTAAGGAAAAAAAATTCTAGCACACAAGAAGTAGCTGCTAACACTAGCAACAGTAATAGAAAGAAAAAAAAAAAAGAATTTCCTCCTTGCAGACATTATGGCAAAAAAGGTCATCTTCCTTTCAAACGTTAGAAAAGACCTGATGTCTAGTGTGAAAAGTGCAACAAGCTAGGGCATCATGAAAGAATTTGCAAAAGTAAATTTCAATAGATAAATAAAGCTTAAGTTGTAGATCAATAGGAGGAGGAAGAACAGCTATTTACAGCAACTTGTCTTACAAGCAATAGCTCAAGTGAATGTTGGCTAATAGATAATGGTTGTACCAATCAAATGGCCTATGATTAAGAGCTTTTCAGAGAGCTAGATGGATCAAAGGTTTCAAAAGTTAGAAATTGCAATGGTGAACTCATTATTGTCAAAGGAAAGGGAACTATAGCCATTGAAAGTTGCATAGGTACAAAATTAACAACTATTGTCTTGTATGTGTCTAATATTAACCAAAACCTGTTAAGTGTGAGATAATTAATCAAGAAAGGGTTTAAAGTCATCTTTAAAAATAAGCAATGTTTAATCAAGGATGTCAACAATAAGGAAGTCTTTAAAATCAAAATGAAAAACAAAAGCTTCTCACTTGATCTGATTAAGGAGGAACAAGTAGCTTATCTTGTTATTGTAAGCAATACAAAAATTTGGCACAATAGACTAAGCCATTTTCATCATGCTACAATGTTGAATATGTAAAGGAAGGAGCTGGTTTAAGGCTTACCTTACTTAGAGTTTGAATTACCAAGCTGTAGAGCTTGTCAATACAGTAAGTAAGTAAGACTAATATTCAAACAAGCAACCTAGGGGCTACAATTGATTTACACAAATTTGGCTAGACCTCAAAGGACTCCTTCATTCAAAGGGAGTAAATATTACATTGTCTTTATAAATGATTTCATTAGAATAAGCTGAATTTGTTTTCTTAAGTTCAAGTCAGAAGTTGCAAAGTATGTTTTAAAGATTCAAGTAATGGATTGGGAACCAAAGTGGCTATAGGATCCAAGCTCTGAGGTCTGATAATGGCAAAGAGTACACCTTAAAACAATTTAATCTATTTTGTGAAGAGGCAGGCATTGAGCATTAATTTACAACTTTATACACTATCCAACAAAATAGGATCAATGAAAGAAAAAATATAATGATAATGGGAATGGTTAGATATATGCTTCATGAGAAAAAGCTACCTCAGAAGTATTAGGCAAAGACTATAAACACTGTAGTATTTTTGCTGAATGGACTTTCCACCAAAGCAATAAATAGGAAAACTCCTTTTAAGGCTTGGTATGGTTACAAACCCCTATTGAAAAATCTTAAAGTTGTTGGATGCTTATGTTTTACTCATATGCTGTAAAAAAAAAAGTGAAATTAGATAAAAATGCTGAACCTAACATTTTTATGGGGTATAGCTCTACATATAAGGTTTATAAAGTTTTCCAAGCTAAGACAAGGAAAATTCTGATAAGTAGGGATGTGCACTTTATAAAGAATAAGAATGGAGTTGGAATAATGCAGAAAAGAAGTTGATTGCTGATCCATTGCAAAATCATAATGAGTTAGTTGATAAGCCACTTATAAGAGGCACTAAGTTGCTTTTTGATGTCTATTAAAAATGCAATGTTGCTATTCTTGAACTAACAAAGTATTGGTAAGCATAAAAGGATCCCAAGTGAAGGGCTACAATGCAGGAAGAGCTCTTTATGATTAACAAGAACTGACTTGGAAACCAGTTGAAAAACCTAAACACATGAAAGTGATTGGAGTCAAGTGGATGTTTAGAACAAAGCTAAATGCTGATGGCTCAATTAACAACTACAAAGCAAGGTTAGTGATAAAAAGGAATGCTCAAATTTTTAGAATAGATTTCTTTGACACATTTGTTACTATTATAAGACTAGATACTATCAGGTTGTTGCTAGCCATTACAACACACAAGGGATGGAAAATGTACCAACTTGTTATCAAGTCAACATTTTTAAATGGATGTCTAAAGGAAGAGATCAGCGTTGAGCAATATGAAGGCTTTGTTGCAAAAGGGCATGAAGATGAGGTCCATCTACTAAAGAAGGCTTTGTACGATTTAAAATAGGGCCCAAGAGCTGGGTACAACAAGATTGAAGAATATTTATTGAAATCAGGCTCTATTAAAAATCTGAGTGAATCTACTTTATACATCAAAGGTGATCAAGTTAAGTTTACTATTATCTCCTTATATATTGATGATCTCTTAGTTATAGGTAACAATATTGAACTTATTCGACAGTTCAAAAAAGACATGATGCAAGTCTTTGAAATGATAGACCTAGGAGAAATGTCTTACTTCCTTGGAATGGAGATTAAGTAACAAATAGATGAGATTTTCATTTGTTAAAGGAAATATACAAAAAGAGATCCTACAGAAATTCAACATGGACAACTGTAAAAGCATAAACACTTTAATATGTTCAAAGGAGAAGTTATGCAAGGGATGATGGAGTAGAACAAGTGGATGAAACATTATACAGAAGCTTCATTGGCTCTTGATGTATCTTGCAACAACAAGACTATATATCTTGTATGCTATAGGTGTATTTTCAAGATTTATGAATTGTGGTAAATAAATTTCATTTTAAAGCAACAAAAAGAGTTCTTAGGTATGTCAAGGGGACCTTAAATTATGGTATTAAGTTATGTCCATCACAAAGTTTCCAATTGTAAAGTTACTCTATCTCTGCACAGTGATTGGAGAAGATCTTTAGATGACATGAAAAGTACCTCAAGCTATTGTTTCAACCTTTGATCAGGGGTATTTACTTTATGTTCCAAAAAAAAAAAGGAAATTGTTGTATAATCAACAGTTGAAGTAGAGTTTATAGTAGCCACAACAACTATTAATCATACCTTGTGGCTAAGAAAAGTTATAATTGATTTGCACTTGGAGCAAAAGATGAGTATAGAAGTAATGGTAGACAACCAGATAGCTATAGCTATCTCCAACAATCTAGTTTTTCATGGAAAAACTAGGCATTTCAATATAAAATTGTTCTTTCTCAAATATATTCAAAAGGATGGTGCGACATGTTTAAAGTATTGTAAGATTGAAAATAAGCTATCAAACATTTTCACCAAAGCTTTTCCTAAAAGCAAGTTTGAGTTTCTAAGAGAAAAATTTGGAATCTTCACTTATTAATGCAAAGAGGAGTGTTGAATGTGCACATCAGTAGCTATAGAATTGCTTATATGGCTATTGACATGGCTATCAGAGATGGCTACACACATATTATTAATGTTGCAAGTTCATGAACATGTTTTTAGGTTTTAGTTGAAGTGTTCAAACTTGTATGATTAGCATATTATCTTTAACTAAGTTTTTAGGAGATTTTGTTTTGATTTTTTGTTATTTACTAGTTGTAACTACTAGTAGCTAATTTAGGAAGCTTGTTGCCTTTATTTTTATTTTTCTAGTTGCTAACTCATGTATTTAACCTGATCATCAATCAATAAAAATTGATCTTCTCCTATTGATTTCTTTTATTCTATATATGTTTTCTTCTTATTGCTTTTAATAAGTGTAACCAAGTCTAAATTACAATAGGAGTTTCTCTATTGGTCATTGGATTAAGTGAAACAGTAGTGATGGTTTCGTCAAGAGTGGAGGTCTTAACAGTGGTTGTGTAGGTGTGCTTCATGATGCTATCGAGACTTGGCTTTATGATTTCATTTGAAACAAAAGAATTTGCCCCCTAGGGGGTGTCCTTTGTTCAGAGTTCTAGAGCATACTCTCAGTATATGGACATGGCAATTAGGCGTGGTAAGGTTTGGGTGGAAATGGACTTTGTTGTAGTAGTGAACCTTGTTTTAAAAGGATATGCTTCCATGTGCTTCCTCCCATCTGATGAGCCAACTTTACCTACACTCATGAGGTAGGAAATTGATTAGCAAACTGACTTGCCAATTAGTCACATGACAAAATACAGATTATGTACCTTTGAGAGCCATCTAGTGGTTACTATACTATTCTTGTTCATTGACGCTTAGGCTATTTTAGCCTCATTTTATATTCCAAGGAAAAAGAAGGATGTAATTGTTTCAACAACAAATAAAATTCATGTTTCATGATTATTAAGGCATTTTAGACACATACACAGATACACACGCATTTTGTGAGTAGGCAAGTTTGTGAGTATTTCATCTCATCTAAAACTTACAGAGTTCCAATTAGAAAATCTCTTCTTTTTTTTTTGGAGTTTTTTGTTTCATGGAGTTGATAGCTATTAAAAAGGCTCATATGTCAAGATACTATAATGGAAAAATAATAATAATAATTCAAATGCTACAATATCAAAAAATTACATTTATATGTCATACTTTTTTTTTAATTCTATCTCCAAGTTTCTACTTTTTTTTTTTCAAACTTAATGCCACTAAATTTGAAGTTTTTTTTTTTTTCATTTTTTATAAAATCATCTTATTAAAGTTAAAATTTAATGTAAGTTCAAATAAATCAAATGATATGTAATAATAAGTGAAAATAATTATATTAATCGAATCAAAAATATATAGCATAAATAAACAAATAACAAATTTGTCAAATTATTTTAGTTTTGTTTTATTATCACATATTATTTTATTTATTTTAGATGATATTAATTTTTTTTTTAAAAGTAAAAACTTAATGGCAGCCTTTTTGACACATTTTAAAAAAAAAAAGGTTAAAACTTGATAACAATAAAGAGAGTGTAATAATATAAACGTAATATTTTTAGTACTATAACATTGGGTTTTTTTTAATAATAATACACTGCTCAAAATATGATATTAAAAAAGAGAAGTGACCTTTTTTTTTTTCTTTGAAACATGCTTATTTAGACGTTTTTATTGACATGTTCTGATTTGATTCGCTGTAACTTTTTTAAGCAATTAATGTTATTGGGATAATTAAGTGAGCCACCTAATAAGCCTAATAAGAGAGTCATTCAATAAACCCCCATGGCTGCACGCAATTTCTCATAAATTTTTTTTATTGTCTGTGGGTCTATACAAGAACAAGCAATAATAATTATTTTTTTTAAAAAAGCAAGTTTAAAAACAATTTCGCAAGGAAAGGTCATTACTTCTTGGTTTCAGCAATTGCTGTTTCTTTTTCTAAGGAACATTAGAATTCTTGTTTGGCTAATCAAGTTTTAACAGTATATGATATATTGTGTTTTTTATATTTCTTTTATGTTCTAAAATACAATAATTAATTAAAACCGCAGAACTATTTATTTGATAGATATATAACATATTATATTGATTAATTTTTAGTATTATATATAAATTGTAATTACATTTTTTTAATGTTTGTTTTTTTTTAATTTACAAATGAGTATTGAAAAATCACAATTATTTTTTGGACAGATAATTATTATAATTTTGGCATCCATGAATTAGATAGAGATTATAATAATGAGTTTTTAAATAATAAAAAATTTATATCAAGAATGAGTTAAAGACAAAAAAAAAATGTCAGAATTAGTTACAATAAAATATGTGACTAGTTTGAACAAGGCAAAAATGATCAAGAAAATAATGAAAATGATATTTTTAAGCTATATGTTGGTATGAGAATGAATTTGAAGAATGATACATATAAATATTATAATATATATGCAAGACAAATTGGATTTATTGTGTGAATGGAACCTACAAGAAATTAATGAAAGATGATAGTATTATTAGTCACAAGCCATTTTCATAGTATGGGTTTAAAAAAGAAATATACAAAAAGAATATAATAAAAAGAAAAAGATGTCATAGGAGACATGTATTGGGTTAAATGCAAGATTGTTAAAAGATTTAAAGATGTATGATAGACCATTTTGCTTTTTTGAAGAATATCATAACCATGAGTGTATGACTTCAAAAAAATATATCACTAATAGTCAAAGAGATATGATTAAGAAAAAAGAAGCAAAGCAGGGATCAAAATAAATTTGACAATGAGCTATTTTTTGGGTGAAACTCATAAAATACAAAAATGTTGGCTTATTAAAAGAGATGCTCAAAATTCTTGTGTATCAAGAGAATAGAATAATTTTCTATGTGAGATATTCATAATCTATTGAACTACTAGAATGATATGCAAGTAAGAAACCTTTTTTTTTTAAACCTTTTTTTTAATGCAATTTAGCTTGATTTAGATGGAAAAATGATCTTTTTCTTTTAATAATGTGAGGTCAAGAATAGATTATGGTTTTGGAGAAGTGATATATTTTCATCCATCTAATGAAACTAATAAATAGAAAATATCTTTTATTCCCATTGCCACTGTAAAGGATCATTTTCAAATAGTTTTGTTTGGTTGTACACTAATACTTAAAAGTTCAACCTAAAGTAATTCTTATTAATAAAAACTTAATTATCATAAAGGTAGTGGCATATGTTTTGCCTACTACCATCCACTGCATTTGCATATGTCATGTTAATCAATCCTAAATTAGTGTGTTTTTATAGGCATTTTAGCGGGACTTATCATTATTTTCAATTGATTTTAATCTTTTTTACATTAGTTATGGAATTATTTTAAATCTATTTATGAATGATGTCATTAGAGTGTTATTCATTATAATTCCCAAATTTAGGATTTATTTGCATTAATTTGTGAAAATTAGCTTTTATTTGAATTCTTAAGTATATGTAGCTTATTTTTGTGTTTCATGAAAGCTTTTTGTTATATCTTGTAATTAGGTTTACTTTAGAATAGTTTAATTGTTGGATTTTAGTTTTTTTAATTGTTCAATTTCTTATTTTTGGTTTGATTGTCCCTTTTGTAAGGATCAAAGTGTATATAAAATAAGGATTAAGGTTAAAGGAGTGAAGATCCAAAAAGTCCAATGACTAAAATGCAAACAATTTGTTAGAGAGTAGTGAGAGTATGCTTGTTGTGGCAAAACTCTCGTTGGCCATAGTAAGCAATGGATGTTAATTTTTTTTTAAATCACTCCTTAGGCATAATTTTAGGGAATTTTTAGCAATTTCTTAAATTTTCTAGGCTAGAAAGATCGAGACTTTAGATTTTCAAAGAAGAATGAAAATTTTGAAGATTTCAAGTGTAAAAGCTTCCATTCTTCAAGGTTAGTGGTGAAAATTTAATTGTAATTTTCTAATCCTTTGTGTATATCACTCTATTTTCTTCATATTTCTTTTAATTTGATTCTTATTTGGAATTTTCATTTTCTTATGTTAATTTCAAATTGTGAATTGGTTTAATTTTGTTATTTTTTTTATCGTGAATAGTTATTATTGATAGTTGAATGAGTGTAATTACATTAATCTTGATGCTGCTTCTTTTTTCCTGGTGAATTTTGCGTGTTATGTTGATTCTTAGGCCTTGAAATAAAGCACTAGAATGATCTAATCAATAGAAAACACCAATTAGAATAGAAGAAGTTGATTATGCATTGATCTAGACCTTAATAAGTTAGAAAAAAATGTTAATTACAATAAATAATGTAATTACCAATTTATTATTGCTTATGTTGTTTGATAAATTGGCCAAAAGGAGTTCTTATAGTAGTGCACTTTGGTAAAAGGCTAACCTATAAGAATATCCCAAGGAATTCATGAGGAGATGCACTTTAATTTGGCTAATCTTAGGAAGTGACTAGGTACTTTAATTTTTCATCAAGCCTATATTATGATTAATTGTGGTGAAAGGATTGATTAGTAAGATACACTTGTTATAAGGTTAACCACTAATGTTTCCTATAGCTAATGAACCTCATGCATCTAATGAGAAGTGTGAGATAGGCAATTTCATAAGGAGTGTACTACCTTATACTAGGAATCAAATAGGTCAGAGTATCCATAAGGGACATTAATAGGCTAGAGCCATTGGCTAATTAATGGCAATAATAATTAGAAGTCAAATACCTTTCTATGCCTAATTCATAATTTATTGTTGAAATCTAGATGTCCTTAAGCTATTTGATTTGTTTAAGTCTTTCCTTTAGGTTAGTGATTAGGTTAGTATAGGTTTATAACTTTTTCATTTTCGATGATTAGTGACTAGATTATTTAGGCTACTAGTTTAGGTTAATTCAACTAACAAATAAAGCAAAAACTCATTTCTTCATGGATAATCCATCAATTGTTATTGAAAACACTTTCCTTGTGGGATCGATACTCGAGTACTCAAGTTTTTATTACTTGAATAGCTAGTGCACTAACTAGACATATATTAAGGAGGTCAAATCAAGTTAAAGGTACCACTACTTAAGTGAATTACTTAGTTTCTAAAGTAATAAGTGGCCTCCAACTTAAGGACTTAACTTGCTAATGTCAAGCTCCAAGGATGGTAGTAAGCATGTATTTCAAAATGCTAAAAAATACTTAAACCATTTATTTTGTAAGAATTGTAACTTTGCAAAGATTTTTCAAATTATGTAAGGAATTTGAGACTATTGAAGAGCTTGAAATAAGTTGGATGACATCATTATACAAACTAGAAAAAATTATTGGATGCAACAAATATATGGCAAAAGATAATAATAGGTTATATTATATTCATATTTCTTTTTTTAATAATTTATACAAATCTCCTTTGAGTTTTATTAAAATTATATAAACCTCTTCTTTATTTTTAAAATGCATACTTTAGTCAAATTTTACATTTTTTTACCAAAATACCCTCCATTAACGTAAATGAAAATCGGGTATTTTAATTAAAAAATAATGTATTTAGATTAATGGAGGGCATTTTAGCTAAAAATTTAAAATTGGACTAAATTGTAAGATAACTTTTTATTTCTGGAGATATTTATGTATATATTTTAAAAATATAAAGGTAGTATATATGTAATTTCAACAAAACTTAGAGAATGTTTATATAATTTACTTTTTTTTTTGGTGCAAATATGTCTATAACCAAGGAAAGCAAAAGCATAAACAAGTTCCTTAAGGGATTTTTGAATAGAAATATGTTTCTTTTAGACTTTGTTATAAGTGTTGATAACACAGTAATTAATTAGTATGAAAAAAAATTGAAGTTGATTTTAATATAAATAAAGTTTTATCATCTTTATATGAAAATTAAGAAAGAGGAAACTAAATTGTACACACTTGCAATATTGCGGAAGTTTTAAGAAGAATTAATTAATAGTTTATCTCATATATGTAAAAAATATAAAGACGAAGGAAACACAATTCCCTATAAAATGTTGGGTATATGGAGAAGAAGTTAACCCTCATGTAGTGAAAATGTCTTTAATCGATTCTACTATAATATATAATTATGAAAAAATTGAGTTTATGGAGTTTTGTATCAGCACATTTTGAAAATATTCATCATAACAATTTTTCAAAACTTGCCAAGTCAATCTATACTAAAATGATTGACAAAAGATACCATACTTGAAAGAGTTATTTACTAAAAAAAAAAAGGTAAATAGGTACAAGAAGATTATTAACCTCATTTAACTCAAAGACATAACACTTTGTCATTAGATAAAAGAAATTGCAATAAAAGGTTTTTCATTTATCAAAATTCATATAGTAGCATAAAAAGCTAAAGAAAATATTCAAATTGCAACAAAAAGTCAATGTGCTACAGGTTATAATAGAGGAAAAAAAGTACTAACACAAGTATCAATTTATGGAGATCAATCATATTTATTAGGTCATGTATCAATTCAAGATTCACTAATTATAAAAGGTAAAGGACCAATAGGTAAAATGATTGATTTTTAATTTTATTTCATTTAAGGTCTCTTATTATCATTGAGACACATTTGGTCTTGCCTATTATTTAATGTAAGATAGGTGTAAGTGTTATTTTTTTGGAACCAAGCATTGAAAAAGGAATATGAAGTGATAAATTAGTTTTAGTAATAAGTTTTTATTTTAATTTTTAAATTTTATTTGTCTTATGAAAATCTTTATAGCTTTAATAAGATGTTTAGACTTTTTGACTAATATATAAAACAAAAAAAAACAAACAAAAGAGACAAAGGTGTAATAGTAAAAACTATTTTTTCATATATATAAATGAATTATTTTTTAAAATTTATTTTTTTAATAAATTGGAAACGCAGAGCCTATATTTAAAAATTATGGTTCAACATCCCTCTGTTAAAAAAAAATAATTTTTTTTAAAACTCCATTAACCCTTGGGTCAGTGAAATAATTTCTTTCAGTGACCCTTGGGTTAGTGGCAACATTGAATCATGTCAGTAATTTAATGCTAAATCACGTGATTCAATGCTAAATCACCTAATGAGTCAAGTCAATGACAATAAATTATTGTCACTAATCATATAATTTTTTTAATTCTTATTTAAAATGTGTAAAATAATAAATCAAAAAATTAAAAGAATTATAAATTTATTTAATAATTATTGTCAATTTATTTATTATTTAAATTTATATTAAATTTTTTAACTATAAAAAATATATATATTTTAAAGAATATAATATCTTGAAATAATATATATAATTTTTTAAATTTTGTAGTAGTAAAAAATTTATATTTTTAAAAATATTAATTAATTGTGTTTAAATTTGTAAAAATTTAAATTTAAATAATCATTAGAAAAAAGTTCAAATAAAAATATAAAAAGATTAGTAAAAGTATTTTTAAAATAATATTTTAATTTATTTATTGTTTACATTTATATGAAAATTTGTTAACTATTAAAAAAATATTTATTTATATTTTGAAGAGTATAATGTCTTAATTTGTGTATATAATTTATTTAATTTTGTAGTTCTAAAAAATTGATGTTTTGAGAAATATTAATTAATTGTGTTTAAATTTGTAGATATTAAATTATAAATAATTATTTTTATAAAATTCAGATTAGAATTTAAAAAATTAGTAAAATTAATTAATTAATTATTTATTTATTGTTTAAGTTTGTACAAAATATGTTCAACTATAAAGAAAAATTTGTTAATTGCATTATGAAGAATATAATGTCTTACTTTTTTTTAATATTGTAATTATAAAATATTAATGTTTTGAGAAACATTAATTAATTTTTGTTAAATTTGTAGATATTAGATTTTAAGTAATTATTTTCAAAAAAGTTCAGATACGAATTTTTTAAAAGAAATTTGTAACAGTGTTTTTAAAATTATTTTTAATATATTAATTATTTAAATATATATAATTTTTTCTATAAAGAAGAATTTGTTTATTTGTAGTTTGAAGAATATAATTCTTAATTTGTATATATAATTTTTTTAATGATGTAGTCATGAAATATTTATATTTTGAGAAATATTAATTATTTATTTAATTTACTGATATTAAATTTTAAGTAATTAGGTTAAAAAAGTTAAGATACGATTTTTTTAAAAAAAGTTGTAAAATTAATGCATGAAATATAATTTTTTAATCTTGTCGTATGAAATATTTGTATTTTGAAAGATATGAATTAATTTCTTTTTAAATTTATTGATATATTCGTTATTGTTAATGGATAAAATATAAATTTTGTATTACTTGATTGTTTAGTAAATTGATAATGGTTAAGAAATAAAGTACTGTGAAAATTAGATTCAAATGCACAATTCAATAATACAAATGAATATTAAATTTGAAACATTAATAGTAGTCATAAATCGTAATGACTTCCTATTTCACACTGATGTCTTCTCCTTATTCGTTGTGGGCGATGTTATTGTGGTTGTTCTTGCTCTTCCTCTTCATCATTCTTAGTGTCATTTTTATGTTCTTCCTCATCTTCTTATTCAGACAATTCATTTTCCACTTAATTTCGAATTTGTTGAGAAATGAAATTTTATTAAGGGGATTGAACAAGCAAAATCGGTTGATTTGGAGTGAAAAAACCTTGTTGAGGTTGGTAAGATGCCCATTGTACCAAAGAAGCATCACTATACTCAGCCTTGAATGTAATTGGATCTGTAAACAATGATTTAAATGATACTCCACTAGATTGCATTGGCTGCGGTGGTGGTATGAAAAAGGATTTTTAATATATAAATAAATGAAGGGGAATGATAGTGTATAATCAGATGTAAAGGAAGATGGACTTACAATCCTAACGTCTATGAATGGTGGAAAGGAAGAAGAATTAACATCTTCACCGACTGTTTGTGGTGGAACAGAAGAAGGACTAACACAATTGCGATCTTCTTGCAAAATGGGTTGTCGTGTAAGACGATGATGGCATATTTGCGTAAAATCCACTAACATCACCATCGGATATCGGTTCTCTAGATGAAAGGAACCCATAACCTCTTTTTTCTAGTCTCGCCTGGGTCTCTAGAGATTTGGACAAATTAGGTGCCGGCAAAGCTGGTTGGGAAACGAGCATATATTGATATTTTATTTTATTTATTTAAACAATAAATAAATTAAAATATGATTTTAAAAATACTTTTACCATTTTATTAAATTCTTATCTTAATTTTTTCAAAACAATCTTTTAATTTTAATTTTTGAAAATTTAAACAATTATCTAAAATTTAATTTCTAAAACTTTAAAGAAAATTGATTAATATTCTTCAAAACATAAATTTCTCACAACTACAAAATTAAATAAATTATATATACAAATTAAGACATTATACTTTTCAATATATAAATAAAATTTCATATAAATGTAAACAATAAATAAGTTAAAATATGATTTTAAAAATATTTTTATATTTTTATCTGAATTTTTTAATAATTATTTAAATTTAATTTTTACAAATTTAAACACAATTAATTAATATTTTTCAAAATATAATTTTTTTACTACTACAAAATTTTAAAAATTATATATATACATATCAAGATATTATATTCTTTAAGAAATATATATATTATAAATTTTGTTATAGTTAAAAAATTTAATATAAATTTAAACAATAATTAAATTAAAAAATAAGTATTAAAATAAATTTATAATTCTTTTAAATTTTAATTTACATATTTTAAATAATAATTAAAAATTTTTTATATAGTCAATAATAATAATTGATTGTCACTGACCCAATGATAGAAATTATTGGCCCAATGGGTCAGTGATTCAGCATTGAATCATTGAAGTGATTCGTCGTTGCCATTGACCCTTGGATGAGCCCGTGGAAGGAATTATTCTATTGACTCAGTAAAGTTTTAAAAAAATTTAATTTTTTTAATAAGAGGGATGTGGAACTTCAAATAAAAAAATTATTTTTAAATATAATTTTAAAACGCAGAGTCATAAGCTTTGCGTTTCTAATTTATTAAAAAAAATAAATTAAAAAAATAATTTATTTATATACATAAAAAGATAAATTTTACTATTATACCTTTGTCTCTTTTGTTTTGTTCTTATATATATCATTGAAAAAGCCAAGATGTTTGGCTACTGCCTAGTATATTGACTTTTGTTTGAATCCCATAAGCACAGAATTATGAGATGTGATTTGGTGATTGCTTATTTGACTTTTTGAGAACGTGTGTCGTAACTTTTAAACCCATTGGTCTAATCAATCAATTATGTTGTTCCTATTCCCCTTATTTTTCTAAGTGTCTTTCAAGAGATAATCTGAACTATAGTCCTTTGCTGCAGTGTAAGTCAGTTGGATTATTTCAATTCTCTGAATGCCATTTTTGCATCTATGAGGTTGATTATGGAGTAAATTTTAGATAGATATAGTCATAATTATCTTGAAAGTTCTTTCTCAAATTTTCAAGACAAATATCAAATTTGCTTTTGAGTATGGCTGTCACAATTGATATTGGAATTGGAAAGAGCAAGTGCGTACGAGCAAAATTTTTAAGTAGACTAAATTAATCATAAATAAATATGTAAGTATGTTAAATAAAATTTTTAATATGACCTAACTTTGATTCCTTACATATTTATTTATAATTGACTTTGTTTCTTTATTTGTAGAACATGTACTAATTTTTGAAGATCACTAGCAAAATACATAAAAAAATTTCATATTTTTTTATGATAATTCTTAGTCTATATCTTAAGAAGAAAAAGTCTACCTCTATCCTGATTGGCCAAAAGAAAAGAAAACACAACTTTAATAAAGGGCATGCCTTTTTGAATATTACTCCCTTATAAATACAAGAAGCTCTATATTTATGCACCATTCTGATTGAAACTTCCCCCTTTTTTATTAGGTTTATTAAGCATAGCTCTAAGCTTACACTAGAGTGAGCAATGATGAACTGTGCATATTATGTTTTAGAAAAGTTGCTAAGATTTTTGGCCTAGGGAAATAGAAAATCAATAAATCAGTAAAGCGGCTGAAAATTGATAAGAAATTTATCTATTGGACATATGAAGAAACTAGGAAACTTGTGTCAATTAAGGTGATGAGGTTTTCATGGTATACTTTTTTAAATAGTAAGAATGTTAGTAAGGATAGATTACGTGTTTAAGACCCTAAGAGCAAGTAAAATACAAGTGAAATAGTCCTTACACATGCAAAGTTTTTTTTGGAAAAGATTGACTATCAAATGAGATTATTAATCAAAGGAGGGATTCAAACTTTACATGTGACAAAATGTAAAGTTCTAATTTAGATCTCTTCAACCAGTTAAGTCAACCCGCATTGGCCCAGCAAGATAGTTTTATGCTAAAAAGGAATCATTTAGGAGGGTTAGACATCTACTTTGTATGTTTTGCAGAATATTATTTGAGATTACCTTTTGTGACTACCCTTGCAAGATCCTTAATGATTTGATGAAAATTGATAAGTACATGCAAATCCTTACGGTTCCCTTTGTAAACTTCCTTTATGTTTTGGCTTTCTTTGATGAATTAAACATTCCCTTATCTCAAGACTTGAAAGCTAAGCTGAGATGAAGTTTTGTTATTCTAAGCAAGATTAGCTAGTGGTTGGAACCTATCTATGTGTTTGTTAGTAATAGTGCCACTAATATTGCCTGGGCCCTACATCATACTAGTTCATATTTGTTTGGAAGAAAAGTTATCTTTGCCAATAGATTGATAGATCATATGGCACTAACTTCAATCTTTAAGCTTAATGTTATGGGTTGGATGTTTTCCCTACTTCATTTTTCAAGTCATAAACCTTGCATGTAAGCACCAAAAAAAAAAAAAGAGAGGTAATTTTCACCATAGGAAAAAAAAGTCATGTTTAAAAAGTAGTCTACTACACTATAAGAACCAAGACCATAAACTCAGCATAATGTACTTTTTAGATAAAGTCAAGAAAAAAATCCAAGATGGCATGAGCATTGATTTTGTTTCGTGTGATGTTTAATTTATTATTTATTAATAATAAATTACACAAATCTTCTTTAAATTTTATTGAAATTATATAGACTTTCTTTTTATTTTTAAAATATACATATATTTTCTTTGAAACAAAAAGTTATTTTATATTTTAATTTAATTCTAAATTTTTTGATTAAAATGCCCTTCATTAATCTAAATACATATTTTTTAAATTAAAAAAATTTAAATAAAAAATACTTTTACTAAAAGAAATTTGAAATTGAACTACATTATAAAATAACTTTTGTTTTTTATGAAAGTTTGTATATATTTTAAAAATAAATAAAAAATTTATATAATTTCAATAAAACTTATGTAACTTATTCATTTATTAATAGGTTCTCTATATTATTGAAATGACAGCAAGTTTGCTATCAATGAGTGTGCCGAGTGTAAGAAGGGCAAGGAACGGTCCGTGTAGGAAAAGGTCTTCCTCTCTGTCGTCATGTTTAATCATGAGACTATATATGTTTCTATGCTTAATGACAGCTGTTAGTGAGGATAATGACTGGTGATCATTGTGCCTTCTAAGCTTCATCCCCAAATATCTAACAGCAAAGAAAATATTAATGGCATTATGGCACCAATAATTATGGATTGCTGCCAATACCAAGCATGTTTGTTGCAGAAGTTTTGATGCTAACTAATCCAACAGATCATGAATTAGCTTAGGAGTAACACTAACGCACAAAACATTCAAAACAGCTCATATTACAGAGCATCGTTCTTGTGTTGAAGGTCCCAATGCCACATAATTTAAAAGATATATATTAAGATTCTTCTGTCTTTGTTTTGCAACAATTATGTTGATTAACAACAAAGGAAACCAATGCAAGCATTAAAAGAAAAACTTGGATTTTTTTTTTTTAATTTGGATATTAAAATAGTCCTACGAGATAGCCCTGTCCTTTCTTATACCCTTGCCAAAGAAAGTAGATAAAAAATTTCTACACACCCCTCAGGCTTTCAATCTAGTGGTTCAGGTTCAGGTTGCTCCTTTCCACTCTAGACATATTAGGTGGCTCTCACAGTAAAATTTCAACCCTTTATGCTCCGTCGGTATGCGAGTATCTTCACTGTTATTGAGGAATGGAAATGAACTTCATCAAAGTGCATGTTTGGTTAGCAGCCTTCAATCTTCATCCCATTTTACACAGTAAATAATTTTATTTTGCACAATAATTTGGCCTCCTTCAAAATTTTGATGAAATGATAGAGTAATTGAGGGAACAAGATGGGAATTTATATTACTACTTTTTCAGTTTTACTATTCTATGTATCATATTTGACTTTTTTAAAAATATTAAAAAATAAAAAATTAATATTTAAAAAATATTTTAACATATTTTAAGATTTTTTTCAACAGCATAAAATAAAAAATGAGTATTTTAATATATTTTAACCAATTAAAGATATTATGGTCATTTGTTGATATTTCTTTTTTTATTTTTATATTGTTTTCATCTAAACAAATATAAAAATAGAATAGAATATCCATTCTTTTCTATGTTATACAAATATAATTATTCTATTATATAAAAATTCATCTTTATTTCTACAAAAATTATTCTATGAATCAAACAAGACCTAAAAAAAAAGGAACTATTCTCCATTCACCATTCACCATTTTCTTTCCTTTCATTCCATTTCCCTCCTACCAAACAAGTCATAAAGACACTAAGCTTTTTCCCAAATTGCCACCCTTTTGGTTGACTATCAACAGAAGCATTGATTGTCACAACTTTAGCCAAAACAAGAACCAAACCTAGAAGAATACCTATTAGGTGAATTAGACTCAAGGCTTGAATACCATCTTAGCTTTGCTGGGCATCAAGAATCATACTCCTGGGTCCTCACCATTTGAAGAGGTTCTAATATTATCGCTTTCTGAAAGCTTAAACCATTAGAAAAAAGTCTAAATATGATTTTATTAATATCATTATAACTCCAATCTTTCTTGGGATGCAAAGCAACCTTCTTAACAATGGAGATAATTAGTAGGGCTGATTAATACCATTTTCCAGTTTTATTTTGATAATAACAAACCATACCTAAATTTGTGTCAAGATTTAATCAAGATATCTAAGAAAGGATCAATAGTTTAGATACAAGAATGAGTGTGGATAGTGAGTTCACGAATCCAATCCTCATACAAAATGCTTCTTATTCAGTCCAAGTATAGATGGTGAACTAAAACTTGCATTCTACATACATACATATATATGCTTTTCTTTTATATTGCAGTTAGGTAGTGTTTGAGTCAATCTAGACGTGCTTCGATTAATTTATTTCCTCGGTTTCATCACTCCACGTTTATATGCAATGAATACAATATATAAATACAAACACATATATTGTTGAAATCCATTATCATTTAGATAGATGCTGCATATTTGCAGGCATTACATTTGTTTATGTTACCGTATATTTAGCGGTAGGATTCCCTTCTAGCACTTGTCCTATATGATTACAAGCACGATGAGCTCCAACACGAAGGATTTTATCCACCTCACCTTGCCAGCATAATCCCCTTGTGACAAGTTATCACCCAAAAAAGAAAAAAAAAAAGAAATTAACATAGTAAATACTAAATCTTAAACACTTAGAAATTATAGGAATTACTTTTTTTAAAAAAAATAAAGCATAGGGACCAAATTAAAAATTTGAGTCAATTATATGGGATCAAATAATTAATTTTTCCCAAAAAAGAACTTTTAAGAATTTTGAGACAATAAATGTAGATGAAAAGACTATTCTTGGTCATTACTGTAATATAAAGATAAAGGCTAAACTAATAATTTGGTTATTCAAATTTTTACAAAAAATTTGGACACATATTTATGTTATTGACTAGTTTTCTCATAATATTTACTATATCCTGTCTGCTTTGCTTTCATCTCACAAAATTTAATCTAAAGATTACTTAGAGCGATATGTTTATATATAATTTCTCATGCTGGCACATTATAGACAGTACTATATTATCATAGTTTTACATCAATATTTAAATTTCATCCCACCAAGTAAGAAGCATAATTTAATCAATGGTGAGCAAAGAATGTGATTAAAAGATAAGTCCAAAAAAAAAAATAGTAATACAAATACTGTGTCAACTTGCTTCTAAAATTGTTGGTAATATTCACACTGATTCAAAGTATTATTGCCTTAATTGACAATAATTCAAAGAATTATTTCTTTTTTAATTGTTTTCTTTTATTGTGTGATATTGTTTCTTTTTATTGGTGATATTCTGTTTTTTTTTTTTCATTTTGATTTGGTATGGTTGGTAATTAACTTATCGTTACAATTTGTTTCTTTTTATTTCAATTAGGTTATTTCTTTTTTGCTTCCTACTTATGTGGAGCTAATTAGTCTAATTTGTTGTGGGTAACTGCCCATATGTTTACATTATATTATGTTTTTATTCCGAATAGACAGAATATAAAGTCACAACAATTATTTTATTTTTTCACAAGAATAAATAATAATAAATAATAATTTAGTTCTTAAGAGATTATTCTCCTTTTAATATAGTCTTCAAAAAATAAAACTCATTAATTTAGTCCTCTAATCAAATAGTCTTCGCATTAGACAAAGTCATACTCACTTAATAGGCTAATTGATACAAATGAGAGTCCACGTAATTGGTAGTTAGCTTAGGTGTCATTCTTTTCCAAACATTGTCATTTTGCTTAATTTTTCAAAGCTCACTTGGTCCGATAAGATAATATAAATCAAGTAAAACAATGCCTTTTAAATAAAAATAACACTTGAGCAAGTTCAAGTCAGTAATAAGCTCTTATTTCTGTCTTGTCAACTAATACTATAACTTCATCCAATGTGGGGGACCATATTAATTCAGGGACTAAATTGAGAAATTTTATTTTTTAAAAAAATCAAAGTAATAGGAGAGTGATATTTCAAGCACTAAATTATTACTTTACTCTAAAAAAAAATACTAGCTTCTAAATAAGAATGAGAATAGTCAAAATTAATTAATAATATATTTAATATAAAATATCTGACACAATTAATTGTTTTTTTAATTTTAATATTTATTTTTCATATAATTAATTATAATTTTCTTCTTGAATATTAATATAATAAAGTAGGGTACTATAGTCCCTCTCCGTGAACCCATATTTAGCTAGTGAAAAATTTCTCATCCCTATTGAATTCTTTAAACCTTTAGACCTGAACCCATTTACCTGTAAGAATTTTAAAATGAGTAAGGTTTTTTTTTTTTTTTTTCAAATTGAAACTCATTTATACAAAATTTGTTCATATAAAATCATAATAAAAAATAAAATGTTTCAAACAATCATTAATATAATAAAAAAACATATATACTATTTGGATGATATTTTTAAATTTTTTTATAATATATATATATATAGAGAGAGAGAGAGAGAGAGAGAGAGAGAGTACATACCATACTACCTAAATACAAACCCTTAAAATATTCATATAAATTTCTATATCCAAACTCAAATAGATAAATTTTATAATTAACTATAAAATATGAGTATTTTACGCACCCTTTCTTTTAAAATAAAAGGCAAAAAAGAGTAGTTTCTAACATTAAAGATTAAAAAAAATGATAAACTTGAGTATAATTACAAAATGCTTTTCCAATTGTTGAAGATATATTACTAATGTTATATAATTCTTGATGTACTGCCACCGAGTGAAACCAAGACTGGCTCAATATCCAGCACAATCCTGAGAAACCAGATACGAAAAACAATGGGTCACTTGGTGACAAATAAGTCTGATTACTTGCTAGGCTCCGTTGATCTGTAGTGCCCGTAAATGCCCCCCAATCGTCAATTCTTTTATCATAACTTGCTTGTGTCATCAAAAACATGTTCATGGCAAGTTAGAGCTTCATCAATCCGAAGAATTATATATATATATATATATATATATATATATATATATATATATCTATATCTATGCAACCACGTACTAAGTAAAAGCCTTAAACCTTAGAGCTACATTAATAATATAATTTGTATCATTAAACACCTAGTAAACGTTATATATCACTGAGTCAAACTTTGCATTTTCTTTTATAGAGATTCGTCAGGTTTTAAATTGAAATCTTTTAAAAATTAACAAAAATTAAACTCGGCAACTCAATTATCTGTTCCCAGTAGGCCTGTCCATCCTCTTATTTTCATGTTAGAATATATAATATTAAAGGAGCAGATGAGAGAGTGATACCTTATAATTATGTAGATATATTGTGGTTGTGTGGAAAGTAGAATGGGATTTTCCTTCTTTTTGTGGATAGGCAAATACAATGCAAATCCAAGTATAGATTATCTTAATTTGAAAAGGAAAAATGAGTCATTTTAAACAAAGCTTAACTATTTAAATTATTTTAAAAAAGTTTGTTTTCTTGAATGTAATTTGTTTGTTTTTTAAATGATTTGGATGATTAGAATTTGTTCAAAATGACTCTTTTTTTTTAATAAAATAAGATAATCTAGATTCATGTGAATCCTAATCAAATAAATTTCTTTACATGTTTTAAATTTCTTTTTTCTTTCTTTTGATCAAGATAGGATCATATAATATTCCATAACTGTCACATACTGAATAGGGTGTTAATAATTTGTTTAGAATCTTAAACAAATAGACTGAGAAGAGAAAGTTAACCACAAATGAGTACTTTATTGATTTTTTTTAAAATTAAATAATCAAGGAATTATATATATTCTCATAATTCTTAATAGATTAAGCTTTAGCATAAAGCAATGATATAGTACATATATTTTATCCATGTTTATAATTAAGCTAAGAAATATAGACACTAATTAAAAATAAAATTTCGGCCTAGTCTTACAATTGAGTTGGGCTGGCCCAACAAACTAAATTACTGGGGAGGGATTCTTGATATTCTTTATCCCCATCATCTTCTGCTACTTTCCGATTTCTAACCCTAATTATGGAATCTGACTTGAGTGTCAATGACATAATCAATGGCTTCCTCATAGCTTTGACCGTTTTTTATTGAGCAAGATCAAGAGCTTGCCGATCATCCATGAAAGGTATCACACTGCTAGAGAATCGACCAGTAAAATATTGTTTCATTCATTAAAACGTGCGCGTGACATGAAATAATACACCTAACAATACAACATAGTTTTAAGTGTTTATATAATTTTTCTTTGGAAAAAAAAAACGAATTAAGTGATCATATACAGGTTAATATAGGGGTGAACAAATACCCTACCCTACTGTGTAGCCTAGTGTTACACCGGCCTCGTCTTGTAGGGTTGATCAGATTTTTTTTTTATTTTTATTTTTTTGATAAAAGTTATAAAATGATTCTTAAAAAGAAAAAAAAATTCATATAAATTTGTATAAAATTATATTTTGTTGTTAAAAAAAATTAAAAATTTTATATTAATCTTTATAAATTATTTTTAATAATAAGACCAAGTTAAGCTAGTTCAACCTGTAATTTTTTTTTTGGGTCTGACTTAACTTAACTTGATGTGATTGACTTGGATTAAACTAAATTTGCTCCTAATGTAAAATGATATATTATATTTGAAATGATAATCACTACTCCTTGTACTTAAATATCAATGCTTCATATGTGGGGAAAACTTTGCCTAGACTGGCATCGCTATGGTTGAGAATTGAGAATGACCCAAAATTCAGAGTTATGCTTATGAGCTGTAAACCCAAGTTGCTGAATGTATCATAGGTTTTTGGTATGCTCAGAATGCAATAATACGCATATATTTGTTCCCACACAAGTGGCTCATTTTTGCCATAATATGTTGATACACTAGCTCCTTACAAAGGAACAACAAACTGATATGGTTCTGAAATATATTGTTTCTTCCCCGCACACAGCTTTAACATAAGACGAAGCACCTAGTCAAGGCTTCCATTCCTGTGGGTCATCATCCTCCTGGAACATCTTGGTTCATAAGAGTGGGACCCCCCTTGTTCTAACCTTTTTTAAATCAAACCATCTAGATACTTGCAACAAAAATAGAAGAAGAAGAAGAGCAAAAATATATCCTTGTAAGATAGCCGACTTACTTTTCTTAGACATTATCTTGATCTTATAAGGACTTGTCATGAAAGGTGTCTTGTCTCTAACAAGGATTGGATATAGATGAGTTAAATTGATTTTAAGTGAGCATGCAAATAGTGAGTTTTACTAAAATAGCATATGTTATGACCTAATTATATGATATGAAATTTGATTTCCGTATAAGTATACAATTTTTATGAATTTTGGGCTCTTAACATTATGAGTTATCTTATGAAATATGACTCTTCAAATAGTTTATATCAATGGTATCAACAGTAAAGACTCCAGAGTATGACAGAAATATTTTGACCTAATTTTAAGATATAAGATGACTTAATCCCTGATAAGAAATTTATATGATCTCTAATTTTATGACCCACCGTTTGAATTTCTCAGTATAAACGGAGCAAAATTGAAGTCAGCCATGAAGGTGATAAGAGCTTGTGTAGCTTGTTCGCCAAATGTTTGGAAAAGATTAGACATGCCAAGAGAAATGAAAATGACCCTGTCAAACTACAGAAACACTAAAAGATCAAATCTTGCCTTTAATTACTAGAGGAAAAAAAAATTCAGAAAGAAAGAGAAATTACTTTCTCTTCAAAGCTCACCTTTAACACAAAATGCTATGATTTGTGTTCTAATTCTTACAATTTGTGCAAGCACAAGGCAGTCTTGCTAGGTAAATTTAATGCGCATGGATACGAGTAGTAGATTTAGATTGTCTATATAAATTTCGATAGTTTAGATTTTAATTAATTAATTAATTTTTCAATATTGATTATTCTTTTTTTTATTTTGATATATATATATATATATATATTAATTTTAAATTTGAAGAAAGCAAAATATGTCTGTCTGATAAAAATTAAGAGATTGTCTTTATCTTATATTTTGTTTTTAAACACTAAAAAATAGATAGTTGGAATTAAAAAAAAAAAAAAAGATTTAAACTGTTGAGATCTATATGAACGATAAGCTCAACAATTAAGGAATCTTATTTCAATATAACACTTGAAAACCTGCTATTGCATTAAGAATCTTTTCCATTTATGGTTTTAAGTTACGAGTATTTTACCAGAAAACCCAATTTTCTTTAGGCTTTCCCTTTCGGGGGGGCATTAATTGTGGGACTCAAATTTAGAAGGCAAATGGAGACTCATCCTTGGCCAATTGGGTGTACTGCAGAAAGAGCGATGGGCTCTGTACTATGGGATATGGGTGTGCCTCATCAGTCAGTGAGAAGAGCCTCATTTTCAGTCTATCTGTCTCTTCTGCGTTTTAAGTTATAAACCCCACAACTACTCTGAAAGCATAAGTTTTTTAAGACATATACCATCAACAGATAAATAAGTATTGTCAAATATATTTTTTTAAGGAAAATTTGTATCTAACATATTTATATATTTATTTATAATTAACTTGATATATTTATAGATCATAGCCATCTAGCAATCTATTTTAGCGTGCGTTAATTCATAAAAATTAAATAGATCAAGTTAATTTATAAATAAACATTTGAACATGTTAATCATATTTTAGCAGGATTCATATTGACATTCTTGTATGTTTATTTATTATTAAATTGATATACCTATCTTTATGGTGTGAAGATCTTCTAAAATTTTTTATTGTAAATTTTCTCCACAATTTTGAAAAAGAGAGTAATACAAAAGGTAAAAATATGTATGACACCCACTTTCTTTCTTTTCACCCATTTCTTTTTATTTTTCTCCTTCTCTTTTCAAAATTTATATGAACTTCATAATAAAAGAATTTTGGAGGATCAAGACTTATAGTCTATGTCTATCTAAGAAGCTATTTTAGTTAGGCTTAGTCTAAAAAAATTTAATTAATCCAATCATAAATATATATATATATATATAAACATGTCATGTTCATTCTTTAGTAAGATTTTAATTATTTCGATATGAGATTTTTTTTTTTTAATAATTGACCCGATATATTTATAAATCATATTTATCTAACAATCTATCCTAGCTGAGTTTTTTTTTTAATAATAAGTAAATCAAATCTATCAAGCAATGATGAACTTAATTTATTTAAGTTTTATAGATAAGTCTTTATACTTAATAATCTCTCTTGGATCAATTAAAAGATGAGTTGTTTATGTCACTAATAGATGTTTGGTTGCAAATTGACCCCACACTTATAGCACTGGAGAACAACGACTTTGCACCAACCTCTTTCTCTCTCACTCTCTCAGTGTCTCACCCTCCTTTAAAAGTACCATTACCACTTTCTGTGAGTGTGTTTTAAGCCTCTTTGTCCCCTCTTCTTTTTGTTCATTCATTGGTCCTTCTTCCCAATCAATCCTCTTTCTTTCTTTCTCTCTCTGAATCTAAATTCAAACCCAAACCCATGAAGAAGATCAATCTGATTCTCAGAAAATGCAGAAGCTTATCGAGGCAGCTAGCAAGATCTTCCTCATACAGCAGCCTGAGGTCCAAATCTGTCAAAGAAGACATATGGGGAGAACAAGCAGAAGAAGAAGAAGTTGAACAAAAATGCGAGACTATATATGTTGGAAGCACAAGGAAAAGGTATGTGATAAGCTCAAAGTACTTGAACCACCCTCTCATGAATGCTCTAATGGACAAGTCCAAGAAAAAGGAGGGAAGCCATGAGAGTGGGTTGGTGGTGAACTGTGAAGTGGTTCTGTTTGATCATCTATTGTGGATGCTAGAACATGTAGATCCTAAGCTCGGTTCTGAGTCATTGGAGGAATTGGCTGAGCTCTATGTGTTTTGAAAGAGTTGCAGAAGCAGCAGCAGAGAAAGTGTACTGTAATCTTTTTAGATTGTGTCTGCATCTTGCAAATTGTAATGGTTAAGCCTCTTTCTGTTTTTTGTTTTCTAATGATTATTATTATTATTATTATTATTATTATTATTATTATTATAATAATAATAACTTCATCTGTTAAGTTGATCAACACAGCTTATTTCTGTGCTAACTCCCATAAGCTAGATGAATACCATGAAATTGATCAAGCTGGCATTTCATATAGCTGTAGTTTTAGTTTATGTCCGTTTGCTTTTGTTGTTTTTCAAAAGATATTTTGTGAGCATTGAACAGGTTGGCTATTTTTAGAGAAAGGAACTAGATCTCCTATAGTACTGCAAGGAATCTGATAAGAGAGAATATGTATATGGTAGAATCTAAATTTTTTGTATTTAATAAGTAAATACATAATTTGCATTTGGAGAAAGATAAAAAAAATAAAGAGTGGATGGAAAGAGAGGGAGTGATTGAAGGATGCTCTAAAATTTTTTATTATAAAATTCTTATAAAGTTTAAAAAGAGAATGGCACAAAAAATATCATTCTTTTAATCTCACTTCATCTTTTATCTCTTCTCTCTTTAAAATTACGAAAACTTTACAATATAAAACTCCAAAAGATCTAGACTTGAAAAAGTGGACTCCATACATTTTTCTATTTTTTTGTCACTGTCTGTCTTAAATATATAATGTGTTATTACATAGAATCACAATCTATATGGGGCTTACTTAAGTGGATTCCACCCATTTATCTCTTTCATCTTAAATTGATTTTTCTTAATTTACCAACTAAACAAAAAGGATCTGATTCCTAAAGAAAGAGCAAAGGTTAAAAAGTACATTGCTTTATGTTAAAAATGTGTTGGGAAGAAGAATAAACTTTTATGCTATTGACCTAATAATATTTATGATAGGATTAAACCTGATCATGACTAGTCATGAGTCTTATTTTTCATCAACTAGAACTTAACAAATTTTTATATAAACTGAAATTTAAAATAAGATCAAATCTAGATGAAATGTACCAAGAAATCTTGAGAAATTATATTGGGTTGCTAGCAAGAATTAAATTGAGATTTTTAGAAGCTTGAGATTTTCATGGCCTTGGGATCCCTATTATATATGCTCTTTCAACCAACAAATTTTTAGGTACACCATATAATATAAGAATTTAATGAAATGTTTTAAAATATATTATCAGTGATAAGATTGATAATACATTTACTTTTTATATTAATTGAATGTGTAAAAAAATGTATTCAAGAATTTTCCCTTTTAAGTCGTAAAAAAATGTTTGCTGAGTGGACTTTTGGAAGTTTGTAGAGCATTGGGCGCGCAGACTTGTGGTTTCATACTTTCTATGAAAAAAACTTATATGGGGTTATTTATATTTTTATTAAATTGTTTAATAATTTGTTTATAAATTTTAATAATATCAAAACAAATGTATAATTTTTACAAATAATTATATAATTATACGATTAAATTATACATTTGTTATAATATTATTAAAAATTGTACAATTATCATATTTTAATTAAAAATTTTGATAAAAAAATAATTGCATCTAGATCTACTCCATTTTATATTGGATCACAATAATTTCAAATATATATATTTTCACAACTCGAAATTTACTCATTACAGTACGTTATGATTTGTGTATTGTGTAATTGTTTTCAGAAAAGAAAAAGATAATATCGGTTATCCAAGTTTTTTTTTTTTGTGGCTACTGTTATCGGTTATCCAAGTAAACTATTGCAAATTACCACATTTTGTCATTTTGTTTTAATTTTACATTCAAATAAGAAACATATGATGCGCTTCAATAGTGACAAATGATATTTAAATTTACATTTTTATTTGCTTTTTAAGAACATATATAAAGATTAGCATGAAATTTTTTTGCAGAGAATCATTTTTTATTTTCAGTACAATTCTTATTATTATGTTTTAAGTTTTGTCTTTTTTAAGAAAAAAGGAAGAAAAAAATAGCAGAAAACACACAAAAATCAAAACACCACAACCTAATATACTGCCCAGAAGACACATCTGGAGGAGATGGTGATCTAGCAAAACGGAGGACTAGCTTTGAACTTTATATCCACCATGAACACTAGCTTTAGTGAATCGAAGAATTTTACTTCCCCATACACATGCCTCACAGAAACGGTTTGGAAGAAACACATCAACTTCCTGATATCACAAATTATCACCCCGTATCGTTGCATAGACGGGTCGCCATGTCGCACTAGGTTAAAAGCCTCGATTCACACTCCAAATTATTAACTCCCAAGTCCTTGGCAAAAAGCCCTCAACACAAAGCAAGGGGTTCAGCTTGAAGATTCAAAACTAGCCCAATGAAAACCAAGTAACCACCAAGCTGGACCCCAACACTATTTCAAATCAAACCTCATATGCCTGCACACCCCAAGTTGCCAACAGAATAATTAACCATCAACATTAACCTTCTTTTTGGGTTTTTGCCAGCAAACCACTCCTGTTTCTTTGGTGCTATAGCTCTCTTGCTACCCTGGGCCACATGACAATAGAGATCGAAATGGTTAAAAATTGACCTCTTAATGTGTGAATACATCAAGTGTCATTATCGAGAAACATGCCATTGCGAGTACGCTAGACCTACCTGAGGATACACCCAAAAAACACATAATCAAAACTTCTCATCACCCTAACTACTACTAACACCATTGGACAACCAGGACCTGATATCAGAGGAGAAGAAGCCTGGTCTGCGATCGAAACAAAAAGCCTTCTAAATTTCCAGGGATCAATAGTAGTTTCGCGTACAGTAGAAGAGAGACTCCTCGAAGCTCATGCAGCGGTTTCACAAACCATTCAAGGCTAAGCTCGCACGGCACGGAGGGAGTTGGTCGGCAAGGCTTCATGGAAACAAAGCCAAAGAAAGTATTTTAAATCCCTCTGGTAAATGAGTCCTTCAAACCTAACCCTTAGAAGGCTAGAAGCCATGATATACCAGCGTATGGGAGAGCACGTGTCAGAAGCTAGCTATAGCCATCTTCAGCAGCATAAAGACTTGAAGTTGGAACCATAAACAAGGCGATTGGGAAAAAAAAACAAGGTGGAAGATGGAAATGCTTCGGATGGACTCAAAAAGCTCATGGGGACGGAGAGACTAGAGAGCTTATTAACGTCCCAACCGGTAGTAGAGAAGAAGGCCGAGACACGAACGTTTGTCATCTGCACAGTAGAACCACCAGTGACTTTGGAAAGAATAGGCCTAGAGACTCATTCGTCATCCCAAAAGGAAGTAGATTCCTCGTCCCCAGTACACATCTAGTAACCCTTAGCCAGCCATGCAAAGATTTTGAACATAGATTTCCAAGAATAAGAGTCAGTTGGACCAATCTTGGAGAGAGACGGGGGGTATTCTTAAGATACTTGTCTTTTACAACAGAAACCCAAAGCTTATCGGAGTTATTCAAGGCTTGCCGCACAAGTCTACGTAACAGCGACACATTCACGAGTCTTACAGCATACATGCCTAAATAATTTTTTTCAAAAGCATAAGTACGACCAATTAATCGTAGAACAAAATTTTAGTTTTTTTTTTTCAACTCAATTGACAAGAGAGAAAGAAGATATATAATATTTCTTAAAATTTAATGAGTTTAATTTTTTTAGAGAAGAGAATAAAATTCTAAATGCACCATAGAAATATGCATTTTAAAAATTGTTTAGGAAGGTGATTATTTTTTAGCATGAATTGACTTTTAATCATAAAAAATACTTATTTTCAAAATTTAATATCTCAAAGTGTTATCATCTTGTTTTGGTCTAACTAAGAGTTTTTTTTTTTCTTTTTAATTTCATTCATACATGAAGCTTGTTAACAAATAATTAACAGAAATGAGTGATATGGCGATTAAGTATTTACTTAACCTTCAAATGTGATATTAAATACTTGGATGATTGCAAAACATACTATTTCAATCTGCTTGTTTTATGTTATATTTTAAGACTAAGTGAATAGTTAACAGTCATATCATCTTCACCTAATTTTATTAATTATTTGTTAATGAGTTAATGCGAAAATAAAATTTAAATTATTTTTTGAGATAGAAATAAAATTTTAATTTTTTAAAGATAAAATGTGAGTTTTTGAAGTTTGTATATATACATATATATATATATATATATATATATATTCTCTTTTTATTTACCCTAAACAAGAAATTTTTTTTTCTGAATATTTAAAATGGTGTTGATATGAGGCTTTAAAACTCTTACCGTGGGCCAGGGCCTGCCGCATTTTATACTCTTGCCACCAAGGCCCCACTTCTGGTCTTTTGACCCAGGTCGGTCCATGCATAAAAACCTCTTTTTCGAAACACAAAACATAAAACAATTTCCAACACACCCTCACACTCAACTTTACCACATTTCTATGCCCCTCGTAACTTTTCATCGCGGGATTGAACTAAATCACCTTTCATTATCTTGCCCCGTACAACGTGATCCCCCAAGTCTGCGACTTTCTTGCAGATTCTCCCTCCAATTCGGCGTTTTGATCTACTGGGTTCGTCAATGAGTGTGTTATGATCTCTACTCCACCCTTCACCTCCACTGATCAGTGACACTGTGAGTTTAACTTTCATTCCTTGTCTTTTACTTCTGTTTCTTCCCTTTCCCCCTCTCTCCTTCGAACTTGGAGTGGTCGTCTTTAGGGATGGTAGTTGTGAATATGCTGTTCGTTTTCGGGGTTCTCCTTTTCTTACTGTATTTGATGTTTTGGGTCGCTTGTTCAGTGTTTCTACGAGCACCTACTGTTTATTAACTTTTTGACGTTCGATTGTTAGACTAAGATACCCATATTACTGTTTTCAGAAACTAAGTGATATATACACCCAGGAAACACCTTGGATGCTTTAAGGACCTTAATTTGTCTACCGCAGCAAAGGAAATCTGCTCTGTTAATTGCGAAAAGGACAACATTTAGGTAGAGCTATTTATTATTATCATGTTCTCTAATAAAAATTATAACGGGTTAAAGAAACTTTTTAAGGACCCAACTGTCCAAGTGCTGCTCACTTCTCATGATTTTCATTAGAGAACCGGATTGCAAATACTTGAAAACTGCATTTAAATATTTTTCCTTGTGAAAATGGGATTTTTGGAACTTGAGTCTTGTTCGTGGGTATATATCATTTGCTTTGTATTGCCCTGTTGTTGGTGTGTCAGACGAGTTTCAAATAGGAAGATAAGTGTAAGATGCCCAAAATTTATCTAACATGATATTTACTACTGTTCATGATATATTGCTGAATTTGAAAATTTATATTTGCTTGAATCTGGGAATTGGAAGGTATAGACGTCAGAGTCAGACTCTGTTCCCTTTCTATTCCTCATTTTTACTGGGCGACCAGGTGAGTGTGGGATATTATTTGTGTATCTTATCATGCCTATATCTGGTCCTAAATATTTCCATGTCTTTTACTTTTTTAGTGGCAAGTATAGTGACTGTGCAAAGTAATGCTTAAGAAAAGTGTTTTCTTATTTGAGTGGGAAACATCGTAATTATGCCCTCCTTAAAGTGTGTTTATTCCTGTGCTTGATATAGTAGGTTGCATCTGATCATAGTCTATGACTATGCATCTGCTATTCATTCACAGTAGTCTTAGTGTTGCTATTGTCACTATTTTATGATTCTTTGATCATGTAGGATGTTGTCGAATTTTCTGCACAGTATTTTGAATTGCATATACTAACTAAACAAAAACATCGCATATAACACGGGAACCTTTTTCTTAGTTGTCATTGATTGTTGTAACATATTTTAATAGTTCATTGGTGCTAGTTGCCAAAGCTTCCTTTCCACAATTTTTATAATCTGGTTTACAATTGCTTGTTACATCCTTTGCCTTATTTTTTTTTTCCTTCCATTGTTCTAAAACTAAGATACATCATGTGCCATGATATTCAATATTTTGATTTTATTTATTTATTTATTTTTCTGCCTGCTTGGTTAAGAGGACATTCCTCTTTGTTTTTGAACAACTTTCATTTGGAAATAGGAAATATAGGCTTAAGTGCAGAATCTTCCAAATATTTTTTTCCTCTTTTATTTTATCTTAGTAATCTATTAAGTCATTTATAGCTGAGTTTTAGTTTTTCTGTCTTAAAACTAATCTGCAATTCACTTTAGTTTGAATTTTGAACTAAGTTAGGAATCCTATTTGCTCTGATCTTCTTTAACAGTTTAGAATTCTTTTAGCCCCATTTTGCTAAAGCAAACTATAATTTTAGGTTAACTGAAAGATGGAGCGCTCCAGATTTAACACGAGGATCCGTTCCTCTGGTTCAACTCCATCAGAAGAATCAGCCTTGGATCTTGAAAGAACTTGTTGCAGTCATTCTAATCTGCCTTCGTTGAGTCCCCCAACGCTTCAACCCTTTGCTTCAGCTGGACAGCACTGTGAGAGCAGTGCTGCTTACTTCTCATGGCCTACCTCTAGTCGCTTGAATGATGCTGCTGAAGAGAGAGCGAACTATTTTTTAAATCTACAAAAGGGGGTGCTACCTGACAACCTTGGTCGGTTGCCAAAGGGGCAGCAAGCAACCACATTGCTTGAACTCATGACAATCAGAGCATTTCACAGCAAGATATTGCGTTGTTTCAGCCTTGGCACAGCAATTGGTTTTCGCATTCGGCAGGGAGAATTAACTGATATTCCTGCCATTCTAGTGTTTGTTTCCAGGAAAGTTCACAAGCAGTGGCTCAGCCCAATCCAGTGTCTGCCCACTGCTCTCGAGGTTCCCTGAGATGTTTATTCTGGACCTCCCTAATTCATTACTGAGTTTAATCTCTTTTCTGAATCATGGGTGGTTAGTAATTAGGTGATTTCTATTGCCTAGTGCTGCATTTAAATTAAATGTTTAACATTTCAACCAGGGACCTGGAGGAGTATGGTGTGATGTAGATGTGGTGGAGTTCTCATATTTTGGTGCACCTGAGCCTGCTCCTAAAGAACAGCTGTATACAGAGATCGTAGATGATTTGCGTGGGGGTGATCCTTACATTGGTTCAGGTTCCCAGGTGTTTCTGTATTCCCTTAATTATCATCTTTTTGATAAAGCTTCTTGTGATAGGACTATTCCAGTATAGATGTAGAATGATTAGCTTTGGGTTCAATCAATATTGCAAATTTGTAATAATGAAAGAATTCTTTTAGCTTGATAATTTGCAACCCTCTACCTCTAATATGTGTATTCCCTTTTACTATGTCAAAATTTCATATTCTTTTGCCATGATGCTGTTTATCTATCCAAAAAAGTCCTGCCTCCTGAGTCTTAAGATTGCAGGATGTGTAACTGAAGAAAGCGTTGTAAGTTTTTGCAAGACTGTAATTCTTAAAAGTTCAAGCTGGTATCTCTATGTGTGGATGGACTCTACCTTTTATTATATACTCCTGGAGATATAGCTATATTTGATTAACTCATTACTCCTTCAAATTGTGTATCTTAGATTTCAAACTTTATCTTTTATTCATAGTATTATGTTCTACCTTCTTGGATCCATATAATGACTCCCCCCCCCCCCCTTTTTTATTTTGCTCAATGATGTCAACCTTAGAGAAAGATCTTAGCACTTCTAGAGAACTTGCAAAATAGATCTAAGGTACTTTTAGGTACTGTGTCCTGGTACACCTTTTACTGTCATGTGGATGATCTGTAGCTAACTGCAAAAGTTGTTCCACTTGGAGCCAATGGGGTGTTGGGGTTTATATGCATTAAGTGATGAACCAGCTGCCGACTAGGTTAAGAAAAGTGAAAGTAAAATACAATATCATTCAGACTAGTTTTTCAACCAAGATGCAAATTTTCAATTGGTTCTTGCCTTGAACAATAGCAGCAACCCAGAATTTTCTTTCTGAAGAATTTTGGAAAATGATGACTTTGAAAATTCTTATTTCATTCATGGTAAGAGGAGAAAATATATAGGGAAGCAGATGGCAATAATCCTGCCATTCAACTTCTGAAAATTAGCTACAATAAAGGCACCATAAAGGCTGCAAAATTCAAGGGTCTAAAGAAGGAAAGAAAGAGGTTGACAATCCACAATAAGTGACATGATAAATGACACAATAAAATAGAAAAATAAAGCCTTATAAATAGGATTCAAATAAGGAAACAAAACACTTGACTTCACCCCATTAATAGCAAATATCCCATATGATTCTTGCAAAAAATCATGGGAATCCAATACTCCCACTCAAGCTGGGCATAGTATGGAGAGATGGTTTCGCTGGTCTGTATAGTGGTTTTAGATTTGCTAGTTTATGTAATGGTTTTAGCATTGCTGGTCTGTGCAACAATTTTAGTTTCGCTAGTTTGTGCGGCGGCTTCAAATTTGCTAGTCTATATGGGGACTCCATAAGAGGTTTTTGCCCTTCTCGACGTGTGTGGTCATAGCTTGGCCTGCAATTTTTTTGACCAGTGCAACAGTTTTAGTTTTGATGTTTTGTGTGGCGGCTTAATGAGAGGCTTCTAACTTCTTGATGTGGGTGGCCACAGCTTGGTCAAATTAGATTAAATAGAGGATATATGCCATAGGCTTTGATACCATGTAGAATTTCAGAAAATAATGACTCTCAAAATTTTTATTTCATTCATGGTAGGAGGAGAAAATATATAGAGAAGCAAATTGCAACAATCCTGCCGTTCAGCTTCTAAAAACCAGCTGCAATAAAACCACCATAAAAGTAGCAAAATCCTGGGGTCTAAAAAAGGAAAGAAGGAGGTTGACAATCCACAATAAATGACATAATAGGTAACATAATAAAACAGAAAAATAAATCCGCATAAATAGGATTCAAATAAGGAAACAAAACAGTGGACTTCACCTTATTAATAGCAAATATCCCATACAATTCTTTCCAAGAATCATGGGATCCCAACACTTTCTATAAAATATCATCTCTCTTGAGTCTTTAATGCTCTGAAACAACTGGAAATGCATAAGATAACAGGAGAAGTGCTTAGTTTATTTATTTTTGTATGTTTGTTGCCGAGGTTTCTTTAAAAAGTGTGAAGTTAGTTTTGTGAGGTTGTTAGTAAAGGGGGAAACTGTTGACTGGAATCCTAAGTCCAGAACCACTCTTAACAGATGTGGTCATGTTATTAATTAAGTTCTGCTTTAGGAGAATGTTATCGTAAAGTTTGGTGGCTATTGAATTTGGGGGAAGCACACACTTGTGAACATTGATAGTCAAAGTTGTCTCTCTTCACTTTAAGGCTCAGTTTTCAGCAGCTGAAAGGTCATGTAAACCATTTAATGATTTTAAATGATATTAGTGTAATCTTCAAGATGTTTCAAGATAGATAGTTAAATCTGAGGCACTTGATAAAATTTGAGCATCAAGCAATATTAAACATCTGAGACATAATTTATGTTTTTGGATATTTCTCTTTCTGGCATATTGATATTGGAGCTGTTATTGTAATGTGAAGAAGCTAAGTATTCCATTTCCATTTCGTAATCACCTCTAGCTTTATAACCATGTCCTTTATATTATGCCATTGGAAAGTTATCTAGGCTGCCAAAAGTTAGGTCACTTGCTTTGAAGCTCAGTAGTTGTACCATGTAAAATGCAATGATTGGGCTATAATATCAAGACTCTGATTACAAACATCTTATGAGGTTCAAATTGGATCTCTTCGTAAAGATTTACCTATTAAAAAACAATAAACACCTATATTAGTTTTAATGAAGGATTCTTGAGTGAGCTGAATGCCAAAAAAGTCATCCAGCATGCCTTCATCTTAGAATGGCAATCTTGTTACTGAAAAACAGTTGATTTACTAGCTTCAGATATCAATGCCATTCATAAAGCATCTCTATTTGATGGATTTATTGGATATTTAACCTCTTACTTCCTTTGGCCAGGTGGCAAGCCAGGAGACTTATGGGACTTTGGGTGCCATCGTAAGGAGCCAAACAGGCAATCGGCAAGTTGGTTTTCTCACGAATCGGCATGTTGCAGTCGACCTAGATTACCCAAATCAAAAGATGTTTCATCCTCTGCCACCCACATTGGGACCCGGGGTTTACCTTGGTGCAGTAGAGAGAGCAACTTCGTTCATAACTGATGAGCTATGGTACGGGATATTTGCTGGAATAAACCCAGGTAACACAGATTTACGAGTCTGATTGATTTATTAGTGCTAAATGCATTCTGCTCTCAGCACATCCTCATCATGGTATGGTTCCCCTGCAGAGACTTTTGTGAGAGCTGATGGGGCATTTATTCCTTTTGCTGATGACTTTGACATGTCCACTGTCACTACTTCTGTGAAAGGTGTTGGAGATATTGGTGACGTGAAAATTATTGACCTGCAGTCTCCAATTAATAGCCTCATTGGAAAACAAGTGGTGAAGGTGGGAAGAAGTTCTGGCTTGACTAGAGGAACAGTTTTGGCATATGCCCTTGAATACAATGATGAGAAAGGAATATGCTTCTTTACTGATTTTCTTGTAGTGGGTGAAAACCAGCAAACTTTTGACCTTGAAGGAGACAGTGGAAGCCTCATCATGTTAAAAGGCGACAATGGTGAGAAGCCACAGCCAATTGGGATCATTTGGGGAGGAACTGCTAACAGAGGCCGCCTTAAATTAAAAGTTGGGCAACCTCCGGAAAATTGGACTAGTGGGGTTGATCTCGGGCGTCTTCTTAAGCTCCTTGAACTCGATCTGATAACAACAGATGAAGGGCTTAGAGGTTTTGAATTTGTTCTTCAATAAATTCCTTTTTTTTCTTTTGGGCTTCCTTTATTTGTTGACTGAGTTTTTATATTGCATATTCTATCTACGGCATTAGAACTTTTTGTTCTGCTAGGATTTTGACTTATGATACATTGAAATTATTATGGAGCTTAGAAAATGCCTACAAAAAAACATTTGCTGATATTTAATGGTCTGAAGTTATTTGAATATTTGAGGGCAGAGGGTGTGATTGGCAATTGTACCTTAAAATCTGGTATGATCTAACTGGATTTGTTTCTTACTTCTATAAAACCAAACCAGTTACTAGATTATTGAGTAAACATATAACTTGGTCCCTGGATTGTTAGGCTCATTTAGCTTTTATTTGCAAAAATTAGTAAGTGCACCAGTTAGTCTCTAAAAATAGTAAACTCATTGCACATTAGTCTTTAAAGATTAAAGCTGAATGATTCTAACAATTTAGGGACCAGATTAAGTTTACTCCTTGATTCTTATACAAGGAGTGATTTAGTGAAGGAAAAGATAAACTACCACATTCTCAAGTTGTAAAACCTGATTCTATGTGATCTTTTGCCTGCAGTGGCAGTGCAAGAACAAAGAGCTGCCTCGGCCACGGCAATTGGCTCCACCGTTGGGGACTCCTCAACTCCTGATGGTATGCTTACGAAGGATAAGACTGAAGACAAATTTGAGCCACTTGGTCTTCAAATTCAGTCCATCCCTCTAGGAGTTGAACCGAGCAGCCAAGAAGTGAAACCATCAATCAACATAAAGACTGAATTCCAGGTAGAAGATGGAATCAAGGTAGGAGGTCCCAGCATAGAACACCAGTTTATCCCAAGTTTCACCGGCCGGTCTCTGCTGCATAAAAATGATGCACTGGATAGAGCTGCGACTGAGAATTTGTCTTCATTGAGGAACGGCTGGGACGAAGATTTATGTGTTTCGCTGCAGCTGGGTGATAATGAATCCAAGAGAAGGCGCTCTGAAGCTTCAACTAGTACTGAGGAACCTCAGTGAGGTTTAGTCTGTTTGAGACTTATCACCCATAAATGTTATTTATAATTATAATCACTGTAATATTATATTTATACTTCTTACCTCACTGCTCTAGCAGTGAGCAATGAATGCAGAAGTCTTCAAGAGGAGCTCAAGTGTCAACTAAATTCAAGCGAATTAGTTGGATTACAATTTTTTTTTTTTTGATGGCGTCATTTAATTCCAAAAATTCTTGTATTTTTATATTATGCCAGTTTTAGACATTAACATATACCACAAATTCAGAGGGAAAAAGGAAATATCATTCAACTCCAATTTAAAGAGAAAAATCAAGAATATTCTTAATTGTAATAAAAACTAGGTGTGAGTTTCATGCAATTTCATGGACTCATCAATTATATGGTCTAATTCAAATGAAATGAAAGAAAGTAAAAAATATGAAAGAAACGGGAAATTTTTGAAAAAGGAAAATGTGAGACTCATGAAAAGTTTAGGAATAGTTTTTTATAGTGTAATTTATTCTCCTTTTATATATATATATATATATATATGTATGTATGTATGTATGTATGTTATTTGATGAAGACGCTATAAAAACCGTGAACCTTATGTTTCTTGGTACTTCAGTAGGCTGTTGGCGACCGAGTCCTGTCATAAAACAAGAGAGCAAGAGAGTAGTAGGTAATAAAACTAGCTTCGTTGATCCAAAAGAAATAGTTTAGCTGGTAATACATATACATATATATATAGATATATAGATATATAGAAACAACTAGAGTTTGAATTCTCTTTAATATTTGAAGTAAACTAATATAACATATGGTATGGGAGTATATCCTTCAAAACCAAAGGAAAAAAAAAATTGAATGTAACATGTTAATATTAGGGAACCTTCTTTTAGATGATCCAAGAAAGAAAATCTTAATTGTAGCATCTAGCATGTTAATACGAGGGAGTACATTTTAAGATTATCAAAGAAAAAAATCCAATCTCAAATAGAGCTCAATGAAACTCTTGACTATAACACCCAAAAAAAAGAGGCTTGATTGCAATTGTGTGATGTGATATGGGGAGGTTTTTTTTTTTTCCCTGTAGAAAGTATAGACATATATCCAAGAATAATGTAGTAAACATATATTCATCAAATAATAATAAACCAAAGAAAAAAACTATCAAGAGAGTCCTACAAATGCAACGAGCAACGGAAGGAGCCCGCGTTAGAAGGTGAAATAGGATGCTTTAATCCTTCTTGCTGCGAATGGATTCTCTACTTGGCAACCTGCAAAGCACTGCGTGCTTTGCGTCAAAACGATGTCGCCTTAGGCTTGTGAAGAGTTTATCTCAGCCACTCAATTGACAACGCCATCCACCCATCCATTTGAACCCCCTTAAACGTGCGTTTGGAGTAGTTGGTTGTATTCGTCCGACGCATCTCCCTCGGCTGCATCTGAGGCTTCCTTCCATGGCTGAACCTAACTCCATTTAACAGTAGAAGACATCCAGCATTTGTCCTCTCCAATGCAACATTCGTGAAGAAGATCCGAACTCCCTTAAACGTGCATTTGGAGAAAGCATTTGTCCAACGCTTCTTTTTTAGATGCATCTAGGCTTCCTTCCATGGCTGAACCCAACTCCATCCAACACCAGAAAGCATCTTGCACTCATCTCCATCCAACACCACAGCATCCATGAAGAAGTTTAAAATGAACATTTGCTGAGATTAACAATCTTCTCCTTCAAAAGCAAAGATTTGCAGTAGGGATACTTTAGTTGCTGGGCATTTGTCTCCAGAGATGGTGAAAGAGGCAGGGAGCTTTTAGCATTTTGGATCACTGGTTATGGATGATATCCCTCTAGGAGTTGAGAAACCAGCTTCAGAAACTTATACCAAGGTTGCTTCTATGCATTTAGCAACCATATCCTCTAAGGAGATGTGAATGGTTTTTAAGCACTACGGCTTGGAACTTCCAAAAGACAATGAAAAAAATTTAGCAACGGATGTCCTCTTTGGTTCTGCTCAGTTGTGGCCTTGGCTTATCATTTATTACTGTGGATTGAAGAAGGGACCAATTTCAACTTAGAATGCTAGGCAAGTTGCTCAAAATCAAGAACTTGGTATTGTTGATAAGTATATGAGAAGCAGCAATGGATGGGGAGAGTTCATTCTGGGGAACTCATAATAATGCTACCTGCCAACAATTATGCCCCTTTAGTAGACTTCTCTGCATAGAACCTCAGTATTTTATGTTTCCTCTTTTCAGGCTCTCCTTGGAATTCAGATGTGATTTTCTTAAAAAAGTTTTCCAAGAAGTTTGCCTAGGTAGCCAGGTAGATAATTATGCAAATCATAACATAATTCATATCGCACTACTTGTAGTCTCTACAAGATTTTGCTATTGTAAATTTTTGGAATGATTAGAAGTCAAGTTTGTGTTTCACTTTTGTTCTGTTTATTTTTGTGTTTGCCCAAATGAGATGGCACGAAAGGTTGAAGATGGTGTTTAAAAAACAGGGCATCAAATCCATTTAAGCTGCAAGAAACGCTGGATTTTGGGTGGCTAAGGGAGATTGCATCTTATTATTCCTACCAACCCCATGAAGCGCACCGTTTCATTAAAGCTGAAATGGTGCATTTTGATCCCTTTCATGCGTGGCGTTATTTGGTCCGCAGATGCCGCAAACGAGTGAGATTACAAGTCTAAGATCGTGTCGTTTATCATGTCGTTTTAATGCAAAGCACGTGGATGCAGAGTAGAGAATCCGTTCCCCTTCCTGCTCTGCCCTACCTGCTATCCTTTTCTTCTATTTCATTTTTCACTTAACTGGTAGAACTTAATGAATATATCCTAAATGAGGAGTATTAACATGCAGTGCTCTCAAGTCAGGCATGCTCATCTCATTGTAACCTTGAACTTCATTTTGAATCTGAAATTTTTTTAAAAAAAAAAGGTAATCACATTCGCATATTGACTGTGGCATACTTCCTTTATGACAAGTTGAACATTGAATGTATCCTACTTCAATTTAGAACCTTCATATGTATGTGTGTGTGTGTGTGTGTGTGTAAAACAATGACTTATTAACCCACTCACTCCCACTTACTTTGCCAAAACAGAGGATGTAAGAACCTGAAGGGAATCCAAAAGCACATGGCATTAGGTTATCGACTTCTCTTACAAAGACCACTTCCTACGCTTGACTTAGTCTTCTGACAATGTCATCACCTTTTTCTCTATATATAGAAGAGGAATCTTCAAGCTTACCAACTCAATATACAAACCCTCTAAGAAAACCAGAGTTTCTATACCTCAGAATGGCCAAGCAGTTCGTGTTATATGTAGTGATTTTGAAGCTTGCTTCTTCAGCATTTGCAGCCACCACCACCAGCTTGAAGGAAGGCTATGGTGATAGTGGGTGTCCATTAGGGAGTGACATATACCAAAATAGTTGCCCAGAAGCAGGGGCCATCATCTTCTCTTGGGTGGAGAAGGCTGTCTTTCAGGACTCCAGAATGGCAGCCTCCCTCCTTCGTCTCCACTTCCATGATTGCTTTGTCAATGCAAGATTTTCTCTTCCTTCTTTCTTTCTTTCTTTCCATCTTTCACTTATGCATCAATACTCATCAATTATATATATAATATCAGCATTTATATGTATTTGATACATGTGAGACATTTATTTTAAATACAATATAATACTTTAAATTAATGTCTATATTTTTTTTGTGTCGTATATCTTTGCCTTGACGCACATCAAATACTCAAATTGAATACAATTTGATATTTCAATTTACATATAAACATATCAAATTTTGTTGTATTGTAATGTTTATGTCTTATATTAGTGTCCTAAGACATTCCTAACACATGTCAAATAATTGTATTAAACACCATGTGGTACTTTCAAATTACATATCAACACTTCAGATTTTACCTGGAGTCATATTGTCTTGTATCTATGTTTTTTAGATAATGCGGTGGCTTTTTCTCTCAGGGCTGTGATGCTTCGGTGCTGTTGGATGACACAGAGGGCTTCATTGGTGAGAAAACTGCAGCTCCAAACTTGAATTCACTGAGAGGCTTTGAAATCATCGATGCAATAAAATCTGAACTGGAATTAGTGTGCCCAGAAACCGTATCTTGTGCTGACATTCTAGCAACTGTTGCCCGAGATTCTGTTGTTCTGGTTTGTCATCTTTCTGCTTTGGTTTATTCAATAATTCTAGGTAGACCGATACGATACAAACATCTTACACTTTTCAACAAGATTTACATCTGACACGTTTATATTTATTATTGGCTCGATTTATCTAAGGTTTTAATTTCTAGCATTACCTTGTATATATTACAGTCGGGGGGTCCAAGTTGGGAAGTGCAAATGGGAAGGAGAGACAGCTTGAGTGCAAGCAAGGAAGCAGCAAACAACAACATTCCGGCTCCGAACTCCACTGTTGATGTCCTCGTGGCCAAGTTCCAGAACGTTGGTCTTACACTCCGGGACATGGTTGCTCTCTCTGGTATAGTCTTCTTTAGCATTCTTTGACGAGGAAAACACAGACATTTTGACACTAGGAGGACGAAGTAAAATTTAGTAGTGTTATAATAGAAACATCAACCTCTCACTATGTCAAACTTTTCAAAGCAACACCTGAAATTCAAATGTAGCTCCATGTGTAAATTAGAGAATTGCATCGATCTTAGTATTTAACACATGTTACAATGTCATGTAGCACATCATGAGTACATCAAATACCAAACTGTCGTGTCCAATACATACTAAAATCTTCTCCAATTATTTTTATCGTAAACTTAGGGAGATAGGTAATGGAGTCGGACTCATATGGAACCCATTTGAATGGAGCTCACCCCTCTATCTCTATCTCTTTAAACCAAGGATTTGAATCTTGTTGAATCCAACGTTTATCAGTAAGTCAAAAGCTATAATTGTTAGTCAAAGCAATTCTTTTTACTTAATCAATCCAAAACCGGCACCTTTCAACTGTTAGATCTAATACTTAAACCTTTAGTCATAGAATGATCGTTGCCACACATGACCAGCAAATCCGTCTAATGCACACATATCAAACGCAACTATGACATGTCTGATACATGTATTTAACACACACCGAACAAATACAAAACAGGACATAAGATTGCCAGCTTCATCAGTTAGAACATGAAAGAACATGTGTTTTTTATCCCTTTTCCCACTGTTGCAGGAGCGCACACAATAGGAAAAGCTCGGTGCACAACATTCAGGTCTCGTATACAAAGCAGTAGCAGCAGCCCAGATGTTAATTTGGACTTCATTTCATCACTCCAACAGTTATGCTCATCAGGAGGCGACAATGGCAACACAGTGACACATCTGGACCTGGTCACACCGGCCACATTCGACAACCAGTACTACGTTAATCTGCTTTCTGGGGAAGGCTTGCTTCTGTCGGACCAGGTTCTTGTGAATGGGAATAATGATGAGACGCGACAGATTGTGGAAACCTACGTGGAAGACCCCTTTGCTTTCTTCGATGACTTCAAGTATTCTATGCTTAGAATGGGAAGCTTATTGGGATCACAGCACGGTGAGATTCGTAGGAACTGTCGAACTGTTAACTAGTTAAAGTCTAGCTTTCTTGCCTACTATTATCCTACGCATTATGAAGAAGCTTTATGGTTGTAGCATGTATATGCTGCAATTATAATCAGATTATGTCTCTTCCTTACTTATTTCTACTTGTGTCTACTGTATTTGTTCTTTTTTTAAAATATAAAGCAGTAGTGTTGGTATCAATTTGACGTATGGATTCTTTGCTGCTCCAAATATAAACCGTTTATATAAATTTGGATAATTTAGATTTTAATTTTTTATTATAAAACATATAAAATTTGAAATATTATTTTTATCTTATATTTTATTTTTTAAAATAAAAATAAATGATTAATATTGAAAAAAATTAGAAATAATAAAAAATTAAAAATCTAAACTGCTCAATTTTATATACACAGTCCAAATTTACTACTCCAAGATAATAACATGGAACAACCAAAAATCCTTATTCATTAATTTGGATGTGTGACATTTTCAATTATAAGATTTTTCTTTTTTTAATTATAAATTATAAATTGCAGCAAAAAGATAATTTCCTCAAATGTTATTGATTAATGCAATAATGACATGACATGTTTAGTCAGAGTTCTAGAAGGCTTTTTTTTTTTTTTTTGAGACTAAAGATTCTAGAAATTCAACTTAAAGAAATATCTCCTTAAATGAATTACAATCATTAAGTGTTTTAAGGTTTTAAATACTGATGTAACATTTTAAAATATAAATTTTGTATTTTTTGTGAGGTTTGTATCGGACAATACCTAAGAAAAAATGTTAACGTGTTAGTTATTAATTTTTTTAATAAATATAAATGTGTAAAGGAATTTTTTAAAATTAATGTGTTAGGAGACCAATGACTTATTTTATTATTTTTATTATTTTTCAAAGCATTTTCACTGTAACAATACGATATAGTCACAATAAAAAATATTTTTTTATGTTTCACTAAAATCCCATACATATATATATATATATTACACTAAAGCAACCAAGCAACGGTTCTGCAGCATAGTAGTTTGCCCTTCCAGTGCACTTGTTTTTTTGATGAACCAAAAAAAAAAACACTAAGAGACGCTACTGGACAAAGCAGCTGGGTCCCTAATCAAGCTACGAAGAACAAAAGAAGGAGGTGAAGAAAACACAGTAACACTCGGAACAATGTTCAGAGCCTCTTTAGCTAAAAGATCTGCCGCAACATTTGCTTCTCGATTACAGGAGGCGATAGTTGTTTCCCAAGCGCGATTAAGCATCAAAAAGATCTCCTCAAGAATCTCTCTATTAGGATGGTCCGTAGCAACCCCCCCGGTAGGGGATCTCCACACAGTCACTCTCCACCACCACTTTCTTAATCCCCATATCCCATGCAACTTTGAGTCCCCATAAAATGGCCCATAACTCAGCAGAGATGCTATCGCCATAACCGATATGAAACATGAAACCTCGAACACACACCCCTGCACTGTTCCTAATAATGCCACCGCACGAAGCCTTCGATTCAGAGAAGCCATAAGCACCGTCTACGTTGATCTTGAAATGGCCCAGCGGAGGTGGCGTCCATTTCAAGCTTATCTGCTGCTCTTTAAATCCGCTATCAACCAGCTTCTTTCCAGACCACCCCACACAAGCTCAGGTTCGAGCTAAGAGGCTGGACGATGATTCCCTCCTGGCGTTAAATATCCTTGCGTTTCTCGCCATCCAAATATTCCTGCTGGCAATGGCAAACCAAATATCCCATTTAACACCTTCCACTTCAATCTTCTGAGCAAGGTTTCATTGGATCTATTTTATTGGCTCTGTCACCTCGAAGAATTTCTTGGCTGTGTTGTGGTACTAACTGATTCCAGAAATCTTTTAGCCAATGACAGTCTTTAATAGCATGAATGACAGTCTCAGTACTACATTTACACATATCACAAATCCCCGACGAATGCATGCCCCTCGTAAATCTCGCTCTAGTAGTTAAAAGCCTGTCATGGATGCATAGCTAGAGAAAAGTTTTGCATCCTTGTGCACACTGCACTTTCCAAACCTTCTTCCAAAAACTGTTCCGCCCAGTGGGCTCGGAGTATATAATGCTTTCATATGCCGCCTTCGTGGTGAATTCACCATTAGTGGACCTTCTCCAATGAGGAGTATCCTCCACGTTCGTATGTCTTCAAGGGTTGACTATAGCTATCTCATTCAAGATACTTCTTGGAAGATAACTACTGAAAGAATGCCACTGCCAGTCCCCTGAGGGAGTAACAAACTCAACGACATGCTTCGAGGCCAAGTCACATGGGATTTCCGCAATAGCATACGCCTCCAAACAGTCAAGATTTGGCATCCAAGCATCCTTCCAGAACCTAATATCTCCTCTTTATCAAACCCCATCCCAACTTCATCATAAAAGCCTTATTCTATGTTTTAGCCCTACGGATTCCCAAACCACCATCTTCCTTCTTCTCACCCACCTCATCCCAAGCTACTAAATGCACTTTCCGTGATGAGCTTGTACTACCCCACAGAAAGTTTCAACATTTTTTATCTATCTCATCACAAACTGAACTCGGTAGAGGATTTGTCTGCATGGTATACGAGGGATTGGCTGTCATCACTGAAGTAACTAGAGTGTTTCTCGCGGCTAGAGATAGCGTATTTGCCTTCCAATTCATCAACCTGCTATCCATTTTATCCAGCACATGCTGAAAGGTAGATTTATCCTCTCCCCTGAAACTTCACAAAAATCATCCAAGCAAGCTTTGACAATTCCGGCTTGTTCTAAGCTTGCCTCGACGAATAAGACCAAATCATCGGCAAAAAACAAATGAGATATGGTAGTTCCATGATTCTTCAATTTGAAAGGTTTCCACTCGCCTTGATTAGTAGCCCCTTGGATTAGATGAGCCAACTTCTCAATGGCGATAACAAACAAATAAGGAGATAACAGATCCCCCTGTCTAATACCATGAGTAGGAGAAAAGGCTTGTGTCCTCTCACCATTCCAAAGAACTTGCATAACTGGTGTGGAGATACCTTCCTCAATCACTCTCAACATATACTCCGGAATTCATCCCCCTTAAACATTGGCTAACGAACTTCCATCTCAATCTATAGTAAACTTTTTCAAGGCCAGTCTTGAAAGCCATGAATCCTCTCTTCCCCTTCATATATCTCATTGAATGGATTATTTCTTGAGCTAAGATAATATTGTCCGCACTCTGTCTTCCAGGCACGAAGCTACATTGATTTGGGGCAATAACGAGGGGCATCATCTACTTCAAACGATTGGTAATGACTTCATTACAATCTTGTAAATGACATTACAAAGACTTATGGGACGAAAGTCTTTGAATGTCTTGAGCGAGTCCACCTTGGGAATGAGAACTATAAAAGTTTCATTAGTCTCCCTCAACTTTGATGGATTATTGAAAATGCGATGAACCATCCTCCCTACAAATTTGCCTACGGCTGGCTTCCCATTGACTCTAATAAAATAATGGATTAAGTCCATCTAGTCCAGGAGCTTTCAAAGGTCCCATATCAAAAAGAGCTCGCTTAATCTCATGCTCATCAACCCGCTTCCCCACGATTTCCAACAAAACCGAATCTACCAATGGGTACGTACAATCATATCCCAACGTCGAATGACCAACCCCTTCCTCAGTGTAAAGCTTCCCAAAATATTCCACCCCAATGGACATGATCTTCGAACTATCATAGGTCCAAGTGCCATCCTCTTGTTTAAGAGCTTCAATTGCGTTTCGTCTTCTCCTGCAATTGGCCATAGTATGGAAGAAATTTGTATTTTTATCTCCATGCATATACCAATTGCATCTCGATTTCTGTAGCCACATGAGCTCTTCATTCACCAAAACTTCTTCTAGTTGGACCCAAAGCTCCCCTCTCCTTTGCTCTCTAGATATGGAGACAGCATTTCCCACTTTCTTGACATGCTATCATTTAACTCATTAAGCTGTCGAGCAATGGCTTCCTTATTTTGGTTGATATTTCCATAAACATCTTTATTCCATTTATGCACCTTCGACGTAAAACCTCGAACCCCTGCATTCCAGTCAGCATTAATGTCCCAGGCTTCCTTCACAAACTGCTGAAAATCTTCATATAACATCCAAGGTACAAAGAATCTAAAAGGGCATTTCTTCTTGCAAGAGATAACCCCACCCACAAGCCGCAACAATAAAGGAGAATGGTTCGATTTCAGCCGTGGGAGATGAGTTACTGTTGCATGGGGAAATAAATGAAGCCACTCGGTGCTGGCAAGGGCCCTATCGAGCCTACTATAGCTTCTTCCCCTGCTTCACAAGTGAAGGCCGGACCGTAGAAGCCAATATCAATAAGGTTACTCTCATGAAACCAGTTCGCAACTCTTCTATCATGGTTTCCACCTTTCTTAGCTACAGATATCCTTTCATCGTTCTTTAGAGTGGTGTTGAAATCCTCTACCACACACCAACTATCCCCACAAAATGCTTCAAGCTGTCTCAAGTCATCCTATAAACCCGTACGCTTGTTGTCACATGGATGTCCATAAACCACCGACAAATGCCACTCATTGGGCTTCCCTTCGTTAACCACACCATGGAGAACTTGTTCTCTTTTAGCTTTAACCGTGAAATTCACTGAGTCATCCCACAAGCACCAAATGCCTCCACTGAATCCATTTGTTTCCACAACTTCGACATTATTCCACCTAATCCGATGAGCAAGCAACCCGACCTTGACCCTTTGTTGTCTAGTCTCTAATAGTGCCCGAAAATTCAAATTGCACCTTCTCTTCAGGTCACACAACAGCTGTGCAAAAGAACGGGACCCAGTCCCTCTCGAATTCCAAATCAAAAAATTCATATGAAGAAGAGTTAAATAAAATCAAGCCCAACATAAAATCATGCCCCAACTTGGTTTGCTGGAAACGACAGCCCAACATTCCACATCATGCCTGAATCAGAAGAGTTAGATAATGGGTTCGAAATGACCAGGAATTTCATTCTCTCAATCTCATCAGGGTCCATTGGCCCAACTTCCAAACTACATCTCCCTTACACAACATGGTTCTTCCATAGTCTCATTCCCTTTCATCAAACCCATATTACTTTCACGTGTTCTCATTATGATAGGCCCAACCTTTAAAGACTCAGACAGGCCCAATCTCTCTCTAGCCCGTTGATATGCTTCCATTGGGCTTACCCCATTCTTCCCTCTACTATCTACGTTGACCTTTTTCTTTTTTAACTAATATTTTCTTCTCTCTGTCATCAGGAATGTACTTCCTTTCAGCCCGTGGATTTGCCCTCACTTTAAGGCTCTTTTGATCAGCTCTCTCCAAATTGGAAATATCTCGTAGAGGACACCTCTCATGATTTTGGTCCATAACTTCCTTCGAGTTATCCTCTATAAGATTATCCAATGCCAAGAATCTCGAGCCAGCATTTGCACCCATTGAAACTGCCCTGTTTCCCCACTGTGATTCACTCCCTTGGCCCCCCAAATCTCTTCCTTTCTGATTTCCTCGCTGCCGATGAACCACCATCCACGGCCCAAAGATAGGACCGTCCGACGCCGGAGCCTCCATCTCTATCCTTCGAGGTTCTCTCTCACTCTGAACCAGCTTGTCTTCTTCCGCGACCAAACGATAGTCGGCTTTTTTCTCCATGCAATGAGCCATGTCATGTCCATACTTCCCACAAGAAAAGCAAATCAAGTGAATCCTTTAGTATTCAATTTTCTTCTCCTTATCATTCACTTTAATGCTGGGACACAGTGAAGCACTCAGATCAAGTTCAGCACAAATTCTCGCAAACCTCCCCTTTGCACGTCTTATCGTTGTCATGTCAACCTTCAGGACCTTCCCTACTTGGCTACCCAGAACGTATAGGATACCCTTGTCGTAGTACTCCATTGGTAGCTGGGAAATATGAATCCATGCGGCTATTCAAGTAATCTTTTCCTCATCCAGATCAAAATCTTCTTTCCATGGCTAAATAGCAAGATAATGATCCAAGATTAACCAAGGGCCACCCGAAAGTGCTAGATCATAATCATCTTTATTCTGAAATTTGACCAGGAAGAAACCAGCCCCAATGTCAATCGTCTCCACCTCTCCATGTCCACCCCACAATTGTTGTAACTTTGTTGCAAGATAGTCAGGTCTCACCATCCTGCCTAACAACTTGACAATCAGTGACTTCTTCCAATGCTTGGACAGCCTCACTTTTTCTTCCTTAGGGATAATCACATTCGACACATTATCCTTCATCTCAACCTTGATTTGTTCCTTTCAACGCTCATTGCTCCACCAGTTGTCTTCTTCCCCAGTATCCTCCATATCCGAATCCTGATTTGAGCAAAAGCCTGCTTATACGTCTTTCTCCTCCCCTCTGAATCAAACACCTCAAGTGTCCTCTCCTTTCCTTCGCCATTATCTACATCATCTTTCATCCAATCTTCCTCCCGTGGGATAAGAGACATGTCATTAGAAAACTGGTTTTCGGTCGTTTTGACCTTCTTCCAGTTCCTCGAAATCGCATCAGCTTCTTCCGCCTCTCACACTTTCTCCAGACATTAGATTTTCTCCATTTTTATAGCCTTTCATGTAGATGTTAAACTGTTCAGTTCACTTTCTGATTTCTTAAAAAATTAAGCAAAGGCTAATTTTTTTAAATTTTGCCATGAAAGTGGCGATCCGTTAAAAAATTGAGCTTTTTATCATCAATTTTTTTAAATTGTATGTATTTAATAATAAAAAATATTTTATATAAATTTTGAAAAGATATCATTATCCAAATCTTTTTGTGCCATGCAAGCATTGAAGTTTTATTTCCTTATTTTGTACTCATCTATTTTTCTGCGAGGATGTAATTGTATTCATCTACTTTAATTATAACTTCGATAATAATGTACATAAAATATGCAGAGATTATGGTCTTCAATGATGAACTGTGGTCAAGCATGCTTATTTATGTCTTTACAAAAATTGCATTTCATCATTAGCGTTTGCCCTTTTATATTATTTCATCTTCACTTACATTAATTTTAAAAATATTCTAAGGTGGCTTTTAGAAACTACAGTGGCTTGAGAAAATTGGGACCAAGCACTTTAAAAAGTAGGATGATATAACATAATATTATTTTATGTTTGTTGAAATAATAAAAATAATATCCTCTCTCTATATATATAAACTCTGATGTAAATACTTTTAGAATTATTCTTTATAAGTTATTATTTATTGTTTAAAGTTATTGGCTTATCTCAAGTTGTATGTATGGACCTTTTTTTAAAAAACTATTTTTTTGGTTAGAAATTCATGTGTTTATATGAACAATTGTCTCATTTTTCTTAAATTCCGTGAAAATTTGCAAAAAGAGCTATCTAATACTACTAATGTCCAGAAAATGAAAAGCCATAACAGTGAAAGCAATTTTACATATGTGAGTAACAAGGCATATTGATAGTATGATAATGTATTGGCAAATGAGATAAAAATATCTCTTTTGTTATTCAAAAAAATTATTAAAAACATTTTATCAAGGCTTATCTCCCCCCTTTAGTGTTATATGGTTATAATAGAGTAAAAATCTTTCATATAAATTCATAAAATCTTTTATTCGCAACCATTTTTTTAATTATAAAAAAAGTACAAAATCTTAAGAGTTAAAAAGATAAAGAAAATATGATAGATAGAAAATTAAGAATGAATACAAGAGTGAAAAGGAAATTTGTGATTTTGTAGATGGAAAATAATCTTTTTTCTAAAAAAAGATAAATACTATTAATAAATAATAAGTATATAATAAACATTATCCAAAATTTTTTATTTTCTCTTTTCATTTCCAACACTCTACCAAATGAGTTATAATATTTTAAATTTGGAAAAAATTAGACAATAAATTTCATATAAAGTTATTCAACTTATATTATCTTATTCAACTTAAAAAGAAAATGTCACTTTCAATTAAGGTTTTTGGAGGACTAGAAGAGCTTATGGATGAGTAATGAGGCAAATGATAAGACAACAATTTTTTTTTTAATTATACAAAAACAAACAAAAAGATTGACATATAATTAGGATGTACATGTAACATCTTCATTAACAAGTTCTTCTTGAGCTATTATGGTTCATCAGTATCTATTTACTTATGCAGGTAAAATACTGAATCTAAAAATTTTAAATATATTGTGAACACTGTATTTTGTCCGAACCAATTATAAAAATAATAAAATTAACAAAATCAAATTAGCAAAAATACAAACCAAAAAGAGAGAACAAAAGAAAGAAAATAGAAATTAGGAAAAAATGAAAAAAAATGAAAAGAAAAAAATGTAAATTAAAAGCTTTAGAAAACAAAAAAAATTGGAAAAAATCAAAAGAAAAAGAGAAAAAGAAAAAGGCCTAAAGCCTAAAAAATAAAAAATAAAAAGAGGAAAATTTGCAAAGGGCTGAAAAGAAGAGTGGCCCAATCTGAAGCCCAAATCCCCTTCCCCCGGTGCAGGCCCATTTTACCAGACCCTAGCCCAATTCCCTTTTCTTTAGCGTGGCTCTGGCAGAAGGGGGCAGCATACAGAAGCAGAGAAGTAGGGAGAGATAAGAAATTAAAAAAAAAAAAGAAGGAAGAAAAAGGCCCAAACAAACAAAAAGAAGAAAGAATCTAAAGCCCAATCTCTTTTCTCTGGCAGCAACCCATCAGTCCAATCTTTTTAGGTTTGGTCTATTAGCTCAGAAATAAAAAGAAAAGAAAGAAATAAATAAATAACAAAAATAATAATAATAAAATATTAAAAAAAAAAAAAGCTGAGTTCAAACCCTGCGTTTTGACCTCTGCCACTCCCTGTCACACTCTGCTCTCTGCCACCAGCGAAAGAAGGCGGACCACACACACAGCAAAAAGAAAAAGGCAGACACAGACGCAGACAGGAACAGAGAAAAAGGCGAAAATCAAAGGGAGAAAAGGACGCATGAGGGAAGATGGGTTTTGGTTGGGAGACGGAGAGAGAGCGCGAGAGAAGGAAAAGACGAGGAGCTGAGATGGAGGGAGAGGGATCTGATTTGGAGAACAGAGGGGTTTGAGGTTTTTGGGGAGATTTTCAGAGATAGGGGAGGAGAGAAACGAAAAACGAAAAGAGGCGAGAGAGGGACCAGATTCGAAAAATCGAGGAGCAGAAGAGAGACCGGAGAAAAAATCGGGAGACAGAAGGGGAGAGCTTTCGAGAGTTGGGAAGAAAAAAAAACGAAGGCATCAGAGGGTTCCTTCCTTCGGTTCGAGTCAAGGAGAAATAGGAAGAGGGGCGATGAGAGAAAAACTGAGGGGAGGCCGAGAGGAAGAAGAAGACTAAGATTGAGAGAGCAGAGGGATAAAGAGAGAGAAAGAGAACGATCAAAAAAGGGAGGGGATTTCGAAGAGGGGAGACTGAAAAGGAGAGACGGAGAATGAAGGCAGGGGAGACCGAAAAATCGAGTGAGGGAGTGAGAGATTGAGAGTGACCAAAAAATGGAGACCGAGGAGGCGAATAGTGCGAGAGAGTGACAAAAAAAAATCGATCGAAGGAGGAGGAGGAAAAGAGGATTTCGGAGGAGAAGAAACAAGAATCAGAGGCAGAGGTCGAGGAGGTTTCTGGATTCGAACGATAGCAGGCGAGAGAAGTCTTCGGACTTGGAGATGAGGAACAGAGAGAGCTAGAGAGGTCAGAGAATAACAGGGAATTGAAGAATCCATCCTTCAACCACCTTCCTTACAGGTAAGCCGCCAGTGTTGTTTGCTCTGTCTGTGATTACTGAGGATGTAGAATTGAAATGGGAAAACTAGAATTCGAAATACTATGTTCATTGTATACTTGGAGATATGCACAGGAGGTGCTCGACGAAATGCCTGAGAGAAATGTGGGTTAAACTTTTGTATTTGATTATTATAAGCTGTTGTTGGATCTGTTTAGATTTTTCCCTGTTAAGTTTTCGTGATGAATGGTGGTATGTTTTGATGCATGGTTGGATGGTTTATTTCGTGTCTGATCTCGTTTTCAATTTCTTGTCACTGAGAGTATCCCAGTGCGGGTTTCGTTAATTCTAGACTTAGGTTGAGATTGCTTTAGTTTTGATTCATTGCTGAGTAGCTGTTGTGGCCCCTGCTAATGTTATTAGCATGATTTAACTTGGGTTTTTAAAATCTAAATTTTAGAATGTGATCCTGTTCAGAATATGTTCGCTACCCCTGTTGGTATTAGCATGATTTAGTCTATGTTTGAGTCTAAATCTGGGAGTCAAACCCTGCTTAAAGTATGCCTGTTCCCGTGGTAATCTTAGTGTGGCTTCAGCTCGATTCCTAGCTTGTAATCTAGGATTCAATTCTGTTAAGTGTTCTTGATGATCCAAATGATATCTGAACATGGTTTTGGCATGATTCTTAGCGTAAAATTGGTTCTGAAGTCATTGGTGTTTTCGTGTCCGAAGGTATGTGATTTTGTGGGAGTATGTTATTGCATTCATTTGATTATGTAGATTTCATTGTGTGCCCCGTATCTTTTAGGACTTCCCCAACCTGTTGATTCGACAAGTATGAAGGCATTTGTTGTTTACTCACTTGTAAAATGTAATTAATCCTCATAGAAACTAATGTGCCTGTTTGTTGCTACTGTGTACGAGGTCTACAAACTCGGTGAAATAAAAGGAGAGCTGTTCAGAAGGGGTTAGGAGATGGCAGGACCGGGCATTTCATTAGTCTCTCTTCTTTCCCTCTCCGTTCATGTACTTTCAATAAAATACGTTATGCGATTGATGTGTTGGAATTTATTTTGGGTTTGAGCACAAAGCACACACTGGCGCAAGTATATTATGCTGGTAGTTTTTTTTTTATTCCAATTTTTATTTCCATTTTGGTCTCATTTTCGTATAATTGTTGTGTGAGATTTTTTTTGTCTCCTCAAACGCATAGGAACTTAAGAATCATGTGAGGTAATAAGCCTCTTTTGTATCTATTAGGTATTGAATTTGTGTTTTAATAAATCTTGGGTTTCAAGGGCCCACACGTAATTTTGTTTTTAAAAGAATTTCAAAAAGAAATGAAAGAAGGGGTTTTTCTCTATAAACAATTAAAAGTTTTCGAGATTAAAATTCAGCTTCTCCTTTTTTTTAAAAAAAAGTCTGCCAAAATCAAGAAAAAATATATATAAAAAAAAGAAGAAATTAAAAGGTATATATACTAAAAAATTAAGAGTCAAAAATGGAAGAAAGGGTCAAAAGGTGAGATTAGTTTATGGTTTTGCAAAGTAAAACACACAAATTGACCTAAAAACTATCTTTGATTGTAAGGGTCTAAATGAGTTTCACTTCCTTTCCTGTCGCAATAAAAAGAAAAACACAAAAATATAAAAAGACGAAAAACAAAAACAAAATAAAAGCTAAAAAGGAAATAAAACAAAAATAGAAATTTAGAGAAAAAAAAGAGGAAAATCTTTTTGATGCCATCAAAAATCATAAAAATCGAAGAATGAATCAAGACAAAAACTATAGTTAAAAAGGAAAAAAGAAATGAAACATAATAAAATGAAAAAGGGTGAATAACAAAAAAACAATGAAACAAAAATGAATGAAAAACAAAAAAAACAAGAGAGAACAAGAAATTCAAAAATGCAGGAAAAATTAAATTACATTTTGCTTTAACAAATTAAAACATATTGACCAATTTCAAAATTCATTTTATTCGTTAAAGAAAAAAATAATTTATTTCTCTTTATCTTTTCAAAAAAAAAATATCCAAACAAAAAAATTAAATAGGGAAAAATTAAATTAAAAATTAAAATATTAAAGAACAAAAAAAAAAACAAAAACAAGAAAAAAGAGAAAAAAAACAATAAAACATAAAAAAAAAACAATCAACAAATATGATTTCCAATCGAATTACGTGGACTTTGATCCCTCTAAGGGGTACGTAGGCCCTAGGCTCTCATCCTAGGTCAAGTCCGCCCTTGTAAATAAATTTTCTTTTCAATTTTTACTTTCTTAATTTTTCTTATTTTGCTTTTCTAATTTTGTTTGTTTAATTTTTTTCTTCTTCTTTTTTTAACTTTATTTCCTTTATCTTTATTTCTATCTTGCATGTGATTTGTTAGGAGAGTCAAAATAGACTAAAGGCCATATTGATTTTGTACAGCTGACTTAGGGTAACCGTTCTTAGCAACGGGTGTTGTGGGGTGCCTAATACCTTCCCTACTCACAATCGACTCCCGAACTTATTCTCTGGTTCGTAGACCATTTTTCTTATTTTTCAAATAAAAAGGCTTTTCCAAAGTTTTGCCTTTTCAAAAATTAAAATTTTGGTGGTGACTCTACTATTTATCTTAATTTCGATTTCAGTTTTCATTTTCTCTGGAAATTGAATCGAATTTCTTTTCAAAAATTTTCTTTTTAAAAAAACACCACGCGATCGCATTTTCGAGTGTGACATATATTCATTTATCTTTATCCATAATTCCATATCATTCCAATTTAGCAGATAAAGCATTGGTAATTCTTTATCATCAATTTACCTTAACAAATAAAAACTAAAAACCAACATTACATTCTAAAAAAAAATTGGTAGAGTTTTCTTTTATAAAACCAATTATTTAGACCAAATAAATGGTCACATTTCAATCCAAAACTCATAAACATGGAAAATATATATAATAGTAATATCAAATAACATTATCTGGATATATATCATCATCTATTACTAACAAACTCAAACTGGAGTTACATCACCATTAACTTATACTATTTCACATATTACATTATTGAGGATGTAAAACTTGACATACACATTCATTGTAATATTATAACAAAATTAGATACATATATGATTTATATTGTTTTTAAATTTCTGACATTATCTTATTTCTTTCCCTTTGCTAGTACTGATACTTTCACTTGGTACTAGTTAGTGGAAGGATAGAAATAAAGGTGAGATTCGAAAAAATCTCAATAGTTAATCTTAACCAAATTAATGCATACAAGAATGTCATGAGGAAATGTATTACATGTGGTGTAAGCATGTGATTATTATACATCATGAAACTCTAATACAACTTTTAGTAAAAAAACTTATACAACAAGTCATGGTATCTCAACATATTAGTTGAGCTTAACTCAACTCAATTTTGGGTTAAGAAAGAGCTACTACTCAATTCCCCGACATAGAGAGTTAGGAGCCAAAAACATATCAACTCAAGTATAAAGCTTATAGTGAAAAGCATAGTAAAAGGCATACATTAAACAATGACATATACAAATATCTCAACTTAATCAAGTATTTAAATGCATACAAGATAAAGAGATAAAGTTATCTTAAATAGGTGAAAGGGAGTCAATAAAACCTCTAATCTTCTCGCTCTTTTTGTTGCTTTGTTTCCTTTTCCTTTTTGGATCTACGCCTACAATAGGATGGAACCTCACTAGTTTGTCTTAAAAATGCCACATGAATATAACATCAACATCTAAAGTACATAATTTCTCTTAACTTCTTGACTTTTAAATATGCTTTACCACTTAATGTGTACTTAGAATTTTCTTTTGCACACTTTTAAGATTCATGCTTATTAGGTGGCAATTACATAATTTAAAATGCTCTATTTTTACCATATTTGAGGATGTAATTGTATGAAATTCTTGTTAGTTTTCAACTTCCCATGTTTAGTCCTTCACTTAGACTTTAGGTTAGAGATTTCACTAAACATAGATCCTAAGGAAACTCATACTTCTAGAATTCATAATTCAAGTCATAAATTCTATATTTATTATTCATATAGTTATTGGTACTATTCATTTAGTATTTTTTCATTCTTGACATATTAGAACCCATTATGTAACTTTAAGCTTTAAGGGGTATCTTTTAAAAATTCAACTTCTAAACTTCAAATTCTCATCATATATAATCTATATAACCTCAATAGGATTCATTAGACATATAAACAAATGTAGCACCATTTGATCTCAAAATGTCTTTTCTTGAACTTTAAAAATTTAACTCTCAAAATATAGCTTCTAAATTTAATCCAATGCCTCTATTATTATTCTTATCATTTTAAGACTAGTTATACCTCTAGAATCAATTGAACAACTTTATAGACCCTTTAAATTCATCGTAGTCGAATATGTACCATATAGGCCCTAATTTGGAAATTTTAAGGATTCATTCAATTCTAAATTTAGATTATTATTTATTACATTATAAAACATCTAAATATACTAATTAAGAATTGAAAACAACATAATTTCCCATTTATCAATGTCTTGGCCGAAGATACACACATAATGGCCTAACTTGTTTTCTTTTATGATTTAAAGGAAATTAATGATAGATATGAATTCTTTGCATGCTACAACCATTGAATTCATCAAGAACACTTAAATAAAACTCTCCTCCTCACTTTCTCTCTCATAGCTAAACCATTAAGGCCAAAGAATACAAAGATTTTACAAATATTTCAACTAAAAACTTACCTCAATGCAAAGTATTATTTGAATAGACTGATTTCCACCGATTAGTTTCTTGAAAATTATTTCTTTTTGCCTTGGGTCAAATATGAACTTTAAGTTTTTATTAAAAGAAAACCACTATTAGAAATCTCTTAAAGAGTATATCAACTTTCTTAACTAACACGAGATAAAATGAGGTTATTTACTTACTTAAATGGAAGCTTGAATTTTTTCTCTCTCCTCTTCCAAAAGTAATGCCATTAAAGCTTCTAAAATCTGAATATGGAAACTTGGAGAAGATGGTGGAACATAGCTTTCATAAGAAGCCTCATTTATAAATTTTTCAAAATGACAATTTTGTGTTTACTTGTAAAATTGTTCCATTTAGATTCATTTTTCAGGCTTTTTAGGATCTAATTGCTCTCTACAAAAATGTGGATACTTTTTCACATAAAAACATTATTTTTGGAGTTTATATGGCTTAAATTAGTAAAAAAAAAATGTCACCTTAAAGTTTTGGCACTGTTTGACTCTTTTAGCATATCTGGATGATTTTTATTAATTCTACTTGTTCCCATGGCTTTCGAAAATCTAAAAATTCTAATGAGCCTAATTTTGGCCTTTAAAACTATTTTTCTTAAATTTTTTAAAATTTGCTCAAATTTACGATTTTACCACTAAGGTACCATTTTTTGTTTAGCCAATTTAGTTTTATTTTTTATTCGTAAGTGATTTTATAACACTATTTCTTGATATCTTGATTAATTCTTTACTTTTATTTGATCTTAATTTATTTTATTCTAGGACCCTCTCTTATTATCTTGTCGAATTCTAGTTTAGTTTAAATCAGATGTTACAATACACATTGTTCAAAAGCCTCATCTTACCTAGTTCAATTTCATAACTTAAATAAAAAATTAAAAAATATATTTTATAAAGACTTATATAAAAATTTTATTTTTTTAAAGACAAAATATAATTTTAAAAAAACTTATATAAAATCTTATTTTTTAGGAGTTATTTTTGTAATTTTTATAATAATTAAAAAAAATAGACTATCTAATATTAGTCTAATCTTGACTTAATATTAAACTGGGTTAAATTAGGTCAAGTATTGAATTAGGATGAAATCCAACCAACTTAAGCCTATATACACCGTTACATAGAATTTGAGACCAAAGCGAGCCAATAGTACTTCAAAATCAATATACAATACTAGCTTTCTATAGATTTTTAATATATATACGGAATAGATATATAGGATTTTAAACATTAATACCAAATACAGTTGAAACAAAAATGAAAAGATGCAACGACTAGGATCAACCCACTCAACTTCGGGTTAAACTGGTTCAAACGACATTGGCCCGCTCCAAATCAAAAAACCGTGCCTGTGCAGAATTTTCCCCAGCGAGAAAAGAAAAGGTGTCTTTTACATACACTGTACGGGATAGGGCAGTTGCTTCTTATCTTCGATTTACTCCTTTGTCCCTTAGTAGGGTTTATCTAGGGTTTTCTTCCATTTCTTTTGCTGTGCCCTAACAATGGCGAAACCTGGGCGAGGCCGTCGCTCACCGCCGTCAGGTTCCATTTCGGGCTCCTCGTCTCGCTCTAGGTCTTCCTCTCTCTCCGATTCCCGCTCCAGCTCTCGATCCCGCTCTCCCTCTCGCTCCAGATCCTTCTCTTCCTCTTCTCCGTCCCGCAGTGTCAGTTCCCGAAGCCGAAGCCCCCCTCCTCAAGGGAGGAAGAGGTACGTCCCAATGTCTACATTTTTTTTTTATTTTAATCCGAAGGCTTTGAGTGCGTCGTTTTGATGATGGCTGAAGCATGAAACTTTGGGAAAATCAGAGCATGCATATAACTTGGTATTCTGCAATTCGTCTTTCGCTTGAATTGATTAAAATGACTGGAATCGGGCGCTGTACAATGCCGGATTGTGCTTTTAGTCATTCCATATTTCTTTGAACTTCCATTCTTTATAAGCTTAATCACTGGAACACTACTGATTCCCACTAATCGGAATCTTTAAATCATCTGTTGGATAGGATTGTTTTATGCTTTATTTTTTATTTTATTTCATTTTTTTTTTAATTTTTAGAGTACTGCGTTTGGTTTCTATTGGCCAAGGAGGAGCCTTCTTCCATATGTGGAGGGAAATGTAACTTTTTTTTTGTCCCTCCATTTTGTGACTTTTTGAGGAACCTACATTCTTCTTTCCCTTCAATGAATTCTTCTATAATAATTAAAAAAAGGTGGTGGCTGTTACTCAATTATGTCGGGAAAAGTCATCTAAAAGATCTGGCCTTAATTATTTCTGTCCTAGCTGTGACAAATCACACCTTACAGAACTCGAGCAGCTAAGTGGTGAAGCCAAGAACCTGGGGAGAGGGAGTGGATGTTGGCATAGCCCTATAGCACTCCCTTTCATTTGATTGCTGAAAATGTGAGAATGGGTTATATTTTCACCAGCAGTTTGAGTGAAGTGCATTTTTGTGATATTATGGACACATGGAAACTTCTTTACGAAAGCATTATTTTCAAGAAACCTTCAGTTCCATCTTACAACCAATGTATACTCTTTCTGAGGACAGTGCTCTTTTTAGAGTCTTACTACTTATATAGTTTGTTCTTGGTGTAATTTTCTTATGAGGTAGATATAGCTCAGAGCATCTCTGTTGCCTCGTGTATTTTGCTCAGAAAATCTAGTGACGAGATGAAGCATCACTCTATGCCTATCAATCACCAAAAAGCTAAAGTGCAGTATAGGAGTCTTGCTAAAAATTATTCAATGCACTTTTTGTTCTGATTTTGATTTCTGAGATTGAGTGTTCTTCTTTGTTGATTGGATATCTTCCTCTTTGGCACCAGTGTTCAATACAGCTTCCTTATGTTAGTTCCTTCCTGCCTCTTTATATTCCTTCTGTAGTATTTCAAATCAGGAGTGATTAAAGGCCAACTGATATTATGTTCACCTGTTCAGAAAGGGTGGATTTAACATGTCAATGGTCTGGTGGATCTTGTTTTCTCTGTTTGTAGTTTATGATACATGGGCTTTACTTGTATGACCAAGTAAAAGTTGGACTGCAACTTATTTGGTTGATAATTGAATGTAGTTGGCAATATAATAATACCAGTAGTTTCTTTCTATTGTGTTTATAACATGGTGGGGGAGTTTTTAAGGTTACAGTACAAAAGAAATGGTGAGTCAGGAAAAACCATGTCATTACTTTCAATTCAAAGTGCAGTCCATTTAGTGCATATATAATTTGGAAAATGGCCCTGATGGATGTTGAACTAATTTTTTAAATTTTAATTGTCCTTCACTTCCTGGTAAATTATATTGTTACTATGCTTGCTGAGCAGATTGATATGATATTTTCATACAACTTGTGTCTTGCAGTCCTGCTGAACCAGCTAGGCGAGGTAGATCTCCTCCATCCCAATCTAAAAGGATTTCTCCACCCCCAAGGTTTGATATTCAAATCTTTCTACTTATTGGTTTTATATTAAATCTTTTGATTTTCTTGAAAATGTGTTGCCACAAAGACTCCAAATTGTTAGTCCAATTCTTGTTTGTTTTCTAGTTTGGTTTTATCACTGTTTTTGTTAAAAACAGTGTTATAATGTGGATTTTGACATTGTATATCTCACAAGTCTATAAGTTGCAAATTGGTATTCAAAGTGGGACACTGCAAGACACAGATTTCCATATAGTATCAAGTTTTACTGCCAATTATTTGAATGTTGACATTTGAAACACTTTGATCTCAATTTCCTTACTGACAAATGTTATGCAAGATACCTAGTGACTCTTGACCAGTCCTTATCATGGATTTATATAAGGCAAACATTATTTTTTACCTTTTTATTGTGCAAATGGCTTCTGCTAGATTTTAGAGTCCATTTAATGGATTTTCATAAGAAACTTGCAATATTTATTTTTCTAAATTTGATGTTATATATAGGCTTTAGATGCAATTTAACAACGTCTTGGTTTGAGGCTTTGATGTTCCATAACTGATAGATATGTCTTCATGTTACTTATATCTTTTGCTCGTGTTCACTTTTTATGCCTGATATCAGGAAACCTTCTCCTGTTCGTGAGTCACTTGTTCTTCACATAGACAAACTCAGCAGGAATGTCAATGAAGGCCATTTGAAAGAAATATTCAGTATGCTCAATTCTTTTCTCTGGTTTCTTTGACTTTGCAATTGCTGTAGTATAGGTTCTATATTGATCCCTTGTAGTTCCCAAATAATTGGACGAGCTTTTAGTTGGTGGATTCACATTTAATTTAGTTGCTCTTGTGAATGATAGTGTTGGGAATATCCCTTTGTGGTTCAATGAGCATTCAGGAACTGAGACCAAGGCAGCGTCTCTTTTGTTCCTTTACTACTTATGTTTTCACATCATTAAACTGTAACAAGTCATTGCTGTTGTTGCAACAGTAGTATCCTTAACAGTTAAGAGTAGCTGCTTTATTTCACTTCATTTGGATATTAGAAATTGAAAGAGATATTGTTTTTGGTGACCTACTGACCTTAAAGAGCTTATATTCTAATATTGTAAAAGATTTTGCAGTGTTCTGACCTTTAGCCTTTATGCTTCAACTTATTAGGTAACTTTGGTGAGGTTGTAAATGTGGAGTTGGCAATGGATCGAACTGTAAGTTTGCATTAAGTGTGGTGTCATGGTTTTAGGACAGCTTCATTTATTAAAAAATTAGGGCAATTTAGCTTAATCTTATTTTCAACTTCTTTCTAATTTTCAGGTTAACCTTCCTAAAGGATATGGATATGTGGAATTCAAGACAAGAGGGGATGCTGAAAAAGCCTTACTATACATGGATGGTGTAGGTCTCTATGGGATGAGCAGGATTGCTTTCTGTAGTCAAGCTTGCTGCATTTGAAATTGACGCCAGTAATTCTCTTTATGCAGGCCCAAATAGATGGGAATATTGTTAAGGCCAGATTTACCCTACCTCCAAGACAGAAGGTTTCACCACCCCCAAAGGCTTCTGCTGTTGCTCCAAGGAGAGATGCTCCTAGGACTGATAATGCTAGTGCAGATGCTGAAAAGGATGGGCCAAAGCGTCAAAGAGAATGTATATATCTGATGCATTAGTGCATGTGTGTGTGTGTGTGTGATTTTTTCACAATAGCTAAATTGCAATTTGATGATACTAGCTTCTCCTCGGAGAAGACCTCCTTCACCACGAAGGAGATCTCCTGTGCCTCGAAGAGTTGTATCACCAAGACGGCCAGATTCTCCTGTACGTCGTCGATTGGATTCTCCTTATCGTCGTGGGGACACACCTCCTAGGAGGAGGCCTGTGTCTCCTGCAAGAGGCCGTTCTCCATCTCCACCAAGGCGCCTTAGATCTCCTGCAAGGTTTGCCTGCAATTAATTGCATACACATTTGGCTTACAAGGTTCCCTAGTTTTCTGTATACTTATTTAATTCTTGTTTTTAGTAGGGTCTCACCTAGAAGGATTCGTGGAAGTCCAGTTCGCAGACGTTCTCCTCCTCCTCCTCGGCGCCGGTAATCATATATGTGTGTTTATATTATGTGTGTGTGTGTGTGTGTGTAATTTTGCAATTAGTAAAAGACCATGAAGTAGACAATAATATAAAGGATTACAGTTTCAGCGGTGTTTCTTAATCTATATCAACTTATGATTTTTAATTATGTATTTTTAGAAGTGTTTATGCGGTGTCTCTGACTTTTCCTGGCTAAGGAAGTCTGGGATACCCAGCAGAATCTGTAAAATGTCTGAATTCAAAATGCATGGAAATTATGATGAGCCATGCTTGGAACATAGTTGTACTAACAGATGATAAATACACTTAATGTGATATATGAGAAGATTTGTTGAAGTGGGCACTTGTTTTGGCCTTGGCTTCTCAGAGTATTATTTTCTAAGTTCACCTTAATTGAATATTGAGATAGAGTGCCAGTATATCTCTTTCAATGAAATTTTTGTAGAAGATCAATTCAATTACTTATTTGTTTTCTTTAACTTTTATATTTTAGTAAATATCTTCATGCACATAATTTGTGCTAGATTTAATGATGCGGTTGGGTGCCACCGTGGTATTATATTTATATTTTTCTGTTACTCTTATGATGTCTACTTCTCGTGTTTTACTTATTATGCACAAGTGTTAAATATCTGTGCTTACTGAATGTCTGCTAGCATGTAGCTCTAAATTACCATATATATATATATATTTGTAAACAATAAATCAAAACTAATGCGTATATACTGTTGGCTAGTCTGTTTGAAGAATAAATCAATTCCTGTTTTCTTACTTTGATAGCAAGAGGATGAAAACCAAAATCATAGATGCATAGTAGTGGCTTGATTCCTTTTCTTGTTCCAGAAGCTAGTTACATTTCTAAGCGCCTCTTATTCAGCTTGTGGTCATTGCATAAAAAGTTCAGTATTGACGTACTAGATGCGACCAGAAGTTGATATTGTTAGCAATTACTTTGCATTTTGCAGTAGTACTGTACATGCTATTTTTAATTAATCATTGATTGAAGAAATACATATTTTTCCCCAGTTCACCACCTAGACGAGCTCGTAGTCCTCCTAGAAGGTCTCCAATCAGCCGCAGACGTAGTCGCTCTCCAATACGTAGGTCTGCACGCTCACGTTCAAGATCATTCTCACCACGGAGGTAATTTTACTGCTATTGTTGTCTCAGTTCACCAAAATGGGTTACTGTTCTTTTTTAGTTCCCTGTATTACACCATCTATTGCCATCTTCTATTTACTTTTCATGCATTAGATTTATTCTGATGGAAGGCCATCTGAAGACATGTCACATGGAACTGATGGATTCTAGAGCTGTTGAGTCCTTTTCAAAATGCTTATGTACACTGATATAATGGAATTTAACTTGATGCTTCAAAGTAGTTGTTAGGCTTGTAGACTTGCTAGAAAAAGACTCTTTTTGCAGGATAAATAACTGCAGAAGAAAATTTTTCATATAGAGTGAGAAAGAATTCTGTTTCTGAGAAACAAATGCTTAATCACAGAATTTATCTGCCCCTACGTTGATCTCTTGGACTGCTGTTTGTATGCTTATTTATCTGAAGATATACATGAGAAGCTTTAATACTGTTAGTCCTGGAGTTTTGGTTTTGCATAAGCTAATCCAATGGAGTGATAGAATATGTATATCAAAGAGTTACATCATATACATCTCTTGACAGAGGTCGACCACCTATGAGACGAGGAAGGTCATCATCCTACTCTGATTCGCGAAGTCCGTGCAAGGTTTGTGTTGCTTTTGGTTTAGAGGGTGTTACTTTTGCATGGTATGTTCTATTGCTTAGTCCTTCGTTATTTTGACAGGTATCCCGGAGATCAAGGAGCCGCAGTCCAAGAAGGTGATGTATAGTTGTCTTCAATCTATATAATTGTTTTCAGTTTCATCCTTTTTCTTGTTCATTAACAGTTGCTGATATTATTTTTCCGGGCAAACTCGTTGACTTAACAGTTTGGTGAATGTTAATTTTTCATTGCTAATTAAAGATTACTTTAATCAGCAATGCAGCATTAGCTTTTGAAAATCTGCTTAGGGTTGTGGTGCTTTGATTGCACTAATGTTGCCTGGATGTTTTACATTTTAGGTCTTCTCTAATGAAAAATAACTTCATTTCCTTTGGTGTTCTAAGTTTTCTTCGTAACTGTAGGCCTTTGAGAGGAAGAGGTAGCAGCAATAGCAGCAGCAGCAGTTCACCACCCCCACCTCGCAAACCATAAATTATTCCTGTACATCGGTTGTGTCTCTTTTCCTTCCTGATGTATTTATTAAGATTCTACCAGTGATGAGAAAATACTTTGGATATAGTGTACTCGGAAATGTATGTTGCCCCTTATTGTTTACTTTTTTCAAGCACCTATTTTCTCATTAGCACTAAGAGAGTTATGGAAACTTGCTGCTCCATTCGTCTGCTTGTAAGGACAGTGTCTTGTGCCCTTAGTTATTGTGCTTGAATAGCAAAAATTGGGAGTTGCTTTTATTCCTATCATCCAGATCAGTCAACATCTGAGTGTTGGTTGATGATCTATGGATTTTTGGTGGGAACCAATGTAACATAAAGTTTAGAATTTGAGGTTGGAGTATGGGATTTTCCTGCAACCTTTGTGGTGTGTGGCAGATGAGAAATTGAATGTCCCAAGTACATGAAAATTTAAGTATTTGACATTTCAGCATGAAAATATGAACTTAGTTTCATGTATTTTATCTGTGTCCTAGATAATCGAGGTGGACTGATTTTTTTTTTTTCATGCATGTCATACTCAATTGTTTATTAATAGGTTTTCAAAATACTTGGAGAATTTAAATTGTCTGTACTAAACGTCATCTATTTTATTAAGGTATGCAAAGCAGCAAAACTGTGGTTTTATAATGTAAGCTGGCTGTCCAGGGTATGATGTTGTACCTCCGTTGGAAGCTTTGTAGTATTAGCTGTCTGGTTACGGCCATTGTCTATTATTGCGCAAAGTCAATTTTCGTTATAATCTCTGAGCGATATACTTTCGTTAGTATGTGGTGACACGAGCAAACGTGCGGGCCTTATTTTAGAAGTCCACTAACAAGTTGAGGTTGGAACATTTGAACAGTTATATTTCTAACTTTTAAAATGATGTTCTTCAATTGGATTTTTGGTTGAAGTGTGGTAATACTTTTGAATTTAATTGTAGAAAGTTTCTTTTTAAAAAAGTCATAAACATTGTTCCCGAATTGTAATTTGCTAATTTTACCATGGCTCTTCAATTGATTTCATATCTAAAAATAGACATTTGATTCTTTAAAGTTTTATCTTTGTTTTTTTTTTAATTTTACTTTGGTCGTGTAATTTTGTATCAGGAATTTAATTTGCCTTTTAACTTTATTTTTCTCTAATTTGATACCTAAATTTTATTTTAGATTTTTTTGTTCTTTAATTTTATTTTGTTTTAATGTAGTGTTTTACTTGCAAAAATTACTCAAATTAATATTTCTCTCTTACATTGTTAAGATGGTCAATAAAAAGTTTTTTGATAATTCATTGGTGACTTTAACTTTGATATTTCGATAGCTTATATTTACTTGGTAGAATACCCTTTCTTGTCACCACGCTATGAGATTAATGGTATTCTCTTAACAAGAAAGCTATAAAGAATAAAATGTAATGTTTGGACAATTTACGAGAGGGTCTTATGAAAGGTTGGATCCAAGTTGACAAAAGGTTACTAGAATTAAGCCATCAAGTAACCACATAAGAAATTTTGTTATGTATCTTGGTGGTTTTAGAAGGAAGAAAACATGGTTTTAGAAGGAAGAAGACATGGTTTATGTAAATTAAATAGATTAATTGAAATAAAACAAAATTAAGAAACAAAGATGAAATTCAAAGTAAAGAGATCACATTAGAATAAAATGAAGTTAAGGTATAAAAGTCAAGTTTGATACAAAAGTGAATCAAAATGAAATTAAAAGATAAAAGTAAAAGTTAAAATTAAGAAACTAAAAGTGTATTTTTGTTATTTTTAATTGTAAGTTATAAATTAGAAAAAAAATCCTAAGTATAAGAGGAAATCGAACCAACTTTATAATTTTTTTGGGATAATTTAACAAGGGTAATGGAGTTTCAAGATATTTAAACAATTTTTAGAACAATAATCCATTAGTGTATCTGAATTTGTATCTGAATTGTTTTAGAGGGAAGACAGTTCTAATTGTCTTTTATAACGTACTTGCTAAACGCAGGAAAATATAATAATATGGCAACTGGTCAAAGCGCATCATGACAATAATATGTTTATAGATTCTCTAAAGTTTTATTGTTGTAATTTTATTTGTAAAATTAAAAAAAAAACACAAAGTATCGGACTATATATATATATATATATATATATAAAGAGACTAAGGGTTGATTTGATTCTATTTTTGTTTTAATGTTCTCAAACCAGATATTTTTTAAAATAAATTTTGAAAACAAAAAAATAAAAAAATCTGTTTAAATTATTATTATAAAAAGTAGCTATTTTTTTATTTTTTTTATTCTACAGAACATAAATTACAAAACATCAAAAAAATGTTTTAATTTTTCTGTTTTCAAAAACAAAATTTTATTTTTTTGTTTTATAAAATACTTCATTAAAAATATATTATCAAACAAATTTTTTTAATTTTTTTGTTTTTAAAAATAAAAAATTGTTCTGAAAACAAAAAACTAAACCGACTCTAAGTTATAAGAATTTCATATTCTGTATTTATCTCTTTTTAATTTTACAAAAAAAAAAAGACTCAAATAGTATAGTTGCATATGTTACTTACTTTTTTTTTTTTTTTAATTTTTGAAGGACAGGAGGAGTGATATTAATCTATATTTTTTTTATGTGCAAAAAATTATTTTAATTTAATGGGCTAAGCAATTTATCTTTTCAACTACAGAAGTTAACTATTAAGCCATAAACATACAATCTCAGATAAACAATGTTTTTCGAAAATAAATAATATATATTCATTTTTGTATATGGACTAAACGTTAATAAATAATTATTTCATAAAAATAAAAATAGTTTTTTAAAATATTATATGTTTGGAAATTTTTTAAAAAATTCTTTTATAGAGTTTGATTCCTTTAGTCGAGCATCCCACTATCTTTTCTTCTTAAAATTTTAGTATTTTTAAATTTATAATAAATAATATTTTATGATTATGCATATCTTTTCAGGTGTAATCAACGTTACAATGCTCGGACTTCTTGAGAGTCGATCTCCCAATATCTTTTCCTTTCGTCCCAGCGGAAATTTATTTTTGGTCATTTAATTTTATTTAAAGTTTTATTTTTATTCTTTAATTTTATTAAAATTTTTAATTTATTTTAAAATTTATTTTTATTTTTTAACTTTATTTAGTTCTAATATAATTTTTTAATTTTACCTTAAATTTTAATTTCATCCCTAAATTTCATTTAATCCTAATTTAATTGATTAACTTTATATTAAATTTTATTTCATCATTTCATTTTATTACTAATTAATTTAGCTTGTAGAAGAATAAGAAATAGAATTGAATTTTCAAATAGAAATTATTATATTTTATGAGATTTACTCATATCAATAAATAATAAAAAAAATTGAGTCATTTTTTGAAAATTAAGGATAAAATAAAATAAAAAATAAAAAATAAGATAAAATTAATAAATTAAATTAAAACAAAATAAAATTAAACAATGAAAATAAAATATAAAATAAAAAAATTCAATTAAGATTAAATAAAATTTAAAATTTAAAAAAAATTAAAAAATTAAATTAAAACTAAATAAAATTAAAAGATTAAAACCCAAATCTAACATGTTTGTATCTTGGACCCAACGTGAGACCCTACCCATTTTCCAGTAGAGCACCATCTGCCTCGAGGTACAGTTTTTGCCTGTAATGCTTGCTTAGGTTTTCGCTTTTTAGAGTTTCATTTGAAGAATTTTCATTTACAAATTGTTCTCTCTTGGCGCTTTTCCTCAAATCCCATTTGCAGCTTGTAAAGAGCACAAGGTGAGGGCATCTGATCCACACAGCACCCGAAGTTGCATAGGAATATTTACACAATGAAAGAGACTGACAAAAGAAGGTAACAACAAAATCCCCCACTTGGGTTGTCGCAAGAAGGTGTTCACTTATCATTTCCTTCCCATTTAACTGAAGTATTTGAATCTTTAAAGTCATCTTTTTGAGTAGTACGCTTTCTAATTATTCCAGAAGAAAAGTTTGAGCTTGATTAAGTTTCAATCCTATTAGAATTGAACTGAGAAACAATTTTATAATACAACGTGCCCAATTTTGTGATTCTAGGCTTCCCCAACCCATGTTTGGGTTTCAATATGATGCATCACATAAAGTTTTCTGGTCTGAGATTTTTGTGACTCTTTTAATCTGTACTGACAGTTATGGCGTTTTGAACTTATCTGAACCAAGGTAGGACTTAGGAAGCACAGTGATGGATTCCATGGCAGGCAGTGGCCTGCCTTCTCTGGGTTGTGTCAAGCTTACTGACCTAGTGCCTTCGGAAGGGTTGCCATCTGATTCCTATAAAAGATCTGTTTCGACTTTGTCGCAATCACTGGCTCAGTTTTCAGCTGCCATCATCCAGTTTCCGGCTAGTGATGGGGCTCTTTTAAGATCTGGTTTGGAATCTGCTCGCCTTTATTTCCATCAAAGAGAATCATATCCACCTGCAGATATAATCCATAGTAGCGACTCTCGTGAGTGGTGTAAGACATCTGGTTATTATGCAGATCCTCATTTGTGGCAAGAAACCTATGACTATAGACCAGGCTTGACTCCTTCAGAACCAAGCAACTCAATTGAGTTTCCTCCCTCAGGTTTGCCAGATATATTTGCTTTATTTGGAAAAGCAGCAAGGGTTATTCTGGATGCCATTAGTTTCCATTTGAATTTGCGCAGCTCTCCATTCACTGAAATACTAGATAATGTTCCCCTTAGGAATAGAGAAATTTCATCTTCAGTCTTGTCTGTATGCTGTCATGCAAGGCCATCATTTCAGGGGGCGCAACACCACAACATAGCCACTCAAGAGGATGGCCAGTTGGTAATGTATCCTGACCATGATCACCAAGTTGATAAAAGCTTGATATCTCTTGTTAAGTCAGACAAGGTAGGTTTATATGTAAGAGACTTTCAAGGTCGGTGGATTCTTGTGGATGGAGACTTGGGACCTCAAGAAGCTGTTGTTTATCCTGGGCTTGCTCTCTATCAAGCAACTGCAGGTTATGTGAATCCTGCATTGCACAAAAGTGAGATCAATATGGAGGGAAATATGTTTGGGCGATGTTCTTTAGCATTCAAACTCATGCCTAAATCCATGGCCAGTTTTAATTGTTCAGAGATGAGAGCTGCAGGTCATGGAGTTGAATCTCAGTTCCAGCTTCCTGTTCCAGTGGATGACTTTATGCAAAGATCCCACCCAACTGATCATCTCTTTAACAGAACTGGTTTCCAGTGCTTCAATTTCCCACCAACCCATGATGGTAAGCAGCATTATAATTACATTTGGAATCTAGTTTATTGGATATATATATATATATATATATATATATTCTTCAGAAGTAAATCTAACCTTCTTATAGTTCTACTGAATGATAACCATGGTGATTTGTGACATCTTTGAGTTTTTTGATAGTGCTGACAAAACTGATGATTGGCAATTCGGCGTTGTCCTTAGAGCTGCCGGCAAGCAGTACTTTATAATCAAGCATGCATTTATATGCATTCACTTCAATTTATTGTAGTAATTGCCCAATAGTTAGTTCCATAGCATAGATTTTGTATGTGATATCTGATCCAAAAGTAGTCTTTATAAGATTACTAATCATTTCACGAGTTGGTTTCTATTCATGTTGAACTAGTGTAGCTTCTGCTTTGAGAGTAGTCCTTAGCAAGAAGTGTTTAACGGCAGGTCCTTGGATCGATGAAATGCTGGTACAGGATCTATGAAAACCTTGATGCGGAGGAGGAAGCAAAATTCAAAAAGCAAACCTCTGCCTCCTTCCAAGAGGTTAAGGCTTGAGGCACAGAGAGTATTGAAAGAAAGGGTCCAGGATATTGCAGATAAGAAAGGCATCAAGCTGCGGTTCTGTAATTTGAAGGAATGTGAAAGTCACATTCACACCATAGATAGCCCATGTGCCAATATACGAATGGAGATAGGTTGGCCACCTGGAGTGCCATTTGTCCATCCCCATGATCTACCTAATAAGGCAAAGCTTGGTTTTCTTGAAGCATATGAACCTGGTTGGACAGCAGCCCATCATAACCCGGACAGGCTAGTCAACACTCGGCTAATTTTAACTGTAACTCTCTTTTTGCAAGTTTCATATCCTTATGACCATGCACATCACATGGCAGATGTCTCCGTATATTTGCATTTGTGCTTACATATTCACATGAATAAATTACTTTCCTAGAGTAATCCATATTTCTTAGAGTATCATTTGACTCATTCTGTTTAGTAAAAATGTTGTATTTTGTTTAAACGAAGATATATATATTTTGTTTTCAGGGTGATGAATTTTTAGGGTAGATGCAACCTAACATTAATGATTAATCCACAGAATTTATGAGATTACCCAAAATTTCTTTGCATTACTGCAATGATGTTCAATGTTACAAAATCACACTTCTAGCAACTTAGAAGCATGCTGAGAGCTTTTATAACATGTAGAAAGAATAATGGACAATAAAAATAAGTTGGGAGGAAAAGCTATCAAATGATATAGATTTTTGTCCTTGTCTTGAGTTGGGCATAAGATTTTGTTGGACACTAGCTGATCTTTTTCCATTTCTTTTGTGTTTACTCACGGAGATTTTCCTGGATATCCTATTCCTATACTAACCATGAGTAAACCTGATGGGCCAGAGTTACGTGCATTTCTGTTAATGAAACTGGGGAGAACAGAAGTTCAGCCTATGACTGTTTAAAGTGAAAGATGAAGAACGAGAAGCTGAAGCCTGCTGATACTTGCAATTCAGTTACATAATGATCAAGAACCAGAACAATTTTTAATTTTTTTGTTGTAGTTTAACTTTGATATGCATTCCGTAGATTTATATGGAGGGCTATCAGTGTAGGTAGAACAATAAGAGTCAGAGAAAACACGTTCTTTATCAATTTGGGACAGGATTATAACACTTCTTTGAATTGGGAGACTTAAATCTCATCATACTTTCATTTTATATGTTTGTTCCAATTATAAGAATATCTGAGAAAGCCCATAATCAGTATTGTGTTTTGAATAGTATAACATTTGATGTATGTTCTCCTTATGGTAATATTAAAAAATATGGATTTGTTCTTGTGCTTGCAGGAGTCAGTCTCCCTGAATTCCAACATGTGGTCTACCATTGATCACGTTGTGAATGTCTTGTGTGGATAGGCTTTTTGTTCCCAGTGGACCTCTGGAACTACTTGTGATTGAATTGCTTTGAATCTTATGCCTGCTGGATGCTGTCGTCCTTCACCGTGCAGCTTTTGAAGCTGATGAAAAAAAAGACATATGCTGCATTAAATTCAATGGACATGTTATTATAGGTATTTTAAAAACATCCTCTCGGTGAAAGGTTAGAGATGCCAATCCAATATAAAGGAAGAGCAGAATCATCTGAACTTGAACGGTCAGGAGTTGGCAATCTTTCTATCAAGTATCTACTATATAAATGGCTGAAGGGAAGACAACAATCTACAAATGAATAGAAGAGCTACGAGCTTTTGTCTTGATACATATTGCCACAACAAAAAATGCATGAATCACCTATATACATCTGGAGAAGTGCAGTAACTTTTATCAGGTCTGCTACAAGTCTCGTCATATCCTTTCATTCTTGGGTAACGTTTAGCTGAAAGAAAGTAATTAGTGCTCAATGTGCGTATTGAAAGTACAGGAACAATCTGTGCTGAGAAAGCATTAATTGCAGCCTTCCCTCCTATTATATATATTTTTTTCATTATTAATTAATTTTGCCGTAATGCCATCTGAAGCTACAGTTTGACATGTTACTTATGCTGCATTTAGGCATTGTACCAAGGCTGTGCATTCCAACAAGCATCGTCCTTGACGGCACTTAAATTTACTGAGAAGGGACTCCAATATGTCATCTCCCTGACTCCCTTCAATAAGACATTTAATCCATGTGGTGGAAGGGAGACCTAATTTTCTCTCCCCAAGGTCTGACAGCATGAAGAGTAAAGAAAAGAGAGAGAATATAGAAAGTATGAGAAGATAGATTTACGTTATATTATATCTATTTATAATAAGAAAACAACTAATAAGCAATGTAGACCAAGTAATATAGTTTTGGATATACTTAATTCCAACCGTACTTATGGCAAAACATGTAGTCAAAGGAACATTAGCATCTCGCACTTAGCTTTTATTTATGTATCGCACTTAGCTTTTACTTATGTCAGTGAATCAGCTGCGTGATATTGATATTCCATGGTCAAATTGATTACTAGATAAAAATTAAATTTCGAAGACACCAAATTGTGAGATAAGCATATACATTAGTACAAATGTTTAACCACAATTTTCAGTAGGATACAAGCGAAACAAGCTCAATTGAAACATATAGGGACTCGCGATTTTCAGCAGAAGAAACTGCAGATGATTTTTATGCACATGATATGATGTAGCACTAGAACAAGGTTTTACTATATTAAAAGGGCGCTGCTTAATGTCTTTTCACAGCTTAATGCTCCCCTCACCGTTAAAACGAACAAAGACAACCTCAAATTAATAAATCTGCCAGGAAAGCATCATCTGTGCAGTCCTAGTCATTCCAAATTTCAACCTACGACGTTACAAACAATAACCTTTATGCAAACCACTATAGTACAGTTTTTCTAGGAGTGATTTGCACTCCTACGTCCAATGTCAGAATAAACTTCCGAATGAAAATATTTGCCTCTTCCCCCTGACACCATTTGAGGATCCTCCACTCAGCTGGAAGCAGAGCAGAACCCCATGTTGATGAACATACTATTTACATAAGCTTATTTATATAAACCAAAATTGGCCTTGATTATATACTCTCGAAGCTCGCCATCAATTGTATGCATCATCTTATGCTTTTTTATTCTTGAGGGGGATCAAATTTTTTGGTCAACCGCGAAATGGTGGTTGATTTTCAAAAGGCAGCTCAATTGGTGTTGCGTTACCATAAAACTCTTCCAAATTGTAAAAAGCTCTCTGTGGGGGAAGAAATATGTGGACAACAACGTCACCTGTGATCAAGAAAGAAGCACAATGCTAACCTGGGTCAGACTGTATTAAGAAACAAAGTCACCACACACACACACACACACACAAAGATGTCAAGATTAGGATTCAGGACACCTAATCCCGGACCAGCAGGGCTGCAATTTCCCTGAATTGGCTGACCTGCATCTATTGTACCGGTGAACTTTAGGTGCTCAATGCAGATGAATGTTGGTACATTTGAGGATGTAAGACCAGAAAGTAAATTAGGGGCAAGAAACACTTCAAATGCTTGTCATTGCAAAGATTAAATTGGAATCCAGTCACCTTACATCTGAGTAACTGTAGTGGCAGCTGTCAAGGACCATAGAAAGCACTTTCTCCATAAAAGAAGAACATTAGATGTTCCAACTAATTGGAAATTGTTGTCATTTGCTTTTGTGTTTCCCTGCAGCTAACTATATTTGGAATAGGCTTTTTGTAGAATTTGGAGCAATTTTATTTTACTAGTTTCAAAGGCCTTGGCAGAGGAGTAGAAAGGGAAAGATCTTGTTGAACTGTGCTGTATTTACGCTGCTATAGGTGCATCACGTTAGAGCATGATGTGAAGTATCTATCTTTGCCCTAACTATGGGTTGGAGCTGTTTACTTGACTTTTCATTGGTTCTTGGTCGAAGGTTATTTATAAAGGAATTTCTTTGTATTGATGCACTCATTCTGCCTTCTATGTCCTCCGTAGTCTATTCTTTGTTAGTTCTTTGAGGACATCTTCAAGAACAATAACTATTCTGTTGAAGGCTGTGACTGCACACTTCATGATGTTCTCTAGTATAATTAAGGACAACTACAGCTATTAAGATCTCTAGCATATTAAGGACAAGTATCGTAAGTAAGTGATGGTCCAGTTAAGAAGCAGTGTCTGTGTAAAAAGCAGATTGGGAAGCGATGGAACCAACAAAAACAACCACCACTCTGTTGAAGGCTATTATTGCACACTTCATGTTGTTCTCTAGTAAATTAATGACAAGAACTTTAGGCAAGTTGAGATCAAATTAGGTGGTACACAAAATGCCCATGGAAAAGTAGATTGGAAAGCATCAAAGCAATAGCACCTTAACGGTCAAGTGAGGTGTCTGTGCCACATAATGCTTTGTAAAAATAGATTAGCAAGTCATCACACCTTAATCTTTAGTTTTTGAATATATAATTCCAGAATTGCATTTGTAGGTCACGCTTCTATAATACAAAATCACTTACCAAAGTCCAGCAGGGTCCATGAGTTGGGTTTTAGGTCTCCAGACGGAATTTTTCCATATTTCTTCTCTGCTAGATCTCTAATTTTGGACCTTAAAATGCATCAAAAACAAAATTAATATATTCAAATTTTATCAATACAATGAGAAAAACTCAAGTAACGCCAGCTAATAATAAAGCAACCAACAATAAAGTCCATACCCTATAGCATCAATCTGGGGACGAGAAAATGCTGTAGCTATGATAAAAAATCGAGTCCAGTATACTAGTGGCTTCACAAACAAGACCTTTATATCTGCTGCCTTAACCTCACTTGCAACCCTGGCCATTTCCACAGCAACTACATATGCAATAGCTAACAATTACAGGGTACTTGATTCAAAGAAATTTAATTTTCTATCTAGAATGGCTTTACATAAACTAAAAGAAACTGAACATGAATGTGATGAAATTGTTGGACAGAAAAAATAAAAGGAATGGATTGTATTAGGGGGGGGGGGGGGGGGGGGGGGGGGGGGGGGAAGAGAGGCTGAATATTGATAGAGTTGTTTTCTGAACTATGTGAACAAAATGTTATAGCGGAAGGAACACCAGTACTATCTCTTTATGTCACATTTCTACATGAAACCTAATTCTTCTTACCATTACTTGCCTTTCAGCTTACTTAAATCCTTCAAATCATATTTTTCCCCCCCTATTTATTATTTAAACCTACCAAAAAGCTATATAGTAATGCTTTTATAACAATTTAATTGCCTTTCAAGAATCTAACATCTGAAATATATCATCCTTAATAGAATCAGACAGAAAAATTCTCGAGACTTAGGAGGACACTTGATATAGGCCACGACACCCTTAAAAGGACAAATTGTAGAAATGTAAACACAGGCACACATTGTATATACTGCAAGCAAGTTATTTCAAATAATTGTTAATCAGCTTACATGAAAGGCTTTCAGCATCATCATCAACCTCTGCACTAACAGGTTTTTGGTCTTTTCGGCTAAATATCACTTTCCCATGCTTATTAAATAAATCATCGTACATATCATCAGTATCTTCACTCACATCCTGCAAATAATATGGATTGTATCACTTATGTGCCCTTAATGGGGACCATCAATCAATTGAGACAACTAACAAAAGTCTCCATAGAATAGCATCAGAAAGATACATCACTTGAAATTTGCCTCGATGCATAATAGAATCATTTAGGATTTTAGATTTGAAAGGAGAACAAATAACTATAACGGGGGAAACAATCTCGTAAGAAAGTAGTATGCCAGTGGACAACATATTTTCGATATGGACAGTTAATATCCAGGTAGGAGCACAATGTTCATTATCTTGAACACTAGAATTACAATGAATATTGTCCCAAAGTCAACATCATTACCAAAGGAAAAGAGACAATGGTGCTGAAAGGATTGCCATTAAGTCTGAAGCTTACAATTGATTAGGTATGTTCCTATCTATGAAATACAAATACTTCAAAGAACAAGCAGTGTCCGTGTCCAACTCCTGTATGTTTCCGACATGTGTCAAATGCTTATAATACACACAATGTGATACTTCGAATTATACATGAACACTTCAAATGTTGCCACGTCAGAGTTTCTGCTTGTATTTTGTGTCTAGTGTTAATGACCTGAAATACCCCATTCAGAATCTACTTATGCATAAAAGAATATGATAGGGGACTTTACCGAAGAAGAGCAGCTAAATAGGCGAGGAGGATTCCTCAAGCTTTGCTTAGCATTTAACGATACATTATCTCAAAAATGGTAAATTAAAATAAAAGGTCATCTTTGCTAAGTGCCAACTTTCCTCACTCTTTTCACGACACCTAAAGAACCGAAACCTAAGTTCCCAGAAAAGGGGAAAACATTGCTGTTTACAATGTTATCTAACTTGACTAAGTAATCTATCCAACTTTCCAACTCGTTTAACAACAAAAAAGACTTAAAAGCAAAATTGTCTTGCCCCAGATTTTCACAATCTTCTCAAAAACCAAACATGCCGCTTGGCATTTAAATTAACCAACATCAAAGCCAGAAAGAAACCCATTATTATACCGAGAAAAAGCTGTCCTCAGCTTCTTTGCCGTATGCATATCTCAACTGCGAGTTTCTCTTCGTCAAACTTGGACTACTATTGCTGAGAATTCTCCAAAAACACTTAAGCTCCTGTAAATGATGGCCCTTTCCATTATAGCAGCTAAAAAACTTCCTGGGTTTTGGACAAGACGTGGATTCAGCATGACCCAGTTGCCGGATTTCGCCGGAAAACCTCGCAGCAATGCCGGCATCTGCTCCGGCCACGGATAACAGAGTTGATGCTGCCATGGTGCCGCCGGTGGGAAAGAGCGAAGCGGCACGAGATATTTATGAAATACAAAGTTGAGCGGATAACGAACACAAAGTTTTTACTTCTGGGGAACAAAAACAACGAATACGAGTAAAGTGCTGAGATTATCATCGTTCGTTGTCGTCACGGTGTGGGTTACGTTATAAAAATCCTGACTTATGTTTCCTTTTATTTTTTGGCAAAATTATTATGTGGGCCTCAAAAGCCAGCCCGTTTCGCTATCCGAGCTGGGCCTAATCATCCTACTCAGGCCTGGAAATAGTGCATTTTCCTTTTTTTTTTTCTTGATTAAATAATGGTATGTTTATCAAATTTAGATACGGTAAGTATTTGTGTTTGTGGCCAAAGCTTGACCGGAAGTAATAGGGTGAGGTGAGATAGTTATTAGTGAAATAGTACTCGAGTTAAATGAAAGATAATAATATTTTATTCTTATTAATTAAATATTATAATGCCGTTAATGGAATGGGTAGATTTAAATGGTCAACATTTTAACATTATTTTTATAATATTAGTCTTTAAAAAAAATACGCAAATAAAGAAGGTTAAAAAGAAAAATAAAAAATTATAAATAACCTATAGGGCTTTAAAATTGAAATGTGGACGGTTTTTTAAAAAAAAAAGGAGTTTAGGACCATCCTTACCCCTACTCCATTAACTTTTAAACTTCAATCAATAAGTAATATAGTTAAACCATTACATCTCTTTTCACTTCCAAACTATTCTCCCAAGCTCATAATATTTGTGATGAAATTCTTTAATAAAATTATATCATATGAGTATTTTTTAAAATTCATTAACTTTATTATTAAATCTCTTGAAAAAAGCTTATTTACATGTTATATTTTATCAAAACTGTTCTTGACAGCACTTAATTGTTGAAAAGACTTTTTATTTGAAAAAATTTCAAAATTGTTGAAAAGCTCCCCAAAAAATGGGAAAAGTTTTAAAGCATTTTGGGAATAAAAATCTAAATATATCAATTGGTGTAAATAAGAGGGTGTGTCCTTGTGATTGTTTGTGAAAAAACTTAATTTCAAACAAGATTAGAAAATACTTATAATTATAATAACAAAAAATATATACTCGAAGTTTTTGCAAATTAGATAGTACATTATGGAATTAATAACTTAGGTTTTATTATTTTAGGAAGCATTATGAGATTAAAAAATCTACATATACTATTGTGATATAAAGGAGGCACCTTTTAAAATATTTGAGAAGGAAATAATTTAGACAAAGCTCGAAAATATTTTAACTGTAGTAATAATAAAACAAATTTTGTTATGTCATATTTGTAGCCGATCAAACAAGGCTTTGTCTGTTCTAAAAAAAATCCCTCACTAAAAAATAAATAATGTTGTTATTTATTGTATAATCTTCATATTATATAAATAAATAAATGGAGAGGTTTATTAATGAATGATATAAACTTAGATAAACATTTAAAGAGACTTTACGAAGCATATTTAAAGAAAAAAAATCTCTATATAAAAAACAGATGACATTTATTTTAGGAGTAAAATCTCATTTTGGACTTCTACAGATGTAATATTTTTTAATTTAATTTCTTATAGAATTGATTTCTTAATTTAATTTTTTATAGATCATCATTTTTTAAATTATATTTTCACAAATGAAATTATTATTAATAATATACCCCCATCAATTTAATGTAAATGAAATTAAAAGTAAATTAATAGAATCATATAATTTATAACTTGTTAAAAAATATGTAACATGTCATCTTATTTGTATTATAATAGATAGATAAATGACCAAATTAAACAGGTAATTTTATGAGAAATTAAATTAAAAAATTATTTATTTATGAGGGACTAAAATGAGAAAGTAATTATATGAAAGATTAAATTAAAAAATGTTTTATTTATGAAAAACTAAAATAATATTTTATTCTATTTTAGTTAGAAACCTAGGACTGAAATTTGCAATCGAGGCTTTTTTTTTTTAACAATATATAATGAACTATCATTTTGGTCTTTTGAAAGATAATGTGGACATTAATTTAGTTCTTAAAAATATATTGTCATCAAGCCCTAATATTTTAAAATGTATATCATTTTAGTTTTGAAGTAAGACGATCATTAAAATTTTTTAAAGATTAAATTAATGACAATAAACTTGTTGATTATAACTAAATTGATTTCACTTGAACAAAAGTGATAGCAATAACTTTTCAAAAATAAATTAATATTATTAAAACTTCTTAAGGATTGAAAAATAAATGCATAAAACGAAGTCGTTTGGAAATTCCAACCGTCCAAAAAGAATCTCTAAAACCCTAGCCTATGCATTTGGCGGCATCAGCATACAGAAGCTGCGAGAGAGGAAAGGAAAGGAAAGGCAGGTGAACAAGGCGGAGGAGATGGTGAAGTTCCTGAGAGCCAACAAGGCGGTGATCGTCCTGCAGGGCCGTTTCGCTGGCCGGAAAGCCGTCATCGTCCGCAACTTCGATGACGGCACCCGTGACCGCCCTTACGGCCACTGCCTCGTAGCCGGCATCTCCAAGTACCCCCAGAAAGTCATCCGCAAGGACTCCGCCAAAAAAACCGCCAAGAAGTCCCGCGTCAAGGCCTTCATCAAAGTCGTTAACTACAGCCACCTCATGCCCACTCGCTACACTCTCGACGTGGATCTCAAGGACGCTGTCACCCTCGATGTGCTTCAATCGCGGGACAAGAAGGTCACGGCTGCCAAGGAGATCAAGAAGAGGTTTGAGGAGAGGTTCAAGACCGGGAAGAACAGATGGTTCTTTTCTAAGCTCAGGTTTTAGATTCGGTTTTCATCACCCCTGTTTTCTTTGTAATTGTTGATTTTGGTTGCTTTTACTTGAGATTACTGAAGTTTAATGTCTGATGTGATGGATTTTGATATTGTTATCAGTGTTGTATTTTTGCTTCATTTATTAATTGTTGGAATTAATGATTATATGTTTTGCATTATGTTCTGGATTTTCTTCGGCAATTGATTGGTGAGATTAGCTATGGTGGGTGTTTTGAAAAGCATCTTGATCTTTGAAATGCTTTTTCTAAGCTGAGTTTTTAGATTGGGCTGAATTTTTTTTTTTTGGGTAACTCTTGCATCAAATTTCATTATTTGTTCATCCACGTAACAAGTAGAATGTAGGTTGGTTACGAAGGAGATAAATTTTTTTCGAGTAAAGCTGGGCTCAACTCGCATCGAGTCTTTTTGAAATTATACAACTTTCTTCTATTTTCATAGCATATAAATTTTTTTAAATTTAGTTAAAATTCACAGACTTGCCATTTATTTTTAAAATATATAATTTTTTAAAAACAAAGAATAAATTATATAAATCTTATACGCGATTCGATGAAATTACACAATTTTTTTAATTTTTAAAATAAAGGAGAGATTTGTAAAAGATGTCTGTAATTTAGATTTTATTTTAGGAAAGGTTTGTGTATATTTTGAAAATAAAAGAGATGTTTGTATAATTTTATAAATATTTTAAAAAAATTTATGTAATTTATTTTTATTTCAAAAGAAGTTCATATATATTTTAAAAACAGAGGAAAATTTAAAATTAATGTGTGTAATTTATTCATTTTTCTATTTTTCTAGCAGCTTAGGAAAGATATCATTTTTTAGTTATTCATTTGATTTTGGCCAATCAGTTTTAGTTATACTATAACATGTTTTCATGAACGCTGGCACATTGTACTCTGAGCTAAGCTTTTGTAACATTGAAATGCTTCCTTCTAACTTTTATCTAAAACAAATCTCCATACACCATTTTCCAACCCGAGTTTTATATTTTTCTTTTGGGAGATGGGAAGGGGAATCTACCTATACTTGGTAGAGGTGTTCATGTGGCCTAATGTTATTTGGCCAACTCAGGTTATTTAAAAAAAACAAAATGGACTGGCCATTTTGATCAATCTGGCTGGGCTGGGTTAGCAGTGTGTATATAATATTAAAAAATACAGGACCTACAATGGAAAGAAACTTTTTTTTTGGGGGTTATTTGTAATTTTAACAAAAATTTTTAAATATGTTTTACTAATTATAAATAGTCAAGAAGTCATGGCCTTCTGAGTTTTTTTTTTTTTAATTTTTGGGGAAGTTTTACTCTTTATGTCTGCATTTTTTTTAATGTTTCCTTTTTTAAACTTATGTTTTTCTTTTTTATTGCCTAGATTTTGCAAAGACGCATGATTATATATATATATATATATAATAATTAGGTGGTTCCAAAAATATAAGTATTTAAAATTTTAAAGTTGAAAAAAAGTCCCTCGGCCTGTTTTAGGCCCAGTTTTTGATTGGGCCAGACGCAGGCATTGGGCCCATTTTTTCAGCCTGATTTATTGAGCCCAGGTGAAATGTAGCCTGTGTACATCTCTGATATGTTGTGCTTTTCTCTTTCTTGCTTCATTTTTGCCATACAAAACGTAAATCTGAGTTGATGATTAAGAAGCGGAAGCAAATGAACCCATTTGAATGTGTCTTAGTTTCCATAAGTTGCTGTTGATTCTCCCCAATTCTACTTTAGGATGTTGACGGGTTAGTAGGTTAAATAATATCTATATTTAATAATACTCAATAATCATTATATCTAATTATTATACCTTGGAAGCACCGATACGGCAAACAAGGTGCCGTACCCGTATCGAATACGTGTTTAGTACGAACATGCATACCGTATAGGTACAAACGTACCCGTACGTTTATGTTTTTGTCTGTACGTTTCGAAAACGTGTCTTTCCGTATCGAAACGTTCCGAAACGATTAAGACACGGCGCCGAAACGGCTTTGAAACAGCCTGAAACGTTTTGTGCCTCATTTACCTTACTGATCTAGTCGGTCTTCATTTCTCTCTTGCCTTTGGTTCTTGCTGCGTCTCACCATGTTGTGTCTCCCTTCGTGTTACTCATCTCTTCGTTCCGTTTTGCGTCATCTTTTCTGGCAAGCCGTCCGTTTTCGTTGTCTTCTCTAATTGTGACATGTGAGTCTTCTTTTCTATGGTTTTTGTTTTCGTTTTTTGTTTAAAGCCTGAATCATTGCGTCTTTTTTTCAGTGGCTTCTGTTTTTGTTTTTTTTTTAAAGCCTGAAGCGTCATCTTTTCTGGCAAGCCGTCCGTTTTCGTTGTCTTCTCTAATTGTGACATGTGAGTCTTCTTTTCTATGGTTTTTGTTTTCGTTTTTTGTTTAAAGCCTGAATCATTGCGTCTTTTTTTCAGTGGCTTCTGTTTTTGTTTTTTTTTTTAAAGCCTGAATCATTGCGTCTTCTTTCTGGTAGCTTCTGTTTTGTTTTTTGTTTTAAATCTTGAATGGGACTGGACGTAACGGGAGAGGAGCTGGAAGCGTATTGTATATGTTGAACATCGAAGCCTTGAGCTCCCTTTTACTTTCTTCTCCATGTCTTCCTTTTCTTAAGAAGTTGAGAATCTTGAAATCACTCCAGCTCTAAAATTTATATTCAAGAGGTTTCTTTATTTTTATAGTTGATTATGTGCTAGGACTTTCATTTTCAAGAAGTTTAAGTTCAGAAGACTTGTTTATTTCATATTAAGCAAGAGAAAAATCAAAATTAAAATAGGGAAAAGCATGGAGAAAACATGTGGTCCTCCTTCTCTTTTGAAGCATCTGAGTATGCTATTCCGAAGAGAAGGACAGGAAGCTGGGGCCCATGAAGTTTCCATTCGAAGTTTAAGATATTAATATTGAAACTGTTGAGGGGCAGCAGAGCTGGCCCACCATAACATGAAGCTACTTTTTTTCTGATATGGCACGACGACAGAAGAAGAGATTGACCTTCCATTTCCAATTCTAAGCCCCAGTAGTGGTTGATCTATAAATTGTAATTTGTAATATTATTTATATTATTATAGTTTATTTATAATTTAATTTATTTTTTAATCAGTTAGATTATTAAATATATAAATAATTATATATATATATATATATTCTCGTACCTGTATTTTAAAATTTTAAAAATTATCGTATCTCACGTATCATGTCGTGTTGTATCTGATATGTATATTTATATCGGTGCTTTTTAAGTTTATACTGTTTTCAAATTTATACATGGGGTACCTTTTATGTAGTAGCTGGATAAGGTATTAATTAGTGGACATAATATGTAGGGTGAATTTGATTTTTTGTTGTATTCTCCAATTTAGTTTGGCAGTATGGTTAAATCAATCATTTCAAAAGTGGAAACAAAACTGAGAAGAAGAGATGGAGGGTATTCATAAATAAAATATAGAAATATAATTATTAATTAGTAGAACAGAAAGCACACACATGAAAGCAGAGTAAAGGAGCTAGGAAGATAAAACGAGTCTTCCATGTCCATCCATGAGAACATGAAACATACCAGAAAAACAATTCAAGAAGAAACATGCATAGAGGGGATTTATTCAATTCAAATTGGGGCCATGGGGAAGTGATAATTATTAATTTCTTCAATAAATATATAGTATATGAATATTTTTCTCTAATTCAATAGTAGACCAGAGATTCCTTATAAAAGTTCCTTTCATGTCTTATATTTAAATTAAAAAATATGACAACAGACCGCATTAGAGGATTATATCGAAATTGTGTCGTATCGTATCATAATTTGAAAATAACAAGACAATGACTAATTTTCGTCATCCAAATTTCAAGATAAAAGGGTTTAAGGGACAAGTTTCATCCCAATCTCGTGGATAAAACCTTGCTTTCCAAGCCGATAAAAGATCATTGTCTAACGAACAACTAACATAACAATGGGGAAGAACAGCAAAATTTGAGAGCAAGAGCAAATATATTCTGGGATTCAACGTAGCAGCAATCCAGGAAACAACAGCAGCAAATAGTAGCACAACTGGACGAAAAGAAACCCAAGAAAGTTAGAAGATGGAAAGAAGTCAGTTATGAGCTCTCAGAATAGATCTCCTCAATTGCGACAATGTTCAATTATTCAACTGCTTTGAACTATTTAAATTTAATTTAGATAGTTTAAATTTTAATTTTTTTGAAAAATTATTTTTTGTACAGAAAATGGGATACATGATGTAAATAGGTTTCTAACTATACAATTAATAAACAATGATTGAAATTGAAAAATAATAAAAAATTTAAGCCATGCAAATAAAAACAATTGAGCAATTCGCAATTGAGGGGATCTACTTTGTATGTGCTCACAAGAAAATTAATAGGTTGTCTGAAAAATCAAAGAAAGAAAGACAAATGTAAAATAAAAAAGATAGAAAGATGTCAGCTATGACCTCACCATCCCTTCAAAAAGCCATCTCTCCGAGTTGTTTGACCATCCTTGGTGGGACGACCCATAGGTGGCGGGGCTGTCACATATGGATCTAAACCTGGTGATGGTATATTAAGTCACAAACGTACGTAGAATAAGCAGTTAAACACGACCAATTCCATTTTCATTCTTATCAAACGGTGTGTGGAATATGAATGTTTCAAAATTTTTGGTATTTTGAATATTCTAACATGAGACATTTTATAATGAGTAGTTACAGTATATAAGATACTCGTTTTTTTTTTTTGGGTAGATTTGTACTTGGATTAGGATGTCTTTAGATTTTGATTGAATTTAAATCTCTTCTCTAAATGATTATATATATAAAGGTGGATTTTTATGTATTTTTTTAATGTGTTAATTCTTGTTTATGAAATAATTATGCTTGATATAATAAGTGGTGATATCTAATATTCTTAATGATGTTATGTTTTGTTGCACATACTAATCACATTTATTTGTTTTACTCATTTTTAAATATATACTTTTAAACAAGGATAAAATTAATAACCTATGACAGAAATTTATACCACTTATCTTCATATATATGCATGTGAGATTTCAAAAGATTTTGAATGTTAATTATATATAATCATTTTTTGCATGTGATACTAGGGTAGTATATTAATGACATCATACTGTTGAATATCAGCTAACCAAACGACATAGACATGAAGTTTAAGTATATCTAAAATGTTAAAAGAATGTGAGATGTCAGGACTAAGATATCAGTGTAACATAAACCTAGAAGAATGCTACTAAGAAACCTTATGTTTTGTCCAGTGAGGATAAGCATATAAATAAAATTTTCTTGACATCTTGTAGGAAAATATCATAGTAAGAAAAACTCACCAGGGGTTTCTTCTCGTTCGTTACCAAAATTACTCATGCGTCTAATTTGAAGAGAAAGAAATGGGAACCTTGAAAGCAAATACATATGGATTGGTTGGGGCAGTTGAGTTATTATATTCTAATTGGACGTGTGAGGAAACGCGTTACCATTTGATCTTTTACCAGTCATACCGTAGCCTATTTGGTCAAACTTCTTCGTAGTGAGAGGTCGCTTATTATTATTTTTAAATTATTTTAAAATCTTATAGTGTTTTGGTCAAGTTTCTTACAATAAATAAATAAATTGTTATAAAGAGCTCGCAGAAATATTTCAGAATTTTGACTACTTTTTATTAAAATAATATTTTTTTATACAAAATCATATTTTAAAAAACATTTATCCATATCTCATATTTTTAAGGAAATTAATAACACAGGTTCTAATTTTTTTTCTTTTCTCTTTTAATATTTGACAAAAAGTTGGAGCCACTTTCCTTGCCTGTCATGCTGCAGGATTGGGGTAAGGGGGCTTAGGATTCTCTCTCGTCCTCTCTCTTGCATTTGGTCCGGTCAGTGTAATAAATCCTCTTTATTGTTTTGTTTTTAGTTTTTTTTTTTTTTAAAGAAAAGAAGTAAAAAGAGGTTCAATACTTGAAAATGCATCGATGAGAGAGAAGCTGGACTGGAGAAAAGCTAAACTTGATAAGGGGGTAAATGGGGTGGGACAGAGAGAGGAGGGAGAGGGAAGAGGGGTGAGGGGTGGGAGGGGAGAAATTGGGTTATGTTATTTTAATATAATATAATTTTATTAAGTATTGATAATATTTAATAAAATTATATTATATTAAAGTGTTTACTAAATAATTTTATTAAGCACAGACAATTTCTTTTTTTCTTACTAGACTTTTCATGAGCTAAAGGTTCTCTAACTTGACCGCAATTTGCTTCAAACTTCAACCATGTTTGTTTAAGTTGCTTAATGGGACACTTTTGCTTCATCATTTGCCCTACGTCATAGCGTAGCTTATTAGCTCAAGTTCTAACTATTTGATTGTGAAGGTTTTCACATTATGTCTAGAATTATTTAAACTTTAAAATTTAAATTATTTGGTAAGGATTCATAAGTAATTTTATTGTAATTTTAAGGTAAGTTATATTTACTTCTCTTAAGAGATATTTAAATTTTATGATATTTTATTTCATTTTAAAAAATATTTTATTTTTTTAAATTAAAAAAATGTTATACTAATTTCTCTACAACAAAAAATTCATTATAAGTATACCTATTTTGACCCATATATTTATTATTTATGTAATATAACAAGTATTAAATATATATTTTATTAATATAAAATAGTCAATAAATAAATATAATTATTTTTAATACAAAATACATAATATCTGAAATAAAAGTTTGTAAAATATAATTTATAATAAGTTATATATTTAGTAAAAAAAATCAATATTATTTTTAAAGGTATTTGATCATATCTTTTGACTTAAAAAAGAGTTTGTATGTATTTTTTTTTAATAAAGGGCATTGTTATTTAAGTTAGGTATTCTTTAAAAGAAGGAAGAGTAATTTATCTTAATCTCTAATACTCAAATATTTTGGTCGGAGATTTCTTTTTCCCATATTTTGGGAGTAGTTCTTGTCAACTTATGCTTCAGTGATGCTTGTTTGCGGAGGTAGAACTCATACCAATTAAGCCTTTTTGAAGTTTTTTCCCCCCTTAATTGTAAAGAGATTACTTGTTCTTGGTCTCTGAATTCTTCATAAAAAGTGCAGACTTGGGTTTGGTAATTTCATAGCTTGAATCGACTTCCAAGGATATGAATAAGCTTAGAGAGAGAGAGAGAGAGAGAGAGAGAGAGTAATGACTAATATATTATTAGAGAAATTACAAGAAAGGGACAAGTTCCTTTACATTATTCTGAGAACTATAAAAACTGTATGGAAAAAGATATGAAATATCAAAGGACGACAAGAACAAACAAACAGAAATCAAAATTCAAAAGCAACAATCCAGGGCGCAGCAGCAACAGACAGCAGCACAACTGCAATTAGGAAAGGAAAAAGAGACAGAACAAAGTAAATTAAGTGCTTTGATAAGAAAGAAAGCAATAGCGATTAATAAAATAAATTAAAAATATAATTATTTTTGTTTTGACTTATGAACTTACCATCCCTCCCAGAAGCCATCACCTCTGCTTGTGGTTTGCTGGGGAACACTTTGCTGGGGGTACCCAGAAGCAGCATCCTTGGTGGGATACCCCATTGGTGGTGACTGTGGGGCACTCACATATGAAGCTTCAGATGGTGGTGGATATGCAGTCACTGGTGGAGGATATGACACTGCTGTAACGTGATTAAGATCATTAATTAATCCCATTTAGAAAGACAAAATCATACTTAAAACATAGATTATAGAAAATTTTCACGACATTTCGTCAAAAAAAAAAAAAAATCAATTTAACATGCGTTTCGTAAACCAAGTTTGATCACATAATTATCTCACATAGCATACCATTGAATATTTGAACTTAATCCTTATGGTTGGTAGGCTGTTACTTGATTAAATAAAAAATATGAATCCTCTGTAATATTATATTTTATTCAATCGGAGCAATGAGAGGGGTGGAACTTACCTACCTTCTATCTTTTATCAGAAATAATATAATGAACCAGGTCTAGGATTCAATTTCGATTACATGATAATATCTGACTATCTGAGATAATATCCGGTAGAAGTGAATCATGATACCAGTGTAGCTTATTGTGAGAGAAACTTACCAGGTGGTTCTTGTTGATTGTAATGAGTCATGGTTAATAAATGATGAAGTTGCTGATCTTCTGAACTACGAACAGAGAAGCAGAGACGAAATGGAGATGATAATAATGGAAGATGTGAATGAGATTGAGAAGCATGGGAAGGAAGCAACATATATATATATATAGAGAGAGAGAGAGAGAGAGAGAGGTTTATGAGCGGCGGCTAAGGTTGCTTAATGGAAGGTCCGAATTGTGTGAAAGCACGTGGCAGAAATGTGAGCGACGAAATGTGGTCGGAGAAGGCAGATTCGGGGAAGTGATCAACCTTTCTAATATCTCTAATAATATCCTGCAATTTCGATTAAGAAGCTATCATCATCCGTAAGGTTTCGTCTGACTCTGAAACACCTTGTGGAGGACATTACCTGGAAGGATGACGACCGACAGTTGACGGGGCAAGAGCATTTGTATATTGATTAAGCAGCCAAACTTGACCAATTGGATCATTTTCATTTTATTAAATGGAGTTACTGGTATATTAATATTTTATATTACTATAATATAAAATATTCTGATATATGATATTAAAGATATCTAACTATTCTTTATCCCAAAAAACAAATCTAACCATTCATATCTGAGATGATGAGAGGTTTATATAATATTTTACAAATCACAATTATTTTTTATTATTAATTATAATTTAAAATTTGTAATTGCGTCTTTATAATTTAATTCCTAAAATGTTAAATTTTTATAAATATACTATTGAATTTTATTAATATAACTAATTATATAATATTTTAGGATATTATACATGTACAATTTATGTAAAAAATAAAAATAAATAAGAAAGTAAAATTACATGTAGAATGACTCATTGTTATGAAGTTGCTCCTTTCTACAATGGGTAAGAAATGACCAAAGGGAAAGTTGATGGATGGGAACCATAGAAGAAGAAAGTAGAAACAAATATAGAATGGAGGCAGTTAATGTTGGTGGGGCAGTTAAGCTGACGCTCATTGATTGGGATTATCCAAATTTGGCATGCGAGGAAATGCGCATTTGGTTGAAAAAAATAATGTTTCGTCGTAAACAATTCATTATTCAATCTTTCTGACTTGAACGCCATTTTTGCTTCAAACTATAACAATTTTTGTTTCTCATTTGATGAGTTTTTGCTTTAAGTTGCTTAATGTGGGGCATTTTTGCTTCCTCTGCCAAAACTTGCATTCCAATTGAAAAACCAATAGACTAATCATGAGTCTAGTTCGATTAATCTTTAAAACAAAACTCTTAAAAAATTAATCAAAAATTGATAAAACTAATAAAAATCTAGTAAAATTGATAAGAACCGATCAAGTTGGAGGGTTCAAAATAATTGAACTCCAGACCATAGCTTTGATCACCCACTGACCCAGTCCAAGCACTCTGCAATATTGGTTTATTTATTGTTAGAGATTTCACTCTTCTTTCGCTTTATGCTTATGGGACAAGAAAATAATAGGCAAACTCTGCTCCTCACGTTCACTTATGAAAGAAAGGTAAAAACAGCTCTGGCTTGCTTACTCTGTTATCCAAAGCTTGACCTTCGTTCACCTCTGGCTCCCCTACTCTGTAATCCAATTCCAACACACTCCATAGCTCGCATCCTCCATTAAGACAACTCTTTCACCTGTCAGACGCTCCAACTTAACCACCCCTAATACATAAACATTACTTTTTGTAATCAAAACGTTTAGTACATAGTACTCTGGGCTCTTTTGTGCATATCAGTTCTTGTTCTGAATTAGGACCCATCAATGGTAATATGAAATCGTAGACTTTGGCCTTCCAATATGAGTCTAAAAACAGATTTAATTCTCATCGCAAGAAAAATTCTTTTCCTTAATTAGAAGATGATCAACTCCTGAAATCACTTGCGCCTGACAGCGAGCAGGCTGTAGTGAATGAACTGAAGCTGTCTCTTACAACAAGCGCATGTGACTAATGGCATCATGTTATGAATTTCACAGCAACAAGGAAATGGATGAAGCAAGTGGACAAGGGCTAATCCTATATACTAGATAGAACATGTGTCGTCCCCTCCTTAGATCAAAGAGATTTCTTCTACCGTATTATGTGTTTGTTTTCAAAATCGATCCAACCATTGAACCAAATTAAATCAAATCAATAAAAATTAAATTAAACTAATTAAAAAAATTAAAATTGATTTTGAATGTTATAAAATTAATTTGTTGGGCTCAATTCTCGATTTTATCAAATTTGATTTAGTTAAAATCAAATCAAATCGAATCAATATTTTTTTATTAATTAAATCTAAATTATATATAAACTTTTTATCAATAAAAAAAAATAATTTTTTACTTTACTTACAATTAAATGAGTTTATCAAATAAGATATTTTAAAAATATTATTTTATTGTCATTACATATGATATTTAATTACAATTATAGAATAATTAAACATAATTATAAGAGATACTTTTTTATAAAAAAATAATATATAATAATTAATTATTTTAATATTATTATTGGTTAGAATGTTAAGATATATTATATTAGAAGTTAAATCTTACATATTGTAAGAAACAAAATTAAAAAAAAATCACTTTTAGTCCGAAAAAAAAAAAGAAGTATGAATCAAATGGCACCAAATTAAATCAAACCCATTAAAAGTCAAATACGAAAAGATCCAAAAAAAATACTAAACGATAATATCAGTTCAGTTTGATTTTGGTCTAAAACCAAATCAAACTAAGCTATGAACACCTTTAATAATATTTGCATTATCTATGCTAGAGAGACACGGGGAGGTTTATTATGTCTTTGCATCCGAAGTATTAATTATTCCAAAGTATGTTAGCATTTGCATTGTTATATGGTATAATAGAATCACGATGTTCAGCTCCTCTTCATGGGTGAAACTGCTATTATTTATTTTATTATATTTTTAATATATAAAATTAAAAACGCATATATTTAATTATTATTAATTTAATTACCGTAAAATGAACTAATAATTTTAATAGTTCAATAGCTGATCTAATTTTAAACCCATTAATAAATATCTTGATATTATATCAAAATTGTCATAATCTAAAAGTTTGAACTTCATCAATAATTATTATAACCTCTGATGAAGCATTATGTCTTGCAAGTTCTTTTTAATTCTTTCGAATTGTCACGGTTCTGTCTTTAATTTTGAACTGAGAAAACTCATTGATGAAAGTTACTTGAAGTTCAAAACTCCGATCCTAAACAATGGTAGAGTTCTTCTTGTTAATCTCTGAATATTCAGAGAAAACGCAAGGAAAGATATGAGGATAAGATACTTGTACCAGTTAATGACTAATTAATATATCACTAATAAAATTACAAGAAAGGAACAAGTTCCGCTACAGGAAGCTCCTTATTAAGAGAACTACAAAGAATACAATGGGAAAACAAACGAATAAGCAAATTAAAGACAATAACAAACAAACAAAAATTTAAAAGAAACAATCCAGGACCCAGCAGCAACAAATAGCAGCACAACTGCAAAGAGACAAAACAAGGTTAATCAGGTGCTTAATTTGAAAAAGCAATAGGAATACATGAAATGAGGATAGAGAGATTTTAGAACGCGAGGTTTGTTCCTAGGTTTAAATTTTTGTTCTGTTGTGTAAAGAAAGAAAAAAAAAAAAAGAGGGAGGTTTTGGATATGAACGTACCATCCCTTCCAGAAGCCATCACCCCTGCTTGTGGTTTGATCAGGAACACTTTGCTGGGGGTAAGTAGAAGCATCCTTGGTGGGATACCCCATTGGTGGTGGTGCAATCACATATGAAGCTTGATCAGCTGCTGCTGGATATGCAGTCACTGGTGGGGGATATGATACTGCACCCACCATATCATAATTAATCCCAATTAGAAACACATAATCATACTTAAAAAGATAGTTCATGGAGAATTTTCCACGATATTTTGTTGAAAGAATCACTCAAAGCATGCGTGGTTTATGTCGGTATTTTGATATTCTTTTCTCAGGTATGATTTTAAAGGTTGTAATATGAATACCTAAGACACAAGAATGCTTTGCAATACTAGACTTGTCCAGTACTGCAAAGAATTTGTCATCGACTACACGATATATAACAAATGAGATACTATATCTGATATCACATCCCACAAATCGCTAGTATAGATAGTCAGAATCTTTTAGTATCTCAAATATCATTATGATTGAGAACAGTGCATCAAACACATCTTTATATATAGCTGAGAGAAACTTACAAGGAGCTTGATTGTAGTGACTCATGGTTAATGAATGATGAAGTTGATGATGTTCTGAATGAAGTGTGAAAGCAGAGGCAGAGACGAAAGATAGATGATGATGATGATGATGATTATGAAGGAGGATGTGAATGAGATTGGGAAGCATTGGAACGAAGCAGATATATATAGGTTCGTGGGTGGCTTAAGGTACTTTAATCGAAGGTTCCAATTATGAGGTGTCGGCCCGTGTGAAAACGCGTGGCAGACCGAGAGGGGAGAATGCAGATTCGCGGAAGTGAAATAAAAGTCAATTTTGCGTACGTTTCTGGTTTTGTGGACCTTTCAAATATCCTAAATAAATTTAAGAAGCATGTGGGATATTAATATAAACATATGACGCGACTCGAACTCCATGACACGTCATGTAAATATATTTGTTATATGTATTATATTCAAATTGTATTATCTTAAATTTTTTTATTAATGATATACTTATGATTTATCTTAAAAATTATTATCTTAAATTCAAATTACTCATGCGTGACTCAAAAACTTAGGAAAAATTTTAATTATTGCATCAAGATAAAGATTTTAACCTCTCTTATTATTATTATTATTATTTTGGTTGCCTTTCTTTTTCATATTTGTGTCATCCATGTAAAAGTCATATTTGGCACATATGTAAGTTGAATAAATAATAATTTTTATTTTAAAACATTCGTGTACATATCAGACGTCGATGGTGTATTCTTGTCAGACGCGTTTGACATGCGACATGTTTCAAAAAGTTTCATGCATAATTATGTTAAGAAACTAAATATACATTTTTTTAATAATTAGGGACGATACTCTAATACCTAAAATACCTAAAATTCTTTTTTATCCTCACACCTACATCTATTAATCTCATGACACTTTTCTTTTGCAAAATCCCCAAATATGCTTGTTCATTTAATCATTTCTCTAATATGAATGATCTTTGGTTTTATTTATAATAAGTGAACTTTAAACCTTGTTAACACCTTCCACGCAATTTTTTTATGTTTCCTTTTTTAAACTTATGTTTTTCTTTTTTATTGCCTAGATTTTGCAAAGACGCATGATTATATATATAAAATAATTAAGTGGTTATAAAAATATAAGTATTTAAAATTTTAAAGTTGAAAAAAAGTCCCTTGGGTTGTTTTAGGCCCAGTTTTTGATTGGGCCAGGCGCAGGATTGGGCACATTTTTTCAGCCTGATTTATTGAGCCCAGGTGAAATGTAACCTGTGTACATCTCTGATATGTTGTGCCTTTCTTTTTCTTGCTTCATTTTTGCCATACAAAACGTAAATCTGATATATGATATTAGAGATATCTAACTATTCTTTACCCCAAGAAACAAAAAATCCTACCATTCATATCTTATATGATCAGATGTTTATCTAATATTTTATAAATCGCAATTATTTTTTATTATTAATTATAATTTAAAATTTGTAATTGCATCTTTATAATTTAAATTTTTTTTTTAGTTTAATTCCTAATATGTTAAATTTTTATAAATATACTAATATAACTAATTATATAATATATTTTAGGATATTGAATATGTATAATTTATTTAAAAAATAAAAATAAATAACAAAGTAAAATTACATGTATAATGACCCATTGTTATGAAGTTGCTCCTTTCTGCGATGGGTGAGAAGTGACTAAAATGAGAAAAGGAAAGTTGAAGGATGGGAATCATAGAAGAAGAAAGTAGAAACAAATATATGATGGAGGCAGTTAAGGTTGGTGAGGCAGTTAAGCTGACGCTCATTGATTGGGATTATCCAAATTAGACATGCGAGGAAATGCGTTTATGGTTGGACAAAATAAAGTTTCATCATAAACAATGCATCATTCAATCTTTCTGACTTAAATTCCATTTTAGCTTCAAACTATAACAATTTTGGTTTCTCATTTGATGAGTTTTTGCTTTAAGTTGCTTAATGTGGGGCATTTTTGCTTCCTTTGCCAAACCTCGCATTCTAATTGAAAAGCTAATAGGTTAATCATGGGTCTAGTTATATAAACTTCTAAAACAGAACTCTAAAAAAATTAATCAAAAGTCGACTAAACTGATAAAAATCTAGTAAAATCGATAAGAACAGACCAAATTGGAGGGTTCAAAATAATTGAACTCCAGGCCATAGCTTTGATCACCCATCGACCCAGTCCAAGCAATCTGCAATATTGGTTTATTTATTGATAGAGATTTCGCTCTTCTTTCACTTTATGCACATGGGACAAGAAAATAATAGGCAAACTCTGCCCCTCACGTTCACTCATGAAAGAAAGGTAAAAACAGCTCTGGCTCGCTTACTCTGTAATCCAGAGCCTGACCTTCGTACTCTGGCTCCCCTACTCTGTAATCCAATTCCGACACACTCCATAGCTGCATCCTTTCTTAAAGACGACTCTTTTACCTGTCAAAAGCTAACTTAACCATCCCTAATACTAATACATAGACATCACCTTTTGTAATCAAAACGTTTAGTACATAGTACTCTGGGTCTATGTACCCAATTGATCCTACTTCTTTTGTGGATATCAGTTCTTGCTCTAAGTTAGGACCCATCAATGGTGATATGAAATCTGAGACTTTGGCCTTCCAATTTGAGTCTAAAAACAGGATGGTAGTTATCATTGCAAGAAAAATTCTTTTCCTTCATTAGAAGATGATCACCTTCTGAAAATCACTTGCGCCTGACAATGAGCAGGCTTTAATGAATGAACTGAAGCTGTCTCTTACAACAAGCGCATCTGATTAACGGCAACATGTTACGAATTTCACAGCAACAAGGAAGTGGATGAAGTAAGTGGACAAGGGCTAATCCTATATATTAGATAGAACATGTGTCTTCCCCTCTTCAGACCAAAGAGATTTCATTACATCCACATTGACCTGTGTCTCTGAAATTCTGCTGTATTATGTTTGCATTATCCATACTATAGAGACACGGGGAGGTTTATTATATGTTTGCATCCAAATTTTGTTAGCATTTGCATTGTTAAATGGTATACTAGAATCACGATTTTTTGCTCCTCTTCATAGGCGAAACTGCTATTATTTATTTTATCATATTTTTAATATGTAAAATTAAAAATACATATATTTAACTATTATTAATTTGATGATGGTAAAATGAACTAATAATTTTATTAATTCAATGGCCAATCTAATTTTAAATCCATTGATAAATATCTTGATAATATGTCAAAAAGGTCAGAATCTGTTTGAACTTCATCAACAATTTTTATTATAACCTCTAATGAAGCATTATGCCTTGCGAGTTCTTCTTAATTCTTTGGAATTGTTGTGGTTCTGTCTCTAATTTTGAACTGAGAAAACTCATTGAAGAAAGTTATTTGTAGTTCAAAGCTCCGATCGTAAACAAAGGTAGGGTTCTTCTTGCTAATCTCTGAATATTCGGAGAAAATGCAAGGAAGGAGATGAAGATAAGATACTCATACCAGATAATGACTAATTAATATATCACTAATAAAATTACAAGAAATGAACGAGTTCCGCTACAGGAAGATTCTTAATATGAGAACTACAAAGAATACAATGGGAAAACAAAGGAATAATCAAATTAAAGACAATAACAAACAAACTCAAAATTTAAAAGCAACAATCCAGGACCCAGCAGCAACAAATAGCAGCACAACTGCAAAGAGACAAAACAAGGTTAATTAGGTGCTTAATTTGAAAAAGCAATAGGAATACATGAAATGAAGATAGAGAGATTTTAGAACATGAGGTTTGTTCCTAGGTTTAAATTTTTGTTCTGTTGTGTAAAGAAAGAAAAAAAAAAAGAGGGAGGTTTTGGATATGAACTTACCATCCCTTCCAGAAGCCATCACCCCTGCTTGTGGTTTGATCAGGAACACTTTGCTGGGGGTAACCAGAAGCATCCTTGGTGGGATACCCCATTGGTGGTGGTGCACTCACATATGAAGCTTGATCCGCTGCTGCTGGATATGCAGTCACTGGTGGAGGATATGATACTGCACCCACCATATCATCATTAATCCCAATTAGAAACACATAATCATACTTAAAGAAGATAGTTCATAGAGAATTTTCCATGACATTTTGTTGAAAGAATCACTCAACGCATGCGTGGTTTATGTCGGTATTTTGATATTCTTTTCTCAGGTATGATTTTAAAGGTTGTAATATGATTACATAAGACACATGAATGCTTTGCAATACTAGACTTGTCCAGTACTGCAAAGAATTTGTTATCGATTACACGATATATAACAAATGAAATACTATATCTGATATCACATCCCACAAATCGCTAGTATAGATAGTCAGAATCTTTTAGAATCTCAAATATCATTATGATTGAGAACAGTACATCAAACACATCTTTAAATATAGCTGAGAGAAACTTACAAGGAGCTTGATTGTAGTGACTCATGGTTAATGAATGATGAAGTTGATGATGTTCTGAATGAAGTGTGAAAGCAGAGGCAGAGACGAAAGAGAGATGATGATGATGATGATGATTACGAAGGAGGATGTGAATGAGATTGGGAAGCATTGGAACGAAGCAGATATATATAGGTTCGTGGGTGGCTTAAGGTACTTTAATCGAAGGTTCCAATTGTGAGGTGTCGGCGTGTGTGAAAACGCGTGGCAGACTGAGCGGGGAGAATGCAGATCCGCGGAAGTGAAATAGAAGTCAACTAGCAAAGACCCGTGCCCTGCACGGGGTACGTAATTTTTTTTAATTAAAAACAAATATATGTATACGTAATTGAAGGAAAAGTTCTATATTAATAACTGTATTGAATATATATATATATATATATATATATAAACCTAGTGATAAAATTGAAAGATGAGGAAGAAAAATTAATGACAATAAAAGAGTAAAGCGTTAGGAGAAGAGTTGTCATTTTTTAATGTAATATATAATTTAGAGGTTGCATAAGAGAAATATAAAAAATATATTTCATACTAAGGTAAGAAATAGAATTACATAAAGATAAATGGTGAAATAATTGAAATAATTTATCTAGCTAAAGCATGATAGGAAAAAAAGGGATACAAAGTTATGGGAGAGCATCATGAGAGAAAAATGTCAACATAGTATAGCTAGTCACCAAAAAATATTGCATAATAGGGTAAGGAGCAGAAGCAGATTCAGATAGCCCAAGAAATAACTTACATAATTTATCCTAGGAAAATCTAAACCAAACAAAAAGGATGAGCAAAGTCATTGTACAATGTCATAGGTGAAAGGTTCCAAAAGAAAAACACTTGTGGAAAGTGTTTAGTTATAAAGAGTAATGGTACAAAATAATTAGATAGAATGGTTAGTGAAGTTTTCCTTACTTCACCACCTTAGGAGGTTTCGTTGCTGAAAATTGTGGAGTGCTAATGTCAGACAGTCCAGGAATTTCTATTTTAGATATTGATCTCTTAGCACTTAGTGTCTTCAATGTGCTTGATGGTTTAGGTGTAGAGAACTGGGAGACTGTGAGGTCATCTAAATCCTCGTGATTAACTGAGGTGTTATGAGATGATGTGTCCTTAATGGTAGGTGAAAGATGATTTTCATTCTCTGCCATGAATGATGTTGTGTCCTAATGAGGTGCAAGAGAAGAAAGAAATAATCAATTACATTTACAATGAAAGAAATAATTTTGAGGGTATAATTGGAGAAAAATAGTGGAGTAAGTTGTATACCAATTCAAATCCAATGCTGAGTCTAGGTGACAAGTGAGTGAAACTGGAAGTTGATCCTTGTTCACGTTCAAATGGCTAAAAAATGGATAGGAAATTCATGTTTAGTATGATGTGGAAATCATTATTTAATGTAAAGGGAATTAATATATATGTGACCTCATTGGTTGATAGGGTGAATTGGGACATAAGCTCTTCGTTATCATTGATCTTGGCAACAACATAACTGGAATGATGTCTCTGTAGGTCAGTGTGAGTTATCTTGATGTTAAGTAAAAACTTTTTTCCCACTAATTCGTTGAGTTCGAGTGGAAATGAGTACTGCCGTCCTTCCTAGAAGTTTGAAAGTGAAAGGGTTAGAAAAATAATAAAATATAAGAGGTAAAGGATCGAATGTTATGTTAAATTGTACAAAGTAATGTTATGTTTAACTAAGTTAGAAGGTGTAGATAGTTTAGGAAGTAGAAGTTGAAATATATGTCTGTGAATTTTTAAAGTAGGAGTTAGAATCATTATAATAAAGGCAAAAATAAGTTCGTAGATAAGAATATTATATATATGAAAAGTAGTATTGTTGGGCATAAATTTGATGAATGGTTTTGTTGTTTAATGCAATAAAGGTTTAACGATAAATTAGGTATATATATGTTGAGTATGTGTCTTGTATGAAGAGAAGAAAAGAGAAACGAAAAAAGGATAAATGTACAAATGCATGGAATTTAATTACAGGAATGTAGTAAAGGACAATAATACTACAAGTTGAAAAGTGGAAACTATGTATGGGAAACTTTGATTAGAAAGGAATATGATGATCTAAGTGACTGTAAAAGATTGTTGATGATGTACAAGGAAAAGTACAATGAGTTGAAGTAGTGGAACCTGACGAAGTCTTTGTTGCAGGTCCTGTGCTGGTTTATGAAGTAACTTCACTGCAATATCATTGAAGAATATAACTGATGTTGTTCCTGTGTCGTCCATTATAGTGAAATGGAGTTTATACCTATTTAAGGTAAGCAAATGGGGAAAATAGAAATAGCATGATTGAGTAAAAACTACTATAAAATAAGGAGACAATAAAACTGAAGAAGAAATAGAAAATAAGAAAGAGAAATTGTTGTACATGGGAAACATGGTAGTTGGAGAATTTTTGCATTTTGGACAAAGATTTTTATCATTTTGCACCTTGACCTTACTTTGGCACTTGTTACACCCATCATACACCCATCCAAAATTAGTTTCGATCTTTTGGATAGTGCCTAAAATGATGCATGTTGAAGGTTGAAAAAGATTAAAGTTAGAAGTATGTTAATTTTTCTGTTTGGTTCAGAAGAAAGAAAAAAAAGTGATTGAAGAATTAGAATATAAACCTCGGTTAGCTGAAGAAGTTGGGAGATGGACATGCGGTTGGGTATAATAAGAAAATCTTCATCACGTGTCTGAGAGGATTGGGTTAAAAGTGGACTACAGTGTTAAGTGATTGGCTGTGGTGATGAAGGCAAGCTGAAAGTTGAAGTTAGAATTCCCAAAAGATTAGCATTAGTTAGGAAGTAATTAGTAAATTAATATGCAAAATCATTGGTAAAATCAAACCTTTCTAGCATTTGCTGGACTTGGTGGATCTTTGGATTGAAAAGCACTTTTGTAGTGTTCCAGGAGATCGAAAGTTGCATTTGATCTAAAATAAGAGTTAAGTTAGGTACGAACAGACATAAGAAAATAATAAGATAGTTTTGTTCGTTAAATGAACAAATTTTTTTATAAAGTAGTATAGAAAGTTAAACACAAAGGATACTATTATATGATTGGATTCTTGCAAGATGGAAGACAACTATGACAGGAGGATTAGTGTGTTGTTGAATATATTGAGAAGCAAGTGTGGCAGGTTCACCAAACAGGATGCATTGGATAATGTTATTGCTAGTTAACATGTGAAAAGGAGCAATTATTTAATATAGTCATTGGAGATATGGGAAATGAAAAGAAAGAATTGCATGAATAGTTATAAGTAACCTGCTGTCTCGAATGGTGATAGACATTTTTTGGTTTGTAACTCCATCTCGTAAGAATGCATCTAAAGTGCCAAAGCTATTAAGTTGTCCAATAACATCTATAAGGAAAAATATAAGTCATTGGTGAAATTAATAATGAATAATGTAAAAGTCTATCAAGAATGAGACCTTTAGTGGAATGATATTTTGAAACCTATAAGCATGTCAGCTGGTGCTTTTTTCTGTAAGATGTCAATAATTGGAATGAAATCAAAGTGATACATGGAGATCTTTGCAGTGCAAGCTTCTACATGTGTGCTACGATTGAAGGTGACTCTATATGGATGGGAGGTAGTCTTGAAGTTGCCAGTGCTACGGTGAACACAAAAGTTCTCAATGTAATAACATTTGCCTTCAAGTAAGATTGGACTATATTTCTTAATGAGCATGCTCATTAGGATGCTTGCTTGAATTTTATGCTCCTACATTAACAATACATGGGAGGTAAAAAAGTTATCTGACATAAAATATTCAGAATAGCATATGACTATGTTGATTATGGTTTGCTATGATATATTAATAGTGAATAGACCTTTTCATCCAAGAAGACCATGTTCAAGGAGTTAATCTGTTGTGGATTGAGTGGTTGTTGTACTATCCATAGTCGTATAACTCTAACTCGAATTCTCCATGTTTCCTTACTTACATCGACATCCTTGATGAAGTCATAATTGGATGGATCCATTTCTGTGTTTTGTAAGAGGAAAAAAAGAATGGAGTAATAGATAAGATCGGAGTGTGACAAGCAATGAATAGAGATTTAATGATTAACATAGTGGGACAAATAAAGTTTTGAAATCACTAATAATGAACACATAACATAAAATGAGGAATAGGATTTTGGTTTAGAAAACTTAAATGCCAATGAAATGGAAATAAATCAGTGGAAGAAAATATACTGTGCGAGAGGCATTAATGTATGAGAAAGAATGTTGTTAAGAAAATGTATAAAAGTGGAGAAAAGGTGAAGAGTTACACAATAAAGAGAAGGTTGTAAAAAGCAAGTATTTGATAAGGATAAAAGTTTAAATTTGCATTGCAGGTTAAACACACAAAGGCTAAATAGGTCAGACATAGTGGGAAAGAATTATAAGGTACAACTTTGGAAGTTGAAAGTGTGAATGAACAATGAAAACGCAATATGTAACATAATGCAACTGGAGGAAAAGATGTTGTAATGAGCGAATTTGAAGTAATACATGGTGAAATAGGGTTACCTTTGTAAAGATCTTCAAGGCTCTGAGGAAGATGCCAACCAAATCTGTAGAGAAACGTTGTTAGAGAAGAAAGAAGACAGAAGCTATGGATAGAAATGAAATGGAGATAAGTGAGACAATGGAGAGCATTTGTGTAAATGGATGCTAAAGCATGATGATGATTCTTAAAGTTAACAGTGAGGTGGGTTGGTATCAGTCTAATCAATATGATGACTGTGGCACAGAGTTAAAAATGATAGTGATATAAAGATTAAAAAGTACAGATATAGTAATGCCAGCAATACAATTTGTCAGAAGAAAATGGTTTATTATAACTAAAATGAAAAATAATTTTTTTAGCAAGAAAAGGAAATGTCAAATCAGTGAGGGATACTTGTTTTGTAGAGTCAAAATCAATTATTGATATGAAGTATTGGAAGTGCAGGTGTTTTGTGTAGTAAGTGATAGCAATCAGCATAGGAGGGTGTGTGTATTTATTATTGTGCAGTGTAGTGCTATTCATGAAAATTGGAGCCAAAGCTATATGGTACGAAGGATGAAGTAAGGAGAGAAGTAATAATAGATGTACAACATTTGTTGTAACAAAAAAGGAAAAAATGCAATATTGAATTCGAATGCACAATAGGAGGTTCAATAAGAATGTAGTATCAATGGTAACAGAAGTATTGTATGTAATGTTAAGGGAAGACAATGTTTGTGGAAAAATATGGACAATTTAGAAAGGTTGTGAATACAAGTACAACAAATAATAAGTAGATACCTAAGTATTCTTTTGCAATACCTAAATAATAGGTTTAAAATGTTTATGTCTTCCAAATTCATTGGTTCAAAAAATGACAGTTCTAATAATATAGTGCCATGTTCATGGAGGATCTATTTCAATTTTTACAACATAGAATACAAGCAGGAGTAGAAGAACATTATTGCAGTCAAGATACCAAGAGATATATAACTCCACTAACATGAAATGAATAAGGTTATAAAAGGTGGTTTTTCACTGGGTTAGGAAAGGGGGAAAACCCACCTTTTTGTAGATATATCTATATCTATATATATGTACATGTATATAACTAAATATATATATATATATATATATATGAACTGATTAGGACACTAGTTACCTTATGTAATAAGGATACAAAATAATAACTTTTGAAGTTTATGGCCATATAAAAGATGATATCAGTGTAGTTGAACCAATGGAAGCTGTAATGATAATTCTGTTGTTTCATTTGTGGCCTTAGGTTTTGGTATATATACATGACTACTCAAGAAGGTTGACATAATAGGAAAAGTAGGAAACAAAAGAATGCAAATGGGAAGTTGCAATTTATCATGCAAATATAGATTTGGTTCAATAAATTCTTCAAGTTTAAGCAACATGAGTGGAATTGGAAGAAAAACACATTAATGAGACATTCTATGTAGCTACATTATTTCATAAAGGTATAACAACTTAAAAGAGTGCATAGACTTTTCAAATATCTTATAAAAATCTATGAATGTTGTTAACCAAATAATATCATTAATCTGAATAACTTTAAGGATATTTCTAGTGGTTATTTTGTAATATGAGTAACCCATTATTGCTTTAGGCTTAATGTGCAATTGCTTGGGGGGAAGGAGGATACTACTGAATATTTAGGAGGGAAAAGTGTATGGAAATGAATATTCTGAAAATTAAACGACCTCAACTGATGAAACAAAGAATCCTAGAAGGAAAGGAAAACATAGTACATTATATCAGAAGGAAAAAAAAGTAATAGAAGTAAATGCTAGAGGTGGAGGACCCTGTCTTGAGGTCCATAATGCTATTTAGAAAAAAAAGATTTAGAAACGGTAGCTTGATCAATAGCTTAACCTGCACATATAAGTCTAATAAAGTATTAGTTATTAATAAAAAGTAAGGAAAGAAAACAACTAATAGCTCAAATAAACAACAGCCACATATAACATGTTATATATGTACAAAACATTAAAGAGCTGAAAGAATAAAATGTCACTTCTAGCTTGCTCATCAATTTCTACTCTTTTAAAGAAACAATGCAGAATTTGAGAGCTTGGTTAATATTGAGTGATGAAGTGCCAACTAAAGTTGAGATCCTATAAAGAAATAATGCACGATTAAAAGAGTTTAGCAAAGTTACAAAGAGGGACAATATGTTTGTGTAATTAGATTTGGGTAACACAATAAATGTCATTGTTTGATGTTACATTGACTTGAGAGTTACATGAACAAAGCAAGTGAGGATATCAAATATCGAAGAAGCAAAAGCATGTTGCATGATATTGTGAACAACTTAGAGATACACATATAAATAGTGGTATGGCAGTAAATGATGCAATGAGAAAGAAATCTCAGTAGCAAAATAGTAAAGCAAAATTGTAATACCAATAAAAAGGTGAATACAATCATTTGTACATGAATCAATAACGATGTTATTTCTCATCAATTAAGCTACACAATACTTACAGAATATATTGCAAATACCCAAATAGGTAATGTAATTCAAGGACCTAATAACAAAAAGAAGAAGGCATGAAATATTTTATAGAGATTGCATACAAGGAAAAAAAAAACCTATATAGTGGGGGGTAGTTGTCACCCATGTGTTATGCTTGCAAAAGCACAAATGCTGGTTTTGTAAGAACAACAATAGAAATATTTTTATATGAGTAAAGAGTAGTAAAGAAAGACAAAGTCGATTGAGAAAAGAATGTCTGAAGTAACAATATAGCATATTGATTTCAAATGTTTACCATATTGATGCAATATGAGGGAAATAAATTGAGATGAGTAATATACCTAGTGATAATTGTTGATGAGTAACATACCTAGTGATAACTGTTGATAATCTGCATAATATGACAGGTAATTGGCGTAAAAGGTATAGTACTTGTCAATGTAATGCAAAGAAACAAATAATTAAGGGAAAGAATGCAAAACAGTATAAAATAGTGATTGGCATATAAGCATGGGTATAATAAAGGCACAGAGGCAGATATGAGTCAAAAGTAGAATGCAACAATACCTACAACATTATTGGTGGAGGTTTTCAAAGACCTCTTTAAAAATAACATTTCTTGTTTTAGTGAGAGGATTGTCGTTAGTATCATGTATTAATATTTTCAAACCCAAACGACTTTTGACCCTTAAGATTGCAACATATAGTTGGCCATGAGTGAAAACTTCTCTTGGTAGGTACAAGCTGACATTAGAAAGTGATTGCCCTTGACTTTTATTTATAGTCATAGCAAAAGACATTAGCAAAGGAAACTGCCTTCTTTGTAATTTGAAATGGAACCTAACATCAGATGGGCTCATATTCATTCATGGGATGAAAACTTTTTGGCCGACATGCATACCAGTAATGATAGTTGCCTGCAAGATTTGTTTTCCTAGCCTATTTATGAGAAGTCGAGTTCCATTGCATAATCTCGATGACTGGTCAATATTCCTAAGAGGAATAACCGGAGTTCTAACTTTCAGCCGAAGAAGGTGGGGTGGCAGACCAGAGCAGTTGATAGTATTCAAGAATTCTGTAGGATATAATTGATTAGCAGATACAAGGTCTTCAGTTGTCTGACATAAGGTATCTGCACTTAAATATTCTTGATGTTCATAGGGAAGTAAGTTTAGCATGAAATTATTAACCTTTTCCACAATTTCAATGGTTAGAGCAAGAATAGCACGATCTCTAAGATATTCAGGGCTTGACAAATTGTCCAACAATGATGGATAAGTGGAAGAGATAATGGCAACAATAGGATCAGAGTACCCAGTGATAAGCAAGTCACTTGGAATGGTAATATCAACTTCACCATCATTAGGCTCTTCAATTGTACCTTCACCAACTTTAATAATCCAAGCAGCGAAATCTTTCAATGATTGGACATGAGAAGTTAAGTGGTTGTTTTGAAGACGCATATTTTGAGTCAAAGTTAAGACATGACAATGCTCCCAGAGATAGGATGAGTTAATTGTTGAATTAAAAATATCAGCTTTATTGCCCTTTGGAATAACAGGAAGGATTTGTTTGAAGTCAACTCCCATGACCAGTGATTTACCTCCAAAAGGTAAGTTTAAACTATTTGGGTTGTCAACTTTTAAGATGTCTTGGAGTGTCCTATCTAAAGCCTCAAAGCAGTGTTTGTGGACCATAGAGGCCTCATCCCAGATTATTAACTTAGTTTTTCTTAATAATTCAACTAATTGGGATCTTTACTTGATGTTGCAAGTAGAATCTTCAGTTGTGACTATGGGAATCCCAAAACTTGAATGTGCTGTCTTGCCTCCTGGAAGTAGGACAGCAGCTATTCCACTTGATGCGATGGTTAGAACAATTTCCCTATTTGATCGCAAGGCTGAAGTAAGGGCATTCCATAAGAAAGTCTTGCCAGTACCACCATACCCATGAACAAAGAAAATTTGGCTAGTGCCTGTAGATATAGAGTCCATGATGAGGTCAAAAGCACGACGTTGCTCAAGATTCATAGAGTAGAATAGTCTATTGAATTCTTCATTTAACTCATTCTTATCATAGCTAAGCTGTTCCACAATGAGTTGGTTTTCAGATTCAAGTATACTGGATGTAACAGGAATGGGCATCGTTGGATATTGACTCAAGCTTTTCTCATTTATATTAAGTAATTTGTCAATTTGAAGTAAAACTGCATTTTCTTGATCTGAAATAGAGACTTGATTTCCTACATGAAGGATGATAACGAACTAAGAAGGGGTTAACCAACAGCATAATGATTGGATCCCAGTTGTAAGGAAAAAATTAGAACATATATATATATTCATATACATATTTTACGAAAAAAAATCATTCTTACCAGGGTGTTGATGTTGACTAAAATAAAGATCTTCTGAAAGAATAACAGATATTTTTTGCCAAACAATGTCTGGTCTTGATAGGCTATTGCACATAAGCATGCTGGCAAACAACTTGCGTAAGTAATGACCACCTGCCCATGAAGAAGCTTTCATAATTGCAGAAATAAACTCTTGGTCATCATCAAGAAGACTTAACTCATAGCATGCTGATTGAAAAGTTGAGTGAATTGTATCTCCAACCTTTTTAATATCATTAAAACATGTAGGTCCTCAGACTTTATTTAGAAGGAGTCTAAGGTAATACAACTCACCACTGTTGGGAGGTATATAGTGCAATCTTCCAATAGAAAAACCTCGTTTCCTTGGCGTCCATGTTCTTGACTGAGTGTTAAAGACAAAGTGTATAGGAAACTCAATATATGTTAACTCTTTTGCTTGTGGATATTGTTTATTTGCTTGCATCCAAGCAAGAAACATAGACTCTTACACCCGAGGTTTATATAAAAGTTCCTGTAAGGAATCAGTATCCTAATAGATGACAGCCTGTTGGTCTGGTAAATGGAAGCTCAACCTTTCAACAGGGGGAAAGTGGTGGTGGATGTCAAAGGAGAAGATCCTCCACGATGCCTCACAAGCTGAGATGTATCGACAATCATAGTAACGCTTGATTTCATCATGATGCGTTTGTGTGGTAGTGGCATCATTACACTCATAAAGAGTGGCTATAACTCTATCTGTACCCTTACTGATATACTTGGATAAATATTTGATTGATCTGGACTGATTGCATCTTTCAACATTTAAGTGCGATTGAAAGCACTTGAGTAACCTTGGGTTGTAAGGAACAACAAAGCGATTGTCTAAAAGTATGCCATTTTTTTCAATGGTCCTAGCATCGTCTTGCCGCCTATAAACTGGGTAGCTGTTATCATCTAATACAGTGTAGTTAGCATATTGCTTTGGGAAGTATTTAATGCACTTGTTATCTTTCATACATGGTGACTTTGGATTAGGCACTCCACAAGGTCCATGCATCATGAATAATTTAACCAAATCATAAAGCAAGGGATCAGAGGCTTTATCAGGAATTTCAGCACAAATAATTTCATCAATGTCATCGGCAGTAAGGTATTTGTCTTGGTTTGCAAGGAACAATAAGATATGTGCATGAGGCAAACCTCGTTTTTGGAATTCCATAGTGTATATATCTGTGCAAAGTGAAATATAAAAATTGTTGGTTAGGATAAGTTGGATACAAAAAGTGCACAGCTTAAATGGTATAGAGAATGATGGGAAGGAATATGAAATAACCTGCTTTAACGGTGCCAAAAAACTTTTTTTCCTTTATAACTTGCAACAATTGTTGTAGTTTAAGTTTGAAGATCCTACACAAAATGTCAGGACGGTCCTCAGGTCAAAGCCCATTTTGCTGGGTAAACCGTCTAATCTCAGGCCAAGCAGGGTTACAAGTAAAGGTCAAGAATAAATCAAGGAATCCTGCCCACTTGCAGATGGCTATGGCATCTTGGTAGTTTTGTATCATATACCTAGTGCCGCCTGTGAAGCTAGATGGTAGGATGACACATTTTCCTATAGAACGTGCTTCAGAGTCTCCTCTAAGTAGAGCATCCTTTAGTCCTTTATAAAGATTAACTCAGAGTTATTTTTGGTGAGTTCTAATATAAGCGAGTCGCTGAGATTCGATCATTGTAAAATCATCCACAATGAATTGCTGGAGCAAACGACGAGCATGTAATAAAATGGACACCTCATGATCTCTTGTCATAAGTCGAAAGGCTAAGAATTCTCAGATTGTGTCCTTGGTTCTTTTCCAAGTTGTGTGCAATGAAGAAGCATGATATGAGATATCTTCCCGATAACCATCCTCCCCATATGGGAAAAGAAGAGGATACTGCAGGGGCAAATATGATGGATGGAGTTCACTAATTCACCGTAGGCCTCCAGATTGTGTTTCAACGATGATGTCCCTTTCGGCAGCATTCAGATCAAAGTCTCCTACAACCAATGCTGCTACTTTAGATGAGGTTGGCAAATTAAACATTCGACCATCTTGCTGTCTCTTATGTATCAAACGGAGTTTGATATCCTTATAGTCATGCAACCTTGAAGCAGTCATGCGATAGGTCTGGACAAAGGGGTTAAACTCATTTAGCATCAAAGATAAATAGCTGACAATTTGGGGATCTAATCGTGACCTATCATGCTCAGAGCTGACAACATACAAAGAAACAATGTCAATAAGAGCGTAAGGAAGAGAGAGAGAGAGAGAGAACAATAATAGATATGCTACTTTAAAAAAAGTTCACCTGACCACAGAAATTCTATCCGTGTCATAAATATAAAGTTGAGAAAACCTTGGGGTACATCCCTCGACAGGAAGGAGACTACCAATGTGATGGTAATTTTGACCAGACAAAACAAAAGCATAAGGATTGGAATTATTATTAATTGATTTGTTTATTTTGCCTCCCATGGAAGTAAATGAAAACATCATGTTGTAAGCTCTAATGTTGGCCAAGAATTGCTTGGATGCTTCAAACTCTTTACTGAAGAAAAGATTATGTAAATATTGAGGAGGACCTTGAAGAAGAGGCAATTGAACTTTCCCTTGGGAGCAACATAACGAAAAAGCCACTGTTGAAAGGGTAGAGCTCCTTTTAGTCCTCTCATTAAACCACATTTTAGATTGACAATGAGAACAAACATAATCAGCATCTCCTTCATCCAAATAATCTAACATAGGAAAGGTAAATAGAGAAGAAATTATTGGCATGTGTATAAAAGGCAGTTAGATTGAATGAAAAGATGACAAGTTATATTTAAAAAAAGTGTACCATCCGGAATAACAGATGCACAATTGATATTTGGTGTACTGCATTCTTCATAATCTGTAATATATTAATGACCATGTAAGGTCGATGAACAATTAAGGAAAAATGATAGGTATCATAATGTAAATATTGTTACCATTTTGATCAATATCACAAGTGACATGGTTCTGGGAAATGGCACCAGAATGTGTGTATGGGTCACTATTTTCACCATCTAAGAAGAATGTCATTAAGTATGAGTTTACATCAAATGAAAATAATGTGAAAAGAAGCAAAATAAGAGTAAGAAATACCAGTGCATTGTGCGAGATCAAATTGGCAATTCAGATTGATAGCAAGGTTAGTAATATTCCTCAAAGTTTGTCGACGTCCCTGAGTATGCCTTGCAAAAGGTGTAGAGCCATTGGTTCCCTTTGAGGGAATGTGTTGGCTGGATAAAACATTAGTTAATTGTGATTCAAACAATTGTTGAGCGTTTGTAGCGATACATGAATTGGGAGTTGTCAAGGCAGCACCTAACAGGAAAGTAAAAGGTTAAAAGGTATGGACAAAATAGATAAAGACTGCCAAAAAAGCCACAACATCAGACAAACCATCATTGACTGGAAAGTGTGGTGATAGTTGAGAATTTTTAAGGGACAAAAGAGCATTGTTTGATAATTTACCCTTAAGTTGAATATTGGAAAAAGAAAGTAAAAGAGTTCAGTCAGTTGCTTTTAATAGGAATCAAGTAAAGGAGTGAAAAAAGGTCGTTGATATAAGGAAATTGTCATCTATAAAACTTTGGATTATTTACACTTTGATGAGAGACATTGAAGGGTTGGCTCATCGTGTTCTAACATATCTCACTCAATGGTGTCCTAGGAGAAAATTGTTGAGTGCAGCCATCATCATAGGTATGATTCCGAGCCATTTGCTTGATTGCAAGTATCCTCTCACTCTTTCGGCCGGCACGGCGTAATGGGGTGCTAGGAAGACAAATAGTTTCATCTGCTGTATATATAAGATCCTGATCACATTCGGCATTGAAATAAGGATTTGTTATCATTTGTGGATTGAAAGCATTTGCTTAGAGGTTCGACTTTTCTTGCTCAAGAGAGTCTCTGGATGACATATGTTTCTATCCATTGAAGTTGCAGCAAAATCTTCAGGAAAACCCAAACTAATGTCAGAGGTCTAGGCCATTTCCTTAATTGCAAGTAGTCGCTTAGACCTTCGACCTTTTCTTGTATCTGAATTAACCACAGTCAATGGGAGTAAGAATTTATATGTATTTATATGTATTTGCGAACAAACTAATCATGGGAACATGTCTATAAATCAATTGTATGGTCAAATATTAAAGTTGCAGAGAGGAGCTCAACAATTCAATATAACAGGGAGGCTTTCAATACGAGAGAGATGGTACATTATAGATTCAATTGATAATTTAAAATTTGATGGCTAATAGTCAAAATTTTTTTTCCTTATTGGCAATAGATTGTAGATTCAATTACGGAATGAACTAAACTGTGAAAGTTTGAAAAAGAAATCCATAACATACATGGAAAGAAATACAAAAGGCATGGCAGATTAAATTTAACTTGATACATCCATACTTATTTGACAACACAACACAATATTCATTGGAATGAAGATCCAAGAGCAAAAATGTATAATGGCTAATTTTAACAATATCATAACTGGCAAAAAGAGGAGTAATTTTCTAGCAAACCAAGTGAATATCAGACATGATTAAAGAATTCAAGTAAGAAATATAAAGAATCACCCAAAGGTACAACAAATGAAATGCACAAACAATCGAACAAATAAAAGAACAACAGAGGAAATTCAGTGGAATAGGCACATTACCCGTGTCTTGGTGAGTGCAGTCCTCCATTAATGGATTATGCGGAAATTCTATGGGCTGAGCAAGTGAAGATGGAACTCTTGGCATGCCTTTGTGAATGATGCGAGGAACAAACCTAGGAATCTCATATTGAAAATGTGGAGATTTATGAAGAAGGATGAAGAAACGGAGAAATGGCCGAAAAGAGGGAAGAGACAATAGGGAGGAATGGATGTAATGGAAATTTTAGGCTAAAAGAGAGGACCAAAAAAGATGGAATAAGGGATGAACATGTGCAAAGAAAATTAAACAGCAAAGAAGGAAAATGCAAAGGAGGTAAGACGGGAAATACTGTAGCCGATGGGATGACAATGACAAGTAATAGCTATGTAGAGAAGAAAGGTGCTCTGGAGGGAGAAAAAGAATAAAAAATTGAAATGGGAGGGATGCCGGTGATAAGACGCATGAAAACTTCAACAGAAGAAATAGTTTTTTCAAAGAAGAAAAAAAGGGAAGGCACCAGGACATGATGTTAGGAACAGTGAGTTAGTAACAGTAGCAAATGAATAGTTGGAGAGCCACGGGTTTTATAATAGTAAGATGATTTTGCTTCCAAGGGTCAAAACTCGCATGCGTACGTTTCTGATTTTGTGGACCTTTCAAATATCCTAAATAAATTTAAGAAGCATGTGGGATATTAATATAAACATATGACGCGACTCGAATTCCATGACACGCGTCATGTAAATATATTTGTTATATGTATTATATTCAAATTGTATTATCTTAAATTTTTTATTAATGATATACTTATGATTTATCTTAAATTATTATCTTAAATTCAAATTACTCATGCGGGACTCAAAAACTTAGGAAAAAATTTAATTATTGCATCAAGATAAAGATTTAACCTCTCTTATTATTATTATTATTATTATTTTGGTTGCCTTTCTTTTTCATATTTGGGTCATCCATGTAAAAGTCATATTTGGCACATATGTAAGTTGAATAAATAATAATTTTTATTTTAAAACATTCGTCGATGGTATATTCTTGTCAGAACTCAGACGTGTTTGACATGCGACATGTTTAAAAAAGTTTCATACATAATTATGGTAAGAAACTAAATATATATATTTTTAATAATTAGAGACAATACTCTAATACCTAAAATACCTGAAATTCTTTTTTATCCTCACACCTACATCTATTAATCTCATGACATTTTTGTTTTGCAAAATCCCCAAATATGCTTGTTCATTTAATCATTTCTCTAATATGAATAATCTTTGGTTTTATTTATAATAAGTGAACTTCAAACCTTGTTAACATCTTCCACGCATAAAACCACTTTAGCTATTCACAGACATTAATTATAAGTTTCAATACCAAAATACAACCAATATACCATTTATGTTTCTTTCATCCAGTTTATTAATCATTAAAAATACATATTCAGGGGTTCTTTTTAACTCTTAAGCATATAAGCCCATCATAATGAGATGCAGTCATGCTTAAATCAGACTGCAGAGCATAATACATGGTGAGCACTACATTTGTTCTGAAACTAAGAACATATTCATTTCAATCTTAAAGCACGGGTAATTTTATAAAACTTCAATTAGCATGTACAGTCAAATATTGCTAATTCTCATGACTTTGATATTAAAGAAGATACTAAGCTTATAAACGCTTGATCACATTACAGAGTGAGACATACAAATAAGATACTTAATCATCTAACAAGCTTGTGGATTTCCTCCATTTTTATCACAAGAAATCAATGACTTTGATATGATTATTTTCGGTGCTCAGCTCAAAAATTGAAAACGGAGTATCATGTACTTGGAAACTCGGTCCAAGTCTCATTGGAACATATGGGTTAAGAGTCATGCATGAGAGGGCAATAGGTTAAAGAGCAACTTTTATATATATCTAGTGTACTACGTCATTTATATACTTAATGATTAAAATTTATTCTGCATGTGAATTTCACTTGTATTATGTATGGGCTCCACCTATACAAATTCAATTATGACTTTTGATTTTTTTAGGCGCACCTAAAAAAATCAAAAGCTAAATATAACTTTGTGGCCTCCAATCTGATCATGAGAGGGAGAAAGAATTGAATAAGTTTTTTTCACTTTTTTCTTTCATTGTTTTGATTTTAGTATCCATCATCGATCTCATGAGCTAAAGGTTTTTCTCAGTAATAGATTCACATTGTATCATTGCAGAACTTACAAGAAAGGAATAAGCTCCTTTACATGAAAATGTTTAGTTATTCGGAAAATGGGGGGAGGTGTGTGACAAGTAAAAACGCGTGGGAGACTATAGGAGACAAAATGTGGTCCGAGTACAAACTAAAACTCCTTTTTGCTTCCAGATTTTCAAAACATGAAGGCGTACGTTTCTAAAATGTCAAATTGGTTTGTAAACCTTTCTAGCTTTGAGGAAATTATATGATGTATACGTCAATTATTTGATTTTTAAATTTTAAAATATGCAATTTAATATATATAAGATACATGTTTTAATTATTATTTGATCCTTTTTTTTTTTTAAATTTAAGTCGCTACTCATTGATCTATCCATTACTCATTATCGAATACAAACTCTTTCTCTAATTCATATCCTGCAAATTAATGTCTTCACTCTAATAATGATTTAACGTCTTCACTGTAACCAAAATGACTATGATTATTTCCAAGGGTTTAGCTCAGAACTAAGTATTCTGTCTTGAAAACTAGGTTCAGATCCCATTGAAACAGAGAAATTGTTAGAAACGATATAGTGAACAGCAAATTGGGTAGAAAAAATTAATAAAAACTCATAATAGTGAGCGTGTCAACCTTACGATCAAAATAGTTACTTTATTGGACCATTCATTGTATAATCAATTGTTACATTATATGTATTTAAGCAACTCTTTTACAACACAGAATAGGACAAAGTAATAGGTTGAATATTACAATGTAATTTCCACTCTGATCATGAGAAGAACTAAACTAGCATTTTTCTTTTGGTGGGGTAATTCTAGGTTCACCATCAGTCACATGATCATAATCTCCTAAACTAAATTTTTCTTTCTTACTTCTTACCCATACAAATGACTTGACAATTAAGTAGGGGTTGAAATAAAGAAAGACGATGACACCTGGAAAAGCAACACCAAATGTTCCTGCAAAACTCCATAAGAAGGTGTCTCGGAAGTCATCTTCTTCCAAATGAGAAGGTAGTTTGTTCTTCCTTGTTGCTTTATCAATGGATGAGCAATTCTATAGCAAAGGTGGCCCACAAAGAAAAGGGCTCCCCTCATAATTGCTTGGTTCAAAAGTTGCAAATTGGTTTTTCATGTTAGGCGTCATCCCAGATAGGTTATTATGAGCCACAGAGAAGACAGACAAGAAGTGCAACTCTATTAGTTGTCTAGGAATATGGCCTATCAATTTGTTGTGTGAAAGATCTAAGCTTTCTATTTGCTTAAGGTTAGAAAACAGTTTTGGAATAAGCCCTGTCAATTGGTTGTTTGACAAATTTAATGTTTGTATAGTACTCAAGTATCCAATTTGTGAAGGGATTTCAACTATCAATTGATTGTTTGAGAGATCCAGACTAGTCATGAAATCTAAACTATTTCCCTTGTAAGATTCATACCTTCTTTTTGACATGAAGTCTACTTCTTGTTCCTTATCCCATGGAAAATCCGGATTGTTTCACCTTGACTAAGTTCACGAGTTGTAGAGGTAAACTCATACTTTGGGGTGCTTGTAATCCAAGGGACAACCACCACAAGAAAAATAGAAATTATGGATAATTCCATCACAAATTAATTAGTGACAGATTATTTTTGTTGCTAATTTCATCGTTGCTAATAAATTAGTGATAGAATTGAAAATTTCATTGCTAATTAGTAACAGAATATTCCATCACTGAAAAGAATTTTGTCACCAATTGTGGATATAGCGTATTCTGAATATGCGATAGATTAGTGATGGAATTTTATGGTGATAATAAGTGATGGATTAGTGACAAAATGTTCCATCAGTAATTAGCAACAAAATTTTCCATTGATAATCAGTGGCGGATCAACAATGGAATATTCTGCTGACAATCAATGATAGAATATTCTATCACTAATCCGTTATAAATTAGTGACGGATAAACAATGACAAATTCTATCATTGAGTAGTGACAAAATATTCCGTTACTAATTAGTGATAGATTAATGATGAAAATTTGTCACTTATTTATTTATTTTATTATATTATTATTATTTTAAAATATAGCCTCAATATTACTTTACTATCTATCCAATAAAATATGATAAAAGCACAATAAAAGAAAGCTACTTGAAAAAAATGCTAATAATAATATTAGGGTTTAAATGTTTCTCCTTATTCAATAAAGTAAAATAACACAACAATATTCATAAAATATATAACTTAAAAAGTGATCATCAGTCAAATATTTCAAAAACAAATCATAATAATCCTCAACTTAAAATACAGAACTTAAAATAATATAAAGAGAAATAAATCATATTTATAGAGGAGGACAATTAAGCCTTGCAGATGCATAGGCTTTTTAGTAAAGCCTTGCAGATGCAAATTGATCCTTATCATAACTCTTTTTCTTTTGTTTGGAGGAGGATGCTTAAGTTGTCTTGTCTTGCTTCTTAGGTGCTATGGAATCCACATAAAGAGTAAAAGGAAATATAAGGTGGTAAAGAGATAAATTTAACAATAGTAGGCACAAATAATAAAAATAAGTACCCTTTTCCAAATAACTTGATCCTTGAAAAATTTGTAATAAACAATCTAATTATTAAGAGTTCAAATCAAAGCAAACAAAAGAAAAGTCACACCAATATAGTTTTTGAAGCATAAAGAACTTTAAGGATAACCTATGTTAAAATGAGTGAATCAGGGCTAAATAGGAGTAAACACACTTATTTGAAGAAGAAGGACGAAATAAAACCAATTAAACAATATAGGGAACAAAAATATGAATTTCTGCAATATGTGTTCATACTTGCTATAGCGAGTTTGAACTCGCTATAGTGAGTATCATCCTTGCAATAGTGAGGAAGAACAGAGAACTACATAATCGAATTTCTAAGTCCATAACATCTGAACAATTAAAAACACATCCATACAAAGATACAAACAACACACCCATAACCATTATTACAATCATAGCAACTTATATTTATCAAATCAAAGCCACGTAACTTTAATCCTAAGTTCTCAAAGCCACACAATCTCATGCAGAAAAATGGAGAAAAGAACGAAGAATCAACATACCTATCAAAGAAACAAGAATTCATGGAAGAAGAAGTGGAAAAGATAAAAAAACTCAGTGATAATGTGTTGATTTAGCCTCTAATATTCACTCCAAGCTTCTTGCCTCCAAATCTCAGCTCCCTTATGAATTTTTCTCTTCAGAAGGTCTCCCCCCAGGGTTTGATTCTCAAAACCCTAGCTGCCCCTTAAGTTTTAAACCCAAAAGTCAAAGTTCTGTGTTTCAATAAACGAGTCTTGTTTTGCGAAAGCTTATCAGTTCCAGACTCCAAGTTTTCTCACTACAGCCCACACTATTGCTAGAAATTTCCTAGATTTTGTATGAGTCATGAACTCATTATAGCGAATTGGCATCCTTACTCTAGTGAATGGGTATCCTCGCTATAGCGAGGAGCACCTCTTACTATTGTAAGAGCTTATTAGTTCCAAACTCTAAGTTTTCTTGCTACAGCTCACACTATTGCTAGAAGTTCTTTGGATTTTGTATGAGCCATGAACTCGTTATAGTGAATTGGCATCCTCATCCTCGCTATAGCGAGGAGGCATGGATAGCTTGTTCTTGATTTTTTTAACCTTTTCCTTTTTTTTTTATTCCCTCTTAGCAGGTCTCTATGCCTCTCTTGAGATTAAAATCAAAATAAAATGAACATATAGTTGTTAAAATGACTACACAAATTAAATTTTATTTATTTACATTGATTGAAGAAAGATCTGTACTAAAATATAAAATTTGTTAAAAAAAAAAACAACCAAATGACTCTTTATTCTATCATAAAATATGCCATAAAATATCAAAATTAGAGAGTTATCAATGGTTTAGGGTTTTAGGTTGACAGGATGAAAGATCTGACTGGCACTATTAGATTCCTGTATGGGCTCGAGTTTTGGGTCCACTTCCTTTATGTTAATTTTTTTTGGGTTAATTAATATGCTAGCCTAGTTAATACAACACCTTAACAAAATAGATTTTTAGCCTTATAATTTTATAGAATTTCATAATAATCTGGATTATATATAATTGGCCTTATATTTTTAATAGTAAAAGCACTTAACTGGCTTCTAACATAATGTCACAAATTCTATTTTTTTGAATGTATTACATATGTTCTTTAAGCATTAGTTAGATGTTGTTAAAATCATTTATAACTCATTTTCAGAAAATTCAAAAAGTATTTATGGATTTTTTTTATTGTAAATCTAACAAAAAATATAGGAAATAAATTTGTAATTACATGGTTTGATTATTCAAAAAATGACTTGATAATTATTTTAATTAATTATTATTTTAATTTACTCTCTTAACTTTTAATTTATACTTTATTTATCTTTATTTTAAAATAATTTTTTAGTTAACTTTTAAATATCTTAAGATAATTACTTAAACATTTTTTACTATTATATAATAATATTTGATGAATATAATATAAAAATTAATAAATACGACATAAATTAAAAATTAAGCAATTAAATTTTAAATAAATAAATTACCAAACTAAGTCAATTCGATAAATTAAGAACTTAAAATATATTTAAGTAATATATATGTATAGAAGTGTGAAAACTCAAAAATTCACTACAAGTTTATTTCATATTCTAACCCAAACCAACCTCTACAAGTTTAAAATAATCGAAGTAGTTAAGAATGGAGTTATTAGCTTACATGGTCCAATATTTAACATTTCATTAGTGCATTAATATACAGATATTACAACCTTAAAAAGTATTTACAAAATTAGAAATTTTTTTTTTACTTTGTCAATTTCTTGAAATAATATAGTAAGAATTTTTTATATAAATTCTCTAATTTGATTTGAATATGAATAATTTATCTTTGGTTCAAAAGAAATGTGAATTGTTTGTCTTCAAGAGAACATACATATATATATATATATATAACAAAATAAAAATTTTACTAAGGTGAAAAATGATTATTACAATCAAAGTCTAATGATTTTAATAATTGAGTTAAAAGCAAGTTTGACGTTGTTGTAAATTTTTTTTAATTTAAAATTATTTTTTAATGAAATTTCATAAAGAACAATTAAAAAAGCTCCTTTGTTTAATCAAATCATTTGATAAGTTTTTTTAATGTGTTTTGCAAATTTTTCAAAAAAGGAAATTGTACTTAAAAGGGCATGTATTCAAAACCATAAATAAAAATATTACAAATAATTATGAATTTAATTATTTTGAGTGAATGTGATTTTTTAAAAGAAAAATAATCTTTTGCTTTGATTTACTTAAAAGAAAATATTTTAATTTTTGGCTTAATCCTACAATAGAAAAATTGATTTTAATATCACTTTATTTTTTTAAAACCTTAATCAAGTATTATAAAATTTTAAAATAATTACTTTCATGACTATTATTTCTCACAACACCTAAAACTTATATACTAAATTTTTGTTCAATCGAAGTTTGTCACCTTTAGAAATAGTATTGTGTAGAATTACCTTAAGACACTGAAATTGCAAGCTTTGGAGCTGGCCATAAAAACAAAGTAAGAAAGCTAAATTGACATTAAAAACAATAAAATTTCTAATCTAATTGATTATAATGAATTAACTGCCCAACAATGGCACCAAAATTTTACTTATAGTTGTCTAACCAACTAACATTAGTAAAAATAATTGGCTTGTAATAGTATGACCACCAAGTCATCTCTTATGAAACTTTTGATCAAATCAATCAATTTAAAATTTTATATAAATATAATTTATTCAAAAATTGAAAAGGTTGTATATGGAATTAAATGACTTATTAACAATGAAAATTTACTTACATTCATTTGAGAGTGGGTAGATTTCCTCTCTTTCCACAAATTTGTAAATGAGATACGTATTAGATTTTGCCTTCCACTCCTTTTTTGATTTTGCATATGTTGGTATTTATTCTTTGCTTCTTTTGAGAGAATTTGAGAGAGTAAAGATTTAAATAAGAGAAAGTTTCAATTTTTGGAGAAGGGAAAACTTTGACACGATCACTTAGAAAAGTGCAGAAAGAAACATAAATATAAGATGAATAAGGTATGAATTTAACTAAAAGTTAACAATATAACAAAGAGGGAAAACCAATTAGAAGAGGAGAGAGGTGAGCGACAAATGACATAATTGAAGCACAATAGATAAGCGAAGTCATTTTTAATATTTGTAAAATCTTGAGAAAGAGACATATTATCATATGTTTTTATTATTATTTATATTTTTTTTATTTTTTAGTTAAATATTTATTTGACTCTTATTTATTTCTTATTTTCTATTTTTTTTATATTTTTAGTAAAACAATTCCTTATATACATTTGTTTAAATTATGATTTTAAATTTGCCAAATTTTTTTCTATTTCTAATTAATTAAATATATTTTATATTTATTTTATTATATTATTCAAAATAAATAATTATAAATTATAAATTTTGAATAAAAATAAAGAGCCCTTATTGACCATAGAATAATTAAGTATATTAATATTTATCTTATTTTTTATTTATTAAATTATTAAATTATAATTTAAATTATATTATATAAATTATTAAATTATTATAAGTTTTTATAAAATTAATATTATTTAAATCATTTCCAACAGATATATATTTTTAAATCATTATATCATATAAATTATTTAAAAATTCAAATTAAGATTTGCGACATAATTAGTGATGAAAAATTTTGTGACAAAAATTTCATCACTAATTCTGTTGTCAAATTATAAACAGAATTTATCGTCATAAAATTTTGTCGTAATACCGGGATTGGCTATCCTACTCCTTAGCGACGAAAAATTTCATCATTGAACTTTATTGCTAATTTATTTGTGATGGATTAGCAATGGAAATTTTTGTGACGAAAAATTTTCGTTGGTAATTTTGTCACAAATTTCTACGATAGAATTTGTGACGGACTTGTGACAGAAATAAATTCTGTCACTAAATTAGTTGTTTTTTTTATAGTGAACAAAATTTCCTATTATGGTTCCACCCAATGCATCCCTCCTTCTAAATGTGATGTTATTCAAGCAGCATGGTATCCCTCTAGAAAGTCTATTTTGAGAAAGATCTAGTATGCTTATGTTCTTAAGCTGACATAAATCAATAGGAATAGAACCTTCAAGTTTGTTTTCCTTCAAGAGGAGGACCCTTAAATTAAAAAATGAACTGAACCACCTTGGAACTTGAGCAGAAAATTTGTTATTCACCAAATCCAAAGTTAACAATAAGGGGGATTTGGCCAAAATGGAAGGTATGGCTCCCATGAAATAGTTGTTTTGCAATTGCAAGTGCCTTAACAACAACATCTTTAGACAAGCTGGCAAAGTGCCATTGAAACTATTTTGAGAAAGGTCTAGATATGTAAGTTCATTTAAATTGCAAAAGCTTTTTGGTATTGGACTTGCCAAAGAATTCTAGGATAAAATGAAATAACTCAAATGCTGAAAGTTTCCAATCCAACTAGGCATTTCACCAAACAGTTGGTTGGCACTTAAATCTAATGTTCTTAACTCTAAACTATTAATGATGCCATTTGGTACTTTTCCTTTGAAGTTATTGTTGTTGAGATTCACAGACAACAAATGTGTAAAATTTAATCCTATGGGCAAACATGGTGTAACATCTAATTTTTAGTAAAATATTGAAATGTGTCAATTTAAAAAGTAAGTTCTCTAAAATGAGAAACTTGAGGCCAAATAAAATTAAGATAAAATTATAAATAATAATAAATAAGGATTTGAGACCTAAGATGCCCAAAACTCGAGCCAGATGAGTTAGAAAAATTTGTGAAAGAAAGTGAGGCATTTTTATGATTTTTAGCAAATTTAGAAAAGTCATAAGAGGGCTTTTTAAATAAAAAATTTAAGTTTTTCAGAATTCTTAGAAGCTTTGAAAACCATGGGAATCTCTGAGATAATTGAAACCCCTGTTGTGAGTAATTTCAACTATCGGTTGACCAAAATTTTGATCGAATGGTTTGAAATGATTTTAAATCCAAATTGAGTAATTCCAAAATTAATTTATAAGATTGAGAGCCTAAATATTATGATGGAAAAGATGAATTTTGAAAAAGAGTTGAAATGAGCCTAAAATGAAAAAAATCAAGAAAAAGACTAAAATGTAAAGTAAAAAATTACATAAAGTGACTTTTAGCTTTTTCTAATCCATGTTCCAGCAACTCCTCTGCAATTAAATGATTTTTTCTGCCCAAAACAGAGAGAGAGACTAGGAAGGAGGGATGATTAAGAGGGAGGAGAGAAGAGGAAGAAAAACTCCAAGAAAAGTAAGGAAAATGGAAGATTTTCATGGTTCATCCTTCTTTAATATTGTTCCCCTCTCTTTGCTCTTGCTTTCTATGGCTTTGGTTGGTAATATAGGTTCATTTTGGGTGTGATTTAGAGGGAGGAAGTTAGTCTTTAAAGGAGGAGGCTAAAGCAAAGAAAGAAGCTGTCAAAGTAGTAAGGGAATCAAGGTACAAATTCATGTATCTTTGCTTCTTCTTCCTTCGTCCTCCATGTATATGTTTTAGCCTCACCTAGGATTGCTAAAGGGGGATTAGTTTTGAACCAAACCAAGTCTAAAACTTATGATTTTGAGTGTGGGAAACAAGTTAGTGCAAAGGAATTCAAGAAAGAACCATGGAAAATGAAGATAGAAAAACTAAAGATTCAAAATAATAAGCTAAAAAACGATTTGATAGAAGAGTTTCCTAGCCCACATGAGAGTTTATTTGAGTTCCTGAGATCCCTAGGAAGCCTGCCAAGTGTCTCCTCCTTCAAGAAAAAAATTGAAATTCCATGAGTAGGAATGGAAGACATAGGTTAGGCCTAGGATAGATGGAGGGGCTAAAGGAGTGTTTTAATTTATTCTAAACTTAGTTTGGCACTTTATATGATGGAAGAAGATGAGAGGAAGCCTTAAAAAAAATTTAGGAACTATAGGTTAAGAGTTGGAGATTTAAGTTCTATAATATGACCTATAGAAGCAACTTGTCTCTAAGCTTTTGGAAATGAGTTTGTGATAACTTCAAAGAGTCTAAATGGAACCAAGAGTCCTAGATATAAGAAGAAAATATAGCCAAGACCTTGGAATGTGGTGGTTGCTTCATTAGGCTTTTTTATGGAACTATTATATAATCATAGGAAAAAGTATGCCCCCTTTATGCGTGAGTAACGCTAGACCTTGCTTTAAAAGTATAACTAGATCCCATTTGATGTGTTTAGGCAAAGGAATCAAGCTCTACCTTCTTGTGAGCATTTAGCCAAGGGAGAGGAAGGATTTCCAAGAGTTAAAGTGTATTCTTGCAAGCAAGGTAGCCCCTTTCCTTTCTTTCATACATGCTTGTATGTTTTCTTGTCTTTGAATGTGTGTGTGCATGTTTAAGCTATGAAATATATTCCTAATAAATGATCATATGCCATGGTACCATGTTGCTATGTGTATATGCTTGAAAGATATTTTTATGAATGTGTTTGGCTTGCTTGAACTTGGTGAAGCCAAAAGCCCCTTAGTTAGAGTGAGAATGAGACAAAAGTCCCTAAGAGTGGGTGAGACAAAGCCAAAAGTCTCCAGAAAGAGTGATGCTTAGTCAAAAGTCCCTTGAAGATGGGTGCGGCAAGTCTAAAAGTCCCAAAGAGAATGGGTGAGGCTAAACCATTATCTTGGCAAGCCTATATATATAGTTTGTGACTTCTTGAATGGAAGAAATACTCTATGTATGATTAAAAACCTTATGAATGCCATACATGCATCTTAGACATAAAACTTACATCTATTATGCATGTTTGAAAGGAAAATGGGCTATTGAGATTATTAGAATCTCACTCTTTCCTCTCCATTACCTAACATGTCTAGGTGGACCAAGTAAACTACAGAATAGAAGCCACCAAACTTAAAGGAAAGAGATTAGCAAAGAGATGTGTCTTTTGTTTTCCTTGTAACCATGATAGTGTCAAGAATGTAACACCATGATATATGTATGATATATAAACATTTGAATCTATACAAATATATAGATATGAGGTGTATGTATGAGAATTGGATTCAAATGAGTGATATTATATGATTTTGCCATAGAAATGCAAGATATGCATGTATGTCTATTGTATATACCTTGCAGTGGGAGAGTGATTTTGTAAGATCTGGGTTATTGGACCTTTTAAACATATTTGATAGGTTCTTTTCATGCTTTCCCACGTGCTCATGTTGCCTTAGAAGTAGTGGAAGCAAAATTGGATCATTTGAGACCCCTTAGATGACCCAAAAGGACCAAAATGCAACCTACATCACAAAGTGACCAAATGGACGAATTTTTTAATGAAATTTGGCATGCATATAGGTCTCTTCAAAGCTTTTTGGAAACTAAAAACCAGATTATTTAGAGTTTTGTGGAATTAATTATGAATTTTCAAAGTTGCCACTTTTTTGCTGTCCTGATATAAGTACTGTTTATATAGTTAGTTTAGTTTTTTGTGTCATCTATGGGTCAAACATGGTCCAATGAATGTGAAATTTTATAAGCATTAACTAGATATTACCAGTGACTTGTAGCAACTAGAAGAACCTCCTTTGGAGGTTTGAACAAAGAGTTATAAATTTTTGAAATTATATGTTAGTATTAGTAGAATCAACTAAGTCCATGTATTGTTCTATCAATTTCTAGTAGCTAAACGCCTTTGGCTTGGTCTGGAAGTATTTTTTTTCTTAAAGTTAACATTTATAGCTTTTAAATTGAATTTTTGTGGAATTAGTTATATATTTTTGAAGTTTATATCAGTAAACTAAATTAGAAACGCTGAGTAGTCTGACTTATGCCACTTTTCTATTGTCAAATAGGATCCAAATGATGTTTTCATGGCATGAGATTTTTTTTAGTATAAATTTAACATCTAGAACTTTCTAGAAAGCTATGGGTTGCTTGATTTGAAATTTTCTAAATTTAGTTATGATTTTTCAAAATTACACCATAAATCTGTCAAGTTGGACTCGAGATTGACTTGCATTATTTTATCTATATATGCTATAAGCTTGAGTTCTTGGAAACATTTTGAAATGGTTTTGAGTTGTATGCATGTAATTAAATTGGAAAATGAGATGGATGGGTTTTTGTGGTCCACGAAACATAAAACAAAGTTTTTATCTGCTACATAACGCAAATAAATTGAATATTTTAATGGCATTTTCCATATGAAGCCTTGCCATCTAAAGGACTAAGTCTAGGAATGAAATGAATTGAGCTCATTAAGTATGGCATTACACTTGGGCTGCTTAGGTTGTTGTTTGACAACTTCAGATACCTCAAGTCATTACTACCTTTACTGAATTCTTGTAGCAAGTCCCCAGTTAAACTGTTATTTGACAAGTCTAAATCATTCAATTGTTTTATCTTGCCTAGTGAAGATGGAAAACCACCCAGCAATGAACTCAAAGGCATGTTTAGAGAAATCAAGTTGGGAAAGATAGAGCCAATACAAGAAGGGATTTCACCTTTAATGGGGTTAGAGGAAACATACAAAAATTACATATAAAGAAATTTTAAGGTGGAATTGAGCTCAAGGGGACTAGTCAAGAAGTTGTGGCTAAGATCAATTAAATCCAATTTGGTGTTATTTGCCAAAACCCAGCTTAGGAAAGTTCTTGAAATGTTAGAATGGCCAAGATCTAGAAGTCTCAAGTCATATTGATGAAGAAGAAAGGTGGGTATTTGGTTATTACTTGCTTCATTTAGAGTGTAGTTGAAGATGTTGAAAATCTTCAATTGGAATGATGGGAGAAATGGGGGATTCTCAATTTCAAGCTTGAGATTGGTGTTAGAGCATGAAATTCAAAGGACTTGAAGGTTGGAGTGATTTTCAAGCAAGGAGAGTGAAACTGAGCCACTGAAATAGTTATCCAAAAGAGAAATGTATGCTAGGGACTTGAGAGAATAAAAGAGTGAGGAAGGTAGGGTTCCTTCAAAATCATTCTTTGAAACATCAAGGACACACAGAGATGTCAAATTGCTGAGGCATGGAGGAAGGTGCCCCTCAAATTGGTTGTAGCTAAGACCTAACACTTCAAGATTGCTTAGAGTGCATAAGCCTCCTGCAAAATATGGCTTTTCTTTACTGCATTCATTTAATTAAAATCATTAAGTAATTGTTTTTAAAAAATAAAACCTTAAGTAATAGCTTAAACTTTCAGAACTAGTATTTTATAGGAATTGGTGCTCGTGAGCAAAATCAGTTTGCATGTATATGTTAGATTTGACCTAATGAACTTAGATTTTATATTTGGGGCAAATAAATTGAACGTAAACTCTAAATATTATGTTTGTCAACTTTTTGGATATATTTGAATGGAGGAGAATTCAATTAAAAAAAGTTAATAATAAATGTAAGATATGGAAAGTGAATTTTTTATGATTTAAATAAATATTTTTTTCTTTCATTTCTCATTCATTCTCCTCTATTTAAACACATATATATATATATATATATATATATATATATATATATATATATATATATATATATATATATATATATATATATATATATATATATAAAGGAGAATTCAATTAAAAAAAGTTAATAACAAATGGAAGACATAAAGAAAAAGATATGGAAAATGATTTTTTTTATGATTTTAATAAATATTTTTTCTTTCACTTCTCATTCATTTTCTTCCATTTATATATATATATATATATATATATGAAGAAGTTATGCAGCTTACAAGTTATAAATAGTATGGCTCTATTGTGGGCTTTGAGTACAGTTTTTTCTTTTTTTTCTATGTACTTTTTTTAAAAAATACTATTTTGTGAGTCTACTAAAAAGTTGAATTATCCGTATATTTACATAGAAAATTTATTTATTTATTTTTTAAATTAATGATCAATGGTTATGAGTCTTATTACAAAATATAGCAGATTTTTTTTTTTTTTGGGTGAAAAAAAGAAGTATGAAAAAGTTGTTTTAATGCACTAGGCAATTAGTAGTTAGCTATTAGCTATCAATGAAAATCGAATCTAAGACTTTTTGTGTCAATATAACTCAATCTTGTTAATTGATCAAACCTTAATTAACAAGAGACTTCTATTTTGACTTCGTTTTAAAATAAAAAATTTTAAGTAAAAAGACATATGAGATATTCTAAATAAAATTATTTATCAACCCAACTTAATCTTATGGGTGAAATACTCGGATAATGGATATTGTTATTGATCCTACCTCTTAAAAGATACTATAAATTACCTTTCTGTGGTAGTGAACCATTCAGGTTATTGGCCATAAGGGACAAGGAGGTTAGAGAAGTAAGATGCATAATAGATTCTGGTAGACTACCCTCCAAGTAATTAAAATCAAAATCTAGAATCTCCAATTTGCTTGAATGAGAAAGATCGGTCAAATGCCAAATGGAAATGCTAAGCAAGTAGCTAGTTGGACAAAAATATACATGATATATTAAAGCTCTTTAGGTGGAGAGAATAATATATATAATTGAATGAGAAACATAATGGACAAAGTTGAAAGTTTTCTTTACTGTCTCATCTTTCGACCTAGTTTTGGTTGAAGCAAAAAGTTTTAAAAAATATTATTATGCTTCATTGAGTTTAGCTCTTCATTTTTTATTTCACTATCATTCCTTAATCTTATTTGTCTTGAAATTATTTTAAAATTTAATCATAATGGAATTTCACAAAATGTGTGAAATTCATCATCTAAGTGGGTCTCACACATTTAAATAGAATCCACCTTTCAAGTAGGTTCGACACACTATGTATATCTCTCTCTAAAATTTGAAAAAAAAAGTGAGATAATCCAAACTTATGCATCATTCCCTTTGCTTCTCTCTCTCTCTCTCTCTCTCTCTCTCTCCCAAGTATGATTACTAATGTTATTTGGTAAAATTATAAATTTAATCCCTAAATTTTGACCCTTTTTCAACATTTTGAAGGTGGTGAATTTGATTTTTATAGTATCTATTGTGAACATTGTATTTTGTCCGGACATACTCCAAAAATCATGATTAAAATAAAAATTAGAAAACAAAAAAAAAGAGAAAAGAGGAAAGATAAAAAAAAAATAGGTCCTTTAGGTCAACAAAAACTAATAATAATAATAATAATACAAATCAAATAGGGAATAACCGAAATCCAAAAAAAAGGGAGAAATAAAAATCAAAAGGGACCAAGAAAAAAGAAGAAGAAAAGAAATGATGAATAATAAAAAAAAGAAAGTAAAACCCACAAAGAAAGAGAGAGAAAAGACTAAAAGCAAGGAAATAATTAAAAAAAACAACAACAACAACAAAAAGAGATAAAAGGCAAAAAAAAAATTCATCAAAAAGGGTATCACAAAAAAAAAAGAAAGTAAAAAAAAAATATGTTAAAATAAAAAAAAAGGAAAGGAGCTTAACATTTTAAAGACTGAATCCAGCAAGAAAATCGTTTCGACCTAATTCTCCTAAATCCCATTGGGCCTATACATGGAAAAAGAGGATGGAAAAAATAATACCAAAGCCCAATACTAAAAAAAAAGGATGAAAAAAATAAAATTTTATTCAAAAAAAAAAATGAATGAAGCAAACAGAAAAGAGTCACAGTCCAATTCCTCCAAACCTAAAGGCCCAAGTATTGAAAAGAAAATAGGCTAAAAAATGAAGTAAAAAAAAAAAACGGAAGCCCATTATTTCAACCCAGCATCTCTTCGAGCTCCACAACCCAAGTCTGAGGCCCAAAACCACAACCCCAACCTAACTCAGATCCTTTCACAGTGAACCTTACCCATTACATAATGGGTCCCCTGTTCTGGTATCCAAAAGGAATACTCGTACGCGCACAAAAGAGAGAGGACGAGGGAGGAGCACGAGGGGAGTACGGAAAAGGGGAGATAGTGGAGCAGAGGCTGGTGAGAGGGAAAATGCACAGACGGAAACAAAAAGGGAGAGGAAAAGGGCACACGGGAGATTCAGAGAGGAAGGGATTAGGAAGAGCATTGGAGATTGAAACAAAAGGAGGAGGTAGAAAGGAAGAGGCAGTGTATATAGATAGAGGGGGGACGCATGAAAAAAAAATGACTCAGAGAACAGAGAGGAAAAAGGAAAATGGAGAGATGGGGCATGGAGAACGAAGAAAAGAAAGCAGAGGAGAGGTTTTGAGAAATGGAGAGAGGAAGGAATGGAGAGCAACAGAAGTGGGGTTTTTTTATTTTTTGGAATCTAATTTCGGGTAAAGAGGCTCTGGGAGAGAAATTGAAAGAGGGAAGAAATTAGAAAAAAAAAAGGGAGAGAGTTGGCTTCCAAGAAGAGGTCGAGTGAGAACCAGGGGAGAGGGGGAGGCTCTGGTTGGCTTCGAGAAGAGAGATTGAAAAGAGGCCAAAAATAAGAGAAGGAGAGCGGAGAGATTGAGGGGTTTTTTTTGGGGTTTTCTTGTCTTTCCTGGAGAGGACGCCTATGAAGTTTTCGGATTAAAGGAAAATTGAGATGGAGATCGAGTGAGAGCAAGGGAAATCACATGAGAGGGATTCGAGGATAAAGGAGTTTGAAGAAGAAGGGGCCTCCAGTCATTAAGGCCAAGGAGAAAAGAAGAAGAACTTTCTCGGATACACACGACAGCAACCTGAGAGGGAAGGAAGCCCAATGACACAACAATAGAGGTACTGATTCGGTTCCACTGCTCATATACCCCATATATGGTGTAATCTGATTCTATATATGAATGTATGATCTTTTGCTAGAAATCTGGTCCCTTCAGTTTTTGCTTATCAAAATTAGGGTCTGATTCTTTTGTGGTTTTCAATTTTGGTTGAATGGATCTTTGTGCATTTCGCAAGAGTTACTGAGTTCATGGATTTTGTTATGTTTCAATGACCCCTCCCTCCGAGTGACTAGCATGCTCTGGTTGAGATTCATTTTGCTGGAACTATCTTATTTTGGATAAAAGTCAAAATCCATCTTTCTGATCTCATGATTGGGATGAGACAGCTTACCTAAATCCAGCATCTATTATTATTGTCTTTAATCATGTGCTCATTATTGGCTAATTCTGTTTGTACTGCATAAGGAGAAGATGATATGATTCTATTACTGGGAAAATAGGATTAACTTTATATTGAATGGCTGTTGAGTCCAGGGTTTTTCGAGATCATTTAGGCCATAAAATGTGCGGTCTAGTTTTGCTATTATAATAGTAGAAATTTCTGTTTGCATGACTTGACACCATTTTGGTCTTCTCCTGTCAACAAATCCTATGGTTTTGATGTTTTATTGTAAAGTTTTGTGTGTAGACATTAGCATTGCAATCTTGGTTCACATGATATGAGACTCGCATTCGGAGTCTTGTTGTGGAGAGCTTAGTTGCTTTTAGTTTTATTAGTACAGGAATATCATTTGTGGGTTATATCCTTTTGTTTTGATCAATTTGTTTCAGTTCAGATGCTGCTTAACTTTGTTTTGTCTTGACATATCATCTCTACTCTTATTTGCATGCCACTTTCATTAAGGAAAAGGACCTAAGACTATACAGTTTATAATTGTTTGAAATTTGACAGTCTGGTTTTTGTGTGTAACAATTATTGCAAGTTGTGTGTGTGCTTATTCGGTTTCCCTAACACTTCTCGAAAGTCCTTTCAATGCCATCTAAGGGGAATGAAGTTCTTGTAGGCCTGCTTGCTGGAAACTTATTTGGATATGAGGCCTGCTGTTAACATCCTATTGGATATTTAATCATTTCTTTCTATCTTATGATATAGCTTGAGGTGGTTGGTTCTAAAATGTTGCAGTGGCTACATGGGAAGGAGTGCTATATTAGTATGAATTAGCCACAAATATGAATTTGGTTGAGCATGGATTCTGGCAATAAATCTCATGTTTGCTTTTACTTGGTGAAATGTTATCATGAAAACCCTACTGTTGCTATCTTAGTTTATTTGTTTATTTTAGCTGCTAAAATGCCAAATGAGCTGACTGACCTTATGTGTTAATTTACAGATGACATGCCACTTTATGGGTAAATATGATGATACACTGTTTTATGCTTTTCATGGAAACTAATACACATTCTGCTTTCTCTCTCTGTGCGAGGCCCATGAACTGGAGACTTATAATCTAATGAAAACAAGAAGGCAAGAAGCTATCCGAGGAGATGGTTAGAAGAGATATCCTATGGGTCATCAAGGAGAGCATTAAGAAGATGGAGGAACTCAGAGACAAACAATTGACTGTGGTTTAATCCTTCCACATTTCTATTTTTATCATTTTTATCAATATTGTCTAGAATTATGATGTTGGTTCGATTGACCACAAGAACACACACTAATACAAATGTTTTATACTTGCAAATACTGTTATATATATATATATATATATATTATTTTTCTTTTTTAGAATAGCCGTGTAGGATTTTATATCCCCTTGGCACATAGGAAAAATCTAAGGATCATGTGAGGTAATAAGCCTCCTTGTTATCTATTAGATATTAAATTTATATTTTAATAAGTCTTGGGTTTCAATGGCTCACACATAATTTTGTTTTCAAAAGAATATTAAAAAGGAAGAAGAGAGAAAAATAGACTTTTGACCCAAAAAAAGGAGAAAAAAAAGAAATTTGAATAATTTTTGATTTGTAGAAAAAAGAAGAAGTGATGAAATGTTTTTCCAAATCTTTGAAAAGGGTAATCAACGAAATTAAAAATAAAAAAACATTCTATTTATGAATTAAGTTCAAATTCTTTAAAACAAAAATAATAATAACAGAAAACAAAGAAAAGGAGTCTTTCTCTATAAATAATAAAAAGTTCTCAAATTTAAAATTCAGCTTTTCTTTTTTCCTCAAAAGTTTGCCAAAATCAAAAGAAAACACTAAAAAAGAAAAAAAAAAGAAAAAAGAGGAAAAATAAAGAAAACAAGAAAAAATGATAAAAAAGGGGAAAAAATTAAAAATGCAAGAAAGGTAAAGAAGTAAAATTAACTCTACTTTTAGCAAATCAAAATACATCAACTAATTCTAAATTCGTTTTATTTGTAAAAGAGAAAAGTAATTTTTATTTTCTTTATCTTTTCATTAAAAAAACAAAAAAAACAAATTAAAAAATTAATAAAGACTTATCAAAACAAAAACAAAACAAGAAGGAAATAATAATAATAAAACAAAACAAGAACGATTAATTTAAAAAAATGAAAAAGAGAAAAATGAAAACAAAAAAATGAATGAAAAAAAATAGGAAAATTTGAAAATGCAAGAAAAGCAAAGAAGTAAAATTAACTTTGACCTTAGCAAATTAAAACACAATAAACAATCCTGAATTCGTTTTATTTGCTAAAGGTGAAAATAATTCTTATTTTCTTTCTCTTTCCTCCATTAAAAGACATAAACAAAACATTAAAAAAAACAAACAAATAAATACCATCTCTAGTTGAACTACATGGACTTTGATCTTCATTTAGGAGTACGTAAGCCTTAGGCTCTCATCCTAAGTTAAGTTCGCCCTTGTAAATAATTATTATTTTTTAGTTTTAGTTTTATTATTTTTATTTCTTTTCTCTTATTTTAAATCTTACTTCTTTAATTTCTTTTTTCTTTTTACTCTTAATTCTATTTTATTTAATCTCTTTACTTTTTATTTTGCATGTGATTTGTTAGGGAGAATTAAAATAGACTAAAGGTCATGATAATTTTGCACAACTAATTTAGGGTAATCGTTTTTAAGAACAGGTGTAGTGGGGTGCCTAACACTTTCCTCATTCACAATCGATTCTCGAATCCGAATCTGGTTTGCAAACTATTTTTCAAATTAAAAAGGCTTTTCTAAAGTTTTGCCTTTACAAAAATAAAATTTTGATGGCGACTCCTGAACCCTAATTTACTTTTAATTTTGATTTCAATTTTTGTTTTCTTTGAAAATCAGAATTTTCTCTTTTAAAAGACACCACGCAGTCACATTTTCGTGTGTGACATCTATTTGGAATAAAGTGAAGGTATATGGAGTTTCCAATTTGAGAAATGAAATAAAAGAGACATAGATGGGAAACTTTTTTTTCCCTTTACCCCCTAAAACTCCGACACTTTTCTCTTACAATTTATCTTTTATTCTAAAAGCATGCAATTACTATTTATCCTACAAACCAATTAATAAAAAATTATTAAAATTACATTAGAATTTTAAACTTAGAATCTCAACCCCTTCCCTTGATCTTATTTCATTAATCATCCAAACAAATTGAACAAAACAAAAACTACATATTTCATTCTTTTTCTTTCAGACAAAACTTATATATAATTGCTTACCTCTTTGCTATTAAATTCTCCTGTTAAAAATTGACATGACTGTCTAATTTCAAATCTCAATCAAAACGAGATTGATTTAATTTCTCTTCAGAAACAGAATGAAGTATTTACTGATAGTAATCGTAATATTTTTCAAAATAATAAGATGAATAGAGTGATAGAAAGACGAGATGGTCTAGAAACCTTTCATATTAATTCTGCACTTTTTTTTTTTTTAAAAATTAGAGATGGAACCCGTAATTTATGCCGTGTAGAGATACCAAAGGGAGTAGTGAGGTATAAAGATATTATATGTGTCTACTTTTTATAAAAGAATCTGATACTAAAGAAGTAAACGAATGTATATAAATTTTATGTCCTTTCCTTTTCTTTTCATTTTTTCTTTCTATTTCCCCATCGCATATATTTCTGTCATTCTATTCACTCCTATCTAAAATCCATTGATCTCTCCCATCTAAAATGTCCTAATAGCCTTCATGGTTGGTTCTGCTATTACTTAGTTTAGATAAGGTTGTTAAAATTTATTGATCTGGTTACTAAATGATTTAATAATCTATATTTATCTCTCAGTTATGTTTCCATTATTTATTAAGTAAAAACAACATCTTATTCAACTCTCAATATTCTCAGCAATTTCCAAACTTTAATTTATTTTCCAATTCTTAGAATAAAGACACGTAAATTCTTCAGTTTATGTCATCATAGGGCTAGGCATATAGATGGCTAGGCATAGAGATGAATTAATTAGTAATTCTAATATCAATTGACTTAGAAATGAAAACTTCAGGGAGTTTTGCCTATTATTTAGATTTCTTTTAGAATTATTTTATCTTGTTAATCCTTATAATCACCAAAATAGGCATATAATTCATGAATTAGATTAGCTAACCCACTTAACTTAGCTCTTTTTTTTTCTTTTTAACTAATCTTAATAATTTTAAAAATTGGAATGAAATTTCAATTTTTGCTATAAGATTGGACCTTTCAAATCAAATTTCAAATGTTTTTGATGACGAAATTTGAATAATTTTATTACTTGTTTTATTTTGTTTTTATTGTTTGATAAGATTTGAACTAGTTAAGTAATTTTTTTTAGGGCCAAAAAAGTAACTATTTTTGTTTAATCGTTGAAGTTAGAAAAAGTTGTTTAAGTAAATTGTTTGTATTTTGGAGATACTTATTATTGTAATGAATATTTTTGTTTTTGTTTTTCTATTTCTTATTTACTTTTCTGACGGGTTGAATAGGTTAGTTCATTTTAATTCACTCGGTGGATTGAATTGAAGTTTTTGGCTGTTTAAAATAGGTAGGATAAATGAGTTGACCCATTTAATTGACAACATCTAATGACCTAGGTTGTATGGAACAAGTTGACCCACTCTAACAACTTTATCAATCCATATCTAAAAATGAAGCTTTTGACGAATGAGTAATTAATGAAATACGTTGCGAAACCACAAAAAACAAGGAACGAACAAATTAAAATATGCCCTTTAAAAAAAATTGTAGGATAGAAGTAAAGCACCGAAAGATGGGATTTCTGTGAGGTGAGTATCTCTTAATTTCAACTTTTGCAAGTTGTCCAACCTAATTTCGCCAATAAGCCCTGATCCACAAACAAAATATGAGAAGAAATCAGTTACTCCTAATGTTAATCGGTGGAGAATTTTATACAAAATTCATATATTAAATGTCATTATTCTCACTTAAACTTAACATTAATTCAAAGTTATTTTTTCCCCCATCTCAATATATTATAATACTATGATTTAACATATATTCAAGTTCATGTCATTTTTCTTTGTAATTTATTTTTAAATATTTTTTCAATATAAAATTAAAATGTACTAATTTTCAGATTTAATAATAAAAAATAGTAATAAATTATTTAACTTCTCACTCTCCCACTTACATTTTAACTTCTTTTTCTTATATCTTCATTATTAATGGCAAACAATTTTTTGTTGTTTCATAATAATATGGTTATAATGGTTAATGTTTTATTTTATTCTAATATATAGTTTTGAGAATTGATGACCAGAAGCCATATAAAATTTTAGTAACTATTTTGATTAGATGTTTTTATTACTTTTACTAAGATTTAACATGAAATATATGTGTATGCCTCGGCATATTTAAATTTTAATTATTTAAATATTGTGTTTAGTATTTTATTAAAAAAAACACAAACCAACATTAAATATCCTACATCTAAAGTATCTTGCATCATTATATTTTAAAAAAATTCAACTAATTAAAAAGATCTTAATAAATTATATTATTTAATTAATTCATGTACAATGAAAAATGAAGAAAGAACATTAATTATGATCTTGTTATGATTTGATTTTTAATATTTTACAATTGATTTGAAATACAGAATTATTAAATATAAAAATAAAAAAATGTGAATAAAAATAATCTTCGTACTCTTACTAAAAAAAATTAAAAAAAGATATACATTATTAAATAATTATATCAAAAATATAAAAAAATTACATTAATTAAATAATCTCATTTTTTATGCTTTTTTTTTTTTAATTTCTATTTCCATCCACCAAACCAAACATCTTCATTACCCGTGCCCCCTAATTTTCCCTTTTCAGCCATCAATTTGTCTGTGTAGGTATGCATGTGTGTTAAATACCTGTTGATAGTGCCTCAACACAATATATCAAAGTTTGACATGCTTAAAAAAAGATGTGTTCGTGTTTTTACGGTGTGTGTCCTTACAGTATATATGTACATGAATGATAAAATAGTAAGAGGAAAGAGAGACCTGACAAATAATTCCCAGACAAATCCAACACTTGAAGTTGGTGGAAGGGGAGAAAATAAAGAAGCATTGAAGGACCATTTGATGTATCTCAACTCATAAACTCTGGTATAGTCCAGACGAAGGGTTATCACTCTCTCAGTGGAGTTGTCACGGTTGACACCCTCCCAACTGCAGCAATCACCATGCCTGTGGTTCCATGAAGCAAGAGCAGAGCCATTTGGGTAATTGAAATTAAAGCATCTTTCAGTTTCAGAAGCCCACCTCTCTCTTCTTCCAAGCACCCCGTACTTACCATTAACCCCTAATAGAATTACCATCACCACCCACCAAAATGGATTTATGAATGAATAACCCATTTTGCAGTATGCTTGCTTAGTTTGCTTGGATATTTGGCTATTTCTTCAACTACGTTCTCTCTATATATACACGGTTCTTTAATGGAAGGTTGGAGTTGTGTGAAAGCGCGTGAAGAAAAATAGGAGACAAAATGTGAAATCGGCCTTTTAACACTGTTATTATTACATTGTAAAAACAATTGGGTACAGTGCTTAACTTCCCAAATTATTAATCAGCATATATATATATATATATTTTTTTAATTAGCTCATTCCACATTCTGTTAAAACGTGATTTAAAAAAAAAAAATCTGTTGGACGGGTAGCACCATACGCCGCATCCTGTTAATTTTTTGCTAAAGTAAACACTAAATGCGAATTCAGAATTTTTTTTTTTTAATAGAAAGGTGCAGACGCATCACTGAAAAGGCCACAACCCACCTATTCAGCAATGTATCTGCAGAATTCTTTTCTAAGAAAAATTTAGCTAAATGTGGGGTCTCTTCCTTCCCGTTTATTGTTTATTTCTTTGAAAAGAAAAAATTAACAGGATATGGTGTATCCAACAATTTTTTTAAAAAAAGTAATTAGTTTCAATGGAATGCCAATGAGTCACTTTGCGTTCTTATTAAAAAAGAAAAAAATTAAGTATCATGATTAATAATTTACATATTAAAAAAATTAAGTATCTGATTGATAATGTAGCTAATTTTCTTTTGATACTGTAGTAAAAGTATCAAAAAGCCAGTGAAATGCGGTGGGACAATGAGAATGCAGATTAGGGGATGTGAACTGAGCGTCTTAAACTCATTTTTTGCTTCCTACGTTTCTAATATACCAAATTGATTTTGTAAACCTTTCTAATAGTTCTAATATCCTGCAAATTAATCCTTTCTAAATTTTCGCATGGAGAAGTTAGTAAGATGCATACACGTGGAGCTATTGTACGAGATTTCCTACGTCTATGCGTCCCAGACACTTATTATGATGAGTTTTATAGTGCCTCATCACCCAACCAATCGTTACGTTATGAAACGGATTAATAATTTTGTTTGTTTAAGAATTATTTTATTCTAATTTTATTCTTTTAAAATAAAGCCCGTTAATTTAATATCCTAATCATTTTATTCAAAATAAATGGTCTTTCCGTCAAAATAGAGAACAAAAGTAGCAGGTAGTATTTTGGTAATTAACCTTATGTAGCTATAGTCAATCTTAGAGTTAATGGCTTTGACAATAAATGATATAAATATAATGAGACAAATATAATTGCAAAAATTAGTCAATTAAAGAAAATTTATAATTGAGAAGAAAGATCACAATAAATTTATATTACTTCTGAAAGCATCAAGTGGTGATTAAATAAAACCAGATTCTACCGAGCTAAAACAAGAATTGAAGCATTAAAAATTATTATTGATGCATTAATAATAATATGCTGAACCCTACTCAACTTGTAATTCTCAAAGTGAAAGAGGTGAATTTACAAGAACATATAGATTATAAATGAAAATTGTCTCAATTATAATTTAGGGAAAAGAGTTATTCTTCTCTACTATCGTTTAATTAACTCCCTTACTTGATTATAGAAATGAAAATGAGGAGGAAAAAAGTATATTATTTTTCACGTAAATTAATGGACTGAAGTCTCAACAATAAACATTCACGACAGAATTCCAAACACCAGCAGCAGCATACTACAGCAATACTGCACAGCAAAACAATATTAATGATCAAAACAAAACAGATGTACATATAAGTATAGCTTCAAGAATTAACCTAAAGAGACAATATACATAAGGGCATCTAAGTTAATTCCTTATAAAAGTGCAAGAGCATTTAATTTTAAATCACTTTCTACAGCACAATAAATCCAAAGTTATCGATAGATCATTTTCTCCACATTACAATAATTGTTTAACAATTTTTGTGGTAAGAAATTCAATGACCTAAATATTTTGACATGTATCATGTCTCTAAGTGAAAATATCCTATGCAATTATTGATGAATGAGTTTCAATTTAAAGAAAACGTTTATTTTAAAATTTTTTTGGGTAAATAGTTAGAATCTATTTAAGAATACAACAAGGAAGGATAAGAGGAAGAGGATAGTGATATAATACTTTTCAACAGGTTCGAGGATAAAGACTAAATTACCCAATCGTGATTATTTTCCTAGGTATGCAAGTATCTTAATTACTCAAGTATTGAATAATACATTTATTAAAAAAATTGAGCTCATATATACAAATAAATAAAGGAACATAATTTATAATATTTAAGACATATAATACATATAAATTTTATTTTATTTTAATTTTATTATATTCAAATATCTTATAAATAAATCTTCAAGTGCTTGAAAAATTAAAATTCTCAAGTATTAAAATATACATTTAGATTTTGTTTGGAAATAACAAAAAGAGACGTTGATGAAGAGAAACCCACCATCCTTTCCAGAAACCTTCCCCCTTGCTTTTGGTCTCCGTGATCTGGGAAGATTTTTTAGGACACCCAGAAACTTGCATGGTGGGATATCCAACTGGCGGTAGTGCTGCATCTTAAGGACAAACGGTGGTGGAGATAAGCCTAACCCGGAGGAGGATAAGCCTCTGCATGCATGCACCGTATTATTATAATCCAATCTAACATTATCTTAACAAAAGAATTCTATATACTAATTATTTGTATGCAAACAATTAAATTGAAGCTTGCATGACCCAATTAAATTGAATCATGTACTTCACAATAAATGCAAAGGCATTTATAGATCATTTTTTCCACAGCGCAATAATTGTTTTACAATTTTTGTGGGAAGAAGTAAAATGACTTAAATATTTTTACATTTATTATGAAGCTATGTTTAGTAGGCAAGAAGTTAAATATAAAAATAAATAAATAAATAGATAAAAAATAATATTTATGCTTATACTTAAAAAAAAGAATTAATATTATTAAATATTAATATATATTACACAAATCTTTTTCCCTCTTTCTCTCCCCTTTCCAATCTTTATATCCTTAAAGTGAAAATATCTTATGCAATGATTGATAATCTGCATCTCAAAACAGATAATCTAAATTAGAGGTGGAACCCATCTCAATACACCCCATGTTCTATTTTTTCCAATCTCTCTAAATTGAAAGGTTTGTGATGGGTTGAACTATTTATAATTTTTTATTTTCTCTTGTTAACTCTTTTCAGTTTTTTTTTTTGTCTTTCTTTTTATTTAAACTAGCTAAGTCCCATGCACCGCACCGGGTGGGTAATTTTTTTTATTGAATCAAAAAAAGATATATGTATACGTAATTGAAAGAAAAAGTTTTGTGTCACTAAACTTATTGAATATATATATATATATATATATATATATATAAAGCTAGTGATAATATTATAACATGAAAAGGAAAAATTAATTACAATAAAAGAGTAAAGACTTAGGAGAAGAGTTGTCATTTTTAATGTGATATATAATTTAGAGGCTACATATAAGAAATATACTTCATACTAAGGTAAGAAATAGAAGTACATGAAGATAAGTGGAGAGATTTTTATTATTTAATAATAGAAATAGAGAAAGTTTAAGTAGATAATGAAAGTTATAGCATGTAAAGAGAATCACATAAAATAAACATAAATATATATATATGTGTATATATATGTATATATATTAAGATGATAAGATATTATCTAGCCAAAGCATGATGGGGGGAAAAAAGGATTCAAAGTTATGGGAGAGTGGCATGAGAGAATGATTTCAACATAGTATAGCTAGTCATAAGAAAAATATTGCATAATAGGGTAAGGAGCAGAAGTAGATTCCTATAGGCCAAGAGATAACTTACATAATTTACCTTGGCAAAATCTAATCCAAACAAAAAGGATGAGTAAAGTCATTGTAGAATGTCATAAGTGAAAGATTCTAAAAGTAAAACACTTAAGTGTTTAGTTGTAAAGAGTAATGGTACAAAATAATTAGACAAAATAGTTAGTGAAGTTTTTCTTGCTTCACCACCTTCTGAGGTTTTGTTGCAGAAAATTGTGGAGCGCTAATGTTAGACAGTCCAGGAATTTATGTTTCAGATATTGATCTCTTAGCACTTAGTGTCTTCAGTGTGCTTGATGGTTTAGGTGTGGAGAATTGGGAGACTATGAGGTCATCCAAAATCTATGTGATTAACTGAGGTGCTATAAGATGATGTGTCCTTAATGGTAGGTGAAAGATCATTTTCATTCTCTGCCATGAATGATGTTGTGTCCTAATGGGGTGTAAGAGATGAAAGAAACAATCAATTACATTTGCAATGAAAGAAATAATTTTGGGGGTATAATTGAAAAAAAAAGTGGAGTAAGTTGTATACCAATTCAAATTCAATGCTGAGTATAGGTGGCAGGTGAGTGAAACTTGAAGTTGATCCTTGATCACGTTCAAATGGCTAATAAATGGACAAGAAATTCATGGTTAGTGTGATATGGAAATCAAAATTTAATGTAAAAAGGAATTAATATATATGTGACCTCATTGCTTGATAGGGTGAATTGGGACATAAGCTCTTCGTTATCATTGATCTAAAGCATAGCTGGAATGATGTCTCTATAGGTCACTGTGAGTTATCTTGATGTTAAGTAAAAAATTTTTTCCCACAAATTCATTGAGTTTGCATGGAAATGAGTAATGTTGTCCTTCCTAAATGTTTGAAAGTGAAAGGGTTAAAAAAATAATAAAATATGGGAGGTAAAGGGTCAAATGTTATGTTAAATGGTACAAAGTAATGTTATGTTTAACTAAGTAGGAAGGTCTTGAAGACAAAGTAAGTCGTAGTTGAAATCTATGTTTGAGAATTTATAAACCAGGAGTTAGAATCATTATAATAAAGGGAAAAATAAATTAGGAGATAGGAATGTTATATATATGAGAAGTAGTATTGCTACACAAAAATTAGATGAATGACATTGTTGTTTGGTGAAACAAAGGTTTAATGATAAATTAGGTATATATGCTTAGTATATGTCTTGGATGAAGAGAAGAAAAGAGAAACAAAAAAAAAAAGGATAAATGTACAAATGCATGGAATTTAATTACAGGAATGTAATGAAAGAAAACAATAGCATAAGTAGAAAAGTGGAAACTAAATATGGGTAACTTTGATTAGAAAGGAATATGATGATCTAAGTGACTGTAAAAGATTGTTGATGATGTATAGGGAAATGTAGAAGAAGTTGAAGTAGTGGAACCTAACAAAGTCTTTGTTGCAAGTCCTATGCTGGATTATGAAGTAACTTTACTGCAATATCATTAAAGATTATAATTGATGTTGTTCTTGTGTCATCCACTACAATGAAATAAAGTTTATACCTGTAACGAACGTAATTTTCGTAAAATGACAAAATGAGCTGTATAAAAGCAAGTCCTCTGAAATGGGCTAGATAATATCTTAAAAAATTTGGGTAGAATCCTAGACTCCTAAAAATAATAATTCTAGGCTCAAATGAAATGAAAAATGGAGTTAGGACAAAGAAACAAATTGTGATAGAAACTAACGAAACGTAATGGTATTTTTGTAAATGAGTGCAACTTTGAAAAAAAATATAGGAGGACTTTTTAAATAAAATTTTTGAGTTGTCCAGGGTTCTCAGAGGCCCTAAAAATCATGGGAAGCCCTGGGATTGGTAAAGCCCCATTGGTGTATGTTTTTTAACATTAGTTGTCTCGAACTTTGACCAGTTTGTTCAGTAAGGTTTTAACTCTAAATTGAGTGATTCTAAAGGAATTTTATTAAATTAGGATCCTAAATTTTATGATGGAAAATACGATTCTAAAAAAGGAGCTAAAACAATGTTGAAACAAAATTGCCATTACGGAAGGACAAAATTAGAATTTTTGGAAAAGTATACTTTTAGAAACTCCCACACACTTCTCCTTTCTTCTCCCACCTTTTTAAGCACAAAATTTTCTGCCCAAAATGCAGAGTATTATCCGCTCTCTTAGACTCACAAGAAGGGGAAGAAAAGGAGGAGAAAAATAAAGGAAAATGTAGGTAAATCTATGGAATTTCATACTCTTTTTTCCTCTAACCTTGCTCGCCTCATTCTTTGCTTTCTTTTTATGGTTTTCTTGAAATGTTTGGTTTTTTTTTTGTCCAAAACTTAAAGGGGTAATTCGAATTTTTCAAGGAGAAGAGAACCAAGGAAAAAAGGCTTTGGAAGTAAACTTGAAACCAATGTAACTACTTGTTGTTGTTGCTTCTTCCTTAGGGGATTTTTGGCTTAGACCAGAACCATATGGGGGAGGGATTTTTTTATCTAAAACCAAGAGGGAAACAAGGGTTTTAGACCTTGGGGAGGTAAAATATGGCAAGAAATTCCAAGAAAAACTAATATAAATCAAGTTAGGAAAGTGTGAAATTTTCTAGGGTTTTGTAAAATATGATTTTATGTGAATATTTTCTTGGCTATTTGAATGTTTCCTTGAGCTCCTAAGACCCTTAGAAACCTCCCCAAATGGCTTTCCCATCAAGGAAAATTCAAAAGCCCCAAGAACCCTATTTATGGAGGGTGTCTCAGCCAAACTAGGAAGAAGAAGCTAGAGGATGTTTTAATTTGTCCTAACCTTGGTTTGGGACTTTATATGATGTTAGAAGATGGGAGAAACCATTGGAAAAAATTTAGGAACCATGGATTGGGAGATGGGATAATGGTATCCATAATAGTGCTTTGTGAAGCAACTTGGTTTTCCAATTGTGCAATTGAATGTGTGATGGCTCCAAGGACCTTAAATGAGTCCAAGAAGTCTAGAAATAACAAGAGAATGGAACCTAGAAATTGAATTCCAAGAATTGCTTCATTAGACTAATTATGGAACCACAATGTAAAGTATGAAACCGAGTGTGTGTTTAAGCTTTAGTTTAGTGTCTTGGCTTGCTTCAATTATGTGATTGTGTGTTCCTTGTGATGTCTAGGCCAAGAGAATAATCAACCACCTAAGTGCTCTTGTGAAATCAAGGAAGGGAGGAATTAGCAAAGTAAGCTTGCATAAATTGAAAGGTAGCTCTCCACCTTATTCTTCATACTTTCTTGTGTACATATGTATGTCATTGTGTGCTTATATATGTTCTTATGATTTGGTAATATGCCACATGATCTCATGGAATTACATTAGTACCAATGTGTACTCTTGAATGCCTTTGAATGTGAGATTGACTCATAAGGGTGAGGTGATGCCAAAAGTCCCTTAAAATGGATGAGGATATGCCAAAAGTCTCAAGGCATGGGTGAGACTAGACCAAAAGTCCCTTGGATGGGTAAGGCTAAGTCAAAAGTTTCTAAACCAAGAGTGAGGCAACTTCAAAAGTTCTAGAAATAGGGTGAGACAAAACCAAAAGTCCCTAGAGCATGAGAATGATCTTGATGTGTAGATTTGGCATGAAATTGTAGCCTTGCATACCTTATGGTTCATAATTGTGTCATTGATATATGTATACCTTGAATGTATGTGAATGAGTATGTGTGAGCTATTGGGATTCTTGGAATCTCACTCCCCTTTTCCTTTTACTCTTGAAATATCTAGGTGGTGCTCAAAACCAAGGAAATGCAAGCCAAGAGCATTGAATGATTACACTTTGTTTATTTTATTGTCTAACTTGTAATAGAATGTCAAAAAAGCTTTTTATATATTATTTTTGGTAATGTAAGACCTTAAGCACTTGTAACATGATGTATAGACTCCATGTAAACCTTATGTGACATTAAATCTATGAAATTGTGGATTTGGACCCTTGAATGGCATGTATATTTAGTGTATTAATAGATGTTGAATGGCCAAAATAAGATGTATGGGGTTTAGGACCATTGGGGTAGTTTACCTAAGTCATAATTTTGCTTTTAAACTTGCCCAAGGGGTGCTAAACTCAAGAGGAGTCCATTTAGACTAAAGTGACTCTTGATAGGGAGAAAAACGACCATTTCATAAAGGCTATACCATTTTTTGTCCAAATGGGCTCTTCTTAGTCTAAAATTTGGCATGTGCCTAGAGCTTATTGAGAGCTTTTTGAAAAGCTAAAGTAGATAATTTTTGGAGGTCTTTGAAATATTTGGCAAATTGTTGAAGTTGAAAATTTTTCTGGTTTTGGTCATTGGTACTGTAGCATTGGTTCGAAAAATGATTTCTATCACACAAGGCTCAAATGATGTCTAATTGTCACAAAATTCTATAAAAAGAAACCAAACATTTCCAGTGACTTGTGTCAACTAGAAGCACCTCATTTAGATATCTAGAGAGGGAGATATGAATTTTTGAAGTTCCTGCCCAGTATCAAGTGCCCCAACTAACCTTAGGTACTATTTGATTAGGTTTTAAGCCTAGGCGTGCTTGAACTAGTTTGTAGTTATTTTTTTCCTATAGCTAACATCCACAAATTTTTAGATTAGTATCATTTGCATATATTGAATTTTTGTGAAATTAATTGGACATTTTTGAAATTTGCTGCAGAAACCTATGATAGCTCCAATGGACAACTAGATCTTTGGACATTTTCAAATGTCAAACATTTCTTATGTTGTGTTTCATGGTCTAGACATATTTTTAGCATGAATTAGACATATGTAACTTTTCAGAATGGCCAAGAATGCATGATTTTGATATTTCTAGAATTAGTTATGATTTTCCAAAATTTGTGACAAAAGTGAAGAAATTTTGTCCGAAAATGCATATATAAATGTTATATGTCTCCTTACTTTTCATAAGCTGTAGGGCACTTTTGATGATGGAAATGAGTTGTATCCATGTAATTAAATATGAGAATGTGATATATGACTTTATATGGTCCATGTGACATTGAATGAAATTTTTATATGTGACGCAACGCTAAGAAACTCATTATTTTAATTGATTTTTCTTGCTCCCTTCATGGGATTCATAACATGAGACATAAAAGTAGCATAGATTGAGCTAGGAAATTATGGTATTACAATACCTATTTATGGTAAGTAAATAGAAAAAATAGAGATAGCATGATTGAGTAAAAACTACTATAAAATAAGGAGACAACAAAACTAACGAATAAGTAGACATTAACATAGAGAAATTGTTGTACATGGGAATGATGGCAGTTGGTGAATTTTTGTATTTTGGACAAAAATTTTTATCATTTTGCACCTTGACCTTACTTTGGCACTTGTTACACCCATCATACACCTATTCGAAATTAGTTTTGATCTTTTGGATAGTGCTTAAAATGATGCATGTTGAGGGCTGAAGAAGATTAACATTAAAAGTATGTTAATTTTTTTGTTTGGTTCTGAAGTAAGAAAAAAAAGGTGATTGAAAAATTAAAATATAAACCTCGATTAGCTGAAGAAGTTAGGAGATGGACATTCGATTACATATAATAAGGAAATCTTCATTGTGTGTCTGAGAAGATTGGGTTGAAAGTTGACTATAGTGTTAAGTGATTGGCTGTGGTGATGAAGACAGGCTGAAAGTTAAAGTTAGAATACCTCAAAGATTAGCATTACTTAGGAAGTAATTAGTAAATTAATATGCAAAATTGTTGGTAAAATTAAACCTTTCTAGCATTTGTTGGACTTGGTGGATCTTTGGATTGAAAAGTACACTTATAGTGTTCTAGAAGATCAAAAATTGCATTTGATCTAAAATAAGAGTTAAGATAGGTAGGAAAAGACATGAGGAAATAAAAAGATAGTTTTATAGTTAGGATAAACAAATTTTTTATGAAGTAGTATAGAAAGTTATACACAGAGGATACTGTTATATGATTGGATTCTTGCAAGATGGAAGACTACTATAATAGGGGGACCAGTGTGTTGCTGAACATATTGAGAAGCAAGTGTGGCAAGTTCACCAAACAGGATACATTGGTTAATGTTATCACTAGTTGACATGTGAAAAGGAGTAGTTATTTAATATAGTCACTGGAGATATAGGAAATGAAAAGAAAGAATTGCATGAATGATTATGAGTAACCTACTATCTCTAATGCTGATGGATATTTTTTGGTTTGTAACTCCATCCTGTAAGAACGCATCTAAAGTGCCAAAGCTATTAAGTTGTCTAATAACATCTGTAAGGATAGGAAAAAATATTAGTTATTGGTGAAATTAATAATGAATAATGTAGTAGTCTATAAAGAATGAGATCATTAGTGGAATGATATTTTGAAACCTATAAGCATGTTAGCTGGTGCTTTTGTTTTGTAAGATGTCCACAATTGGAATGAAATCAAAGTGATACGTGGGGATATTTGTAGTGCATACTTTTACATGTGTGCTATGATTGAAGGTGACTCTATATGGATGGGAGGTAGTCTTCAAGTTGCTAGTGTTACGATGAACACAAAAGTTCTCAATGTAATAACATTTTCCTTCAAGTAAGATTGGAATTTATTTCTTAATGACCATGCTCATTAGGATGCTTGCTTCAATTTTATGCTCCTGCATTAACAACACATGGGAGGTAAAAAACTTAATGTGTAAAATATTCAGAATATGGTATGACTATGTTGATTATGGTTTGCTATGATATAGTATTAGTGAATAGGCCTTCTCATACAAGAAGACCATGTTTAGGGAGTTAATCTGCTGTGGATTGAGGGGTTGTTGTACTATCCATAATCATATGACTCTAACTTGAAATCTTTCTGTTTCCTTAGTTGTATCAACATCCTTGATGAACTAGGTGCACCCATTTCTGTATGTTGTAAGGAAAAAAAAATGAATGGAGAAATAGATAAGATAGTAGTGTCATAAGCAATGAATAGAGATTTAATGATTAACATGAGGAGACAAATAAAGTTTTGAAATCACTAGTAATAAACACATAACATAAAATGAGCGAAAGAATTTTGGTTTAGAAAACTTAGATGTCAATGAAATGGAAATAAATCAGTAGGAGAAAATATGATGTACGAGAGGCATTAATCTATGAGAATGAATGTTGTTAAGAAAATGTATAGAAGTAGAGAAAAGGTGAAGATTTGCACAATAAAGAGAAGGTTGTAAAAAGAAAGTATTTGACAAGAATAAAAGTACCAATTTGAACTGCATGTTAAACACATAAAGGATAAATAGCTCATAAATAGTGAGGAAGAATTAGAAGGTACAACTTTGGAAGTTGAAAGTGTGAATGAACAATTAAAACGCAATATATAACATAATACAACTAGAGGAAAAGATGTTATAATGAGTGAAGATAAAGTAATACATGGTGAAATAAGGTTACCTTTGCAAAGATCTTCAAGGCTTTGAGGAAGGTGCCAACCAAATTTGTAGAGAAACATTATTAAACAAGAAAGAGGACAGAAGTTGTGGACAAAAATGAAATGGAGATGAGTGAGACAGTGCAAATCATTTGTTTAAATGAATGCTAAAGCATGATGATGATTCTCGAGGTGAATAGTGACATGGTTTGGTATGAGTCTAATCAATATGATGATTGTGTCACAAAGTTAAAAATGATGGTAATATAGAGATTAAGAAGTACAAATACATTAAATGCCAACAATGCAATTTGTCAGAAGAAAATGGTTTATTATCACTAAGATGGAAAACCATTTTTTTAGCAAAAAAGGTAATGTAAATCAATGAAGGATACTTGTTTTGTGTAGTTAAAATCAATAATTGATATGAAGTATTGGTAGTGTAGGTGTTTTGTTTAGTGAGTGATGACAATCAGCATAAGAGAGTGTGTGTATTTATTAGTGTGTAGTGTAGTGCTATTCATGAAAATTGGAGAGAAAGCTATATAGTACGAGGGATGAAAGTAAGGAGAGAAGAAACAATAAATGTAAGGCCTTTGTTGTAACAGAAGGGAAAAAAATGCAATATTGAATACTAATGCACAATAGAATGTTCAATAAGAAAGTATTATCAATAGTAACATAAGTATTATATCAAATTTTAAAGTAAGACAATGTTTTTGTAGAAACATGAGAAGTTTAGAAAGGTTAAGAATACAAGCAGAGCAAATAAAAAGTAGATACCTAATTATTCCTTTGCTACTCTTGAAGCCCGTTAGTGTTTGAGTAGAGACTCTATAGGTTTAAAACTTTTGTGTCTTTCGAATTTATTGGGATAAAAATGATAGGTCTAACAATATCGTGCCATGTTCATGGAAGATGCATTTCAATTTTTATAACATAGAATAAAAGCAAAAGTAAAAGAAAATTATTGTAGTCAAATACATAAGAGATATATAACTCCATTAACATGCAATGAATAAGGTTATAAAAGATGGTTTTTCACTGGGTTAGCAAAAGGGAAAAAATCCATGTCTATGTAGATATATATGTATATATTTGTATATGTATAGACATATGCGCACATATATATATATATATATATAATACAATGTATATATATATATAGAAATATGAACTAATTAGGACACTGGTTACCTCATGTAATAGGGATACAAAATAATAACTTTTGAAATTTCAGGCCATATAAAAGATGACATCAGTGTAGTTGAACTAATAGAAGCTGTAATGATAATTTCCTTGTTTCATTTGTGGTCTTGAGTTTTGGTATATATGCATCACTACTCAAGAAGGGTGATATAATTGGAAAAGTAGGAAACAAAAGAATGTAAATGGGAAGCTGCAATTTATCATGCAAATATAGATTGGGTTCAATAAATTCTATAAGTTTAAGTGCAAGCAAAATATGTTAATGACAAATTCTATATAGCTACACTATTTCATAAAGGTACAACATCTTGAAAGAGTGCATAGAGTTTTCAAATATCTTCCAAGAATCTATGAATGTTGTCAACCAAAGAATATCATTAATTTGAATAACTTTGATGATGGTTGAAGTTGTTATTTTGTAGTATGAGTAGCCCATTATTGCTTTAGGCTTAATGTGCAATTACTTGAGAGGAAGGAGGACAATGCTGAATATTTAGGAGAGAAAAGTATATGGGAATTAATATTTAGGAAAATAAATAACCTCAACTAATGAAATAAAGAATCCTAGAAGGAAAGGAAAACATAGCACATTATACCAAAAGGAAGAAAAGTAATAGAAGTAAATGTTATAGGTGGGGGGACCCTGTCTTGAAGTCCAGAATGCTATTTGGAAAAGAGAATTTACAAATGATAGCTTGATTAATAGTTTAAAGTATTAGTTATTAATAAAAAGTAAGGAAAAAAAAATAACTAATAGCTCAAATAAACAACATCCACATATAACAACATGTTCTAGATATATGTAACATTAGAGAGCTGAAAGAATAATATGTCACCTCCAACTTGCTCATCAATTTAATGACTATGCATAGTGAGTCCTAGGAAGACTTGCAAAAAATTGGGAAAAAAATAGTATATCATACTTGATTTTGTAAGAACAACACTTTGCAAAAGAATGTGAACTTTGTGGTGGGTGTTAAGTATTAACACTTTTTTAGAGTAAAGCCACTTAAGCTTGGTTAATGTTGAGTGATGAAGTGCAAACTAAAGTTGAGATCCTGTAAAGAAATAATGCATGATTAAAAGACTTCAACAAAGAAAGATGAATAATATGTTTATGTAATTGGATTTGGGTAACACAATAAATGTAAGAATTTGATGTTAGATTGACATTAGAGTTACATCAACAAAGCAACTGAGGATATCAAATATCAAAGAAGCAAAAGCATATTGCATGATATTGTGAACAGCTTAGAGATACACATATAAACACTGGTATATTAGTAAATGATGCAATGGGGAAGAAATCCCAATGGCAATACAGTAAAGCAAAAATGAAATACCAATAGAAAGGTTAATACAATCATAGGCATTGTACATGAATCAGTAGGCAATAAGTATTTATAGTAATGATATTTCTCATCAATTAAGCTACACAATATTTACGCAATATATTGCAAGTACCTAAGTAGGTAATGTAATTCAAGGACCCAATAACAAAAAGAAGTAGGCATGATATATTTTATGGAGATTTCATACAAGAAAAAAAATAAACCTATATAGTGGGGGTATTTGTCACCCATGTGTTATCCTTGTCAAAGCACAAATGATGCTTTTGTAAGAACAATAATAAACATAATTCCGTATGAATAAAGAGTAGCAAAGAAATACAAAGACTATAGAGAAAACAATGCCAAAATAACAATATAGCATATTGATTTCAAATGTATACCATATTGATGTAATATGAGGAAAATAAAATGAAATGAGTAATATACCTAGTGATAATTGTTGATAATCTACATAGAACGAAAGGTAATTGGCATAAGAGGTATAGTACTTGTCAATGTAATGTAAAGAAATAAATGATTGAGTAAAAGAATGCAAAGCACTATAAAATGTTGATTGGCATATAAAACATGGGTATAAAGGCATAGAGCTAGATATGAGTCAAAAGCAGGTGCAAATAAGAAAATGTTATTGAATTTGTAGAATGTACTAATACCTTCAACCTTATTGGTAGAGGTTTTCAAAGACCTCTTTAAAAACAACATTTCTTGTTTTGGTCTGACGATTATTGCTAATATCATGTATTAAGATTTTCAAACTTGAACGACTATTCACCCTTGAAGTTGCAACATATAGTTGGCCATGAGTGAAAACTTCTCTTGGTAGGTACAAGCTGACTTTAGTAAGTGATTGTCCTTGACTTTTATTTATAGTCATAGCAAAAGACATTAGTAAAGGGAACTGTCTTCTTTGTAATTTGAAAGGGAACCTAATGTCAGATGGACTCATATTCATTCATGGGATGAAAACTTTTTGGTCGATATGTGTACCAGTAATGATAATTACTTCCAAGTTATGTTTTCCTAGCCTACTTATGAGAAGTCTAGTTCCATTGCATAATCTTGATGATTGGTCAATATTCCTAAGAAGCATAACTAGAGTTCCAACTTTAAGATGAAGAAGGTGGGATGGTAGATTAGAGAAATTGATAATATTCAAGAATTCTGTTGGATATAATTGATTAGCTGACACAAGGTCTTCAGTTGTCTGACATAAGGTATTTGAACTTAAATATTCTTGATGCTCACCAGGAAGTAAGTTTAGCTGAAATTATTAACCTTTTCCAGAATTTCAATGGTTGGAGTAAGAACAGCACAATCTTTAAAATATTCAGGGCTTGACAAATTGTCTAACAATGATGGATAAGTGGAAGAGACAATTGTAACAACAGTGATAAGCAAGTCACTTGGAATGTTAATATCAACTTCGCCATCATTAGGCTTTTTAAGTGTACCTTCACTAACTTTAATAATCCAAGCAGGGAAATCTTTTAATGATTGGACATCAGAAGTTAAGTAGTCTAGTAAATGGAAGCTCAATCTTTCAACAGAGGGAAAATGGTAGTGGATGTTAAAGGAAAAGATCCTCCATAATGCTTCACAAGCTAAAATGTACCGACAATCATAGTAATGCTTGATTTCATCATGATAAGTTTGTATGGTAGTGGCATCATTACACTAAAAAAGAGTGGCTATAACTCTATCTGTACCTTTACTGATATACTTGAATAAATACTTGATTGATCTTGATTGATTACATCGTTCAACATTTAAGTGTGATTGAAAGCACTTGAGCAACCTTAGGTTATATGGAACAACAAAGCGATTGTCTGAAAGTATGCCATTTTTTTCAATGGTCCTAGCATCATCTCACTGTCTATAGATTGGGTAGCTGTTATCATCTAGTATAGTGTAATTAGCATATTGCTTGAGGAAGTATTTTGTGCACTTGTTATCTTTCATACATGGTGACTTTGGATTAGCCACTCTACAAGGTTTATGCATCATGTATGATTTAACCAAATCATAGAGCAATGGATCAAAGATTTTATTAAGAATCTCAACATAAATAATTTTATTAATATCATCGACAGTAAAGTATTTATCTTGACTTGCAAGGAACAATAAGATATGTGCATAGGGCAATCCTCGTTTTTGGAATTCAATGATATATATATCTGTGTAAAGTGAAATACAAATTTTTTTGGCTAGGATAGGTTTAATAGAAAAAGTGCAAAGCTTAAATGGTATAAAGAATGATAGAAAGAAATATGAAATGACCTACTTTAATGGAGCCAAAAAAAATTTTTCCTTTATAACTTGCAACAAATGTTGCAGCTTGAGTTTGAAGATCCCACATAAAATGTTTGGACGGCCCTCAGGTCGAAGCCCATTTTGATGGGTAAACCATCTAATCTTAGGCTAAGCAGGGTTGCAAGTGAAGGTCAAGAACAAATCAGGGTATCCTACCCACTTACAGATGGCCATGACATCTTGGTAGTTTTGTATCATATACCTAGTGCCGCCTGTAAAGCTAGATGGTAGGATGACAAGTTTTCTTGTGAAACAAGCTTCAGAGCCTCCTCTAAGTAGAGCATCCTCTAATCCTTTATAAAGATCAATGCGAATTGTTTCTGGTGATTTCTAATATAAGTGAGTCGTTAAGATTCAATTATTGTAAAACCATCCATGATAAACTGCTGAAGCAAATGACAGGTGTGTAATAAAATGGACACTTCATGATCTCTTGTCATAAGTTAAAAGGCTAGGAATTCTTAGATTGTGACCTTGGTTCTTTTCCAAGTTGTCTGCAATGAAGAAGCATGATATGAGATATCCTCCCGATAACCATCCTCCCTATATGGAAAAAGAAGAGGATACTGTAGGGGTAAATATGATGGATGGAGCTCACTAATTCAACTTAGGACTCTAGATTATGTTTCAACAATGATGTCCCTATCGGTAGCATTTAAATCAAAGTCTTCTACAGCCCATGCTGCTACTTCAGATGAGGTTAGAAAATTAAACATTCGACCATCTTGCTGTCTCTTATGTATCAAACGGAGTTTGATATCCTTACACTCACGTAACCTTGAAGCAGTCATGCGATAGGTCTGGACGAAGGGGTTAAACTCATTTAGCATTAAGGACAAACTGTAGACAATTTGAAGGTCTAATCGTGACCTATCATGATCAGAGCTGATAGCATATAAAGGAACAATGTTAATAAGAGAGTAAAGAAAAATGAGAGAGAGAAAGAAAAAAAGCAATAACGGAGATGCTACTTAAAAAAAAGAGTTCACCTGACCACATAAATTCTATTACTAACTTCATTATCCATGTCATAAATATAAAGTTGAGAAAACCTTGGGCTACATCCTTCAATAGAAAGGAGACTACCAATGCGATGGTAATTTTGACCAGACAAAAAAAAAAAGCATAAGGATCAAAATTATTGTTAATTGAATTGTTTATTTTGCTTTCTAAGGAAGTAAATGAAAACATCATGTTGTAAACTCTAATGTTGGCCAAGAATTGCTTAAACACTTCAAACTCCTTATTAAAGAAAAGATTATGTAAATGTTGAGGAGGACCTTGAAGAAGAGGTAATTGAACTTTCCCTTAGGAGCAACATAACAAAAAAGCCATTGTTAATAGATTAGAGCTCCTTTTAGTCCTTTCATTAAACCACATTTTAGATTAACAATGAGAACAAACATAATCAACATCTCTTTCATCTAAATAATCTAAGAACATGAAAGAAAAAATGGAGAAGAAAGTATTAGCACGTGTGTGAAAAGCAATTACATTGAATGAAAATATGACAAGTTATATTTGAAAAGAGTGTACCATCTAGAATAACAGGTGCATAATTGATATTTAGTGTACTGTATTCTTGATATTCTGTTATATATTAATGACCATGTAAGGTCGGTGAAAAATTAAGGAAAAATGATAGGTACCAAAATGCAAATATTGTTACCACTTTAATCAATGTCACAAGCAATATGGTTTTGGGCAATGCCAACAAAATGTGTGTGCAGGTCACCATCTTCACCATCTAGGAAGAATGACATTAAGCACGAGTTTATAGCACTAAGAAGTAAAATAAGAGAACTAAATACTAATGCATTGCACCAGATCAAATTAGTGATTAAGATTGACAGCAAGGTTAGTAATATTCTTCAAAGTTTGTCGATATCCCTGATTACACCTCAAAAAAGGTGTAAAGTCATTGGTTCCCTTTGAAGGAATGTGTTGGCTAGATAAAACATTAGTTAATTATGATTCAAACAATTGTCGAGAGTCTTTAGTGATACATAAACTGGGAGTTGCTAAGCTACAATCTAACAAGAAAGTAGAAGGTTAAAAAAAGTGAAAATATAGATAACACAGACAAAGATTGACAAAAAAGCCACAACATAAGACAAACCATCATTGATTGGAAAGTGTAGTAATAGTTGAGAATTGTCAAAGGACCAAAGAGTTCTATCTGATAATTTACCCTTAAGTTAAATACTGGAAAAAGAAAGTGAAAGAGTTGGATTAGCTGCTTTTAATAGGAATTAAGTCAAGGAGTGTAAAAAGGTGGTTGATATAAGGAAATGGTCATCTATAAAACCTTGGATTATTGACATTCTTATGAGAGACATTGAAGGGTTAGTTCATTATGTTCTGACATATCTCACTCAATGGTGTCCTAGGACAAAATTGTTGAGTAGAACCATCATCATAGGTATGATTCTGAGCCATTTGTTTAATTGCAAGAATCTTTTCACTCTTTCAGCCTATATGGCGTAATGGGGTCTTTGAAAGATAAATAGTTTCATCTGTTGTATATGTAAGATCCTGATCACATTCGCCATTGAAATTAGGATTTGTTATCATTTGCTGGATTGAAAGTATTCACTTAAAGGTTCGACCTTTCTTGCTCAAGAGAGTCTTTGGATGACATATATTTCTATCCATTGAAGTTGCATCAAAGTCTTTAGGAGAACCCAAATTGATGCTAGAGGTTTGAGCCATTTCCTTAATTGCAAGTAGTCTCTTAGACCTTCAACCTTTCCTTGTATCTGAATTAACTACAATTAATGGAAGTAAGAACTTATATGTATTTGCAAACAAACTAATCATGGGAACATGTCTATAACTCAATTGCAGGGTCAAATATTAAGGCTGCAGAGAGGATCTCAACATTTCAATATAGCACAAAGGATTTCAAGACGAGAGATAGATTGTACATTATAGATTCAATTGATAATTGAAATTTTGATGAGTAATATTCAGAGATTTTTTTTTTTAGTAATAGATTGTAGATTCAATTAAGGAATGAATTGAAATGTGAAAGTTCTAGAAAGAAACCTATAAGATACATGGAAAGAAATAAAGAGGGATTAGCAATAATTAAAGGCAGATTAAATTTAACTTGAAATATGCAAAATTATTTGATAAGACAGTATAATATTTGTTGGAATGAAGATCCAAGAGCAAAATGTATAATGCCTAATTTTTTCAATATCATAGTTGGAAAAAAGAGGAGAAATTTTATAGCGAACAAAGTGAATATTGGACATGATTAAAAAATTCAAGTAACAAATATAAAAGCACCATCCAAATGCACAAGAAATGCAATGGATAAAACAATCAAACAAATGAAAGAATAGTAGAGGAATTTTAGTGGAATAAGCACACTACTTGTATCTCAGAGAGTGCAGTCCTCCATTAATGGATTATGCAGAAGTTTTGTAGGTTGAGCAAGTGAAGGTGGAACCCTTGGCATGCCTCCGCAGATGATGTAAGCAACAAATCTAGGAACCTCATACCAAAATGTGGAGGTTTATAAAGAAAGATGAAGAAATGGAGGAATGGTTGATAAAGAGGAAGAGACAATAAAGAGGAATAAATGTAATAGAAATTTTAAGCTGAGAGAGGAAGAAACAAACATAGAATAAAGGATGAATAGGTGCAAAGGAAATTAAATGGCAAAGAAGGAAAAAGCAGAGGAGGGAAGAAGAGGGAAGACAGGAGACACTATAACAGATAGGATGAGAAACAACAGCTACACATAGGAGAAAAGTTACTACAGAGGGAAAAAAGCATAAAAAATTGAAATGGGGAAGACACTGCAGTTAACAGGATGCAAGGAAAAATGGCTAAAATAGTGAACAGTAGGGATGGGTCCACAAAGAAGGAAAAATGCTGTAGGAAAAAGAATTAAAAAAAGAATGAAAAGGGGGAGAAACTGTAGTAGATAGGACGTTAAGAATAGTAGTTTAGGAACAATAACAAATGAATAGTTGGAAAGCCATGAGTTTTATAATAGTAAAGATGATAAAGATAATATTAAAAGTTTTACTAGTAAAATTTTTTCTACCTTATTAATAATATTATAACTTCCAATGATAGAGAGAAGCTTGAAACTTCACCTGTCAAATCCACCCAATTCTCTCTCTCTTTTATTGTATTAACCTTTTTTAAGTACGAAATTACATGGAATTGCAATTGCAGCCAAAGAAGATTCAATTTTTTCCCCATTTTATCAATGCCTTTAACTGTTCCTAGTCACGACTAAAATGACATTCTTCCTCTTTTTCAATTCACATTGGTAGTTAAGGTATGTGGCCAAGTCAAGTCTATGTCACCTTACCTATATTTCCATAATGGTAATCTTAGTCACCACTGAAATAATTTCTAACCTCTAATTGGTCATAATTAAAAAAACATTCTTCCGTCTTTTCAATGTTTCCTACTAGTAATCAAGGTATGAAGCCCCTAAAAAAAATATTTATAGTTAAGGTACTAGCACTTGTATGCTTTAATTTTAAGAACCCAAAAATTTTATTTTAAAGTTTCTTCTAAGAATATTTTATGTGAACAAATTTTAACTTGAAGTTAAAAAATAAAAAACTTTTATAAAACTCTATTTCTTAGAATGTTGGAAGAAGAAGAAGAAGATTTTTCTTATAATAAAAGAAGATTTATTTTACTATTTCTTTTAAGAATATTTTGTATGAAAAGATTTTAACATGAATTTTAAAAAAGATAATTTTATTCAAATCTCTATTTCTTGGGATGTTAGATGTTTTTTAAGATTCTTAATTGATGTTGGATGTTTATAGAGAAGAAGAAGAAGAAGAAGGAAATTTATTTTACAATTTCATCTAAGAACTTTTTGTATGAAAGAAGAAGAAGAAGAAGAAGAAGAAGAAGAAGAATAATAATAATAATAATAATAATCTGTGCTTTGTAGTTTGATTTTTTTTAATCACTAACAAGCTTGATGTTTAATTTCTTATTATCATGTAATAAAGATATGGGAGAACATGAATTAGATTACAAAAATTTATTTTTCTTGGATCTATCTTGAAAATAAAATGCCCTAGTAAAATATAAATTTTATATGAATATATGAAAAGCTTGATAAAATGAGCATATGCCATAAATTAATATCTAAGCACTTAGCCAACCATTTTGAGTGAAGAAGAAGAATCTGCTATGCACTTTGTAGTTTGATTTTTTTTTTCTTTATCACTAATATGCCTGATGTTTAATTTCTTATTAGCACATAACAAAGAAGTAAAGAACACGAATTAGATTAAAAAAATAATTTTCCTAGATCTATTTTAAAAAGAAAATGACCTTGTAAAAAATAAATTTTATATGAATATATGAAAAGCATGATAAAATGAACATACACTGTAAATTAATATCTTAGCACCTAACCAACCGTTTTGAGTGAAGAACTTCTCTAATAAAGCCAATCTTTAAGAGCTTATTTACTTCTTACATAAAGGCAATTCTTTTGAGTTCACAAAAAATTCTCTTTTACTATTTAATGGGCTTCTTAGTGGGGTCCCTTGTTAGCTTATGAACCATTATTTTGGAATTGATCTCTTTCATGTTTAATGCTAAACATGCAAAGACATCATTGTTCTTGATAAAAAAAAAGGAATGTTTTTAACCTCGTTAACTTTTCTAAGGTCAATTTCTTGCCTAACTAAAGATATTTCTCAGGGTCTTAATTAATCTAAAATTTTTCCAATTCACTTTGAACTTCCAATCATATCTCTCTTTATTCACTCATGATATCAAGGTTCTTGATAATTGATACCTCCTTCCTTTTTTTCTAGGCATTTTTCTTAAGAGTTGTTTTCTTATAAAGATTGTCAATAGCTCTTTAGAGCATATATATATATATATATATATATATATCAGCTGATTGCTGTAACACCATAATGTCTTAACCTCAATTAATCTCCTTCTAGGCTCGATTCTATATGATTTCCAAAGAACAAGTACAAACTGTGACATTTTCATGCTATAAAACGGGGTTTCAAACATTCATCTTCTGCCCCGTGGGTCTTGTGAACCCATCATTCACATTCTCTACTCACACTCCATTTATACGACTCAATCATAGCATAAAGCAAACCATAAACCACGGATATGAAGCCAAAAACCAAGAAAATGCAATTTCTCACATGGGCCAAAAAGTTAGATTTTTGGCTCAAATTTTGGAAAATCACAACTAATTATAAAAAAATGGGAATCAAGCAAACCATAGATTTTTGGAAAGCTCTAGGTGTTAACTTTACACTAAAAATAATTTCCAACTACAATCTCAGCGTTTGGACCATATTTGACATTGAAAACAAGATAGAGGTCTGGCTGTCCCTGACACTGGTGCAGCTTGCTGTCATGAACTTCTGAAATTCATAACTAATTCCATAAAAATCCAATTTGGGAAAACTATACCAATTTAGAAATCTACAGATGTTAACTAGAGGAGAAAAATAAGTCTAGATCAGTTCAGCATCCCCTAGACCTAGAAAACTTGGAAGTAATGAAGGTCGGATGGCTTCCCTGATACTGATACAGAACTTCAGAAGGTTCGTTCTCTCTCTACAAACCTCCGATTTAGGTGCTTCTAGTTGGTATAGGTCACTGTGGTTGTCTAGTTTATGCCTATAAAATTTCATGACAATTGGACTCCATTTGGTCCATGAATGACACAGATTCATTTTCGGACTAGTTGCACAGTACTATGACCCAAAACCATCAAAATTTCCTAACTTCAACAATTCGCCAAATATTCCCTAGACCTTCAAATATTATGTACTTTAGCTTCCCAAGAATTTCTCTACAAACTCTAGAGGCATGCTAAATTTCATATTAAGAAGAGCTCATTTGGTCATACTTTGACGGAACTCACAAATTTGGCAGTTTTGACACCCAAAACAGTTCAAAGTGGGTCCAAATGGTCTCCCACATGTTCTTGCATCTCATGGACAAGTTTTAAAGCATGAACATAGTATATATAAAATGTTCAAGTGGTCCAAATCATTATACATTTCAAACTCACTATGCTACGGGCCAAAATACACTATTGCATACAAACCACAAAAGGGACAAATCCCACATTTTCATTGCTTTGGCTCTCTACATAGTTTATACATCATTTTTCCATACATTTACACTTGCTTCAATATTTACATCTTAAAAATAATAGGTGCATATTCATTTTTAGCACCTCTTTACATCAAAAGAACCAAAATAAACTAACATCTATCTAAATATGCTCCTAGGCTCCTTGGTGTGTACTTGAATTTCCTTGAGCTCCACCTATCATGTTAAGATGGGAGAGGGAAGGAGGTGAGATTCATGGAATCTCAGTAGCTCATGTACTCATTCAAGGAAGCAATCAAGGCATATAAATAAGTCAAAGCATGCAAATAAGCATCAACTATTCACAATCATACAATACATGATTTACGTGCCATGAATACCATATCAATGCCAAGAATGAGCTCTATGGACTTTTGGTCTAGCCTCACCTGATTTTAGGGGCTTTTGGATGGCCTCACCCTTGGTTTAGGGACTTTTGACTTGGCCTCACTCAGTTATGAGACTTTTGGCCTTGTCTCACCCAGCCTCAGGGACTTTTGGCTCTACCTCACCCATCTCAAGGGACTTTTGGCACTACCTCACCCGAGCAATTTTCACAATCCCACACATAAGCATATTGGTACCAATGTATCAAGGCAATAACATATGGCATGTCTCACACAACAAGCAAATACACAAGCATATAATGACTATTACATCCAAGAATGCAACAAGAAATAGTGGAGAGCTACCTTATAAGCCAACATAAGTCTTCCCTTTCAATTCCTCTTCTCCCTTCTTGGTTTCACAATCATAACTAGATGGAGGTGCTTCTCTTGAGCCTAGACACAATAAAGAGTATGGGATTATTCACAAAGCTAGGGGGTTCTTTAGCAAACCCTACAAAGCATATATTCACTAACTCTTCTTCTCTATCAAGCTCTCAAGTTGGTAGAACCAACATACTCAAGGAAAGCAAAGAAGAAAAAGTGAAGATACATGAGTTCTAGCCTTCTCTAAGAGTGGTTTTCCACTTTCCCTCTTCTGACCCATGCCTAAAACCCAACTAATTTAATAACCAAAACCATAGAAAGAGAGGGCAAAGAGAGAAGAATAAGATTCTAAGAAGAAAAGAGAGGGAAATCTTAAGCTTGCTTACCTTTTCTTTGTTCTTCCTTCCTTCTCTTGGTCTCTCTCCCTTTCCACGCCCTTTTTCTCTCCTTTGGTCGAAGCTTAGGTCAGTTAAATGAGAAGGAATGAATTGGAATGTTTTAAGAAGTCAAATTATCCCTTTTTACACTTTTCCAGACGAACCCTTGCTATAGTGAAAATTAACCTTCGCTACGGCGAGCATGTATCAGTCCCAGACCCCTGTTTTCGCTATGGCGCACGCTACGACGAGCAACTCCTTAGTTTTTGTATGGGATGCCCGCACTCACTATAGCTAGAAGTATTCTCGCTATAACGAACAGGTACCTTCGCTATAGCTAGACCATTTCTCGCTATAGCGAGTAGGTACATTCGCTATAGCTAAGTCATTTCTCGCTATAGCTAGCAGACTTAGAAAATTTTAGGACTTTGAAAATTTTCAACTTTCAACTTTCAACTTTCTTCTTTCTTTTTCTTTTCTTTTTTTTAGTTGTTACATTTCTACCCCTCTTAAAAGAAATTTCGTCCTCAAAATTTAAAGACATACCTCAAGGGAATAACTCTGGATATTTTTGCCTCATTTCATCCTCCAATTCCCAAGTTGCTTCCTCAGATGTTAGACCTCTCCAGATCACTTCCACCAGAGGAATGTTCTTGCTTCTCAGCTGATTTAACTTAGCATCCACAATTCTCTCCAGTCTCACTACATAGGAAAGATTTTCCTACAATTGCACATGCTCATATTCTATGACATGTGAGGGGTCTGGTAAATACTTTTTCAACTGAGAGATATAAAAAACACCGTGGATTTGGGCTAGGTTAGGAGGTAAGGCTATTCAGTAAGCCACGGGTCCAATTTTCTCAAGGATTTCAAATGGACCAATATACCTAGGACTGAACTTCCTTACCCTCATTGACCGACCTACTCCCGTCACTGGAAATACTCGAATGAACACATGGTCTCCAATCTCAAACTCTAACGGCCTCCTTCGCTTATCGGCATAGTTTTTCTGCCTACTCTGGGCCTTGAGGAGTCTCTTTCTAATTATTTCTATTTGTCAGGTGGTCTGGTCCATAATCTTAGGTCCTATCATACTCCTCTCACCTAGCTCAACCTAACATAAAGGGGATCTACACTTCCTCCCATACAAAGCCTCATAAGGGGCCATCTGAATACTGGAATAGTAACTGTTATTATACTCAAACTCTGCTAGCAGTAAATACACATCCCAGTTACCCCTCATTTCTAACACACATGCCCTCAACATGTCTTCCAATGTCTGGATGGTCCTTTCAATCTGACTATCAGTCTGGGGGTGATATGCAGTGCTAAACCACAACCTGGTCCCTAAGGCATGCTGCAATGACCTCCAAAAGTTCGATGTGAACCAGGTGTTTCTATCCAAAACTATGATACTGGGTATTCCATGAAGTCTCACTATCTCTCTGATATACAACTGGGCCAATCTATCCAGTGTATGAGTAGCCCTGATAGCTAAAAAGTGTGCAGACTTCGTCAGTCTATCCACAACTACCCAAATAGTATTGTGTCCAGAGAATGTCCTGGGTAACCCCATAACAAAGTCCATGGCTATACTATCCTACTTCCACTTAGGGATATTTAGAGGTTGCAACAACCCACCTGGCTTTTGATGTTCTTACTTTTCCAAGTGTTATTAACTTTCCTATTGTCATTTTGGGAGACATAATTCCATAAGAAACCTTTTTGGTATGCCTTACAAACTACAAGGATCATAGTTGGTGTTTCATAGTTAGGATAGGTTATGCAACCTTAGTGTGTTTATGTCATGATGTCCTTACTTAAGGAATTTCATAATCAAAAGATGGAAATGCAGACAATAAAGAATGAAAGTGCTCAAGACTAAGGATTGGTGATTACCCTATCCACCAATAATCGACCTTACTTTAAAATATCCAAATGATAATGCCTGAGGGATGGCCTATCCCCTTGTAAAGAAGCATGAGGTCTTAAGATTATATCAAAATGGTCCTTAGACTATTTTATATTATGGCCAAAACCATGGTGATAATGACAATATCTGTCTTGGTTATGGTTTTCTCTTGGAGTTCTCATTGGCCGGCCTTTTCCAAAATGTTTCCTTCTTTACATTCATTAAGACCTAAACTAAAAAGACTATTAATGCTATATAAAAGTCCTATTGAGGTTTACAAAGATTCATGTTTCTCAGGTTGACTTTTCTTTTTGGCCTATCATTGATGAATTGTTAAGGTTGCTTGTCTCTTTTTTAATCTTTAAACTTTCTTTCCTCTTTTCTTTTTTCATCTTTTGGCTTTAAATAATTTTTATTGTTTAGATGTGCTATGATACCTTTTGCATACGTTTAGACACAATCTCAAGTTACTTTATTGTTAGAGAGAATTTCAATTTTTGGGATTTTAATCCACATTGATAACTATCCCTTAATTTGGACTCTTTATAATATATAACTTTTCATTGAAGCAATTTATGTAATGCTTCAAGCTTTCCTTTTCCTTCTAGTACATCCCTAAGAGTGTAGATGCATTTTGAGTCTGCATTCTACTTATCATGAATTAAACTTGGAAATGCTTGATAAGCTTGCCATAACTACTAATTAAATTTTGAGGTAAGTTGTTAGATCACATCCTTACTTTATTTTTATAGTGAAATTCTGTAAATGATGGATGAGGTTAGCCTTTCCATCTTATAGTTTAATTGATATAGGTTTGTACCTCTTTGGGGGTTGTACCCTTCATATATCATTTGTGAATAGGGAGTTGTTTAATCCCAAAAGGCCAATGTCTTTGAAGTAATCTACTTAAAAGGTATTATTGCTTCCTAACCTTAAGATTTTCTTTAGAACTTCTTGTTTTTCTTTTTTAAGCTTAATGCTTCTCCTTGACTTTCTTAAGCTCCTATAGGAGCTTACTATCCTTTTTTATGCATTCTCTAACTTCATTTGCCTTTTAACAAGCATTACCTTACTGAGGGTTCCTAATTTCATTTACCTCTCAAAGAGTTTTACCTCACAAAAAGTTATTAAGACTTCTTTTTGTGTCCTCTTCTTAAACTTCTTCGAAACACTTCTTTTCAGGAATGACATTATCAACATTATCCTTTCTCTAAAGACTTGCAATCAATATCATCCTCTTATAAAGGTACATAGTTCTCATCTAAGGGGCTTTTGCACACCTCTCTTTTTATTTTTCAGTGTCAACCTAACTTGCTGAAGAACGCTTCTCTATCGCTTATGCAATTTCTTTATTGTTAACTACTTTCCCGTTTTTAACTCGTGTGCCTTTAGTTCTATAGGATTTTTCCCATGTGGCTATGAACCACTCTTATATTCTATCATATATTGTTCTTGATGGCACAAGATTTAAAGGATTCTAACATCATAAAGTTATGGATTGGTAGAGGTATCCATCATGGCAGGGCCAAAAGCATTACACATCAACGGATTAGTGATGCTACCTATTCTTGTACGGTTGGTAGTGTTACCCATCTTTGCTAGAGCGACAACATTAACCACTACCTCGATTCCTATTAGGTTCAGCAAATTTACCTTACCTAGTGTATTAAGAGGATTTAGGACATCATGGCATTCATCTCTACCATATTGTGGTGAAGATGTAGCTTGGCAACAATCCAATGGATTTCACTTGAAACTTTAGTATTATTTTAAGATTATGTTAAGATTGTAGGAATCATAAGCCTAGAGTGGAAATACATTTGTATGATTTTAATTAGGAAAAATTAGTATAGAGGACCCAGATTACCTAATATTTATTAGGAAGGACTTTAAAAATCAAAATTATTATGCAAGACCAAGTAAGAACCGATGGACACAAATGCCCTTCTCTGTTAAACAAGTCGTTCTAATCCAAAAGTGCTATTTGCCCTCTAAACATTATTCTCTTCCTCCTCAGCCCTTCATTACTTATCATTCAAAAATTTCTCTTGCAATTGATAACTAAAAATCCTTGGATGGTTTTTCCTACAACCAGTCACTAAAAATCCTTGGACAGTTTCTCACTGGACGAGCATCCTTCAATAGTTTAAACGATGCATGCTAGAGCTAGCCTTTGATAGGTTCTTTCTCGCTCACAAATTTGTGAGAAGCAACGGTAAACAACATTTTAAAATTGAAATATATCTGAGTATTGTTAGTGAAGAAAATTTGGGCAGTGAATGACAATATTCTAGAATGGCAATTACAATGGCATCTGATGCCGTAGTGATATAATGGCAGCTGCAATGGCATTAACTTAAAGGAAGCAAACCAGAAAGATATAATGCATTGATTATTTCTTCCTTAGTATTTTGTACTATTGTAGTTATTGTGAGGCTTGTAAAAGAATAATTATAAATATTTGATTATTATGATTATAATACGATTATAAAATTCTTTGAAGTTCTTTTTTCTGCTGCCATAATCATCTAAACTCAGATAGCTTGAACACAGTAGTAAATTCCCTAAAGTTCACTAGTAATATCTTTAAAATTTGTAGTAAAGGACCTAAACTACACTAATAATTATATTCTGGAAGGTCTCTAAAAGTAGGCATAAATTTCTTAAATCCAGTAGTAACATCCTAAATTTCATAGTAATAGTCCTAAAACTATATATCATTAGATTATGAACTTGAAATAGGAAGAAGGATTGACAAAAATGAAAATTAGAGAAAAGAGTTTCCCACCCTATGATTCCCTTTAAATTTGAAATGAGAACATCCCTCAGCATGAAAATTAAGAGGTGCAGTAATTATAAGAGGAGACTCATACTCTCTCACTCACTCACAAACCCCAACAGCATATCATCAGAGCCATGAGTCTTATCCATGCACAGAAAGAAGATGCTGCAACCAATGACTCCTCCAAATATGCATTTAGTAGCCCTGTTATTAGCAAACTTTAAGAAGTTATATCAGAACCAAAAATTTCTATCCTATAACAAGGCTTCAATAATTATTGTACTGGTGTTAGTGTTTTTTTCCCGCTCATTGCATATTGTTATTATTTGTATCAATTGGCAGACATTTTTTAACATTAGAAAAATTGATTTATGAAAGCTATGAAATCTTCTTATGCAACCTACCAAGAATTATAAAAATTCTCGTAGGAGGAGATAGAAAACAAAATAGAAGTTGCCGATGCTTTGGTAGTTAAACTTCTTCAGTGATTTAATCATTCAGTATCCATAATGAAGACTGCTTCACAACACCTATCAAAAGGTATTTGATCCATCAAAATCTAACATTATGAAGAATACTGGGCTACATGACATCATATTTAGTAACACATACTGCTTCAAAATCCATTAGATAATTAGGAAAATTACCAATTAGATCTCTAGTTCATAGAACTTTGAGGACTAATAAAATCATATAAAATCTTAAATTTAGTTACATTTCTATCATAATGTTTGCATGGTGTGGGTGAACTGATTAATTGGCCAGCACTACCTTTTGCTAAACATTGTTAGTCTTCTACCATTGCTTGTGAACATCTATTGGCCAACATTAAACTTTGGGGGATACTGTTGGTATTCTACCTTTATTATGGCCATTGTCTTCTACCATTGCTTGTGAACATCTTTGAACATGCATGCCCAAAGAGTTTTAAGATCTCACTTAATCGTAAAATCGTAAACTCCTGTTGTTCTCTGTTATAGTGTAATGTTTACTTAGTATGGATGAAGAAAAAGAACTAACTAACTGTGATTACCATTATATGAATTCTGCTTATCTTCTACCATTGCTTGTGAACACACGTTAACTTTGTGGTGGAACACGCATGCAATTCATACATTGCAGGTGGAAATTGGAGAGCTTAAAAGATGGTTAACTGAAGTTATCAGTAATTGTGATGCACTATGAAAAGAGTTGTAGCGGAGGGCCCTGAATCTCTTTGATCATCTACCAAGCCTTTTACAGTTACTAAAACTGACCAAGGAATGAGCTAAATGGATTTATTGATATGCTAATATTGAAGGCTTTTTTGTACGATTCAATAAGTAGCAATCTATGATATACTATATCTCTCAAATTCCCATGATTAATGGCAAAGTCTTCTTCTTCTTGTATTTTGCATTGTATACAATATTTGGACTAGAGTTACAAGGACCCAGATCTACATTGTATATAATATTTGCTATTGTTTATCATAAATTAATCATTTTCACTTTCTCTTACCTTGTACAAGTATGGAGATTTGAAGCTCCTGACCGCTTTTGTCCCATATAGTAGACTATAAAGTGAGACTATATCTAATGATACATTAGATATGTGCATGCCTTTGCATAATTTAAAGTCAAAACCAACACTTAGGCCAAAGTATGACATTAAGGATGAATGAATGGTATCAACAAAGCACTGATGAGGCTTAGGTCAGTTACTATCAAGTTGTATCTATTACTACAAAGTTTAGGGGTATTATTATGGAAGTTTAAAAAATTTATTACTATGTTTAGGATCATTACTACAAAGTTTAAAGTTGTTATTACGCAAGTTGAAAAAAGTTACTATAAAGTGTGATTTTGTGAATCTAGTTTTTACATCTCCAGTTGTTTTCATTAATAGATTTTTTCCTTTACCTTTGTCTACAAATGGAGGTCAGATTGATCAAATCATGTTATATTATATATCTGCTATTTCTTTTCTCTTACTACTTTATTTACAATCTTAGATTTTTCATTATTAATCAAGTTTTTTTATGTTAAATTCAACTTTATCCCAAGATTACAGTCTACTTGGGAAGGGGATAGATGAAAAATGAAAAGCTAATAAAGATACTTATTGCACTTAATTGAAAATTCTGGTTGATACAAACATTACATTGCTGAAGACCTAGAAAACTAAGCAATTGATTGTTATTATAAGGGATAAAAATTAACAAATTCAAATAATAAATATGACTAGTATCATTTCCAAGAACCAATCACTACATAAGTAAAAGGAACGAAAGAAATAAAAAAAAACATTATTGATATAAAATTGACCTTTGACTACTTGCAAGTATTCTTAAATGGATTAAAGAAGATCCATAACAGATTTTCTATCATGGATGATAAGAATGGCTCCCTTCACTTGAATACAAAGAGAAGTTGCTATAGTTGTTATGCAGGGATTGAAAAAAAGGGAATGCTGTAGCTGTTATGCTTCCACACCTCTCCTCATTCCATGAATATGCTTGCTGAAAATAATAAACTTAACTTATTAAGTAACCAATAGAAAAAAGAACAGAATAAGAAGTTTCCCTTTTGTTTTACGTATGGTAAGGCTTCTGTTACTATATGATAATGACATTGTTTGTGATGTGTTTGTTGAAATGCTTGTTGTAGTTATCGTTGTTGTCAAAGAAACTTCCACAGGCTTTCTTAAATGGATTCTCTCTTTATGCATGTATCTCTCACAATGCTTTGAGCCTGGATATGCTTCCTTTGAGCATATCCATTTCTTGCCATTTGTTCTTTTACACTTTCTTGGCTTTGAGTCTACTTTTCTACCATATCCCATTTGAAGGCATCCCTATCCAACTGTAGCCATATAAAATTAAAAAAGAAAAAAGAAAAAAGAAAAATTGAACTATAAACTTGAATCAACTAAAAATAATGTACTTCATTCTTACTGGGATAGAGGGGGAAGAGCCTCAAAGAAGAAGACATTGAAGAGTCTTGGCTTCTTTGGATAAAGTAAATGAGATCTTGTAGGATGTGGTTTTTTAGACTAAGTATTTAAAGATAAGAGTTTGTTGTTTAAATTCTTGTCACTAAATTATTGTGAAAGGAGACCTATCTCTTGCACTTGTTGCATTGATCTTTTTTTATACAAAAAGCTTTTATATAAATAAATATTTTAACCATATACTAATGAAGAAAAAGAACTTGGAAAATTTCAAAGACAAAAGGAAAATGGATTTCTTTAAGTGTTTGAATTGAAGGACATATTTGGAGGAGTCATTAGTTGCAGCATCTTCTTTCTGTGCATGGATAAGACTCATGGCTCTGATGATATACTTCTAGGGTTTGTGAGTGAGTGAGAGAGTATGAGTCTGCTCTTATAATTATTGCACCTCTTAATTTTCATGTTGAGGGATGTTTTCATTTCAAATTTAAAAGGAATCATAGGGTAGGGAACTCTTCTCCTCTTATTTTCATTTTTGTCAATCCTTCTTCCTATTTCAAGTTCATAAGCTAATGAGATATAGTTTTAGCACTATTACTATAAAATTTAGGGATGTTACTACTACATTTAGGAAAATTTATGTCTACTTTTAGAGACCTTCCAGAATATAATTATCAGTGTAGTTTAGGTCCTTTACTACAAATTTTAAAGATATTACTAGTGGACTTTAGGGAATTTACTACTGCGTTCTAGCTATCTGAGTTTAGACGATTATGGTAGTAGAAAAAGGAACTTTAAAGAATTTTATAATCTTATTATAATCATAACAATCAAATATTTACAATTATTCTTTTACAAGTCTCACCATAACTATAATAGTACAAAATACTGGGAAGAAATAATCACTGCATTACATCTTTTTGGTTTGCTTCCTTTAAGTTGTTGCCATTGCAGCTACCATTATATCACCACGGCACCAGTTGTCATTGCAGTTGCCATTCTAGAGTATTGTCATTCACTACCCAAATTTTCTTCACTAACAATACCCAGATATATTTTGATTTTAAGGTGTTGTTTACCATTGCTTTTCACAAATTTGCGAGCAAGAAAGAACCTATCGAAGGCTAGCTCTGGCACACATCGTTTAAACTGTTGAAGGATGCCTGTCTAGTGAGAAATTGTCCAAGGATTTTCAGTGACTGGTTGCAGGAAAAACCATCCAAGGATTTTTAGTTATCAATTATAAGAGAAATTGTCGAATGATAGGTAATAGAAGGCCGAGGAGGAAGAGAACAGCGTTTAGAGGGAAAATAGTGCTTTTGGATTAGAACGACTTGTTTAACAGAGAAGGGCATTTGTGTCCATCGGTTCTTACTTGGTCCTACATAATAATTTTGATTTTTAAGGTCCTTCCTAGTAAATATTAGGTGATTTGGGTCCTCCATACTAATTTTCCCTTTCAATTAACTTAATATAAATATACAACTATCATTTGGTCATTTTAATTAGTTTTAATTTCATTCATAAATTTGCTTAAAGATTTAGGGTGGAAATTTGGATATCCATTGGGTTGTCTAATTTCTTGGTCATGAGTGCTATCTTGAAAAGGTACATGCAACTTTGATTGATATTTTATATTTATTCACCAACTTGAATGATTTCTTTAAGACACTACTGAAATAGGATATTGAAGTTGAGGAAATAATATTCATCCTACAAATCTTCATATGGAATTAAGGCCTCTCATATTCCAAAAAGTCATAAAACATGTGGAGAAGCCTTTGTCCTCGAAGGCCTCACATTATGGTTGAATTGTGGGGAGCATGCATCTAATTATAGCATCATAATATAGTGATATTTCTAGATTCTTATTCTTTTATTAGATTATGTGAAGGTGGGGAGCTATTTCAAAAACTTTTGTCAAGGTTTTTTTTTTTGTTAGTCTTGTAATTTTCTAGTTGATATATTATTTAAATTTGATTAAAAATAATGTTCTCTTCTATTCTAGGGGAGAAAGGTATATATTTTCTTAATCCAATTTATGCAACATTTTTGAAGAATTTATATAGTATTGCTAGTTGTTCTAGTTTTTTATACAAAATTTTCTATTCACTTCAAGAAGTGAAGATGTTGATATGAAGTTTAATGTAGGGCATTATTGCTTCACTTTGTGCCTTTTGCCAAAGTTTACCTTCTAATTGCCAAAGATTTTAATTTGTTCACAAGTTTCTTAGCCATATATACTGCCATATAAGCTTCTTCTAACTCAAATGCCAAATCTTTTTTTTGCTCATTTTTGCTTTAAAACTATAGCACTTTTGGTTTCTCATTTGATGAATTTTCATCTTTAAGATGCTTAATGTGGGGCATTATTGCTTCATTTTCTACCTTTAGCCAAAGCTTACCTTTTAATCACCAAAGATCATCACTCTTTGATCTTTCTAATTTATTCATGAGTTTCTGAGTTATATATACCATTGCAAAAGCTTTTTTTAACTTAAATATTAAATCTTTCTTTTGCTCATTTCTACTTTAAAACTATAATGCTATTGGCTTCTCATTTAATGAATTTTCATCTTTAAGATGCTTGATGTGGGGCATTATTGCTTCAGTTTGTGCCCTTTGCCAAAACTTACCTTTTAATTGTGATTGCAAATGTCCTAATGTTACGCCAAAAATTTCATGAATCTAAAATTTTGAACTAGATAATAATTTTTATTATAATCTTTATTGAATTATTCTATCTTGCCAGTTTTTTCCCCTTTCCTTTGACTTAACTTTGAATTAAAAAAAAAACTCACTATTGTAAGTTGCTTGAAGTTTAAAAAGCTTTAAGGTAAAGTTTTTCTTCTTTTAGCACACTAAAATTTTCGAAGTGTAATTTTTTTTATAAGTACAATTTTTTACTTTATTTTTCATCTTCATACTTAAATTTTATAACCCTTGAACCCAAAAAAATAAAAAGGCCAATTTTTGGCTTGATTGCATAAGCTATTGTAATGGATTCAACTTGAATATATATAGATTCTTGGGCAGCTAAGGTGCTTTAATAGAAGATTAATATTATGAGGTGCACACACGTGTGAAAATGCATGGAAGATTAAGGTGGGAGAACGCAAATTCACAAAAGTGAAAGTAAAAGTCATTCTTGCTTCCAAGTGTCAAAACTTGCACCTAAAAATTTCTATTTTTTTTGACATATCAAAATTGATTTTGTGGACCTTTCTAACGTCCTATATAAATTTATGAAGATATTAATATAAACACATGATATGGCTTGACTCAAACACATGGTGAGCATATTCTCTACTCTTAAGAGGGATGTTGCTCACTGTGCTTGTAACACCAAATTTATCTAGCTTGCCTCATGCCATTTCTAGGTCTTATTCTATGCATTTCATAGTGAAACAAGGAAGATAGCATGAGAACAATGAATGTAGATGCACTTTGCTATGGATACAATTTTTCTTTCGGAGTTTCATGGGCCATATGGATTCATGTATCATATTCTCATATTTAATTACATAGATACAACTCAAATCCATCACCAAAAGTGGCCTAGAACTCGTGCAAGGCAAGGGAATACATGAAATTCATGATAGTTGCCTCGTTCAAAATTTTCCCATTTCTATCACAAATTTTGAAAAATCATAACTAATTTTAGAAAAATTGAAATCATGCATTCTTTACCATTATGGAAAGCTACACATGTCTACTTTATGCTAAAAATATGATTAGGCCATGAAATATCATACAGAAGATGTTTAATATTTGAAAATGTGTAAAGGTCTGACTAGCTATTGATACTAATATAGCTTTCTGCTATAAACTTTAAAAATATCCAATTAATTTCACAAAAATCCAATCCATACAAATGATACCAATATAGAAACCTAAAATGTCAAATAGAGGGAAAAAATAACTTTAGACTAGTTCAGGTACATCTAAGTATCGAAAACCAATCAAACAATAACCAACCTAGCTCAGTTTAGATGCCTAATACTTGATAGAAATTTTAAAAATTCATATCTCCTTCTCTAGACCTCCAATTGAGATACTTCTATTAGCACAAGTCACTGGGAATGTCTAGTTTCTCCCTATAAAATTTTGTGACAATTGGACATCATTTTCCCCATGAGTGATAGAATTCATTTTTAGACCTGAGTGAATAGTACCCTGAACCAATTTCAGAAGTTTTCCTAACTTTGAAAATTCATCAAATATTTCATAGGCTTTCAAAAATTCTACTCTTTAACTTTCCAAAAAGCTCTCAACAAGCTTTAAATGCATACAAAATCTTAGATCAAGAAGATCTTATTTGGATAAAAGTAATATAAGTTTCCAATATGGTCAATTTTGCTCCATATTAGATACCAAATGTGTCCAAATGACTTCCCTTGATGCTTGGCACTTCTTGGACAAGTTTAAAAGCATAAATATGACTTGTATAAACTGCCCAAAGTTCCAAATCTTATACATCTTAATTTGGCCATTCCACTTCCATTTATACATACATTTCCATAATGCTAGTTTTGCCATTACATATCCAAGATGCATATTTCTATACATGTAAATCTTATTTATGCATGATACATTAGCATAATTATACATGTTCATAACATCATAGGACATATAAAATAATGGGTTACAACATTTGTCACTCATATGGCCTTAAAGAAGCAAGATTCATGCACTTTATTGTCAATCTCTTATCTTCCAAGGTGTTGGCTCCTATGACCTTGTTCTTTTGATCCACCTAGCATGTTAGAACATTGGAGAGGAGAGAATGAGATTCAAAGAATCTCAATATCTCATCTTCCTTTCAATCACACATAAAAGATACAGTCTTACAAATGCATGCATGGGCATATTGACATGTGCAATTATTCAAGAAACATTCTTGGTATTTGAAAAAGTCATACATAGCATATATAGGCCTGTCAAGTAAGTATATTAGCCTCGCCCATTCACTTGTGGATTTTGAACTTGGCTCACCCATTCTTTAAGAGGTTTTTGACTCAACCTTGCTCTTGAGAGTTAACCTCACTTTTGGGAGACTCTTTACTTTGTCTCAACTAATTTTAAGGGTTCTTGGCTCATCCTCACCATGGCTAAGGGTTCTTGGCTTTACCACACTTAAGTAAACCCAAGCAAGCATCATAAACAATCATTTGAAAACATAATGTATTATCATGGTACCATGGCATATGAAATCATGCTTGAATACTTTTCATGGCTTAAAATATATATACACATATTCAAAAACAAGCCAATCATACATTCATGCATGAGAGAAGAAGGAATGAGTTATCTTGCTTGCATTTATACACTTTTTCTTTGAGTCTTGAATCCTCTCTCTTAACCTCACACACCCAAGAAGGTGGAGATCACTTTTCTTACCCTAGACACACATTATATGAAAGCTAATTATACTCTTAAATCAAATTCTAAGGCCACACAATCCACTAGAAAAGCTAGGTGACTCATAAGGCTCTTTTATGGTTTCATAATGCACTTAATGAAGCAACTTTAAGAAAACATTATCTTGGCACCATTCTATCCATCTATTTATGATTCTTAACTCCATTTAAACCTCTTGGAGTCATCATACAATCCATTCAAGGAGCCTAGCAAGGTGTTACTTTTTTTAAGCTATAATATGAAACATATAAGGCCATCTTACTTTTTATGGCTTTTAAAAATTTTCCAAGACTTCCTTTCATACTCTCTTATCATACATGACGCAAAACTAAGCTTAGAACAATTTAAAACTTCCCCTAAGTGCCATTTCTACTCTTAGGCGAAGCATATGCTCTTCTTAGCATCCTTGGAGTTTCTTTACTTCCTTTGATGGGAGAAACTTGTAGGAAGCTCTCTTGGTGTCTTAGAAACTCATATGAACATTTAAACATCATAAAATATGGCTAAGGTTTATGATAGAGTTCAAGGTGCAATCAAAACTCTAACTTTTCTATCTTGCAAATTCATGGTTTTTACTTAGATTTCTTTACATATTCTTACTCTCCTCCCTTAAATTCATAGAATTCACCCTTGGTTCTCCTCAAAATTCAAGCCCTCTTGTAGCTATATATATGGGGTGAAATAGGGAAAAGGAGGGGGAGAAAGTAGCTACCATATGATAGAAGATTTACCTTGTTTTTCTTTATTTTCTTACTTTATTCTCAATTTCCTTGGCCTCCTCTCTTCAAATCCGAATTTTTTCCTTTGTTCCTCCCTCAAAATGGATCCATATACTTCAATATAACTATAGGGAAGAAAGGGAAATGGAGAAGAAGAGGTTTGCTAAGGAAAAAGCATGAAAAACAACCAAAAATCCATACTTTTTACCTTGTCTTTCTCCTTCCTTCATCCTCCTCTTGGTGCCCCTCATCCCTTAGGTTTTTTTTTTTTAGTCTTAGGCAGAAACATAATGGGCTGAATGAATGAGGAGGTGGGGTGCCACTTATATATAGGTGGGAGGAAGAAAGACTTTTCAAAAATTTTCATTTTACCCTTCATTCTTAGCATTTTTGTTTCTAACTTGTTTTAGCTACTTTTTTAGAATCGTATTTTCTATTTTGAAATTTGGGTTCCTAATTTAGTAAAATGCCTTTGGAATCACTCAAATCGGAGATAAAACCTTCCCGAACGAATCCGTCAAAGTTCTGGCACATCGATGTTAGAAAATATCCACCGGATGGGCTTTAGCTATCCCGGGGTTTCTCATGGTTTTCAGTGCCCCTGAGAACCCCGAAGAACTCAAAAATTTTATTTAAAAAGCCCTTCTGTGTGAATTCCAAAATTTGCTCAAAATGACGAAAATGCCCTTATGTTTCGTCAACCTTTTGTTATATTTCGTTTTTTCATTCTAGCTCTGTTTTTCTTTCTATCTGAGCCTAGGATTCTCATTTTTAGGAGTCTAAAATATTTTTCAAATTTTTTGGGACATTAACTAAGTCATTTCGAGGGAATTCCTTTTAAATCTGGTGAATTTCATTCGTTTACGGAGAAAGTGTATGTTATATTTCTCACATTTTCTCTCATTTTTGGAGAACCGAATATTACAGTGCTCCTCACCAAAATTTGGACATTCACTTCATTTGGTGACTATCGTAATGCCAAGTCACCTACTAACTAAAATATATTGTTTTAGTACATCTGACACAATTCCAGTCTTTTTTATAAGTATGCAATCCTCTTTTTCTTCCCCAACTTCAATTGTCAACTTTGAAGCTCCCTGAAGCCTTTGTCCACTATAGAGATGGCAATCAAGGTGATTCTCGATTTTCCCTTCCTCTTCCTTATTTTTCACTATGTGATTCTCAATTTTCCCTTCATCTTCATTTTTTCAATGTTTCATTCCTCTTCTTTAAAGAAGGTCAACATAAGCTGAAGATTTATTTAATGTTCTTGAATTATAAATGAATGTTTGTTAATGCCATGTTTTCCCAATCTAACTCTAAATAGAGTTTTGTAGGCATGATCTAGTCACACCTAATGAAAATCATCAACCAAACATTCTCATGTCTCTTTTTTTTTTCTTTATTTTTGTTAATTTGTGTGAGTGCAACCCTTCCTTATAAATATAGCCTTTTCCATATACACAGACATTAAAGTGAGTATCGGTGTGTGTTTCTCTACGTAGAATAGAATAGTAGGTATATAAAGTATGACAGCAGATATGGAACTACCTAGCTTTCAATTTCACCTAATCAAAGGAAAACTCCTTGGTTTTTATCTAAAAAACATGATTGTTGGCAACTACATTTCAACAGCATTGGTTTCCTAAACATTTATCACCATGATACTTAGGACTTACCCGGTACATAATTGAAAATATAAATTATACCTCTGAGTTTCTTAATGAATAATGATGGAAATGGAATTGAAAATATAAACCTATAGATCTATCAAAGGTGGGTGGAAGAGAATGGTGTTAGTTTAGTTTAAATTACATAATCTAAACTCTTAATTTCATTTATCTATCTAATTTTAAATGAATTCATCCATATGCCTTAGGATCTTGAAAAAACACATAGCATCACTTTATTAAATAACTCTATGCATAGAACATAATAAGACAATAATACTTTGCTGACCTTGGTCCATTAATGCAAAAATTATTTTCTTGAATTTCTTTTTATTAAATTACATAAAAGAATCTTATCTCTCTTTCTTTTTCTCTTTCAGAAGATTAAAACTTTTTTGATGGTAATTTTTAATGTAAACGTGTATATTGGCACAGAGAGAGAGAGAGAGAGAGAGAGAGAGAGAGAGAGAGAGAGAGAGAAAGAGAGAGAGAGCCTTTTCTTTATTTTTTTAATATTAGTTTTAATTATTTACTCTCCATCAGGTGGTAAGTACTTCTTTATTGATTAACAATTAGTTAATTAAAAATAGCAATGTTGGCTTATTTATTTGTTTAATTTATGTATATCACTTGTGCCACATAATTAGGAATAATTATTAATAAAATCTTGTTTTAATTTATTTAAACAAATTTATTAATAAAATCTTACATTCTCCCATTGGGCACATGTGATGTTGTCATACTTAATAATAAATAAATTAATCAATCATTTAACTTAATGCACATAGATAATGCTAATTATACTATACATTTATTACAACACTCATCATAAAATAAGAGTAAGAATTAATATGAGTTATGGTGGTTGTACATTATTTATGCAACATACTTCCTTCCATGTACTATATAATGGCTCTTTGTTTTTATTATGATCTATGATTAAGAAACACTTAATTGGTTTACATACTGTCCTTTTACAAGACTAAATCTATTATCACCGTTTTGAATTAATCATGTATACAATTCTTTAAATAACATGAAAATCAGAAACATTCTATTAAAGAGCTCAAGTGTCAATACATAATCAATAATAACAGTCATAATGTCATTCAGTAGTCCTTACAATGATGCCCATATTTAAAACATGATCACTAAATGTTTTAGACAGAAGTCCTTTTGTTCAAGGATCAACAATTACAAGAGTGCTCATATGTTCTATTGACATTACATGTTTCTAAACTTCTTTAACGACAAAGTATTTCAATTCCATATGTTTAGCACCTTTGCAATACTTATTATTTTAAAGAAAAAGATAGTTGTGGAATTATCATAACAAATTTTTATCGGCTTGGCAATACTATCAATAATCCTAAGTCCTAAAATGAAGTTCCATAGACATGCCTCAAAGCATGCCATAAATTCAGCCTCTATAATGGTTGTAGCTATTATTAACCATTTCACATTTTCCCATAAAATGGATTCTCTGACTAAAAGACATAAATAACCAAAAGTAGATTTTCTTGTGTTTACACATCTTACGAAATATAAATATGAATATCCAATCACTTCAAAGTGATCAGATCTCCTATATGTAAGCATATGTTCTTTCATTCCTTATAAGTATTTTAAATTTGCAACTCTTTAGTGATCTATTCCTAAGTTACTTTGATATTTACCTAGCATTCCAATTGCAAAACTAATGTTTAGCCTAATGCATGTCTAAACATAAATCAAACTTCCAATAATAGATGTATAAGGAATTATTTCTATCCGTTTCCATTCCAAGTTATTCTTTGGACATTGAAACTAAGCTTATCTCTTTTCTAAATTGGAATAGGGGATGTTAAATAATTTTCCATTATGTATCTCCCTAGTATTTTATTAATATATCTTTTATGAGACAAACCTAACAATTCTTGTAATCTATTTTTCAATATTTCTATTCCAATATATAGTTTGCCTTTTTATATCTTTCATTTCAACGTTATTGGAGAGAAAATTCTTAGTCTCATATAATAGACTAAGGCCATTACTTGCTAAAAAGATGTCATCAACATATAAAATCAAAAATATTGTCACACCCAAAAATGTGACCGTGCGGCGCGAAATCGAAATCAAAATTAAAAGTAAGTAAAGTCATCATCAAATTTTTATTTTTTGAAAAGGTAAAATTTTAGAAAAAAACTTTTTGGTTTAGAAAATAGTCTACGAACCAAAAAATGGGTTCGGGAGTCAATTGTGAGTGGGGAAGGTGTTAGGCACCCCACAATACCCGTTGTTAAGAACGGTTACCCTAAGTTAGTTATGCAAAATTAATATGGCCTTTAATTATTTTGATTCTCCCTAACAAATTACATGCAAAATAAGAAATAGAAATAAAAGAAATGAAATTAAAAATAAAAAGGAAGAAAGAAATTAAAGAAACAAAATTAGAAAAATAAAATAAAAGAAGAGAAATTAAGAAAATGAGAGCCTAGGGCTTACGTACCCTTCAGAGGGATCAAAATCCACGTAGTTCGAACGGAGACTGTGTTTGTTTGTTTGTTTTTTTTTTTTTTTTGAGTTTTTTTTTGTTTTTTGTTTGTTTTTATTATATTTTTTTAATAACTAAGCTTTTATTATTATTATTATTATTTTGAAAAATAAAAAAATCACTTCCCCCTTAATAGATAAAACAAATTTAGAAATTGATTGATGTGTTTTAATTTGCTAGAGGTGAATTTAATTTTACTTTTCTTGTATTTTCAATTTTTCATTATTTTTTATTGTTTGTTTGATTTTTATTTATTTTTAAATGCTTTTCAATTTTTTTTGAATTTTTATATATTCATCTCCTTTTTTCCTTTAAAACTTTGACAGATTTTAAATTAGTTGTCTTAGTTTTTCCTTAAAAAAATCTTCAATTAATCTTGGTTATTAATTTGATTCTTGGACACGTTTCGTACATTTTTGTTATTATTATTATTTTTGCTCTGTGTTTTTTTTTGTGATTTTGATTTCTTTTAATTTTTAGTTATCATCGTATATATTTTTTCCTTCCCTTTCTTCTCTTTCCTTTTTGGTAATAGTTTTGATATTTTAAAAATCAGATTGGGAAAAAGATTTCTTAACATCTTTTGCCTTTGATTCCTTATTTCAAAAACTCATTCTATTTTACTTGAAAAGAAATTCCCTTTTGTTATTTTTTCTAATATTAAATTTTTTTTTTTTTTACTCTCAATCTTATTGCATCTTTTTATTTGAAATCAAATTCCGTTTGTGTGGGCTATTGGAATTCAGGACTTGTTGAAACACAATCGTAAAACTCAATAAGGGCGAAGAAGGCTTATTGCCATACATACCCTTGAATTGATTTATATGTATATGAGGGGACAAGAAATTCCACACGAGAACTCTAAAAATGAAATGAATGAAACTAAACAAATAAAAATAAGAACAATATTGACGTTAAGATATTTTTGTTATGTATGCTTTAGTGCAGATAATCCGTTGGCATCATTTTAGATATTATCTATGAATTGCCTGCTAAGGAGATCTAGTGGAACCAACTTTACACGAGTTGAAATTATGATGGATTAGTGTCCTTTTAAAAAAAATCCCTTTTTTATATCCCCATTTCATTATTCCTTATCATATTTTTTTTATTTAATTTTATTTCCTGATTGACTTTCTTTCTCATTTTTTAGTTCTTAGCCTCGTGTTATTTTCGTAAAGCATGTCTTATGGGAACCTCCTTCTCTTTTCCTTGCCAACTAGCATCGTGTTGGATTATGGGATAACAACAAATCTCAGCTAAAACCAAACCTCCAAACCAGGATGGATTTGGAGTTAAGATTTATACAGAGTACCCATGAAACAGCCAGCAGAGGCAACATCAATTACTCGACAATGAATCAGAAACCAAAGCAATCTCAGCCTGAGTCTGGAATTAACAAATCTTGCACTGAGATCCCCTCAGTGACAAGATTCATTCCCACTTCGCATCCAACATGACAAGAAATTGAAAACAAGATTAAGCCACGAAATAAACCATCTGATCATGCATCAAAACAACAAAACATTATACATCTCAACCTTAGAAATTTTTAGTGATAGAAGTTCACATACAATCACTTGTTATCCAAAGAAGGGTTAGGTTACAGGGTTAATGCAGCATACTTATAAAGAAACAAAAGAGTAAATAAACCCAGTGAACCAAATGATTTCAAGACACAGCCTCCCCAATAGCCAGTATACGAATTTTTTGGCAAAAATTAACAAAATACCTTTGTGAGCTTTTGAACTCTGGACTCGTTTCCTCTTGCCCCAAATCTCCAATTCCTCTGCTTGATCCGTCACAGCCCTCTCCTCTTTCTTCAATTCGAAATCTCTTTTCCCTTTTTGCTCCTTTAAATCTCAACCCCCTCTCTCTCTCGCACTCTCTTCGTTTCACTCAATCTGCCCCTTTCGAGTCTCAACTTCTCCACCTCTCCTCAACTCGAATCAGAAAAATCCCCAGCCTCTCCTTCGCTTTCTCTTTTTATCCAAATCCTCGTCCTTGGTTCCCTTTCTGCCTTCTCTCCCTTCTTCCTAATCTCTCGCTCTGATGCCTTCATTTTCTGACCTCCCAAATCCCGAAACTCCTCCCTATTCTCTCCTCTGTCTCTTCTCGGACTCTCTAATTTGAAATCTCTCCTCCCTTTTTATTCGAAAATCCCTTCTTCCTGGTCTAAATCAGGAACCCCTTTTTCGCTTCCTCCCCTTTCCTCGATTCATGTTTTCTATCTCCCTTTCTATTTTCGCATTTCTTCTCCTCGGCCTTCGACGATGAAGGGGACAGGAGAAGAAGGTCAGCTCTTCGGGCGTGCTACTGACTCTCTGCCCTAGTGCCTTTTGAAACACTGCCGGGAGTTCTTGCCATTCTCGTGTTTCTCTGAGCAGAATTACTGGTCTCTGCCTCCTATCCCGTTCCTCTTCCGTGCTCTCCTTTCTGCTGGTGGCAGGGGACACGACATGCTGAAGGAGGCTGGGTCAAACGCAGGGTTCCTATATTTTGTCCTTTTCCATTCTTTTTTAAAAAAGGGGTTCTTGCTTTTTTCTTGTGGTCTTGGGGTTAATGGGCCGGATTTAAAAAAAATTTAGGTTGTGGGCTTCTTTTGAATTTGGGCTAGTTCTCTTTTGACATTTTTTGGTCTAGAAGTTGTTTTTTTATTGTACTCAATAGGCTTAGGGTAACTGAATTTTTTAGGTTTGGTTGGCCCAACTTTCCTTTTGAAAATTTTTTATTATTCATTTGTTTTGCTTTTTTTTTTCTTGATTTTTATTTTTATTTTTTTATTTTGATTTTTCTTAAAAAAATTTTAATCAATTTTTTTTATTTTTGTTTTCTATGGCTTTGGGCTCTTTTTTTCTTTTTCATATTTTTGCTATTTTGATTTTTGTTATGACTGGACAAAATACGGTATTCACAGTTGCCCCCTCTTTACTTGTTTCTTAAGCAATGAGATTGAAAATGTAATTTTTAATATTTTGCATAAGGAACAAGTAAAGATAAAAACACGTATTTTGTCTAGGATGATTTAATTGCCTTTTGGCAATAAACAAAATGAGAAACCGACCCAAACAAACTATGGTGTTTACAGGTTGCCCCTCTTTACTTATTCTTTAAGTAAGGAGAGCAAAAATGTAATTTTTGATATCCTTAACTTAAGAATAATTAAAGATGGAAATATGTATTTTGTTTGGGGAGCTAACAGATAAAAGTGAGTTAACTTGAAAATGTCGTGACCTGATCAAAGAGAAAGGAAGTAATGTAATTCTGAAAGGATGCCTGTTCTGATACAGGACTTTTATTGGTGCCTGTCTTAGTGCAGGACTTTGAAAGGGTGCTTACTCTGGTGCAGGACTTCGATTGTCTGTTTTGTGTAGGACTTCATAATGCCTGTTCTGGAGCAGGACTTCGTGGTACCTATTTTGGAGTAGGGCTTTGAAAGGTGTACCTATTTTGGAGCAGGACTTTGAAAGGGATGCCTGTTTTGGAGCAGGACTTTGGTGCCTATTATGCGTAGGATTTTGTAATGCCTGTTCTATAGCAGGACTTCGTGGTGCCTATTCTGGAGCAGGACTTTGAAGGGTGTGCCTATTCTGGAGCAGGACTTTGAAAGGTGTGCCTATTCTGGAGCAGGACTTTGAAAATGGATGCCTGTTCTGGAATAGGACTTTAGGTTGCCTATTCTGGAGCAGGGCTTTGGTTGGTTTACTTTTACTTTTTTTTTTTTGTGCCAATCTTTCTAAGTTTGGAAGGCTTTGTTTTGTGCTGATCTTTCTAAGTTTGGAAGGCTTTGTTTTTATTTACCTAGATTTTATGCAAGGTATGCACCTACGTGAACTAATATGCATGAACGATGCTTTATTTAATGAAATTTCAAATTTTTTTTTTCATTTTTGCTTACCCCACTGTAAACCAAGGGTTATGTGAAGTGTGCAAGTATGTGAGATGCTTCATTTATTGCCATTTAAATGGTTTTGAAAATTCTTTTCTCTTTTCTGTGTTTTATTTTTTGCTTTGTGTTTTATTGTGGTTTTTTGGTTTTTTTGGTTTGACTTTCATTGTTAAGAGTGCTGATTTCCAAAAAGGTGCGTTAATATTTTAATTAATCAGCCATAGCGAGATGGCATGTTGCTCTTCCGAAACTTGATGTCCATCTAACCGGTCTTTTAGTACCTTCGACTGCATCCCATTTGTAACTCTTAATTCCCTATCAGCAAAAGGGTTTTGTACATTGTCCTTGAATCCACAACTACCCCCTTTATTAGTTTGCTCTTTAGATAACAATAAGGGGTCTGTAAAGGATAAGTGATCCAACGAGAATACCAATAATGACGTGCCAAGTAAATGCTCTGATGAATGTCATTTTTGAGTTATTAATTATTTATGAAGCATAAAGATCGAGGTTATGATATAGACTAAAAATAAAACGTAACTAAGACTCATAAGAAATGATTTTATTAACAAGTTTGCTAAAGGAAGCATCTGGGAGTTCAGACAATACGAAATTTGGACTAGGAAAGAGACCATAATGAAAAAAAAAAACAAACAATAGAACTGAAAGAACTTGACTCGAGAAGTTCTTTCAAAGATTGTCTTCCACAATTGGTTCCGCATGTCCCTACCAAACGATTTGTTGTGCAACCCGAGATATGCATCTCATCCAACCTGATCTACGATCCTCGACCTCTTGGGGTTCTGTTTTGCCTGTTACTTGGCTGCTTCAATCAAAGTGGACTTTCAAACTTTGCCCCTACTTCCGCCTAGGCACCTTCTTACATTGTCATGCTTTTCCTCTTCATTTTCTTTTTTTTTCCTTGATTTTGAATTTTGAATTTTTTGATTTTTTTGGCTCTAACTTTTGCCTAGGCTATCCTTTTGGGTTTTCTACCTAGCAAGCTTTTCTTTTTACGTGAAATACCTTTTAACTGCATCCGAATTGAGAGGCTTGGTTAGTTCACGACTATCCATGTCCATTAGAACTAATACTCCTCCTGAAAAAGCATGTTTAACAATATAAGGGCCTTCATAAGTGGGAGCCCATTTGCCCCGAGTGTCGTTCTGGTTTAGCAAGATTCTTTTGAAGACTAGGTCACCAACTTTGAACTCTCGAGGACGAAGCTTTTTGTTGAAAGCCTTTGCCATCCTCCTTTGATACAACTATCTGTGACATATTGCAGTAAGTCGTCATCCCTCAATCAGATTCAACTGCTCATACTGGGTTTTTATCCAATTGCTTTCATCTAAATCGGATTCAATTAATACCAACGATGGGATTTCGACCTCAATTGGCATGATAGCTTCCATTCCATAAACCAAGGAGTAGGGAGTTGCCCCAGTCGACGTACGCACAATTATGTGATACCCATGCAACGCATATGGAAGCATTTCGTGCCAATCCTTACAGGTGACTGTCATCTTGACAATGATTTTTTTTTTTATATTTTTATTTGCTGCTTCTACGGCCCCATTCATCTGTGGTCGATAAGGTGCCAAATTATGGTGTTTGATCTTGAATTGATCATAGAGTTTAGAGACTTCTGCCCTATTCAAGTTTGGGGCATTATCAGTGATGATTTTCTTTGGTAGCCCATAATGGCAAATGATATTTCCCTTAAGGAACTTGCAAAAAGCTTTTTAAGTGATGCTGGCAAAGGAACTAGCTTCGATCCACTTTGTGAAATAGTTAATGGCGACCAAAATAAAACGATGTCCTTTTAAAGCTTTAGGGTTGATTGGTCCAATCACATCGATGCCCCACATTGAAAATGGCCACAGTGCCACCAAATTGTGTAGTGAGACTGGTGGTGCATTGATTTTATCTGAATAAATTTGACATTTATGACATTTTCGAATATACTCAGTACAATCCTTCTCCATGGTCAACCAAAAGTATCCGCACCTTTGGATTTGCTTAGTCAGAGTGTGATCATTTGTATGTGTACTGCATATTCCTTCATGAACCTCTGTGACCACTTTCTGTGCCTCCTTCGCATTTACACACCGCAATAGTGTACCGTCATGACTTCTCTTGTATAAAACGCCATTGTTAATGAAGAAATCCATGGCTATACGTCGAATAGTCTTTTTATCACTCTCAGTGGCTTCAACTAGGTATTCTCTGCTTGTCATATAAGCCTTGATATCATAATACTAAGGTTGTCCATCATATTCTTCTTCTATATTTAGGCAATATGTTGGCAAATCCCTTGCATCCACTTGAAGTGGTTAGACCTGGACCATAGTCGAGTCGAATCATTATTGCTAAAGTAGCTAAAGCATCAGCAAATTAGTTTTTGTCTTGAGTCACATGATGGAAATTGATTTCTTCAAATTGGCTAATTAGCTGAATCAAAAATTTTTGATACTGGATCAGCTTTGAGTCCTTAGTTTGCTATTCCCCAATCACTTAATAAATTATGAGGGTAGAGTCCCCAAAAACTTCCAGGCTTCTTATACCAAGGGTTATGGCAGCATTCAACCCACTAATGCAAGCTTCATATTCTGCCACGTTATTGGTACATTCGAACTCTAATTTAATAGCAATGGGGTATTGCTTTCCTTCCGGTGACACAACCACGGCCCTAATGCCATAACCATGCACATTTGTAGCACCATCGAAATACATTTTCCATCTCCCATTACCACTATCCTTGTTATCTTCATTGTCCTCCATAGTATGTCTTTGTCAGGAAAATGAAAATTCAATGGTTGGTATTCATCTAGAGGATTCTTGGCTAAATGATCTGCTATGACGCTTCCTTTTATGGACTTTCGAGTCATATACTTGACGTCATACTCAGACAGGATCACTTGCCATTTAGAGACTCTTCTTGAAACATGTGGACTTTCAAAGATATACTTGATAGGATCCATTCTGGAAATTAGCCATGTGGTATAATAAAGCATATACTGCCGTAACCGTGTAGTGGTCTATACCAGCCGTAACAGGTTTTTTCAATCAATGGGTAACGTGCTTCACATTCATTGAACTTCTTACTTAAGTAATAAACTACCTGCTCTTTCTTTCCAAAAGCATCATGTTGCCCTAATACAGCCCCCATTGATCTTGGCAAGATTGTCAAATAGAGAATCAAAGGTCGTCCTGGTGTAGGCGGAACTAAGATTGGGGGACTCGACAGATACTCTTTAATTTTATCAAAGGATTTTTGGTAGTTATCATCCCATTTTTCAGTGTGGTTCTTCTTCAACAATTTGAAAATTGGCTCACAAGTTGCAGTTAGATTAGCGATAAATCTTGCTATATAATTGAGCCAGCCTAAAAAGCTTCGTACTTCTTTTGTCGTTTGGGGGGATGACATTTCTCAAATAGCTTGTATTTTATCAGGATCTACCTCTATTCCCTTTTGACTCACCATGAAACCCAATAATTTTCCAGTCAAAGCCCCAAAGATGCATTTGTTGGGATTTAATCGAAGCTTGTATTCATGTAATCTTTCAAATAACTTCCTTAATACCGTCACATGACTCTCCTCTTTTATAGATTTGGTCACCATATCATTAACGTATACCTCAATATCCTTCTGTATTATATCATGAAAGAGTGCCATCATAGCTCGTTGGTAAGTTGCCCCAGTATTCTTCAACCTAAATGGCATTACTCTATAACAGTATATTCCCCATGGCATGATGAATGTAGTCTTTTCCTTATGGTCTTCATGCATAGAGATTTGGTTATACCCTGAATAATCATCCATAAAGGAATACCAGTAGGCTCGTGTTGTATTATCAACTAAAACGTCTATGTGGGACAATGAAAAATCGTCTTTTGGGCTTGCTTTGTTCAAGTCCTTATAATCGACACACATGCGAACCCTTCCATCCTTTTTGGGGGCAGGTACGATGTTTGCTACCCATTGTGGATATGTGGACACCTGAAGAAAATCTGCTTCTAGTTGCTTTATGACCTCCTCTTTTATCTTTAAAGACATGTCAGGGTGCATTTGTCTTAATTTCTGTTTCTTAGGTTCAATGTTTGGGGCAAGAGGAAACAAGTCTAGAGTTCGGAAGCTCACAGAGGTATTTTGTTAATTTTTGCCAAAAAATTCGTATGTTGGCTGTTGGGGAGGCTGTGTCTTGAAATCATTTGGTTCACTAGGTTTATTTGCTCTTTTGTTTCTTTGTGAGTATGCTACGTTAACCCTGTAACCCAACCCTTCTCTAGATAACGAGTGATTGTATGTGAACTTCTATCACCGAAAATTTCTAAGGTTGAGATGTATAATGTTATGCTGTTTTGATGCATGATCAGATGGTTTATTTCATGGTTTAATCTTGTTTTCAATTTCCTGTCATGTTGGATGTGGAGTGGGAATGAATCCTATCACTGAGGGGATCTCAGTGCAAGATTCGTTAATTCCAGACTCAGGCTGAGATTGCTTTGGTTTCTGATTCATTGTCGAGTAATTGATGTTGCCTGTGTTGGCTGTTTCATAAGTAGCTTTGTATAAATCTTAACTCCAAATCCATCCTGGTTTAGAGGTTCGGTTTTGGCTTAGATTTGTTATTATCCCATAATCCAACATGATGCTAGTTAGCAAGGAAAAGAGAAGGAGGTTCCCATAAGACATGCTTTACGAAAATAACACGGGGCGAAGAATTAAAAAATGAGAAAGGAAGTCAATCAAGAAATAAAATTGAATAAAAAAATATATGATAAGGAATAATGAAAAGGGGATATAAAAAGGGATTTTTTTTAAAGGGACGGTAATCCATCATAATTTCAACTCGTGTAAAGTTGGTTCCACTGGATCTCCTTAGCGGGCAAGTCATAGATAATATCTAAAATGATGCTAACGGATTATCTGCACTGAAGCATACATAACAAATATCTGAATGTCAATATTGCTCTTATTTTTATTTGTTTAGTTTCATTTCATTTCACTTTTAGAGTTCTCGTGTGGGATTTCTTGTCCCCTCATATGCATATAAATCAATTCAATGGTATGTATGGCAATAAGCCTTCTTCGCCCTTATTGAGTTTTATGGTTGTGTTTCAACAAGTTCTAAATTCCAATAGCCTACACAAACGGAGTTTGATTTCAAATAAAAAGATGCAATAAGATTGAGAGTAAAAAAAAAAAAGTTTTAATATTAGAAAAAATAACAAAAGGGAATTTCTTTTCAAGTAAAACAAAATGAGTTTTCGGAATAAGGAATCAAAAAGGCAAAAGATGTTAAGAAATCTTTTTCCCAATCTAAATTTTAAAACATCAAAACTAATACCAAAAAGGAAAGAGAAGAAAGGGAAGGAAAATATATTTTTACTCAAATTAAAAGGGAAGTAAGAAAATATATACTATGATAACTAAAAATTAAAAGAAATCAAAATCACAAAAAAAAAAAAAACACAGAGCAAAAATAATAATAATAACAAAAATGTACAAAACGTGTCCAAGAATCAAATTAATAACCAAGATTAATCAAAGATTTTTTTTAGGAAAAACTAAGACAACTAATTTAAAATCTGTCAAAAGTTTAAAAGGAAAAAAGGAGATGAATATATAAAAATTCAAAAAAATTAAAAAGCATTTACAAATAAATAAAAATCAAACAAACAATAAAAATAATGAAAAATTGAAAATACAAGAAAGGTAAAATTAAATTCACCTCTAACAAATTAAAATACATCAATCAATTTCTAAATTTGTTTTATCTGTTAAGGGGGAAGTGATTTTTTTATTTTTTTAAAAAAAATAATAAAAGCTTAGTCATTAAAAAATATATATAATAAAAAAAAACAAATAAACAAATAAAAAAACCCAAGAAAAATACAAACAAACACAGTCTCCATTCGAATTACGTGGACTTTGATCCCTCTGAAAGGTACGTAGGCCCTAGGCTTTCATCCTAGGTCCAATCTGCTCTTATAAATAAAATTTTCTGTTCAATTTTCATTTTCTTAATTTCTCTTCTTTTATTTTGTTTTTTAATTTTCTTTCTTTAATTTCTTTTTTCCTTTTTGTTTTTAATTTTATTTCTTTTATTTCTATTTCTTATTTTGCATGTAATTTGTTAGGGAGAATTAAAATAATTAAAGGCCATATTGATTTTGCACAACTAACTTAGGGTAACCGTTCTTAACAACGGGTGTTGTGGGGTGCCTAACACCTTCTCCACTCACAATTGACTCCCGAACTCCTTTTCTGGTTTGTAGACCATTTTCTAAACCAAAAGGTTTTTTTCCAAAATTTTTCCTTTTCAAAAAATAAAAATTTGGTGGCAATTCTACTTACTTTTAATTTTGATTTTGATTTGCACCGCGTGGTCACATTTTTGGGTGTGATAGTATGGCGACTCCGCTGAGGAGAGCTTAAGAGTCAAACCCAATTTTAAGTTAGTTGTGCAAGATATTATGGCTTTCCTTTATTTTACTTCTCTTTTGTTTGGTGTTTGTTTCGCCTGATTAGCATAGATAAAATGCTATTCACATGCTGGCTTTATTTGTTTTATTTCATTGATTGCATGTATAACAGGTATTAGGATTAGATAACATGTGGAATAAAACCTCAGGGTAGATGACCGCATCTGTATATATCTATCTATATTTGTACAAATGCTCTTTCCTTGTTCTGCCAATTTGCTTAGCAAATAAGGGTAAGGTAACCTGTAGGATGAAGAGATAAATGCTTTCCTCACACACACCACCGTAACACAAACATATTACAAACATTACGGTCCCTATACCCGGGTCTAAGTGCTCCCTAGGTTAGTAGAGGTTTACACTAATTTCCCTGTGAAGCCTTGTGTTTCCTGAGGCTATCACGAAGACCTCACCTAAATTGTGCCTTGTTATATGGGTTTGACTTATGTAGGATCTCTTTCCTCTCAAGGTCAAATTTATATAATGAGATATTCACCTCAAGGTGGGGGCAATTTAGGGACCAATGTTTAGGAGTCATAAATCTACCTGATAAATTTGCACTGATAGTCAAGTCATAAATGCCTTCTAAATAGTTAGAGTAAGGCCCCAGTAATCACAGCTTAGGATCTACCCATATTAGGACAAAGGAGGGCACTTTTAATTGTTTGTTCATCACATCCATGCATCCAATGATATCTATAGGAAAAGTGACACATCGTCACTGTTTACTGGAGTAGTTAATGGGCTGTTGTGGCACAATTAGACGTGCATTAACTATGATGAAAGTCCGCATTAGTCAAGCCAACCACTGCCTAACAAGTTTTCGACCCCAAAGAGGCCATAACCATATTCCTTATAGTCCCTCAAAAGGGGAATCTTTCAGCACACATCTATTTTCTCTATAATTCAAAAAAAGGGGTAAGATAAAATAATAAATAATGCACAATCTAGTAAAAAAATCTCCACCCCCACAAAACAATGAATTTCTAATAAAAAAGGAGTGTTTTCAAAATTTTGGAAATTATAAAATCTATAAGTTTTGCATTATCAATGAATAGGTGTGATGACTCGGTTAAAGATTTGAACCTTGTTAGGACATCAATCATGTAGAAAAACATATTTCTTTCAATTTAACTGTTGACTCTTCTCTTCCATGGAGCAATAGACTCCTCAAGAAAGAGTACAAAGTTTTTTAACTATTTCTCGTGTCCAGGCATTATATCCAATGTCCTGGTATGAATGCTAGTGGATTGTTATGCTAGCTTGCTGAATACATCAGTGTCAATAACATAGGGAGTTATTCCTTTTTAAATTGATCCTCACGCCCTCATTCTCAATGGAATAATAAATTCCCTGAGGATTGGGTAAAATTGTCAAGCTAGGAATGATGATACACTAACCAATAAGCTTTGATATTTTGGAAACAGTGAATGGTTATACGTGTTTATTGGCATACTGGAGGTAATAGGACCTTTGGACAATAGATGATATCTGAGTTCAAGACAAACTGGCCTAATTGCGACTGGGATAAAGCTTAAAATTAAAGCAGAGGCTGAATCAGTAGAGAGCCTAATTAAATTGAGTGAGAAATTAAGTGGAAAGCATATCCGAGATTTGCAAAGGGATTACGGGGACATTCTAGACTTGCTGCGGATACCGGTATAGCCAGAAGCACTTTCAGCCTTGGCACAGCATTGGGATAGCTCATTAAGGTGTTTTGCGTTCGCTACATTCCAAATCACACCCACTTTAGAAGAATATAGGAGCTTTATGAATACACCTCTGGAAAAAGACGCCTTAATTTATTACTATCCGGGACATTTACCATCAAAACGTATAGTGGCCCAGATTTTAGAGGAAGATCCTAGTAAAATCCAATTACATCAAAGAGGACAGACTGAAGGCCTTTTAAAGAAGTACATAGAAGGGCGTTTGGGGATCTTAGCTGAAAAGGAAGATTAGACGACTTTTAAGAGGGTCCTTACCTTAGCTATATATGGATTAGCGTTATTTCCCTCAGCGGTGGGGATAATTGATTTGGCAGCTATGAATGTTTTGTGGATGGTGGAAAATCATCGTGTACATCCTATGCCAATAGTCTTAGTAGAAACGTTCTTGACCTTAATCTTTTGTCAATAAGAAAAAGGAGGGAAATTGAAGTATTGTCTACAACTCCTCACTATTTGGATGTTCAATCACATTTATGGGAGACAATATCAATTGGGTCAACGACATGACACTATTCACCACCCGGTTAGGGATTTCCTTAATCGTGAAGGTGCTATCTTGTCATCTTCAAAGATGACTCGTGATGATTGGGCACGATCCCTTGGTCAATTAGACAAAAACACAGTTTAGTGGAAGCTGGTTTGGTGGGAAAGTGAAGAAATCATATACTGTTGTGAAGAATTCTTGAATGTACCCTTAATAAGCCCTCGAGGTTATATTAATTACAACCCATCAGTTGTTCATCAACAGTTTTCATATAAACAAGATATCCCAGCTGAGGAGGCGATACGATTGATCCACTTTTATCATGATGACCCAGAAGCTAAGATGCTTTGTTAGAAAATAAGAAGCGCATGGAGCCAAGTGATATGTAAAGGAAAATGCGAACTGGGCAAGCAAATCATAGCTTTGACCAAGGAATATGGAGGGTGGCTAAAGGGAAGAACAAATGGGGCCAACCTTTCTTTCAGACCACCTGATCCTATGCTCGGCAATGACATGCAAGTGATTAATGAAAAATTAGCAAGGCAAGTCAGAGAAAAGAAGGAAAAATTGAAGGTTTTAAAAGAAAAGAGGCAAGAACGCTTGAGGAATTTGAACCAGATACGAAGTGAATGTGCGATTCTACGAGCAGAAGCAGATAGGGCAAAGAGATACAAGGGAACTGGGGGAAGTGTCGAGATGAAAAGGTTGAAGGAAGAAAATACAAGATTGAAGGATACCATAGAGGAAGCTTAACAGCGAGTAACTAAAAATGAAAAGAAGATGCATATTAGTAGGGCCCAATTGATAAAAGTCCTTAAGGAAAAAGATATGCTAGAAAGACAAATGCAGAAACTTGAATCTAGTGGGACTCGATGCGAAATTGACATGCTGGCAAGGGAATTGGAAAAGAAAATGAATGAACTATCCATCATCAGGAGTGATAATGCTGCAATAATACAAAACCTGGTGGAACAGCTTAATCAACAAGCCGAGACAATTGAGACATGGAAGACACTCCATACCGAGCGAGTTACAAAAAAGGAAAGGTTCATATCCTGGTTTAAGAAATTGATCCTCCTTAGTTTCACGAGTTCACTCAAAGCAACTGAGGGTCTAGCTAATCCATTGAGCACACCGAAGGAAATGATAGAATTTTTTATGTTGTGTAATGATATTGTAAATGAGTTGAAGCACCTTAATAGTTGTTAATTTCCAAAGATGCCGATGTGATGTATCACTTAGGACTTTGTTATGAAAGGACAAGCATTTCTTCCCCCTTTTGTTTGCCATCTAAAAAGAAAATAACTCAGATAGAACTAATCATGTAGGTGTTTCAATCCCCTCTTGCATCAAGTGTCAACTTTGACATTTTTATGTGGATTAATAAAATCCTTTAAGGATCAGAGGGCCCGGTGTTCCTTCGCCATTATGTCAAAATAGTTAGCCCAAGTTAATACATGAAAAGAAAAAGAAAATGACAATAATAGTAATAATAATAATAATAATAATAATAATAATAATAATAATAATAATAATAATAATAATAATAATAGCGATAATAAGGATATAAAATAAGAGGAGTATTTTTCAATGTCATTGAACTTGTCTTATCTTCACAGAGAAAAAAGAATATAAAGAGTGAAATAAAAGGAAGACAATTTTGTGCCTTCGAAACGTGTTCCATCTAACAAAACCCATCCTACTAAAGTATACAGCACGCGTTCAAGAGCTAGGCTCATGGAAGAATATCAAGTGGAGGGTAGCCAGAGAGTTGAGGAAGATACAGTTGCAATGAATAGTCGAATGACAACTATAGAGAATCAACTAGCTCAGATGAGTGAAATAATGAAAATTCTTATTGAGACACTAAAGGGGAAGGCTGTTGACTCCTCACCTAAAGTATCCAGTCATCCACGTGCCACTGTAAATATACCAGAGGTAGGCATGAGCTTACCAGGAGTGGTCATACCTGAAGCCTTACCAGGAGTGGTCATACCCGAAGCACACTTTGACTAAATAGTAGAGGCTGCACAGAGAAGAAGGTCCAGAATCCTCTAATGAAAACATCTAACAAACATGGTCCCTATGATGAAATAAAGGGATACACAAGAATTTCCCAACTATGACCCTACCTATACACTTCAGATCCCAACTACGGAGATCAAAGGGAAAGCTAACTATGATAACAAGGATTGGGAGAAAGAGTTAGAGGAGGTGAAGGATGAATTGCGAATCTTACAGGGAACCAACACTTGGGGTTTACTGGACATGGAGGAATTGTGCATGATTCCAAAAGTTTTAATCCCGAAGAAATTTGAAGTCCCCGATTTCGACAAATATGATAGTATTGGCAATTTGATATATCATCTGAGGTCATACTGTACAAAAATAATAGTTTGGTCAAGAGATGAAAAGTTTTTAATAAACTTCTTTTCAAAGAGTCTGATGGGGTCTGCCTTGTTATGGTACATGCAGTTAGATCACTCAAAAATTCAGAGGTAGAGAGATCTCATTGAGGCTTTTATGAAGCAATACAAATTCAACCTAGACACTGCACCAACCAGGGAACAATTGAAAAGGATGAGTAAGAAATTGACAGAGTCATTCAAGGAATATGCTTAAAGGTGGAGATTGATGGCTTCTCAAGTCTAACTTCCCATGATTGGTTCTGAATTTTGCTCATATTTCATTCGGACCCTCTCAGATCCTTTTTACAAGATAATGCTTGGCACTTATGTCATGAATTTCGCAGATCTAATTGAGATTAGAAAAAGGATTGATACAGACATTTGGGATAAGAAACTGTTGTCTCACTAACCCAAGAGCAACCTTAGAAAGGGACAAGGCATGAAAAAAAGGGAAGGGGACATAAATTATGTCCAACCCTCTAGACTGCCTCCACGACAACCCATTTTGTACCAAATAGGCAGAGGAAACTTACTGCAGAACTAATTTAGGCTAGTCATAAATGGTCACGAGCAACATGAAAGGGGAATTAATATACGGCTAAGAGATAACCGTCCATAGCTTAATTTTAATTCTACTAACTCAGAATTGTACCAAAAGCTAATGGATGCGAAACTTATAGGACCGTGACACATAAAAGGACTATTACCACCATATCTAGCTTGGTATAACCCTAATGTCACTTGCGAATACCACATGGGAGCTCCAGGGCATTCAATTGAGGATTGTACCACCTTTAAGAGGAACATACTAGATCTGAAAGATTCCAATCACATCCAACTCAGACCTAGAGATGATTCAACAATCACTACCAATCCGTTACCCGATCACGGTCAATAGGTGAGTGCAATTGAGGAGGAACCAAAGCTCTCCAAAGATCGCTATAATGTTAAATTTCCTATGAAGCCCTTGTGGGCCGGTCTCCAATGGGCAGGTCATAGGGTCGAGCTACCACAAGAAGAGTTTGTTGAAATTGTCGATGGGCCATCAGCCAGATTTTATGATTTTCATCAACAAAACACGGACCATGATATTGAGGGTTACGCGTAGTTTTGGAAGGCATTAAAGAGGTTAATGACATTCGGGGTTTTGGTTTTAGGAAGGTTAGACAGAGAAGTTTGCACAATAGATGAGAAAAGTGTTGACATCATTATTCCCATTGGAAAACCGAAGACAATTACTCTGACTATCAATGAGTCTTACTCAGCCTCAGCTTCATCCTATTCCCCTGTCCCACAACAACCAACTATGATCGTAAGCATGCCAGCTCCTTTTCCGTATCAAAGTGACCGCGCCGTGCCGTAGAGATACGAAGAAATCATTGAATATCCTTTTGATCATGCAGCTGTTGCTAAAATAAAAGGCGGATCTGTCACCAACATAGTTGAAGAAGGGGGGATCACTCGAAGTGGTAGGGCCTATCTTTTGGCCAATGTTGGCAAAGATGCAAAAGGAAAAAAGAACTGATGGCAATGATAGAAAGAAAGGAAAAGAAGACAGCCCTGATGAAGAGTTCTTATAAATCATGAAGCAAATTGAATATGACGTGGTGGAACAGTTAAAGAAAACTCCAGCTCGAATATCAATATGGTCCCTAGTTATAAGCTCGGAAGTGCATCGTCGAGCCTTGCAAAAGGTCTTAGAAGAGACGTATGTGCGGCCCGACGTTACCCCAAAAAAAGTGGCCAATGTGATGAACATTATCAAGTCCATATCTACCATCTCCTTCTCTGAAGAAGAAATCATAGGGACGTCTATCAGCCAGCCGAAGGCCCTGCACATTACATTGAAATGCAACGGGTTCATAATTGCAAAGGTTTTGATTGATGGAGGGTCTGCACTAAATGTGTTACTGCTAGCCATATTTGAGCAACTAGCAGTTGAGGCATTACACATTGAAAAAAGTGATATAGTGGTTAGAGCATTTGATGGCTCTGAAAGAGCAGTGATTGGCAATACTCATTTGTCCTTGGAGATCGGGCCAAAAACATTCGTGGTGGACTTTCAAGTTATGAATATTGATCCATCTTACACAATGCTGTTGGGTAGGCCTTGGATCCATTCCGCCAGTGCCGTGCCTTCCACCTTTCATCAAAGGGTTAAATTCATTGATGAGGGGAGGATAATCACCATCAAAAGAGAAGAAGAGATAATGTTAAGTAAGCCCAATTCCCTACCATACATTGAGGCCATTGAACAGAATATGAAAGCGATGTTTCAAAGCTTAGAGATGGATGAACCTAATCCTACCATTGGGAATGTTAATCAGGTCGTGATAAAAATGTTACAAAAGAATGGATTTCGACCTGGGAAGGGATTGGGAATACATTTGCAAGGAGTTGAACTGCCTATTACTCTCCCAGAAAACCTCAATCGGCAAGGATTAGGGTATGAAACCTTGCTATCAGACTAAGCTAAGGAGCAACTAAGCGCAAGAGGAGATAAGAGGCAAGAAAGGCTGAGAGTCCCTCACATTAGAGAAACATTTCCAACTCCTATAGAAATTATAAATCAGATAAACATCTCAATAGTCGATGACGAAGCCATACTAGGAGTTAAAACGTGGATTTTGATTAACGATTCGGGAGAAAGATTGGATAATTGGGAGATCGAGGATATCCCCAACGTCGTAGCTTTAGAGTAATCATTTTAATCATGTCCTTTTTCTTCTCTTTTCCTTTTTCTTTTATGCTTTCTTTGTCGTGTCTTAATTTTAGATGGTACTTTATGAATGACAGTGCTATTTTGTGAATGACACGAGGATTGCTTGGATGTTTACCCTCTTCACTTCTACTCTTTCTCTTTTCATTTATTTTGCTTTGTTCTTCCCTCTAGGAAATTGTTTTCCTCGGAACAATTCCTCTGCCTTGATCCGTCATAGCCCTCTCCTCCTTCTTCAATTCGAAATCTCTTCTCCTTTTCTGCTCCTTTGAATCTTAGCCCTCTCTCTCTCTCTCGTACTCTCTTCGTTTCACTCAATCTACCCCTTTCGAGTCTCGACTTCTCTACCTCTCCTTGACTCGAATCAGAAAAATCCCCAGCCTCTCCTTCGCTTTCTCTTTTTATTCGAATCCTCTTCCTCGGTTCCCTTTCTGCCTTCTCTCCCTTTTTCCTAATCTCTCACTCTGATGCCTTCATTTTCTGACCTCCCAAATCCTGAAACTCCTCCCCATTTTCTCCTCTGTCTCCTCTCGGACCCCCTAATTTGAAGTCTCTCCTCCCTTTTTATTCAAAAATCCCCTCTTCCCGATTTGAATCAGGAACCCCTTTTTCGCTTCCTCCCTTCTCCTCGATTCGTGTTTTCTATCTCCCTTTCCATTTTTGCGCTTCCTCTCCTCGGCCTTCGACGATGAAGGGGACAAGAGAAGAAGGTCAGCTCTTCGAGCATGCTGTTGACTCTCTGCCCTAGTGCCTTTTGAAACACTATCGGGAGTTCTTGCCATTCTCGTGTTTCTCTGAGCGAAATTGCTGGTCTCTGCCCCCTATCCCGTTCCTCTTTCATGCTCTCTTTTCTGCTGGTGGCAGGGGATGCGACATGCTGAAGGAGGTTGGGTCAAAACGCAGGGTTCTTACGTTTTGTCCTTTTCCATTCTTTTTTAAGAAAAAGGGTTCTTGCTTTTTTCTTGTGGTCTTGGGGTTAATGGGCCTGATTTAAAAAAAAGTAAGGCTATAGGCTTCTTTTGAATTTGGGCTAGTTCTCTTTTGAACTTTTTTAGTCTAAAAGTTTTTTTTTTATACCTAATGGGCTTAGGGCAACTGAATTTTTCGGGCTGGGTTGGCCTAACTTTCCTTTTTGAAATTTTTTTCGTATTCATTCTTTTTGCTTCTTTTTTTTTTCTCTTTCTTGATTTTTATTTTTTATTTTTATTTTTTTAAAAATTAATCAATTTTTTTAATTTTTGTTTTCTATGGCTTTAGGCTCTTTTTTTGTTTTTTGTTTTCATATTTTTGCTATTTTGATTTTTGTTATGCTCGGACAAAATACGATGTTTACAAATATAAACTTGGTTTTACTGACCTCTAGATATATACACCTATATGCAGTGTTTTCCTTAAATCCAAAGGAAGTAATAGTATCATTAAACTTTAGATACTATTGTTTAAAAGCATGTTTAAGTCCGCATAATGATTTCTTTGACTTATACACTATATGTTCTTTTCCTTTAACTATAAAACCCATTGGTTGGTCTATATAGACCTCTTTTTCTAAATTCCCATTGATAAACACAAATTTTACATCCATTTGATATAACTTTAAATCATAATAAGTTACTAATGCCATGATAGTTTTGAATGAATCTTTTTTAGAGATTAGTTAAAAAGTCTCTTTATAGTCAATACCATCTTTTTGATAAAACTTTTGGCTACTAATCTGGCCTTGTGGCATTCTAGATTATCATGATAATTGTAATACCATATCTTTCTAACCTTTCTCATGCAATTCACATGCTCCATAACATGCATTGCTTGGGAGTTGTAAGAAAAAGGGATATAAACAATGGATTAAATTTATGTTGCGTTACATATAAAAATTTCATTCGTTGTCATATGGGTTGTATGAGCACATATTATACTTTCCCATATTTAATTACATCAATAAAACTTCTTTGTAGCACAAAATCATGCCCACAAATCATGGAAACTAAAATAAAACTCAAAATAAGCAAGTCTAGCTTCGGCCAGAAATGGCCTCTTTTCTGGTCAAACTTTGGAAAATCATAACTAATTTTAGAAAAATTGAAATCATACAATCTTGATCATTCTGGAAATCTATGGATGTCTACTTCACACTTAAAATATTCCCAAATCATAACATTCATTATAAAGAGCATTTGACATCCAAAATGGTCTAAAAGTCCAACTAAATTATGGAGCTATCACAAAATTCTACAAAAAAATTTGAAAATGTCCAATTAATTCCAAAAAAATATAATAATACCAATCTGATGTTAGCTAGAGGGAAAAAAATATTTCCAGACTAGCTCAGGTAAACTAAATCTCAGAATTCAATAAAACAATAACTCAGGTCGGGTAAGGGTCTTGATACTGGACAGAATGTTCAAAAATTGATATCTCCCTCTATAGACTCCCAAATGAGGCACTTCTAGTTGGTACAAGTCAATGGGAATGTCTCATTTCTCTGTATAAAATTTCTTGATAATTGGACATCATTTGCCCTATGAGTAATGGAATTTAATTTTGGACCAGTGCTATAGTATTAAGGACAAAAACCAGAAAAATTCTCAATTTCAAAAATTTGTCAAATATTCCACAGACCTCCAAAAATTACCAACTTTAGCTTCCCAAAAAGATATTAATAAGTTCTAGATACATGCCAAATTTCAAACCAAGAAGAGCTCATTTAGATAAAAAGTGGTATAGCCTTCTAAAATGGTAAATTTTTGCTCCATATGAGTAACCAATTTGTCCAAATGGCTTTCTTAATTGTTTAACACCTCTTAGGCAAGTTTTAAAGCACAAATATGACTTGTAGAGACTGCCCAAATAGTTTCAAACCCTATGTATCTTATTTTAGTCTCTCAACATCTAATTATGCACTAAACACACACGCCATTCAAGGGTCTAATTACATATATTTATTAATTTAATACTACGTACATTATACATATAGTCTATACATCATATTACATACGCTCAAGGTGTTACACAACCAAAAATAATATGTACAATGCTTCTTAACACTCCATTATAATTTACACTACAAGTTAAACAAGGTGTAGCTATTTAGTGTTCTTGGCCTGCATTTCCTTGGCCTTGAGCGCCACTTAGACATTTTAAGCATGAAAGGGAAAGGGGGGTGAGATTCCAAGAATCTCAATAGCTCACACACCCATTCAAACCACATTCAAGGCATACACACATCAACTATATGAATATGCAAGCATAAAGTGTGCAACAAATCTCATTTCATGCCACATTAACAATATGTTAAGACAATTTTCATGCTCTAGGGACTTTTGGTTTAACCTCACCCCATTTTTAGGACTTTTGGATTTGCCTCACTCTTGGCCTAGGGACTTTTGACCTAGCCTCACCCATTCAAGGGACTTTTGGCCTTGTCTCCCCATACCATGAGACTTTTGGCATCTCCTCACCTTCATCAAGGGACTTTTGGCATCACCTCACCCTTATGAGCTCTTTCCACAACCATAGTCATCCAAGAAGATAAATTGGTACCAATGCAATTTCAAGACATCAAGTGGCATGTTCTCAAATCACAAGAGCATATACAAGTACACAACATATACATATGCACACAAGAATGTAAGAAAATGAGGTGGAGAGCTACCTTTTAATTTATGTAAGCTTACTTTGCCACTTCCTTTCCCTTCTTGGTCTCACAAGAGCACTTAGGTAGAGTAGGGTTCTCTTGACCTAGACATCATGTGATGACCCTAATTTCTAATCTCGATAATTAAGGTTAAACACGCAATTAGTCATTATCGTTCATGAAAATGTGGACAATTTTTAACCTTAATGTGATTAGAGTCATCATTCATACGATCATATACGCTCATATTCATAAGGGAATTGAACACCCATTTATACGCCTTGGATTCTATTACTCATCACTTATGACTCATCCTAATGACTCTAGATAATCCTTTATGATTAACATATGGAAAACCAAGGTTTTCTAGGTAATATAAGTGTTTTAGCGTGTTAGCCGCGGCTAAATTACTATTCACCGCGGCCAATTCCTTTATGTTTTTACTCTTCTCTTCGTCACTATCGCCTCGGCGAGTTGGACCTTCACTGCGGCCAACCTACATGGCGCCGCGGCGAAGAAGCCTCCTGGAACTTCTTCACTCGCCTCTCGATATTGGCCGCGGCCAATTCCACCTTTCGCCGCGGCCAATTCCTCTATGGAATGCCGGGGACATTTTCTTAAAAGTTCACCACGGCCAATTCCCTAATTTGCCGCGGCTAATTCCCCTCTGGATGACTCCCAATTTGACATCTCAAATTTCGCCGTGGCCAATTAACATTTAGCCGCAGCGAATTCCTCTCTGGAACTCTCCCTGGGCAACTTCGCCACTATTGGCCGCGGCCAACTAAATTTTAGCCGCGGCGAAGTACCTTTTGGTCCTACACTCTAAAAATCTGGACTTATACTCTCCTTTCTCCTTCCAATCTCACCCTAGGGCCCTTCTACCTTAATTGTGGGGTTCAAATAGCTTTTCTTAGCCTAATTTATCCAACTAATCTATCCTCTATTTATTCAAGATTCAAGGGTCATTTTCTTTCCTCTAATTACCCTATATCCGTAAGTCCAGGGAATGATAACAACACAAATCATGCACCATTAACCTTTAGCATTAGATACACTTCCCATTAGAGGTTCCATACATCAGTGATTCATATCAATATCTTAAGGTTACATTCCCAAATGGTAAGTCATATCACAAGTTCAATAAGATTTACAACAGGTATCATAAATCCATATATCAATGTTCCAATTTAAAATAAGGCCAACTCCTCAATAGGTACACATTATATTATCAGAATACAGACTCCTACGCTTGGCAATACAGATGCATGATGATGCTATACAAGACTTAACAAAAATTAGCATCTATCCTATTCTACTCATACCAAGTGTAGCTCCCCCACACCTGGCCTCAGCTTATGGATGTTCATCCACTTACTTACCCTTATCCTTAACCGAAGAACCTTCACCTGAAATTGTAATCCCATAAAATGGGGTGAGATATAAATCTCAGCAACCAAGGCAATTCCATCATATAATCCAGTTTAATTAACATATATGCATGAATCAAAATCAACATCAGAATCATATCAGTCATCTCAGCAAATGAAACGATTAGGCTATCATGATTACTATCCCATACTAGCAATCATATTTTAACATGTTAAAGGCCATTAACACCAGGAGAGGCTCGTCCACGGCACCTACTCCCCATTGAGCACAACCAGGGCTCAGTGCATCTGGGGTTGATCATACCCGGTGCTCGATCGTAGCACATGCATGGGTGGCAGCCGCACCATAGCAAACTCACAAGGTCCAATTATCATACAATAGATAGCCAAGCATTCATATACAGCAAATATGAAATTAAAACTGATACATGCATGAACTTATTGTAAACCCCGGTTACCTCACTCGTAGACTGATTTGCAACAGCCACCAATGGTACAGAGTTTCCCTATAATCATAGCATCAAATAATTACTACTGTAATTCATCATTAACAATCATAATAAGTACCCAAGGAAATTTAAATGCTTCTAACTACCTAATGGACGCTTACCCAGCCACCACAAATCCTAAATTCGGATTAAAGTGTCCTCTACCAGAAATCTCAATTTTTCCACTTAAAATTCTAAGCAAATTCGTACAAAATTAATACCCATAATATAAATCAGCTATGGGGGTCTCAAACCAACAAAGAAAGCATCAAAATGGGGGGTTTAAACTCACTTAATACCAGCCCCAACCTCAACCTACGAATTTCTCCAAGAAAAACCCCAAACACCCACATTTCAGATTTTTGGGTATGATAAAAACTCTCCAAATGAGAAACTAATTAGACCAAATTAAAGAGAAAGATTAGGGGATTAAGTTGTATAACTATTACCTTGGCTAAATCTTGCTCCAAATGTGAGAAAATATGGAATTAAGCCAAGAACCCTAGCCTCTCCTCCTCACCTCCGAATTTCTCTTGTATTTTTGTGTTTTGTTGAATGGGAAAGTGGCTGGTCAGCTTTTAGGGTTTTAGGTGGGTTTAAGTTGGGTCAAGGGGTTGGGTCATGGGTTACTCCAAGTCTAAATCCAATTGGGTTTCAGATTTTACTTGTTGGGCTAGTTTTGAAGTGTTGGGCTGCAGAATTTCTTTGGGCCAGTTTCATACATTGGGTTGCTAAAGTTTAATTGGGTTTGGGCCAAGTTTGAAGAGCTCAAGGGTTTAGGTCTGCACAAGGGTTATTGGGCCACTTATAAGAGCATATACAAGGTGGATCTTGGGCCTCTATCACATTAAATTGGATTGGGTCTGCACCTAACTCATTAGGCCTCCATTAGCCTCTTGTCCTATTTCATTAATTTGGGCCTAGGTGAAGTTTCTATCCCAATTAAATTCTCAAACTCATATTAACAATTTATCTCTCTAAAATTTCCATTCACTAACTTGCCCAATTATCCTCTATTAATTATTCTTAATTAATCTTAATCCATGATTAACACCTTAATAAATTTTGGAATGTTACACATCACAAACATCACACAATTACATACTTGAAGCAACCCAAGACACTAGGTTTACTCTTAAATATACACTTGGTTCCATAATGGGCATATTGGTTCCATAAATGGTCCACTGAAGCAACTCATATCATCCAAGTTCTAGGCTCCATTCTCTTATTATTTCTAGACTTCTTGGACTCATTTAAGGTCCTTGGAGTCATCACATATTCAATTGCACTATTGGAAGACTAAGTTGCTTCATAAGGCACCATTATGGACACCATTGTCCCATCTCCCAACCTATGGTTCTTAAATTTTTCCCAATGATTCCTCCCATCTTCTAACATCATATAAAGTCTCAAACTAAGGCTAGAACAAATTAAAACATCCCTTAGCCTAATGAACCTAGCTTGGCCAAAATATGCACCATAATGGAGGTTCATGGACTTTGTGATTTTTCCTTGATGGGAGAGCCACTTGGTAGGCTTTTTGGAGGTCTTAGGAGCTCAAGGGAACATTCAAATAGCCAAGGAAACATTCACACAAAATCAGATTTTACAAATCTTACAAAGCACTACACTTTTCTAACTTGTTTTTCTTTAGTTTTTACTTAAATTTCTTGCCATATTCTTAATCCTTGCACTCTTTTTCCTAAGTTTCTCCCTTGGTTTTGCCCAAAATTCATCTCCTTTTATCCCCCTTAGGCTGGCCTAAACTAGCACAAAGAGGACTAATCAAGATGAAGCATCAAGAGTGAAAAAATACCTTAGTTTCAAGCTTGTTTTCACAGTTTTTCTTCCTTAATTCCCTTCTCCTTGGCAAATTCAAATTTTCCCCCTTAGGTCTGGGTCAAAAACAGAACCAAATCATTCAAAAAATCCATGGAAAGAAAGGAGGAAGAGAGGAGAACAAGATTGGAGGAAAATGAAGCAAGGAAATCCATGAAATTACCCAGTTTCTCCTTAGTTTTCTTCCTCTTTTTCTCCTCCTTCTTATGTTCCTAAGAGAGCAGAATAACTTCTATATTTTGGGCAGAAAATTTCGTGCTCAATAAAAAGGAGAAGATGAAAGAAAAGTATGGAAGTGTTTAGGACATTCTAGAAGCTTTTATTTTTAATTTTGCCCTTCCGTAATGGCAATTTTTTGGCTTTGTTTTAGCTCCTTTTTTAGAACCGTCTTTTCCATCATAAAATTTAGATTCCCAATTTAATAAAATACCTTTGGAATTATTCAATTTGAAGCTAAAATCTTACCGAACAAATCGATTAAAGTTCAGGTCAACTGATGTTAAAAAACACACACCGGAGGGGCTTTATTGATCCTGGGGCTTCCCATAGTTTTTGGGGCCTCTGAGAACCTTGAGAAACTCAAAAATTTTATTTAAAAAGTTCTCCTATGTGATTTTTCAAAAGTTGCACTTATTTACAAAAATGCCATTACGTTTCGTCAGTTTCTATCACAAATTATTTCTCCATCCTAACTCTATTTTTCTTTCTATCTGAACCTAGAATTATCATTTTTAGGAGTCTAGGACTCAACTCAAATTTTTTGGGACATTATCTAGGTCATTTTAGAGGACTTACTTTTACATGACTCATTTCGTCATTTTACAAAAATTACATTCGTTACATGGGATTATTGTAACAAAAATTACGTTCGTTACAATAATCCCATGTACACCTAACTATTTTGTAACCCTTAGCAATTCCATAAGATCCTAAATCTCATTTTGTTTCATAGATTTTAACTATTCCTTCGTGGCATCTAACCATTTATTAGCATTATCACTTTAATGGAATGTGAAAATGAAGCTGGATTATCATCCATTTCTAAGTTAATTTTTTACTCTTGTAGATAAACCACATAATCATTTGAGATAATAGATCTTCTTTCTTTTTGAGATAGTAGATCTTTCTCCTTAATACTATTTCTTGTGATTCCTTTATTCTAGGTTCATTTTGAATTGTGAGATTATTAACTTGTTGCTCCTCTTCATTGTTTTGTTGTTCAATAATTTAAGGAATAACTTTTTTAAAAAAATTACAAGTTATAGAAGCTTGCATTTTTATTTCTTTAGTTTTCACTTTGCATGGAACTTCACTCTCATTAGTTTCACTATTCTCAATGAACCTTGCATTTTCAATTTCAACTATTTTTGTATTATGATTAGGATAGTGAAATATGTATCCTTTTGATTTTTATAGATAACCAATGAAATATCCATTAACCTTATTTTTTTCATTTAGTCTCTTTTCTCATGGATTATATATTCTTATTTCTACCTGATAACTCTAAACATACAGGTGCCTTAAATTAAGCTTCTTATTTGTCTATAGTTTAAAAGATGTTTTTGGAATTGCTTTACTAAGAATCCTATTTAATAATACATGGTAGTTGTAAGTGCATATGTCTACAATAAAATAGGTACACTAGATTTACTTATCATACTCTTAACCATAATGTATGGTTGCATCTTTCTAATACACCATTTTGTTATGGTGTACTTGACCACATATCCCTCGTTTCTTCAGGAACTTAGCAAATGGACCTAGGTATCACTCAATTTCATCATATCTTTCATAATATTCACTACTTCTATTCGATCAAATTATTTTTACTTTTCTATCTAATTATCTCTCAACCTTAGTTATGAATATTTCTAATTCATTTACTACTTGAGACTTTTCATATAGTAAATATACATATCCATAATATGAGTAATCATCAATAAGATAAAATACTTTTCTTTATTGAAAGAATTAACATAAAAGGGTCTAGATACATTAGTGTGTAATATTTCAAGAAGTTGGTACTTCATGTAGCTCCTTTCTTTGTGTGTTTTGTTTGTTCTCCATTAATAAAATTCATATAAATATTTAAGTAAGTGAAATCTAATTTTGGAAGGAATTCATTCCTTATCAATCTTTTTAGTCTTTCCTTGGAAATATGATCTAAATATCTATGCCATAAATTAATAGATCATTTATTCACCAAACTATATTTAATATCAATATTATAATACAAGGTCAAAAGTGTTTCAGCATAAACATTATCTTAAGCATATGTATGATCCATTATAGAGTATACTAGTACCAATCAAGTAATCATCCTTAAACAAACTTAAACATCTTTTGCCAAAATCTAGTAACATCAAGTTTATATAATGAAACTAAGTTCTTAGATATACAAGGTGCATACAAAGTTTCCATTAAATCTAAATAATGTCTAGTGTTTAGGATCAAACAATAAGTCTTAACACCTTTCACTGAAGCTTTTCTCCTATTTCCCATGAAGATAAACTTCTCATTTGGGCTTATAGTTCATATTGTAAGGAATCTTTGTATCGTATTAGAAACATGAGTGGTACATCCATAGTCAATCCACCATGTATTATAAGGAGCTTCAATTAAATTTAATTCGAAACATACATAATTGTTAAGCTTGCCTTTCTTTTCGAATTAGCTTATCTTTCTTTTTGGATTAAGCCTTTCATTTCAGGTAATATTTTTTGAAATGTCCTGGCCTTTTATAGAAATGACATTTCTCATTCTTTTGTTCCTTCTTGTGTATCTGATTAGATAACTAATTTTGCTTTAATTGTTTCTTACTCTTACCATGTTTCTTTCCTACTTTCTTTCTAACTTCTTAATGGGTAACATAATGGATTGAATGATTTCTTAGATCCTTTAGTCTTGTTTCCTCTTGAACTAACATATTATGCAATTCATACATATTTCATTTATCTTTCATGGTATTATAGTTCATCTGGAAGGGCCATATTCAGAAGCTAATAAATTCAAAATAAATTTAACTAGGAAAATTTTCATTTATAGTCATACCTAAAGAGTTAAGTCTTACCATGATATTTGTCATTTCTATGACTTGTTCACATATGGTACATGAATTATTAAATTTCATTATGGTTAATGTATCCATTAATATCCTAGCAAGAAACTTATCAACTATATGGGAGTGCTATTCCATAAACTTCATAAATTCCTTTGCACTCTCAGTTTTGGAAAGAGTAGTCTTTATATTATTAGTTATGCTCAATCACATATAAATCAAGCTTAATATATTTGACTTTTCCTAATTCTTGAAATGAGCTTTCTCTTTATTGTTACTAGATGCAATAATAGCAACAGGCTTTTCAGTTAGGAGTGCTAAATCAAGACCAAACACACTGAGATAAAATTGGACTTGTTTGCTTTAATATGAAAAGTTTAGCCCATTAAGAATTGGAATAAATGAAGCATGTGAATGGAATAAGTTCAAAACAGATACTACAAGAAAATAATTAGGCTTAGCATTAATGCTTTGAGTCGTACCAAAATGCTATAAATTCAAATAATCATTTATTTAACTATCATATGCATATTAATTATCTCTTTTGGGTGATACACTAATATATAGCTAAAAATGATAATGTTATTAAGTCTCAATTTTATTTAATAACATGCATGTACTTATCAAAAAGATCTATTATCTTTGGATATATAGATAAAACTAATAATACATACATATTATCAATTATCAACATTTATGCTCAATAATTAGATGATCCATAAATGTATTATAATTTTGAATTTATCAATATGCTTATAAATAACAAATCATTCATAGTATCAAAATTTATAAGTAATTGAAATAAAATTCATTACATAAGTTGGAATTAAAAAAAAAACCTTAAATATCTAGCCATTTTGATGATTAACAGATATACTTTAATATATTCCAAGTTATTAAACATTAAAACTTTAAATAATATATATATACTAGTATTTTCTGGTGAATTTTGACTATTCTAATCTAATTTTAAACCTTTTTAATCAATTATTAATTCATATTGGTTGGTTATGAGGCTAAATAACATAATTCCATCAATTAAAATTATTTAATTTTTCCATAATAGAAAATCTCCAAATTTTTTCTTTTTAATGAAACCTAGAGTACTTTAAATTTTTTTTTTTGGAAATTCATCCCAATTAATGATCTTTTCCTAATCCATTTATGAAATTTAAAACAATTTTAGGTTTTATTCTTCAATTAAATCAAATCTCAACTTCCTAAATAGGGTTTATTATAATTTCTAAATTAAGGTTCTTTATTAGAGTTCTTCATTCATGAATGTTATGAATTTCCTTAACTATATTATGATACCATATATTAGTTCAGTTTAAATTACACAATTTAATTACTTAATTTCATCTATTTATCTAAATTCAGATGAATTTATCCTTATGCTTTAAGATCTTGAAAAAAACATAAAATCACTTTATTAAAGAACTTTATATATAGAACACAAGAAACTCTTTTGATGTCAATTATTGATGTAAACATATATATTAACAGGAAAGAGAGCTTTTTTTTTTAATGTTACTTTTAATTATTCACTCTCAATCAGGGGGTAATTACTTCTTCATTAATTAATAATTAATTAATTAAAATTAGCAATAACCACTTATTTATTTATTTATTTTATAATATCATTTGTGCCATATGATTGGAAATAATTATTCATAAAATTTTATTTAAATTTATTTAAATAAATTTATTCATAAAATCTATTTTATGCCAAGAGATAAGAAGCATATGAGTAGGGGAAAGTCGAGCTGCACCAACCAAAGAGGTTTTTGCAAGGCCAAATCATAAGCATATTGGACCCAAAGTGGATCATCAAGTTAATGAAGAACTTGGGTTTCTACCAAGATAGAGCTCCCCATGGTTCCAAGACCGATTGGTTTTCATATGGTTGGTTGAGATGTTCATTGGCTTGTTGAATTGGTTCTTTTTTTCACTTCTCTCCATGGATAACAGAAAGATTCTAGGCTTTTTGCATAATTTTGAGGCCACACAAATAGGTCAAGAAAGCCAGGACAACTAAATGATCGTTGAGGAAAAGGAAAGACAAATCGAGAATTACCTTGGTCGCCATCGTTGCATTGGATGAATGCTTCAAGTTAATGACTGAAATTGGGGAAGAAGAAAACGATTGTAGAATGATGAATAATAGAATTGTATGTTAGTTGTAGTGAAACTATACATTTTAGTGAGTGGCTGATATGGCATCATAATAGTAGCTGGATGAAGCAAATGCCGGGCTTTTTGCGAAGAGCACAATGAGTAGCGTGCCTCTGAAGACTAAACAATTTGCTCGCAACATGATTGTTAAGACACAGTTATATGTTGATTATGTTTATAATTATTTAGCTTAATTGCTTGTCACGTGTTGTTCATGTACAGCCCATATAACAAACTGAGAAGGACATGTGTGTGGTCCATTGTATATTCTATTGTAACAAATTCTTTTATATAATATAATTGGGCTCTCACAATAATGAGCTTAAATTGTCATTATTCATTTTAAGTCTATACTTTTTTGTACTAGAATTCCTATCTTGGTATCAGAGTAATTGTTGATCCATGGCCTCCGTTCCCTCCACTGTGTCCTCCTCAATCTCCTCTGTTGGGACATTGACTGTACTAGTTATGTTGACTATTCCTTTATTTACTAATCCCAGTTCTTTTCCTTCCCCATTTGCTATTTTTGCTATTAATCCGATCAAAATGCCCTTTACTTCTGGTTCTATGACTCAGATTTGCCCTATCAAGTTGGACAAGAGTAATTATTACCTTTGGCATGCTATAATTCTTCTTATTATTAAAAGAAATTGTTTAGATGGTTTTATTTCTAAATCTAAACCCTGTCTTGCTGAATATGTTTCTGATGACACAAGTATGAAACTCAACCCAGCCTATAAGGAGTGGGTTGCTACCAATCACATCTTGCTTGGCTGGTTGCTCAGTTGACCTATTGTACAACCTCCAAGGCTATTTAGGATGGTGCTGGCAACTTGGTGGGCTCTTCGAATCGAGCTCGCATTACCTTTTATAAAGCTGAGTTTCAACGAGCTCACAAGGGCTCTTCTCGAATGAATGAGTATATGCAAAATATGCGTTCTATTATTGATCACCTGCTTATGGCTGATTGTCCCATTTTTGACTAAGATCTGATTACTCAAGTCCATGCTAGGTTAGATGGTGACTATAATGCTATTATGGTACAATTGTTAAATACCCCTAACTTATTGTGGCTTGAACTTCAGTCCCAAGTATTGACATTTGAAAGTTGATTAAACCAACTTGGTCAACTGAGTCAGCTTAATCTTGATAAGATCATCATTAAACAGAGTAGAGATTTCTCCTCTAGTTACTCGATGTATATCGCTACTCTAGCTTCAGTGCAGGATCCTGCTTGGTATTCAGATAGTTGTGTTGAACGCCATGTCACACCCAATGTCAATAATTTGATTTCTACTACTAATATTGGTGGTAAGGCATCCTTAGTTGTTAGGAATGGTCATAGGGTTCCTATTTATAAAATTGGCACTATTAGACTTAACTCAACTAAAGCTCATTCTCCTCTGTTACTCAATGATATGCTGTATATTCCTATTGTCACTAAGAATTTACTTAGTGTTTCTAATTTAGTGGATGATAACCATGTTAAAGTTGAATTTGACCATGATTTTTGCTCTATGAAGGACAAGTCAACGGGGGAAGTCATGCTACAAGGGAAGCATAAAGGTGGTCTTTATTAAGTTACCTTTAGTTTTGCTGTTTAGTCCAGTTTTAGTTCTACAAAATCTATCACTGATTCTATGGCTTATCTTACTTTTCTTGAATGGCACTAGAAGTTAGGTCATCCATCTTTTAAAATTTTGTCTTAGATCCTCAAGTTATGTAATACCAAAGTTCCACTTGATGAAAATAATTTTTGTGATGCTTGCCGCTTTGGTAAATCTTATACTTTACCATTTAAAGCTTCTACATCTGAAACCAAACAACCCCTTGAATTAATACATTTTGATCTATGGGGATCTACCCCTATTGCTTCCAATATAAGTATTATGTTCATTTCTTAGATGATTTTACTCTTTTTACTGGGATATATCCATTGAAAAATAAATCAGATCTCATTCATATCTTTCCCATTTTCAAGTCTATGGTTGAAAACCAATTTGATAAACATATTAAAATGTTACAAACTGATGGTGATAGTGAGTTTCAAGTCCTAACCTTTCTTTTACAGCAACATGGCATCATTCACCGTATATCCTATCCTCATACCTCAGCCCAAAATGGTAAAGCAAAACGTAAGCATCGTCACATTGTGGAACTTGGTTTTACATTACTTGCCCAAGCATCAATGCCTATTTATTTTTTATGGGATTCTTTTCACATGGCCATTTTCCTCATTAATCGTATGCCTACACTAGTTTTAAAGGGTCTTTCTCCTTGTTATAAAATTCATAAATATCATCTTGATTATAAATCTTTTTAGCCCTTTAGATGTTCTTTTTTCCCTTATCTTAGACCATTTAATCAACATAAGCTGCAGTATCATTCTACAAAATGTGTTTATCTTGGTCCTACCATAAATCAAAAAGGTTATAAGTGTTTAAGTAGTACTAGAAAATTATATGTTTCCCATCTTGTTACCTTTAATCTAATTGAATTTCCTTTTCTTTTTGGTTTTCTTAATAAACTTATGCCATTTCCTTCTTGTGTTCAATCTATGCCTTCTTCTTAGACCTTTGTTAATTGTCCTCTGCAGGTTGTTTCCACTACTACATTTCCCTTGGCAGCTCCTAATATAACTTCCCCTACTAACAATTCTCTTAATCTAACTACTGTTGTTCCACCATCTCCTCCACATATGATTATGGCTGTAGCATCTTAAGCAAAATTGTATAGTAATTCATCCATTTCCAATTCAGCAACTTTAAATTCATTTTGTGATCCATTTGTGGTAGATTCAACAACCACCCTTTAAGAGCCTTCATTGCCCAAGCATCATATGGTTACTCACTCAAAAAGTGGTATTTTCAAACCTAAAGTTCCCTATATTTGTCTTACATGTCTTGATACTGTTGAGCCATATTTAGTTTTTGAAGCATTATCTAACCCTTATTGGTCAAAGGCTATGACAAATGAATATTCTGTATTGATGAAGTATACTACATGGTCACTTGTTCCGTTTCACCCACGAATGAATTAGTTGATTGTAAGTGGGTTTAAAAACTTAAGTATAAACCTAATGGTACCATTGATAGGCATAAGGCTCACTTAGTTACAAAAGGTTTTTAGCAAGACCTTGAAGTTGATTTTCACGAGACCTTTAGTCCGGTAGTAAAGGCATCTACTATTCACATTTTGCTTACACTAGTAGTATATTTTAGTTAGAATGTTTGTTAGTTAGACATAAACAATGCCTTTTTCAATGGCTACTTGAATGAGAGAGTGTACATGAAACATCCAGATGGGTTAGTTAATTCACAATATCCAGATTATGTCTGTTGATTATCTATAGCCTTGTATGGTTTGAAGTAAGCCCTTTGGGCCTGGTATGATCGGTTGAAGATTATTCTACTTGAATGGTGATTTTCTAATCTCAAGAGTGACACTTTTGTGTTTATCTACTGATCAACCATTGAGGTACTCATCTTACTCATTTATGTTGATGATATTTTAGTCACTGGTAGCAATGTTGAATCGATGAACAAGTTTATTTTGAAGTTGAACAAGCAGTTTACACTTAAGGATCTTGGCTATCTACATTATTTTCTTAGGATACAAGTGCACCAAGATGACTCTGGATTTTATCCTTCTCAATCTAAATACCTTGCTGATTTATTGTTTAACTTTGATATGTCTGTTGCTGTAACTTGTCCTACTCCTATGGTAGTTGGTAAATCCTTTTCTTCTAAAGGTACTTTATTATTTGATCCTTCCTTATATCAGCAAGCAATCAGTACACTTTAGTATCTTACTATAACTAAACTAGATAGAAGTTTTGCAGTTAATAAACTAAGTCAGTACCTTAGCAAGCCCACTATTAATCACTGGTTAGCAGTTAAAAGATTATTTCATTATCTTAAAGGTATTGCTACTCATGTCCTGCATATAAACCTACTTCATTTCTTAATTTGTGGGGCTTCTCATATGCTGATTGGGCATGTTCAGTTGATAATCGTCATTCCATTGGATGCTATTGTGTGTTTCTTGGAGATACTTTGATTTCTTAAGCTTCCCGTAAACAAAGGATTGTCTCAAGATCTAGTATTGAATCAAAATATCAAGCAATTGCTAATGTTACTGCTAAACTCTTATGGGTGCCTACTCTTTTGTGTGAACTTGGTTTTCCTCCTTAAGTATCACCTACTATCTAGACAGATAATGTTAATGCTACTACCTTAGCATCTAATCTAGTCTATCATTCACTTACAAAGCATTTGGAGGTGGATCTCCATTTTATTCATGACCATGGGCTTGCCAAGCGTTTGCCCATCCCCTATGTACTTTTGACAAGTTAGCTTGCTGATATCATGATAAAATCAGTTCCATAATCTTAGTTACAATCTATTTCTGCCAAACTCGGGCTAGTTCCTTTACCCTTTCATTTGAGGGGGGATGTTAGGACATAGTTATATGTTGATTATGTTCATAATTATTTAGCTTAATTAATTGTCACGTGTTGTTCATGTACAGCCTGTATAACAAACCAAGAGGGACATGTGTATGGTCTATGGTCTATGGTCTATTGTATATTCTATTGTAACAAATTCTTTTATATAACATAATTGGGCTCTTACAATAATGAGCTCAAATTATTACTATTCATTTTTCCAGTCTTTACTTTTCTCTGCTAGATTTCCTGTCTGTCACATCATATAACTATATTTCTTATATGTATCATATTTAGATTATATTATTTTCAAATTTTTTATTAATGATTTACTTCTAATGACAAATAATTGGTATTCACCTTAAACTATTATCTTATATTTAAATTACTCATGTATGTACAACTAAGAAATTTTAGGGAAAATTTTAATCATTGCATCAAGATAAAGTTTTTAATCTTTCATTCTAATGTTTTGTCTTTTCTTTTTTTAAATCATCCATGTCAATGCCATGTTCGGCCATGTTCGAATCAAATGAATAATTTTTAATTTGGTACATTTGTATGCATATTAGATGTGCTAGACAAGTTTGGCACGTGACATGCTTAGAAAAAGATGTTTCGTGTATGATTATGGTAAGGAACTAAATTTACAAATAGTATACTTGAGATCTTTTTACATCCCCACACTCATATTTATTAATCTTATAGCAGTTATATTCTGCATTTTTGTTGTATATCCTTAAATTAACTTGTTCATTTGATCATTTTTCTAATATGAAAAAATCTTTGATTTTATTTAATAAATGAGCTTTCAACCTTGTTAACACCTTCCACGCATTAACCACTTTGGCTATTCATAGATATTAATTAGAAATTCCAATAACCAATATACCATTTATGTTCCATTTCATCCAGTTTATATAATCATTAAAAATACATAATCAGAGGTTTTTTTAGCTCTTAAGCATATGAGCTTATCTCATAATAAAATGCAACCATGCTTGGATCAGACTATCAGAGTATGATACATAAGGAACCCTACATTTGTTTTAAAGCTAAAAGAACATACTCATTTCAATCTTAAAGCACAATTAATTGCATAGACTTAATCAACATATATAGTCATATTGCTAATTCCCGTGAACTTTTAAAGGATTTTTAAGAAGATACTAACCTTATAAGCATTTGATCACATTATATAGAGGAAGGAATACATGTATACCTACGATACCACATCATCTAAGCTTATGGATTTCCTCCATTTTCATCATAAAAAATCAATGACTTTGATCTGATTATTTCTAATGTTCAGCCTTGATACTTATTTGTATTCAATAGTACATATTCTAACAAACTTAACACTTGAAAACTGAGTATTTTGTACTTGGAAACTCGATTTAGATCTGATTGGAACATGTGGGGTAGTAGGACTCATGCAAGAAAAGGTAATAGGCTAAATATTACTTTGTAGCCTTTAATCGGATCATGAGAGGGAGAAAGAATTGAATTAGTTTTCTTTCGTTGTTATAATTTTAGTATCCATCATCATTATCCTAAGCTAGAGGTTTTTCTTCATAAAACTATATTTTAGTTATTTAAAGTATTTCAATACTAATTTCCTTTCTTAAAGATTTTTTTCTTCCTAATAGAATTTTTTGAAATCTCAGGAGGTGTTCCCAATCTCAAACAAATATTTTTAACTGAAAAACTCACTAATGTAAGTTGTTTATAGCTCATAACTCTAATGCTAAACAAGATGTAGTTCTTGTTCCTGTTATAATATGTGAATCTCAGGAAAAAGAAGGGGAAAAAAGGGGAAGAGTTGGGTATGGTGATTCAGAGCTTGAATCGAATTCCAAGGATATAGAGAATGCTTCTATATGCATAAGAGTAATGTTGGGTACAAGTGTAAGAAAATTTCACCTAAGATAGAAATGTGCTTTAAGATATGTATACAAATGAGAATGACTAGTAAACATAATATCCTTAGATGAATTGTAAAAGGGGCAAGGGGGTGCTTCCTCACCTTATTTTTTATCCATATATTCGTATGTCTTATAAGTAATTGTTACTAAGTGAAAATTTGGAATTATCAACAAAATATTTCTAGGAGTTGATTTTAAAATATCACAATCATCCTACAGCATTGATCAATTATGTTAGATATTGTCTTTTATATTATTTTATATATTTTAAGTCTATGCCTAATGCAATATATGTGTGTGTGTGTGTGTGTAAATTGTTTGGTCTATTCTAACTGGAATTTATTTCAATGAAACATATAATTCGAGAAAGAGAAGGTTGTTAGCTTGTATATTTTTATTTTGATTCCCATACAAAAGTTTTTCTTATAGAGAATTTATTGATAATTTTTTTTAGAATAAATCACATAATCATAAAATTGATTAACCATATCTTCATGTACTGCCCATTGAGTTAACCAAGAATCAATAACATTAGATTAAAGTACGAAGGATGGAAAATAAAGAAATTAAGTTTTCTTCATTAGAGTTATTCACAATCAAGCATTTAAGTAGATAATTAAATAATATTTTAATTTATAAATAAAAATAAAAATACACTAAAGTATTTGGACAACCATTCTTCAATTTGAAATATAATTTAAAATCTAATAATATAAATGAAAAGTGATATCATAAAATAAAACTATTACTACCACTAAGTGCCGCCACACAATATACATATCACAACATCATATCACGTAGCACTACCTTGCTATATTACAATATAATCATTACCAAGTGTCGTCATACACATGGCAGACATACCACAATCAATACTACTACACTTTTATCATATCATTTGGCCCTAGGTGCCATCATATAATGTACATATCATATTATAGGTAGTGTTACCACACATTTTGTATCACATCATCTCACATGGTGGATATATTACATCTCAACTAAGTGCACTTAAAGTTTTAACCATATCCCCACCCATTACTTTTAAAGTACAACAAAATTAAAGACATAAGAAAAATAAAAAATGGATATTAGCAAAATATAACTCCAAGTTAACTACAAATTAGTTTCATGTTAACTATAAATTGGTTTTAGTTAACTATAAGTCGAATTTATAAAAACAATTAAGAAAAGAGTAGAAGAAAACTAAAATATACCCTATAAATTAGTAAAATAAATAAAATAGAAACTTTATAAAAATAAAGATAACTTAATAATGATATAAAACAACAAAATAAAAGGTTTACCATTCTCATCACTTTACTTATATATATGTACACATATATATATCATGACTTCCACTTTGCATTTCATACATTCTTATTTTATAAATTACACAATTTCTATGACATAAGTACATAATATCCACTTCACATGTATCTTATGTGACATCTTTTATTAATTGTAACTCAAGGAATTCATTCACCACATTATTACCACTTTACACACACATCTACACATAAGCACATAGTCAAGCATGCATGTGCATTGGGGTGCACAAAAACCCAAAAGACCTAGAAAACCCAGCCCAACTCGATGACATTGGGCTGGGCCGAGCCAAGCAACAAGGGAAAAACAAAAAAAAATAGCAAAATTAAATAAGTTATGAAAACAGGTTGGGTCGATTTATTGGCTATGCTAATGGACTAAATCAACCCGCCCTGACCCATATCATATTATTTTTTTATTAAGTATATTTTTTAAATTCCTAAAATCACTAATTACCATTCCTAGTTTCCCTTTTGTGTAGTTTTGCTTCTTGCCTTTCTCTCCATCTAGTGTCACTTCCAGTTGTAGCTCCTTTATTTTTTCCAAGTTATTAGTTTGATCTTCATCTCCTAATCTCTCCTTTGCTTCACTCTTCCTTCATCATCCACTAGGCTCATTGCAGATTCACAACCTTCTACTTTAGCTACGGTCCTTGCTAACTTGCCTTATCTCACTATCACGAGTAATCGTTGTCTCCCCTGATCCATTCAAAGTTCACACCTTTCACTTACTTCTTTTGTAACACCTTAATGTCTTAACCTTAATTAATCTCCCTCTTGGCTCAATTCTATATGATTTCCAAAGAACCAGTTCAAACCGTGGCATTTTCATGCTATAAAACAGGGTTAAAACGCTTATATTTTGCCCCGTGGGTCCTGTGAACCCATCAATCACATTCTCTACTCACAATCCATTTATACAACTCATAAATATCATGAAACATGCCATAAAACCACGGATATGAAGTCAAAAACCAAGAAAGAGCAATTTCTCAAATGGGCCCAAAAGTCAGATTTTTGGCTCTAACTTTGGAAAATCATAACTAATTATAGAAAAATGGGAATCTAGCAAACCCTAGCTTTTTGGAAAACTATAAGTGTTAAATTTACACTAAAAATACTTTCCAACCACAATATCAGTGTTTGGAGCCTGTTTGACATCAAAAATGAGACAGAGGTCCCTGTTTCTGGCGCAGCTTACTGTCATGAATTTCGAAAATTCATAACTAAATCCAAAAAAATCCAATCTGGGAAAACTATACAAATTTGGAAATCTACAGACATTAAATATAGGATAAAAATAAGTCTAGATCAGTTCAGTAGCCCTTAGACCTCGAAAACTGATGGAACAATAATAGAGGTCGGATGGCTTCCCTGATGCTGATATAAAACTTCAGATGGTTCGTTCTCTCTCTACAGACCTCTGATTTAGGTGATTCTAGTTGGTATAGGTCACTGTGGTTGTCTAGCTTATTCCTATAAAGTTTCATGACATTTGGACTCCATTTAATCCATGTATGATATGGTTTTATTTTCGGACTAGCTACACAATACCATGACCAAACCATGAAAATTTCCTAACTTCAACAATTCTTCAAATATTCCCTAGACCTCAAAATATTACCCACTTTAGATTCCTAAAAATCTCTCTACAAACTCTAGAGGCATGCCAAATTTCATATCAAGAAGAGCTCGTTTGGTCATACTTTGACGCAACTCACAAAATTGACGGTTTTGGCACCCAAAATGATTCAAAGGGGGTCCAAGTGGCCTCTCACATGTTCTCACACCTCATGGACAAGTTTTAAAGCATGAAAATAGTCGATATAACATGTCCAAGTGGTCCAAATAATCATATATTTCAAACTCACTATGCTATGGGCCAAAATACACTATCACATACAAGCCACAAAAAGGGCAAATCCCACATTTTCATTACTTTAGTTCTCTACATAGTTTGTACATCATATTTCCATACATTTACACTTGCTACAACATTTACATCTTAAAAATAGTAGGTGCATATTCATTTTGGTACCACTTTACATCAAAAGAACCAAAATAAGCTAACATCTAACTAAACATGTTTCTAGGCTCCTTGGTGTGCACTTGATTCTCCTTGAGCTCCACCTAGCATGTTAAGATGGGAGGGGGAAGAGGTGAGATTCATGGAATCTCAGTAGCTTATGCACTCATTCAAGGAAGCAATCAAGGCATATAACAAGTCAAAGCATGTAAATAAGCATCTAACCATTCACAATCATACAATACATGTTGTACATGCCATGAAAACCATATTAATGCCACAATTGAGCTCTAGGGACTTTTGGTCTAGCCTCACCCGATTTTAGGGACTTTTGGATGGCCTCACCCGATTTTAGGAACTTTTGGATGGCCTCACCCGATTTTAGGGACTTTTGACTTGGCCTCACTCGGTTATGAAACTTTTGGCCTTGTCTCACCTATCTCAAGGGACTTTCGGCTCTACCTCACCCATCTCAAGGGACTTTTGGCACTACCTCACCAGAGCAATTTTCACATCCAACATATAAGCATATTGGTACCAATGCATCAAGGCAATAACATATGGCATATCTCACACAATAAGCATATACACAAGCATACAATGACCATTACATTCAAGAATGCACAAGAAAGAATAGAGAGCTACCTTATGAGCCAACACAAGCCTTCCCTTTCAATTTCTCTTCTCCCTTCTTGGTTTCACAATCACATCTTGATGGAGGTGCTTCACTTGAGCCTAGACACAATCAAGAGTATGGAATTACTTTTATGCAAATAAACCTTCACAAGGCTAGGAGATTAAAGCCCTACTTCTTCCCTTCTTGAACTTTACTAACCCTTCTCCTAGTTCTTTGCATTTCTTAACTTAACACAAAGGTTTCTTGTTCATTCTAGGTCAAACTTCCTCCCTCTCTCTAGAATTTCACCACCTCTTCTTCACTCTCAAGCTCTACTTAAGGAAAGCAAAGAAATGCAAGAGTGGTTTCCCACTTTCCTTCTTCTGACCCATGCCTAAATCCCAACAAATTTCACAAGCAAAACCATAGAAATAGAAGGTAAAGAAAGAAGATCAAGATTCTAAGAAGAAAAGAGAGAAGCTTTTTTACCTTTCCTTTATTCTTCCTCCCTTTTCTTGGTCTCTCTCACTCTCCATGCCTCTTTTCTCTCCTTGGTCGAAGCTTAGGTCAGATAGAAGAGAAAGAATGAGTTGGGACGTTTAAAGAAGTCAAATTCTCAGTTTTTACGCTTTTTCAGACTAACCCTCGCTATAACGAGAATTAACCTTCGCTATGGTGAGCACATATCAGTTCCAGACCCCCGTTTTCGTTATAGCCCGAGCTACGACGAGCAACTCCCTGGTTTTTGTATGGAATGCCCGCACTCGCTATAGCTAGAAGTATTTTCGCTATAGTGAACAGCTGCTCTTGCTATAGCTAGACCATTTCTCGCTATAGTGAACAAGTACATTCGCTATAGTTAGGCTATAGCTACCAGACTTAGAAAAATTTTAGGATTTCGAAAATTTTTAGCTTTTTTTTTTCTTTTTCTGGTTGTTACATCTTTCATTTGTTTTACGATTTCTAGTTGGTCTCATCTTGATCAGGTAAGTCCTTATCTGCCAAAGCTACTTTGTTCTCTTTTCACAAGAAAAAGAAGAGAACAAATACAAATGGTTGATTTTGTGCATAGTTATTTTGTATTTTAACTTGTTGGTATTGTCATAGACTTGCAGTAGTAATCACTAAAGGCTTAAGAGTTGAGTTTGTTCTTGGCAAAGAGGTTGCCTTGCCATCTGTAGCATAAGGACTCTGTTGCTAGCTTCTAATCCTTGAATCCTTCATCTAATTTGGCATATGCCAATTGCCAGCAGTTCTTCAAGGTAATTACCACTCAATTAATTGATTTAGCTAAGGTAAATTATTATGTTAAATAAAAACATATCAAATCTATTCATTGTTAGCTTAATCTTTTTAAAAGTTTTTCATTAAATAGCTAAAAAAATTTAAATACCTAAATAAGTCAGAATTATGTGGAAATTAATTATCATATGGAAAGTGCATATGATTCATTTAGTGGTAAAGCAAAAAAGGATTTGGCATACCCTTTCCTAATGTTATGATACTTCGAAGACTAATGCAAGTAATGTGGCAAAATACACAACAATTCAGGCATTTGGCATACCTTTTTGTAGGTAATTTTCTTAACTATAGTTAATTTCTATATATCACATTTAAGTATAACTTCTTTGTTGTGGTGTTTATGAAGGCATCTATGGCAAACCAAACTTTTGAAGAAAACCAAGGCCAATTCCAATCCCAATCCCAACTTGGCATTATTCATACCCAACAATCCATTGCTTTAGATGCTAATACTACTAGTTCTACTATCACTACAGCTTTTACAACTATAGATTCAAAGAGAAGACCCCCTATAAATAAGTCAAGTGTTTAGGAGTATTTCAGAAAACTTTCATTAGATGAAACTAAGAGAGAACATAGGTGTGTACGTAGATACTTTGAGGCTTCTTATGCTTGTCACCCTAACAAAGATGGAACAAATTCCTTACATAGGCACTTGAAAGCATGTAATAAAAACCCGTATAGGGCACAAGTAAAAAATCAAACTACATTAGCATACAATAACCTTTTGGGGGAGATAATTTACAGGGGGTTACTCCTACGAGAACATTGACTCCTTACTCTTTCAATCTAGATAAATGTTGAAGGACCCTAGTTAAATTTATCAAATGTGATGAAATGCCCTTTTGGGTTGTGGAAGGGAATGGATTTCGTAAATATAATAATCATCTAGAACTAGGTTCCTAATTCCCTTAAGAATGACTGTTGCTAGGAATTGTTTGAAACTTTATATAGAAAAATCCGAGAAACTTAAAGAGTTCTTATAAAAATCATGTTTGCGTGTTTGCCTTACTATAGATAGATGGACTTCAATTTCAAAATTTTAACTATATGTGTCTCATAGCTTACTTCATAGACAAATATTAGAGATTACAAAAGCAAATCCTTAACTTCTCTATAATTGAAAATCATAAGGGTGATACTATAAACAAGGCAATTGAGAAGTGTTTGTTAGGTTGGGGGATTGAGAAAGTGTTCACATTAACTGTAGATAATGCAAGCTCTAATGAAACAATTGTAGTCTATTTGAAGAAGCAATTGAAAAACTAGAATGGGCTAGTATGTAATGAAGATTATTTACATGTGAAGTGTTATGCACATATTCTAAACTTGGTAGTGAATGATAGGTTGAAAGATATGCATAATTCCATCACTGCTATTTGTAATGTTGTTATATATGTGAGGTATTCTCCTATAGGACTTTAAAAGTTTAAAACTTTGTTGAAAAGGAAAGAATTGAATCCAAAAGTCTTATGTGCTTGGATGTTGCAACTAAGTGGAATTCTACTTATTTGATGTTGGAACAAGCCATCAAGTTTCAAAGGGTATTTGACATAATAGAGGATGAAGACGAGGGATATAATGCATACTTTAAGGAAGATGTCCTTCGAATTGGTCTTCTTACATCTTCTAATTGGAGTAATGCCTCTGTATTTGTTTAACTTTTGAAGGTCTTCTGTGAGATTATATTAAGGTTTTCTGGTTCATTATATGTGATCTCAAATGCTTGCTTTTATAACATCTCTTTGATTCTGGATATGTTCATATCGAGTTCTATTGTAGAGGATCCTCTTATTAGAGAGATGACTTGGAATATGAAGAGTAAGTATCATAAGTATTATGGGAAGCCAGAGAACATGAACCCTTTATTTATAATAGGAGTGGTATTTGACCCTAGATATAAACTTGCCTATGTACATACTACCTTTGAAGAGATATATCCTGATCTTAATCTTTATGAGGCCTGGAGAAAAAGGTGAAAGATGCATTATATCGTCTATATGAGGAATATACTGAGGCATTGTTAATAAATCGTAAGATATCTTTAAAAAAAGTGGTGACTCAAGTAAAAAGGATCCAGTAAGACTGTAGATGCCCAATTTTACTCCTGGTAGGATAAAGAACAAGTAGAACATATCGAAGAAAATGAAAGTTAGCATAAATCAGACCACGAAGTTGGAAAACTATCTTGCAGCTAAATTAGTTAAGGATAATCCTTCTTTTGATATCTTATCATGGTGGAAAGAAAATGAAACAAAGTATAAAGTTCTTTCTTTGGTTACAAGTGATTTGTTAGTAGTGCCAGTGTCAACTGCAACTTCTAAATCTACTTTTAGTACCAGTCGCCATGTGTTTGATTCTTCTAGAAGTTTATTATCACAAAAAATGGTTAAAGCACTCATTTACAGCCAAAATGAGCTAGCTCTTATAATGTTTAGATTTAATAAGCATGACTTTGATTAGTATAAAGAATTTGAGAGTATTATTACCACTAGCAAGTTCCATATTTTGATAAAGTACTTTTTATATGTTGATTTTTACTTTTAATTTTAATATGTTGTTTAATTTTTACAGATGTCTTAAGAGCTTTTGCTATCTCTGAAGATGTTGTGAATGCCACTTGATGTTCTTTTACATTTTATTTAGCATGTATTTGCATTCGGAACATATATTTTGACTTTTTATTTGTATTTAACATATATTTGTATCCTAAACATCACTTAAAGGCTAAAACATATCTATTTACATTTTCAAGCTGTTTGATGGTTTTAATTTAGTTTTTTGACTTTGCTATTGACTCAAAACTTGAGTATTGCTAGAAAGTGGGGTTGATCTTATTGTTATGAAGGATGAAAAACAATTACAAACCTTTTATGCAGATTATAGAGGAAGAATTCACTATTGCAGCACCAACTAATATCAATGGGGTTGAACACCTAGTCCTAATATGAATGGCAATACTAAAAGGTAAGTATTAGATATTGATTCAAATAGTATTATTGCACTCCCAAAGAACTATAGGTTTATAGTATTTTTGCATTCTTATCCATGTAAATCCATGTGTCTTTTCTATCTCTCATTTATATTTGCATATGGAAATACTATAGTAAGTCCACATCCAAAATGACAACTAACATGTATTTTATGCCATTAATAAGTTCTATATACAAAAGGCTTTAACTTTACTTATCAATTAAAATTTGCTCTACATTGCAAGTAGATGACAAGGTGGGAGCTAAGCTTCAGAACAACAACAGCAGTGATATTAGTTCAAGTGGACAAATTGACATGCTATCATCTGAGGAAAGCTTAAGACCAGGTGTGCTTCAACATCTTTTCCTGTTTGCATGCTTCAATTTGGGCTAATGAATCACAATTGCGAATAAGAAAACTTCTATAAATGGCTATAGTTTCCTCTTATATTTAACTTGTATATTACTAAAAATTGCATGTTTATCTTTCCAAAGATATCCAACACTTATTTTTGTCTTTTGCGTAACTGAAGCAACTGACCACTTTATAGTTGGCACACTTAATAAGAAGACTAAATTATTTTACTTTTCTAATAAAAAGAGTGATCTTGAATTGTTAATTATCCCTCTATAGATGGAATAGATAATAATGATCAAGCCCTATCTCCCCATCCCACTGAAGTTGTAGAAAAATCAGTTGATGCTCCTTAAGAAGTGCAAGAACAAGCACCTACCACTGAGAATGAAAATTCTTTTGCCTCACAAGTTGACAATAAAGACATTGGAATTGCATTTAAGAGATATAATAGCTTATCTAATGCAAATGGACAAATTGGCATTATTGCTTCAGAGCAAGGCTTAAGTAAAGGTTTATACTTCATCTTCTTTATGTCCTGTTATATATGTTTAAAAGACTTAAACATCATAAATGATTCTTTTTTTATTTTAAAAAATTTCAACATTATTATTGTTGAAAGTTGAAACTTTATGGATAAAGTGGACCATATGGTGGAGATCTATGCTAGTAGTAATTTTATTTCAATATAAAGGTGAACTTTATGCTTTGTAGTTTTCTTATTCTTTCATCCCTTTAATTTTTCATTTATGTTAGAATTTGTTATTACCTATATTAACACTGGGTATAGCTTTTGGGCATTAACTGAATGAGAATTATGACCAACAATACTTTACCTCCATTGCTATTCCTTGGTTTTTCAGTTTGTTGTGTTTTTTTCCTTTCCATTCTTACATATGATTCGGAATTCCCTCTTAGTAAAATGTTTGCCCTTTTTCATTAATTGTAGCAACCATATCACCAACTCTTGTCAAGTAGCTTTAGGAAGCAACAGGAGCTAGAATGATGAATTACAAAAAAGCTCTTTCAGAGACTAAAGGGGACATTGTTAAAGCACATGAGCTATTCCAAACTAGTGGTGCTAAATTTGGCAAAATGAATGCATTACTTAGTCATGCAAACTGCATTTCTAAATATGTTTTATATGCTTATGCATATATACAATTACTAGCATCATGGTTAATAAAAAGTATCTATTTCTATTTTTTTTCCTCATAACTTTTGCCTTAGAACTATTTTAATGGAGAGAAAGAATGTTTAATCTAATTCTGGTATTTATTGGTTGAGTTTTTTATTCCTATTCTTGATGTGTCTGGATAGTAGATTTATCCTTATCATTTATCTTCTCCAATTTTTAAGGCGTTAGTTGCAATTCACTGATCTTTGTTGTTGAAAGTTTGAAGGATTATTCATATGTTAGAGGAAGGGAGTATATATCTAAACTCTTGTAATTGATTATCAAGAAAAATTCTAATGAAAAAACTAGTGCTCTGATTGGTAGTAAAATTCTTTCTGATCTAAGGTGAGATTTAATTAGGCTTTGAATTCTTCCTAAAATTAATGATTCCTTAACTATAAAAAAAAAAACAAAAAATTCTTCTTTACTGTGATGTTGACATATAGGGTTAGTAAGTTTTGTTTGTTTACTTTTGGAGAATTGGCTAGGAACTAGACATGCCAATTGAAGAATTTAGTTTTCCTCTATTGAATTATGATAATTCTATGTTGGTGCTTAGTTTTGTTTAATCTAAACATCCCTCTCAATAAATTTATAAGCTGCTAAGGTTTTAGTTGAAATATGGCCACTGACACAAGCAAGTGTGGTGCAATTTAATTTGTAATAGAGTCAACTTACTCGGTTGTTTTGCATTTCTAGTAGAGTTCAAAGTGAATGTGTGGGATTAGCTTTCTGTGTATATAACTGTGAGCTTGTGTCTCTATCATCTAGGGCACCAACTTGTGGTCAAGTTTATAATCCAATTATTTGCCATAAAGTTGATCATATATTGGGTAGTCCTACTAGGCGATAAGGCCTTTGAAATTGGCTAATGCAAGTGATCCAATGGCCTGCACAGGTTGGTGTTCTCATGAATTGTTATAACACCATATATATCTAGTTTGCTTCTTATCATTTCTATGTCTCACATGATGAATTGCGCAAAAGAGAATGCAAAAATGGCATTAACATAATGCCTTATTTCGCGTTGCGTCACGTGTAAAAATTCTATTCGATGCCACGAGGACCATATGAGCTCATACATCACATTTTCATATTTAATTACATACATACAACTCATTTGCATCATCAAATTTGGCCCACAACTCGTGGAATTCAAAAGGGAGCATCAAATTCACTCTATTATTTTCGGCCAGAATTTCAGTTTTTCTGTCACAATTTCAAAAATTCATAACTAAATCCACAAAAATCCAAAAGCAACAAATTTTACCATTACAAAAAGCTCTGGATGTCTATCCAATGGTAAAAATAATTTCATCTCATGAATCATTAAGGGAAGAACATTTGATATCTAAAAAGCCACTAAAATGTTTGGACTACTGGTTTAGATTACTGATATGAAGTTTCAAAATTCATAACTAAATCTAGAAAAATTGAAATCATGGATTCTTGGCCATTATGGAAAAATATACATGTCTAATTTATTAAAAAAATATGTCTAGGCTATGAAACATAACACAGAAAGTGTTTGACATGTGAAAAGGGGCAAAGGTTCGGACAGCTACTGGTACAGATGTAAGTGTCTGCTATAAAATTTGAAAATATCCAATTAATTCCAAAAAAATATAATCCATGCAAATGATACTAATTTGGAAATATATGAATGTTAAATTTATGTTAAAAATAGGCTAAGACCAGAGAAAGTACCTTAGCCACTAAAATTCAATGGAATAGTGACTCAGGTCGTGCTGTGCTATTGTTGCTGTTCTAAAAATTTAAAAATTCATATCTCTTAGCTCAGACCTCCAAATTGGGTGCTTCTAGTTGCTATAAGTCACTATAAATTCCTAGTTTCTACATATAAAATGTTGTAGTCATTGGACCACGTTTGCCCCTCAGATGACATAATTTCACAACTGACCAAATGAATAGTACTGATGCAAATATGAAATTCTGATACCAACTTTGAAAAATCATAAAAAAATCCACAGACCTCTAAATGACATGATCTTTGCCTTTCCAAAAAGCACTAGGCAAGATCTAATTTCATGCAAAATTTCACGTCAAGAAGAGATCATTTGGTCAGACTTTGACATAGCTCAAGATTATGGCAATTTTGGTTCCAATAAAGGGGCAAATTGGTCCAAATGAGCCATCCATTGTTTCACACATATTTGAGCAACTTCAAAAGCATAAATGTAGCATAAATGAGCCTCTCATAAGGTCTGAATCCTTATGCAACTCAAATTCACCATGCCACTTCCATATACATACATGCACAAGTGGGCTCCTAAGTGGTCAAAATACATAATTCTATCCATTAAATTCTATTCTTGATTCATACACTAACTTTACATAGTTTTACACTTGTTCAAAGTGTCATGGCTCAAAAATAACATATACATATATTCTTTGACATTCTAGTACATCAAAACTTGCAAAACGTGCCAAGAGATAGAGATTTAAGCTCCTTGGCCTCCATCCTTGGATCTTAGACTCCACCTAGATCATATGATATGAGAGAAAGGAGGGGATGAGATTCATTGAACCTCAATAGCTCATACACCTATCTAAGCACATTTTCAAGGCATACAGCATGTCAAAGGCACAAGTATGTAATTGATCAATTCATGAAGCATTCCACTTTCACATTTTTGTGTCACAAACTCATGCCAAGTATAAGAATGAGCTCTAAGGACTTTTGGTTTGGCCTCACCCTATTTCTAGGACTTTTGGTTTGGCCTCATCCTATTTCTAGGACTTTTAGTTTATCCTCACCCTATTTCTAGGACTTTTGGATTGCCTCACTCTTGGTTCTTGGGACTTTTGACTTAGCCTCACCCATTCAAGGGACTTTTGGCCTTGTCTCACCCATGCCATGAGACTTTTGGCATCTCCTCACCCACATTAAGGGGCTTTTGGCACTATCTCACCCTTGTGAGCCATTTCCACAATTCAAAGACATTCAAGAAAGCATATTGGTACCAAAATAGCAACATAGCATCAAGTGGCATGTCCCAAACATACAAATATACACACAAGCACACAATAACATATATGCAACAAGAAAAGGTAGAAAGCTACTCTGGTGCAAATTCAAGCCTTACTTTGCTTGTTCTTTCTCTTTTTTGGTTCCATAAGCACAAGGAGGTAGGATTGGATTTCTTTGGTCTATTCATAATAAACAACACTTAATTATACTCTTGGAACAAGTTATAACATCCAACTTACTATTAAGACTACACTTTGTTTTATTTGTCACAATATGGTTCCATTAAGGACCTAATGAAGCAACTACCACAAGTAAAATTCTTGGTTCCATTCTCTTGCCATATTTAGACCTCTTGACCTTATTTAAGGTCCTTGAAGCCATCACACACTCACTTTCACAAACCTAGGTTCATGTTGCTTCATAAGGTTACATTATGGAAGCCATTGCCTCATCTCCCAACCTAAGGCTTCTAAATTTTTTTCAAGGGTTTCTTCTATCTTTTGTTTATCATATAAAGTCCCAAATCAAGCTTAGAACTATTTAAAACATCCCCTAGCTATCTCTAAGGGTCTTAACCGATTTATGCTTCTATTAAAGACCCATGGAGTTTAGGATTTTTTCTTCATGGATGGGGAACTTGGGAGGCTCCCTAAAAGTCTTACAAACTTAAGCAAATACTTACATATAATGGGGAAGTCTTGAATCAACCCAAAATTTAAACTATATTCAAGCACCCTATACTTTTTCAACTTGAGTTTTACTAGTTCTCCATGCATTTTTTTGATGTAATCCATCTTCCCATAGCTTAATTTGATGGATTCTTTTGAATTATAAAATAGAAACTCTTCCCTCTTCATGGTTCTGTTTGAGCCATCTCACCATGGAAGAGGAGAAGGAGAAAAAGAAGCAACAAGGGAAGAGAAACTACCTTGAAATCAAGCTTCCTTCAAGAGCCTTTCTTCTTCCTTCTTCCTCCTCCTTAAATTTTGAATTTCTCTCCTCTGATCTGGACCCAAATTAGCACCAAAAATTGTATTAAAACCATGGAAAGATGAAGCAAGAAGGGGAGGATGAAGTTTCAAGAGGAAAAGTAGCAAAATCCTATACTTTCTCACCTTTCCTTAGCTTTTCTTCCTCCAAAATTCCCTCTCTTTGTGCGCCTAAGATAGCATCTCCTTTTCTAAGATTTGGGCAGAGGAAAGTCAGTTTAGAGAGTGGGAGACAGAACGTGGAGTTAAAAGGGGCATTTAGAAGTTTCTTTGTGTAATTTGTTTCCATTTTTGCCCTTCCATAATGGCATTTTCGGTTTGGCTTCGTTTTAGCTCCTTTTTTAGAACTGTCTTTTTCATCATAAAATTTAGATTTCCAATTTAATAAAATACCTTTAGAATCACTTAAATTAAAGCTAAAACCTTCTCGAATAAACCGGTCAAAGTTTGGGTCAACCGACATCAGAAAGAGTACATTGGAGGGGCTTTACCCGTCCCGGGGCTTCTCATGGTTTTTGGAGCCTCTGAGAACCCTGGGTAACTCAAAATTTCCATTTAAAAAGCCCTCCTAAGTGTTTTTTTCCAAAATTATACTTATTTATGATAATGCCATTAGCCTTTCGATAAATTTTTTGAATTACTCTAGGCCTAGTTTCTGGGCAACTCAAGGGTCAAATCCTCATTTTCTATTATTTAACATTTTATCTAAATTTTATTTGACCTTAAATCACTCATCTCAAGGGACTTGCTTTTCAAATCAGCCCGTTTTTGTGTTTTTACAACATACTAGGCGTTATACTTGTGAGCTAACCTGTTGGGGAAGTAACATTATCCTTTTTTATGTGCACAATTCAACGCAGTGGCTATTGGCTAATATGGTGATGAAAAAATTGTTTGACCTATGAAAAGGCTTTTGAAGCATATACACTGATTTATAATTATGGTCAAGCAGCTAAGAATAAGTCAAATAAGTTTATCAAAATGGCATGCTACGTTTGCTTTTGCTATTTATTGCTTCAATATTTTACTTGTTTTGCTAAACCCATTTTTAGTTTATTTGACATTCATTGCTTTAAATAACTTCATCTGTTTTCAATTTATCTTGGCCGTCCTCATATATTTATTTGTATAACAGCACTGACTTGTTATTATCTTAGCAATTTGGCCTGGCCTATTCCATAACCCATTTTGGCCCAGTTATACCTAGTTTGTTACTGGGCTTTAATAGGTTGGGTTGGGCCATGAGCCAAACTAGTAGTCTGAACATCAAACCATGCTAGGTAGGGGGCCTAACTAATATCCAGCTCGACCTAACCTATGTGCACCCTTACATGTGTATGTGCATGCATGTACCACATAGTTAAAGGTTTTAAAACAAAAATTTGTTTTCTTCAATAACACAAAGTATAAAAATCTTAAAAATGAAAGTAGACTTAAAAAAAAAGTGTGGAATGAAATGAAAGTACAACTTTGCTACTTATATATCGATTAGAACTAAAATTATATCAAACATGAAATTACTATTCTAACTACACAATTAACACCTATAATTATCAACTCAACCAAATACACCTTTTAATATCCAAATCTCTCATTTTAGTATAACTTTTCTATCATTATCACTAGTCTTAAATTTTATGTTTTTTTAAATTTAAGCTTACATAATTTACATTAAGCATAATTCTTATGAAGTTGGGAATTAAAAATTTAAGTATGGGTGACACAATATGGAGTCCAAAATAATAAAAAAAACCCATGCCCTTAGCTCGCCCACCGCCAAAATCTTGAAGAAAACGCAGTTGAAAGTTTCAAGCCACTGATGGAGAGAATATAAAGGAAAGAAGCAACAATTGTGGAAGATAAAAAAAAGGACAGGAATGAGATAAAATGGAGTTCACCTCTTCAACTCAAATGGTGATTTTTCAAACCTCCACCAGCTTCCTCTACACACCACAGCAAGCCCAAAGTGCAGAGCAAAGAGCGCGGTGTGGAGCAGTGAAGACGGATTGAAGAAAACACTTGAAAGGGAAGAGAAAAGTTAAAAATATGAAGGAATGAGGATAATAGAAAGAGTACGGAGAAAAGAGTTATTCTATAAAGTATTGTGTGATTTAGGTAAAATTACACTTTGACTTCTAAAAATCTTAAAGCATTTCAATTATATCCTTAAGACATTTCAAATAAGTCCTAAAAAAAATTTATAATCTCCATAATTATTCTAAAATTATCTAGATCTTGTCTTCAACCTTAGAATAATTTATTTTATATGGATAAGAATTATTTTTAATTTTCATACCTAAATTATTAACTACTAAAAACCAAACTAGAGTAAAAATTTCAAGGTATTACTTTCCTGTCCTGTAATCTAATTCCAACACACTCCATAGCTTGCATCCTCCATTAAAGACATCTCTTTTACCTGTTAAAAGCTCCAACTTAACCACCCCTACTACGTAAACATCACTTTTTGTAATCGAAACGTTTATTATCTGGGTTTATGTACCCAATTGATCCTCCCTCTTTTGTGGATGTCTGTTCTTGCTCTAAATTAGGACCTATCAATGGCAATATGATATCTAAGACTTTGGCATTCCAATTTGAATCTAAAAGTATGTTTGATGACTTTAAGTCTAAAAACAAGATGGTACTTATTAATTCTCTTCCTTAATCAGAAGATGATCACCTATTGAAAATTATGTTATTAATTCTCTTAAGATAATGGCTACACTTGCGCCTAATAATAAGTAGGCTTTAGTAAATGAACTGGAGTTATCGCTTACAACAAGTGCATATGATTAATAGCATCATATTATGAATTCACAGCAATAAGGAAATGGATGAAGTAAGTGGATAAGGGCTCAGCCGATATATTAGACAAAACATTTGTTTTCCCTTTTTTAGATTGATTACTTTAAGTGACAATTGGTGTGTCAAACGCAAAAGATCAAAGAGATTCCATCATCCATATTGGCTTCTATCTTTGAAATTCTACTGTATCATATGTTTACGGTATCCATAATAGAGGGACACAAAGGGGGAGGTTTATTTTATATTTGTGTCCCAAAGTATGTTTGCATTTATATTGGTAAATGGTAATAGAACCATGATGATTTGCTCCTCTTTATGGAAGAAACTGCTATTCTTTATTTTGTCATATTTTTAATATATAAAATTAAAAACATATATATATATATATATATATCTAATTATTACTATAGTCTAATAGTAACTTTTGAATTACCAAAGCCAAAGTAAAATTAAATAGATTTAACTCGAGACTTATGGATCAAATCCACTTAACATCACTGGCTTCTTGACTCAAACATATAAAAGGAAAAATAAAAGAAATAAATATGTAAAATAAAAATTAATTCCCTATATATATAACTGAATTATTTTTTTAAGTTTATTTAATTTTTTTTTAAAAAAGGGAACTTTAAAAAAAAAAAACTTTAGAGGACAGGCTTTGCATCCCTAAATTGTTTTTTTAATTTTTTTTTAAATTTAAGGAACATAGAGCTTATGGCTTCGCATCCCTCTTTTTTTTTAATTAAATTTTATTTAAAATAGCCATTCACCTGAGGGTCAATGGCAGACATTGACCTTTAGGTTAGTAGACCTATATTTAAAATATATATATTCTCTCCTTCTCTTTGCTCCCATCTTTCCTAAAGTTAAATACACTGTGTCTCCTTCTCTTCCACCTGCATATTTCTTCATCTGCTTTCAATTCTCTCCTATTCTTCTTTATCTCATTTCAATTCATTTTAGTATTCTTTCTCATTCTAGCCGTGTTCAAGACTTCAACTTTCAGATAATCCCTTTTCTACATTTTGAGGTTTGCATTTCATTTTGAGATATTTTCTATTTCCTACTTTCTTCTCATATACTCCTAATTTTTTCTTCTTGGAAATTTTGATTATTTGTTTCTTTTTTTAATTCTTAATAGATTGTAAAGAGCTCTTATTCTACACGGACACTCTCATTGTTTAGAGTTCATTGTAATATTTTTAGTATCTCTTATTATTTTAATATATTGTGTTTGATTATTATTTACACACAGACATTGAGAAAAGATTCATAATGAGTAGAATGAAGAAGATTATCTGCATTCATATAAATGGAAGAATTTTTTATACGAATGAGGGACCAACATTTATCTGTGATAAGCTAAAATTGTTAAGAGTCAACCCTGACATTAGTCTCAAATAGTTAAAGGTCACGATTGGAGAAAAATTACGACTTCAATCAAGAAAGTATGTATCCGAGTTGGTGTACTGATATCTATGGTCATTTAATCCAACTTAGTACTCATCGTGTACATTGGAAGATGATTTAAATATCCAAACTATGTGGCAAGCAAAATTGGCACTTTCCATCCCAACTAAGGGCATTAGAATTATATATGCACATCTCAACTAATGATGTGGGCCCAGGTATTGAAGAGAATGATGTTATTGAATCATTGACAAATCTATGTGCAAGTCAGATTACTAGACCTAATGAACTAGTTTCTTTGTTTAACTTTTATATCATAGATACTCATCCATTTGAAACCCAACCTTCCAATACTCAACAAATGTCACTCGTCAATGACATATCTTAGCCAAGCTCATATAGACTATTAATGTGTTATAACAATCCTTCGAGTCTCCTAGATGTGACCAAATATATAATGGATAAGTTTAAGATAGAGGATGAATATGATATTCCACCAAATGCCAATGAATACGGGGATGACAATATTGATGGTATTGATGCTAAAAGAGATCTAGTCACTCCATTGAGCTAGGATTTTAATTAGGCATTTGCCTTTCTACCTCTGATTAACAAGGACGATGTGAGTGAACTTGAGATGCCTAACATGGAGGGGGCCATTAATCTAAATAATGATCATGAAATGTATGTTAGCATACGATTTCCTGATAAGTAGTCAATGAGTTGCACTACGAAGCTTTATTCAGTCTGCAAGCACTACACATTCAACCAATCATCAATAAAGTACTTAGAGTATTATTGTCTAGAGTATGGTGTTTGATGTAACTGATGAATAAGGGCATATCAATTAGGGGAAGAAAATGACTGGTGAGTAACGAAGTATGTTGGCCTATATACTTATGTCTCCTCCACACTATCACAAAATCATATGAAACTAGACTCTGATATAATAATATTGAATATTGTATCGATGGCTATAGAAAATCTCTCTGTGTCTATCTATGATATTATTGAGAGGATACATAGCATTTTTGGATATACAGTGTCTTATAAAAAAGCATGGTATGGTAAGCAACAAGCAATTGTAATTGCCTTTGGGAATTGGGAGTGATCATATGCACTTTTCCCAACATGGTTGTCTACTGTCCAGCACTTCAATCCAGGCTCATACTTTGATTTTGTTACTAAAAAATGCCTACAAATAGCATCAGATACAGAGGTAACAATTATGTTTCATAGGGCATTTTGGACATTTAAGCGTTGCATTAATGCCTTGGATCACTTAAAGTTGATTATCTAAGTGGATGGCATATTTCTATATGGGAAGTATAAGGGAACGTTGCTTATTGTTAGCATATAAGAAAGGGCCAAAAAAGTTATCCCATTTACATTTGCTATCGTTGAGGGTGAAATGTGTAAGGCATGAAGGTGGTTTCTTAGTAACCTTAGGTGACAAGTTATGCCGAACAACAAGACATTTATTTAATATCTGATCATCATTCAAAAATATTAACAGCAATTGCAAACTTAGGAAACGATTGGCAACCACCTTAAGCATATCATATGTTTTGTTTATGGCATATTGCAAGTAATTTGAATATGATGTTTAGGACCAAATGGTTGAAGAAGAAGTTTGTCAATATTAGATATTTAAACGAATGCTAATTGGTTTATGAACAATTGACGCAGATACAATAGTTACATTCAAAGGCGACAAATCAGATAGAGGATATACCGAAGAGTAAGTGGTCATATGCATGTGACGTAGATAGGCATCGCTAGGGGCATATAACAACAAATTTAGTATAGTGTATAAACAGTGTCTTCAAAATGGTTAGATTCTTACCCATAATCGGCTTAGTCAAGGCAACAATATATTGGTTGAACAGATACTAGGTTAAGTAGGCACAAACTACATTTGCCCAGATGTAAGCAGGTAGCTTATTTTTTGAGGATATCCACAAGAAAATTTCAACTAAAATTACAAGAGTATCTGCCTTATTGGTCCATGGTTTTGATCAAAGGTCTTCAAAGTTTGAGGTTGAAGTGCCCTATGGTCCTTCCAACAAACAGTATAAGTGAACTTATAAGGTTAGTCTTACAAACTGGACATATGATTATAGTGAGTTCCAGCGCCAAAAGCATCCCTGTCAACATGCCTTTGTTGTATGTACCAAGTTTTATCTTTACCGCTTACAATTTATGCATACTGTCTTTTGGATTGAGACAATACTAAATGCTAATAAGATAAAATTTTGCCCAATGGGAGGAGAAGTTTATTGGCCTCATATAAGTGGACCTTGGCTAGTCCCTGACCCTTCATGATTCTAGATAAAAGTCAACCAAAGTCCTTACGAATACTAAATGAGATGGATTAATAGGAAAGCTTGAAAGACAACCAAATATATAGGCTATGTAGATAGATCAGACACAATCGCACTATATGCTCCTCTCGTCAGCCACAAAAATAGTCATAGTTATAAGAGTGAATTAAATATTCATTGTCCATGACCATTTGTATCGAAATTACCTATCAACAGTAATTTGTTTAAATTGACGATGTATGACTTATTGATGATATCTTTATAAATTACATATCACATTTGCATGATTTAACTTGATTGTATATGAATTGTTAATCATAGTTTGAAATTAACAGTTCACCCTGTGTGAATTGTGTATGAATTATTAATCATCAGTTTGACTTATTAGTGTTACATTATTGACTTATGATTTGATTTTATTTGATTTGCTCTAACATATGTATCTATATTGCATTACCATTAGCAAATATTTTAGTTTTTAGTAGCTATTATGGACCCTCGCTAAAGTGTTGTTCATCCCAGACAAGAGGATGAGGCTCTATTATATTTATAGTCTCGCCATGTATCTCAGGCTGTTTGGCAAAGAAAGATAAGTTAAAAGTTTGCTTTATTGTCTAATGTTGGTTTAACTAAATTTATGACAATTTCTCTAATATAATGACACAGGAAGATAGAATTATACGCATACAGCAAATAGCATAGAAAGATCATATATTCGATCCCTCTTTAGCTACTATCCCATATTTCATATAGGTTTATTTTTATGGTGTCTCACAATTCGAGCATTTTAACTTCAATGCTGCACTCTTGTCGGCCCTTTTTGAGCAGTGATAACTAAAGACACATACCTTCCACCTCACCAAGGGCTAGTGTACAATTACACTATAAGATGTCATTATCCAACTAGGTCTACCTTGCATGAAGAATGTAGTATGTGAATGGACATACTATAATTGGTTGCTTATCTATAATGAGTTACTTGGTGTGACATCGCCTTAGGGGATATTGGATGGGTAGAGGTTGAGCATTCCCAGGTTAGCATAACTGTTCTTCGATTGATACCATGTTTGATGATTTTGTTTGTTTGAAAATTAGAAACCTTGTTTGTTTCCTAACATGATAATATATTTTTCATATATCTATATATGACCAATTTCCCGATGATGATACTATTTGCTAATTCACACAAGTATACATCTTGCGATTGATTGAGGGATACCTAATGTCAAATAGGACTAGACATAAAATTACATTAATGTATCTTTTGTTATTTACTGATTTTGTAGAGGTTGGTTAATATAGATGGGGTTCAATAATATTAGCCTATTTTTATAGAAAAATGTGTAATGCTACCCATTTTAATGAGGTTAACATAGGTGGTTGTCTGAATTTGCTTCATTTATAGGTATGGGATCGATTCCTTCACCTTGCTCTACGAAGACCGCTACAACCTAACCTATAAATGGCTATCTACTCTATTAGACCCCCTCTAGGCTTTATCGGTGATTAATAAACTAATGTGTATTCTCCCATCCCTTACAGGTGGCGGCATATTTCATAATATCTTCGTCTACTGCAGATGCTTTGTGGCAATATAGGATATTAGATCAAATGAAGGATGATAAGGTTTATATTTATATATTTACTTGTTTTCCATTTTATGATTATAACACGAAGTAACCATCTTCTTTTATGTAGGTCATTTGGCTTCCATATGACTTACTGGATATCCTCCAATTGATTCCTGAGCATTGCTTAGTGATACCTGATGTATGGCATGCATCTATTCTTATACTATACTTTTAGATAGTTGAGTGGCATCACGCTGACTGTGTTCTCTGTCAATTCAATAAGGTGTAGCATATCCCAGAAAAACCATTCAATATAGGATCGCTACATACTTTTCAATTAAGAGGAAAGATTCATAGAGATTGGTGAGAAGGGCATGTAATTTTCATTATAACCTAGAATTCATAGCCCCAAATATTGTCACAAGACGACCTTATCGATAGACCACTAGATCGCACGTCAAACTCCATGCATTGGTGTTGGTGACATACGTGACAGTGGATCCATCCTACAAGTGGTTCTCAAGATTTTGTTGTATGACTAGTTCTCATCTTTATATTTTCTCTCATTAGATATATATATATATATATATGTATTGTTTTTAATAATTGATTTTTTCTTTCACAGGTTGATGGGTTAGAGAATTCATACAAATTTGCTATTATTGACTTGCCGACACTTAACTATAGGGATTTCAGGTAGAGAATAAGCAGTGATATCCAAATCATGTTGCATACTTTAAGGGAACATCGAGATATGCTCATCTTCCAACTAGTTTCACCAGCACCTAATCTATCCAAACCTCTAAAGCCAGAGGCAAGACCAAGAAAAAGAAGCCATGGGTTCCTTTCATCTAAGGAACCAATATCTAATGGCGATGTTAGTGGATTTCATGCAAATATGCCATCATCATCTTACATAATATACCTTATGTAAGGAAATTGCGATTATGCTTATCCTTCTTCTATTCTACCATTGACAGTCGGGGGATATGTTGGTTCTTCTTCCTTCCTATCATTTATAGACATTGGTATTGCACGTCCATTTTCCTTTGCACCTTACCATACACCATCATTGTCTTCATTCATTTATATAAAGTCATCCTTCTCCACACTGCCAATGCAATCGAGTGGAGTATCATTTACATCATTTTTTGCAGATCCAACTGTATTTAGTGCTGAGTATAACAAGACTTCTTTTGCATAATAAGCATCCTACCAATCTCAATAAAGCTTCTTCACCCTAAATTAATCGATTTCACTTATTTAGTCCCCTCAATAGAATTTTAGTTCTCAACAAATTCATAATCAGGTGGAGAGTGAATCATTTGAAGAAGAAAATAAGAAAGAACATGAAAATGATGCCAAGGAGGATGAAGAGCAAGAACAGCCATAACAATGTCGGCCCCAATGAATAAGGAGAAGGTTTCAATGTGGGGACAAATAGTCATTACAATTAATAACTACTATTATTTTTTCAAATTCAATACTCATTTGTATTATTGAATTGTACATTTAAATCTATTTTTCACAATACTTCATTTCCTTCTTAAGCAACATTAATTTACCAAAAAATCAATTAATATAATTATATACACATCCACATAATATATATAATATAACATTATAATTATTTAATTTTAATTCATTATATTTTTTTAAAAAAATTAACTAACAATTTAAGAAATTATATTTGCATAGACAATAATTCTAAACAATAATATTAAATTAATTAATTTAATTACTTTGTAAATAAATAATATTAATTCCTTTGTATAACTTTAATTTTAAACACATTGTTATATTTCATTTACAAAAATTTTATTTTATACATTAACAATAAAAAATATATCTACAAATTTAAAAAAATTAATTAATATTTTTCAAAATACAGATATTTTATAACTATAAGATTAAAAAACTTATATATACAAATTAAGACATTATGTTCATCAAAATACAGATGAAAAAGTTTCATTTATAGTTGAAAAAATTTTATATAATTTTAAATAATAAATAAATTAAAAATAATTCAAAAATAATTTTACAAAATTTTTTAAAAATTCTTATTTAAAATTTTTTAAAATAATTACTTAAAATTAAATATAGACAAATTTTAAAAAAACAATTAATATTTCTCAAAACATAAATATTTCACCACTACAATATTAAAAAAATTATAAATACAAATTAAGAATTATATTCTTCAAAATACAAATAAAAAAATTTCTTTATAGTTGAAAAAATTTTATATAAATTTAAATAATAAATATATTAAAAATGATTTCAAAAATAATTTTACAATTTTTTTAAAATTCTTATCTGAACATTTTTTTAAACAATTACTTAAAATTTAATATCTACAAATTTAACAAAAATTAATTAATATTTCTCAAAACATAAATATTTCATAATTACAAGATTAAAAAAATTATTTATACAAATTAAAACATTATATTCTTCAAAATACAAATAAATTTTTTTTTATAGTTGAGCAAATTTTATATAAATTTAAACAATAAATAAATTTAAAAAATTTAAAAAATAAGGAAAAAAGCCTAACATCACTAATTTAATTCTTATCTGAATGTTTTTAAAATAATTATTTACAATTTAATTTCTAAAAATTTAAAAAAATTAATTAATATTTTTCAAAACACAAATTCCTCACAACTACAAAATTAAAATATATATATAAAAATTTAAACAATAAATAATTTTTTAATTTTTTTGGAACTATTTTTAAAATCTTTATTTTAAAGTTTTGAAAAAAATAATTTATAAACAAATTAAAATGGGACGCGAGGCCACAAGCTTTGCATCCCTTAAAATTTAAAAACAAAACTTTTAAAATATTAAAAATGGACGCGGAGCCCTCCCATGATACTTTTTTTAAAAAAAGTAAGTTATATATTCTGAGAAAATGTTTTTACTATTTTATATATGTTTCTTTTGTTTTTAGTTTTTATATATATAAGGAAAAAAGCCTAACATCACTTATTTGTGTCATTTTTTATTTTATTTATTTATTTTTGTTTTAAAAATTATCACTCCATTTTGTGAAAGATAATGACACATATGGAAAATAAAAAGGGTGGGATGTTTTTTCTTTATCTTTTGGGAGAAAGGAGATCTCAAGCTTTGGAAGTAACACTTTAATGAGCAATTTGGATAGTTTCTTAGAAAATTTAGCTAAGATACATGAAAAAAAAAAACTACTCCCTTCTTGGCTTTGATTTGAATCGAGTAGAATTCAAAATAGGAAGTATAAAACTAGGGTATAATGGCTATGAATATGATTATGATATTGGATTTGATATTGTTAATTATCGAGCTAATAAACCACGTTGCGAGGTGAGGTGTGCAGGCTTACACTTTAGTAAGTGATCACTATTAGTCGAGGGCTTGGATTAAAGTCATAGATCTCATTTGGTATGAGACAAATGACTGAATTGTATAGTATTGTTTACAATTTAAAAGAGTTTCATTTTAAGATTTGTTTATGGATGTTTTTATATTTTACATGGATAGTTTTAATATGGATTGTTCATTTTAGCTTCTGCTGATGATAGATTCAGATGATATTATTAAAAAGGCTATTATTTTACATATGGAAGTTCTAGGTGTTACATTCTATCTTCCTTTGTAAGTTACAAACTCTCAACATCATACTGCTCCTATAATTTTTCTTGCAACTTTGAGAAATATAGCATCATCTTGTCATTGAATCACAATAACTTTACCCTTTTCTTTAATTATCATAGCTTACAAAAATGCATCAGATGACCCTTTCCTTCTTCTTAAACTTGCTTAATAGATGACATAGAATGAATACATAGGGTACACATTCAAAAACTCGCAAATGGCTGTATAATAGGCAGTCTTCCATAATTTTTCATATAGTGTGGTAAATCCAAGCCTTTCTTAAGGTAATATGTTGGTAAAGAGGACCACTATCTTCATGCACTCTACTAAAACCTTGGTAGCCCATTTTTAGCATGATGTATACTTCTACATGTTTTTGCTAGATGCTAACTTTTCATTTTTGTAACTCCATTTTGCTATAACATGTTAGGGAATGTTAATTGTCACAAATTGTACTCTATCTCAGATAGTTATAAAATTCATATGAACTATATCCTTTCCAATTATCTATTCATAGGCATTGCACTTGTCACCCTATTTTATTTTTTGCCTTGTCTTTAAATTCTTTAAAATTTTCCAAGGCTTTTAATCTCTCTTTCATAAAGTAAACCTAAACATATCTAGAAAAATCATTGATAAAGGTGACCATATAGTGATATTCATTGATTGATACTTACTTTATTGGCCTAAATATGTCACCTTAAATTAAAACTTCAATTTATCATAGGGGAGTTAATGTGCCTTAACATCTAGCTAAGGGAAACTTTTTAATATTGACTTTTTCATCATCATCTTGAGTTTCTATAACTCACATGTCTTAACCAAGCATGCCATATATCAACAGTCTCATTCCTCCTTGTTTTCTTTACTTACATTGCTTCTACTAACATTACATATATAGACTTAAGTCATTGTCCTTTCATGACTGGTGTCCCAATAGGATTCAAATTTTGACAAATCTTGATGTCATTGCTCAAACACTACATAATTTCCTAAAGCAACAAATAAGACATAGAAATAGATTCTTCTTCATCCTAAGTACGTGATGAGCATTGTATAGCTATACTTGATGAGGACTATATCAGAAAATGATCACCGTCTCACTATTGTGTGTAATTGATAGCTTGGAATTATTAGCAATCACCATGACTCAATTGCCTTTTATATTTTAACATGCTTGATAATTTCTTCTCATCTTGATCATATGATTGAAGCAACTTGAATTGATAATAAAATCATTATTATAATTCATTAATAAGTCACTTATAGAGATCAACGTAGTCTTCTTTAGTTCTGCAGTGTAGGAAGCTATTATCTCTTCCTCTCTTAATCATCCACCAACATTTCTTTTTTTATTATGAGTGATGTATAAAAGCCCTACTCTTCTTTGTTATCATATTTATGGTTGTAGGTAGCAACATTTCCCTGTGATTTCTTAAATTGACAATTTCAAGCATAATGTCCTCTCTTCCTGTAGTTATAACCTTGGCTTTTATTTTTGGCAATATTTCATCTTTCATAAGGTTGGCCTAATCTTGATGAGCTCCCTTCTGACTACATTGCCAATTATTTAGGTTTTTAGATTTAATCCATCCTGGTTGAAATTTTATAAAACAATGGCTTTCATTGCAAAAGATTCCCTTTTTGGTATAGAAAGCTTTCTTATTGTTCTTAATGGAGACACTTGTAATTTGTTTATCCAATTCTTCTTGGTTGGCTAATATATTTTCCAACTTCACAAGAGTTTGCTCTATAGCCTAACCATTAATTGTTATGACAAGACTATTAAATTTAACCTTTTGCCATAAATTAGAATATGCTTTTTCTGTAACAACCGGGAAAAAGAAAAGAAAAGGGAAAAGAAAGGAAGTGAAATCTGGAAATTTTCGGAATCCAGAATTTCTGCCAAGTCCTCTCGCAACAGCGAGAAACAGTCTCGCTACAGCGAGAGAGCTAGTTCGCCATAGCGAAGGCGATTCTAGCTATAGCGAGTGCTGGCAGCAGCCCATACTAAAACCAGGGAGTTGCCCGTTGTAGCGGCGCCATAGCGAGAGTGAAGTCTGGAACTGACGCGATTTCGCCATAGCGAGTGGTAAATCTCGCCATAGCGAAGGGAACTGACACGAGCTCGCCGTAGCAAAGGTTACACCTCGCCATAGCGAAGCCAGATTACACGAGCTCGCTATAGCGAAGGTTAGTTTTCGCCGTAGCGAGAGTCGGTCCGGAAGAGAGTAAATAGCGAGAATCAGACTTCATTAAACGCCCAAACTCATTTCTTCTCTCATATCTGCCCTAAGCTTCGACCCAAAGAGAGAAAAGAGGCGAGGAGAGTGTGAGAGATCAAGAGAAGGAGGAAGATTAAGGGAAAGGTAAGGTAACTTCTCCCATTTCTCTTCAGATTTCTGATCCCCTCCCTTTGCCCTCTTTTCCTACGGTTTTGTTTGCAAAAATGGACAATTTCTGGGTATGGGTCAGAAGAGGGAAAGTGGAAAACGCTTTTGAATCATTGTGTTTTCTTTGAAAATGTGGTTTTCCACTACCATGGGAGCTTGAGAGAGAGAAAGGGGTTAATGGCATTCTAGAGAGAGAGAACTCTAGGTTATGGTATATAGGAGAATTTGATCTGAAGGATTATAGGGTAAGAGAGTAATTGCATGCTTTTGTGTGTCTAGGCTCAAGTGAAACACTTACATCAAGTTGTGTTTGTGGACCTAAGGAGAGAAAGGAGAAATTGAAAGGAAAAGCTAGTGAAGGCTTTGGCTCCAAAGGTAGCTCTCTCTTTCACTCTTTCTTGTTGCCTTCTTGGATATGATAGTCATTGTATGATGTATATGCTTGTTGTATGGAATATGCCATATGTTATTGCTTTGATGCATTGAATGCCAATATGCTTGTATGTTGAAATGTGAGATTGCTCGGGTGAGGTAGTGCCGAAAGTCCCATGAGATGGGTGAGGTGAAGCCGAAAGTCCCTTGAGATAGGTAAGACAAGGCCAAAAGTCTCCAACGAGTGAGGCCAAGTCAAAAGTCCTTAAACTCGGGTGAGGCCATCCAAAAGTCCCTAGACTCGGGTGAGGCTAGACCAAAAGTCCCTGGAGCTCATTTTTGGCATTGTTGTGATTCCATAGCATGTACATTGTGTGTTGGTTGATTGAGAATGGCTAAGTGCTTATTCACATGCTTTGACTTGTTATATGCCTTGATTGCTTGCTGGATTGAGTGTATGAGCTACTGAGATTCTCCGAATCTCACCCCTTTCCCCTCCCAACTAATATGCTAGGTGGAGCTCAAGGAGATCCGAGCACACACCAAGGTGCCTAGGAGCATGCGTAGTTAGAGATATTACTTTCTTTTGATATTTTGATGTATATATGATGTAAAGTGGTGCCAAATGAAGATGTGCCCACTATTTTTGAGATGTAAAGTTTGTAACACATGTAGAAATATGAAAGGATGATGTATGAACTCTGTTATTAGCCAAAGTAATGGAAATGTGGTTTTTACCCCTTTGATGCATGAATGATATTGTGTAAATTTGGCCATAGCATAGTGAGATTTGAATGTATGATGATTTGGAGCATATGGACATGTTAGATATACTAGTTTTATGCTTTTGAACTTGTCCATGTGGAGTGAGAATGTGAGAGAGGCTATTTGGACCCGTTTTGGACCTATGGGGTGCCAAAACCGGTATTTTTGTGAGCTCCGTCAAAGTATGACCAGATGAGCTCCGTTTGCCATGAAATTTGGCATGCCTCTAGAGTTTGTAGAAAGCTTCTTGAGAAGCTAAAGAGAGAAATATTCGGAGGACGAGAGAATATTTGGTGAATTGTTGAATTTGGGAAAAATTGTTGATTTGGTCATGTTACTGTTTCATAGGGTAGAAATGAAATCTGTGGCACTTTTAGACCAAATGGATTTCAAATGTGGTGAAATTTTATACTCATAAACTAGAAAACCAAAGTGACTTTTAGGAACTAGAATCACCCAAATCGGAGGTCTGTAGAGAGAGATTGAACCGACTGAAGTTCTGTATCAGCATCAGTGAGCTCATCTGACCCCCATCACTGTTCCATCGGTTTTCGGGGTGCAAGAGCTACTGAACTGATCTAGACTTATTTTTTTCCTCTAGTAGACATCCGTATCTTTCCGAATTGGTATAATGTGCCCAGATTGGATTTTTGTGGATTTAGTTATGAATTTCCGAAGATCATGACAGCAAGCTGCACCAGAAACAGTGATAGCTGGATCTTCCTCCCATTTTCGATGTCAAACTTGGTCCAAACGATGTGTTTGTGGTTAGGAATGATTTTTAGTGTAAATTTGACACTTAGAGATTTCTAGAAAGCTAAAGTTTGCTACATTCCCATTTTTCTACAATTAATTATGATTTTCCAAAGTTAGAGCCAAAATATGACTTTTGGGCCCAAGTGAGAAAATGCAATTTTATTGGTTTTTGGCTCTATACCCGTGGCTTATGGTGTGTTTTATGCTATGTATGAGTCGTATGTATGGAGTTTAAGTTAAGGATGTGTGAGATGGGTTCATAGGACCCACGGGGCAAAAGATGAGTATATGAAACCCCGGTTCATAGCATGCAAATGCCACGGAAGAGTAGTGATTCTTTGAAAATCATGTGGAACCGAGCCCTGTGAGAGGCTAGGTAGCGGTAGTAGATTGAGGTGTCTCATTTTCCATTTTGTTGAAGTTTGTTTTTAGGATCTAATTTTGAGACCTCATCATAAGTGGCTTTGACATTGTTAAAGTACTGGCTTATTGACATGTCCTGTAGTGAGATTGTAATATCCACTACCTCCATAAACGTGAGAAACATAATGCCTGGTTTTTTCGTAAATGTACGAAACTCACCGGATGCAAAAGGAAGTCCCCCAAAGAGAAGAATTTGAGGTTCAATAAAATTAGAATAATATTTTAGATTTCAAATAATGATGATCCAAGGCCAGAGGTGCCCTGAAATCGAAGTTAGAATAACCAAACAAAATTTAATGAAAATGTAATGATACGTAATGGCATTTTTGTAATTTTGGAAATTTATTAGAATACTCATAAGAGGGCTTTTTAAATGAAAAATTTGAGTTTTCTGGGGTTCTTAGAAACCTTAAAAACTCTGATAAGCCTCGAGATAGTTAAAACCCCTCCAATGTATGTTTTCTAATAACAGTTGACATAAACTTTGACCAGTTCATTCAAGAAGGTTTTAAATCTAATTTGGATGAAACCAAAGGAATTTTATGAATTAGATGACATAAATTTTATGATGGAAAAGACGGTTCTAAAAAAAGATTTAAAAGAAGTGTAAACGGAGCAAATAGGTGCATTGGGGCAAAATGGTTATTTTGAAAAATTGTAAAAAAGACTTCTTAAGATTACACCTCATCATCTTCTCTAAGCTTCCATTTTCATATTTTTAGAGAGCTATGGCATGATACTAAGAGGGGAGAGAGAAAAGAAGTTTAGGCTTCCGTTTAGGTAAGTAAACGGTCCCATTTCATCCCGCGCTAATAAGAAAAGTTGTTCCTCTCTCAAAGAGTTCTTTAATGGTGATTTTTTTTTTTTTTGAAAACTTGAAGATTCAGGTTTGACCCAAGATAAAAAGAAACTCTTTTCATGAAACCAATCTATGAAAAATAATCTATGCGAAGAGAGCTCCATTTTAAGGTAAGACTTTACTTGAAACACTTGCAAAATCTTATGTTTCTAAGCCATTTAAGCTTCGGTATAGAGAGAAAAAGTGAGGAGGAGAGTTTTTCTTCATGTGTTCTTGATAGGACCAAGGGTTATGGAGTGTGAAAAATAAGTATATGCAAAGAAATCCAAGAAAGAACTATTGATTTGCAAGATATCTAACCTAAGGTTTCACTTGCACCTTAGTTTATAAGAAGCTTTTTAGCCATGATTTAAGGTGTCTAAGAGTTTGTGTGAGTCCCTAAGACATTAAGGAAGCCTCCCACATGCTTCTCCCATCAAAGAAATCAAACAAACTCTATTAGTGCCAATTGGAAGCATAGCCTTGGCCTAAAGGGGTTCATGCACCTATGGAGTGTTTTAATTTCTTCCAACCTTAGTTTTGTATCATATATGATGGGAGAGTATGAGAGAAAGCCTTAGAAAAAATTTAGGAAGCCTAGAAAGTGTAATGGAGATATAACTTTCATATTGTAGCATAATGAAGCAACACCTAGTTAGGCTCCTTGAAATAAGTGTGTGACGACTCCAAGAAGTTTAAATGAGTCAAGAGTCATAGATTAAGGGAGAGAATGGAGCCAAGATCATGAATTCCCAAGATTACTTCATTAAGTGCCTTATGGAACCATAATTGAACCATATGAATGCCTAAGTCATTCCAATGTGTGTATGGCTTTAGTCAATATTCCAAGAGTGTAATTAGATCCCATTTCATGTGTTTAAGCCAAGGGAATCAAGCTCTACCTCCATGTGGGTGTTTGGTAAAGGCAAGGAAGGAATTTCAAAAGGTTAAAGTTTGTTCTTATATCCAAGATAGCTCTCTCTTCTTTCTCTCATGCATGACTGGATGTTTTTCTTATCTTTGAATGTGTGTATGTATCTTTAAGTCATAAAAGATGTTTCTAGCATGTATCTATATGTCATGATAGCATGATACTTTATTATGCACTTGAATGATATTTTATGAATATTTTTTGGTTTACTTGAGTATGGTGAAGCCAAAAGTCTCTTAACTAGGGTGAGGATAACCCAAAAGTCTCTAAGAATAAGTAAGACAAAGCCAAAAATCTCTAAAGAGTGAGGCTTAGTCAAAAGTCCCTTAAAAAAATGCGTGAGATAAGTCCAAAAATCTCACAGAGAATGGGTGAGGCTAAACCATTGCTTTGGCAAGCCTATGTATATTATATGTGAGTTCTTAAATGCAAGAAATGTTCTATGTATATTTATGTATTTCAAGATAGCCATACATGCATTTTTAGACTTTAATTTACATCTAAAGTGAGAAGGGCTATTAGGATTCCTAGAATCTCATTTTTTCCTTCCCATTATCTAACTTGTCTAAGTGGATCAAGAAAACAAAGAAATGGAGCCACCACACTTGAAAACATAAAGATTGGCAATGGAGTTGTAAAATATTTGTATTATAGCTATATGGTTGTCAAATGATGTATCTCTATGATTTTTATGATGTATAAGCTCTTGAACATGTGTGACTATATGAATATGTAAGGCATGTATGAGAATTGGAAGCAAATATATGATGTTACATGTTTTTGACAATGAATGGCAAGTATTACTCATGTATGCTCTTGTGTATACCTTGAAGTGGGAGAGTGAGTTTGTGAGATCTAGGTTTGTGAACCTTTTAGACATGTTTAATGAGGTATTTTGATGGTTTCTCACATGCTCAAGTGGCCCTAGAATAGCTATAAGCAAAAATGGACCATTTGGGTCCCTTTAAGGAGCCAAAATGTGGCATTTTCCAACCCTATAGCACAAACTGACTAGATGGACGAATTTTCATATAAAATTTGGCATACATATAGATCTCATCCAAAGATTTTTGGAAAATTAAAGACTAGATTATTTGAAACTCTATGGAATTAATTATGAATTTTCAAAGTTGTCAAATTTTTACTGAACTGATATGGTTAATGTTCATATGGTCAATTTCTTCTCCTGTGCATTCGAGGGTCAAATGGTGTCCAATGCTTATGAAATTTTACAAGAAAAAACTAAACATGATAAGCTTTCTATGGCCATCAAGATCACCCAATTAGATGTCTAAGCTGAGAGATATGAATTTTTGAAGTTCAAAGTTAGTACTAGTAACCCAATAGTACCTTTAGTACTGTTCCATCAATTTCTAGTGGCTAAATTTTGGGCTGGAGTTATTTTTAGCATAAAGCAAGCATCTGTAGCCTTCTAGAATGGTATAGTATGCTTGATTTCAATTTTCTAGAATTAGTTATGATTTTTCAAAGTTGGCACCAGAGACCTAGCACATCAACCTGAGGCTGGACATGAAATTTTGATGAATAAATGATATGAACTCGAGATTCTTATGTTATTTTATGATGATTTTGAGTTGTATGAGTGTATTTTAATTGGAGAATGATAAGAGTGAACTCATATAAGCCACGAAACACAAGATGAAAATTTTAAGCGCTACGTAACACAATTTAATCTATTATTTTAATGGACTTTCCTTTATTCTCTAATGAAATCAAGCACATAAATATCCAAAGAGGATTTAGAGAGGCTAGAGTAATATGGTGTTATAGAGATTACCATAAACTCATTCTCTAACCATTGGAGCTTCACATTACTCTTTCTTGTAAAGAGTGTAGTTAAAGTGTCCCACACTTCCTTTAGCTTTTTACATCCTAAATATGTTGAAAGAGATTGTCTTCCACTATCACAGACAACATGTATATTATCTTATCTGCCTTTACCTTCCATTTGCTCAAGTCTTCATAATTTGTTAATTGCATAGTATTACTACGTCTAAAAATATCCCATAACTCTTGTCTAAGCAAATAAAACCAAATCTAAATATTTTAAAAATTATTATGATTTAATTTTTTGATATCAGCTATTAAGAAAGCAATTTCTACATAGTGACTTGGTGATGCTTGGTGTTATGCATGATTCCACAAGTATATGGTCACACAAAAAATAAACTAATGAATACAATACTGTTCCAACAAGGAAAGAATTCAATTACTAATATTAAAATTAATCCTATTATCTAAATTATCCAATTGAATTTAAAAACTTATAAAGGTAATATTAAAAACAATAGGCTCAATTTACCAACACTAACTATATATGAATGTAAAAGTTTTGGAATCTAGAATCCCCTATTCACTTTCCCAAACATCATTCACAATGAACGCTTACAACTAAATTCAATTAAATTAATGGCAATTTTATTAATATGAATGAAATTCTCTCTCTAGATAAGTCACCATGCTCATATAAGATCGATGTCTACTCTTGTAATCATAAGTTTAGAATAAACCTATTATGTATAAAGGACTCAATGCAAATATTCACAAGCTGATCAAATGTAACTTATGTTTCAATAAAATTATTATTTGAGTCTATTACTCTAATTGTTTGCACTATAATTAACCTCTCAATCCTCTCACAATACATTAAATGAATAGTGACCAATCATTTATGAACAGTAAAAAAGGTAATAGATCAATTCAATAAAAATTATCACAAGAGTAATCTAAAATTAGCTTAATCAATAAATAGGTTCATTTAAACTCTAAATAAAAGAATTTAGCTACCCATGATGGAAATCAATAAAGCAACAATAAAAGTAAATAAATTTATGTTCATAAGCTAAATAAGAGAATGAAAAGAAAACAAATCAGCTAAAGTGACAATCCATCAACAAGAACTTCATCTCTCTTCTTGTATCTCGTAAATCTCCACAACAATCCTTTGTAGTGTTCCTTAGCCTTAATTTGCATCTCAAGGTCTCTTTTTGGCTTCCTCCCTTAAAAGTTTGAAGTAGCCTTATAAAAAGCCCTAAAATTAGCTATACACAAGCAACCCTTGTTAAAACCACCCAACTATATGGCTTACCTATGTAATATTAAAATGTATCACTTTGAATCAAGCTTTTCGACACTCTCATGTAAGTGGACATGGCTTGCTCTTGTCCACCTCTAGTTTGCTCAAAACTTCCCTTTTTTACATGATCGTGCTCACCAACATGACTAACTTGTGTTCATTGTTGAATATGCTTCATTTCTTGCCAATTTACTCATGATTTTTCACTTATAACTATTTTTTATTAAATTAAACATAAGATACGTAAAAACCACAAAAATTGGACTTCATTACTTAATTTAATCTTAGGAACAACATGAAATTTTGCATTCATCACCTAACACTTGACCAAGTAAGCTTGGTCCCTAATCGAATGAATTCACCATCTCGAACTATGCACTAGGAAAAACCTTGATTTTGATGGTCTAATGCCAAAAAAACCCATGCTATACCAGTTGGTCTCAAACCACCCACTTTAATACCACATGTTAGAAATCTAAGCGGTAAAGGCTTCTAAAAAAAAAAAGTTAAAACTTTGAAAGACCAATTTGGGACTTCTTTAAAAAAAATTATTTTATTGCCTACTCAAATTATAATATTCACTCATTCACACATTTACTTCTTTCACTCACTAGGCACTTTATGTCACTCCACTGCCACACACTCTCTTACTTTATGCCTCACATCACTCATACTTTATTATGCTCCACTCACTTTGCTGCAACGCACCTTTACTTCATGCCAATAGTTCTTCTTTATAGGAGTTGTATGTCAATTTCAATTTTCACTAGATAGTTCTCAAATTTTGCTTCTTGGTTCTTAGTTGTAGGAGTTGTATGTCAATACTTATTTTTATGATGGTTCTTAAAACTTGATCATACTAGCCAATCCAACTACCGACACATACTCCAGTCTGAATGACCTATAAAACTAAGAGACAAATAAATCATCTAATTATACACTAAATTGGGTAAGAATTTTAAAAAAGGAACAATTTTGTTATTGAACCAATTTTGTCATGATTTTATTATGGAGTCCAATAAAGAAAAGTAAAATGTAAGAAGAAAAGAAATCTATAGATCTATAGATGAAAATAAAAAAGATACAAAGGTGGAAGAAGAGAATATATGAGAAAAATGCAAATATTGCTTGTTGTTAAGAAGTTATTGAAGCTTATATTGTGGTGAGCTTTATTGTGAATATTCTCATCAATGGGGCGACACTATTTCAAAGCTGAGGCAACTAAGTTACTTTAAGTAATTGGTGACCTGGGTTGAGATTAAGCTTTGATGATGAGATGGTCAATGGGGTAAGGTGTTGGATTTAGGTAATGGGTATAAAATAGATGGTTTAAATTTGAAGGTGAATGAAGAACTCTAAAATAGAAAAGAGAAGGCTGTGAGAGAGAGACAAAAGGACGGAGAAAAAGTCACTTTCAAATAGAGAGAGATAGATGAAGGGTTTGCATTTGCTACTTTCATGAAAGAGTTGCTTTGGCTTTCATGATTCTCTCTCTCTCTCTCTCTCTCTCGTTACACTCCCTCTTTCATGATTTGCACAATGTTTGATACTTTGATTGGCTTATGGTATTATATTTCCAATATTTTGCATTAGAAACCAACAACATCTATTACTTACTTTTTGTTACAAAAATAATATAATATATCATTATATCTCATTATTATAATTAACAAAGATATCCCTACACTTGAAAATAATTTTTTATTGAAGTAAAATATATTAATTTAAAATATAATTGTAATATTTTTAAATTTTAATTATGAGTAATTTTTATTTTTAATTAAAAATAACTTATAAAACTAAAAAAATGTATAATTAATCATTAAACATTAAAAATTTATTAGATTTATTTGTCACATTAAAATTTTAATATATAAAATTTTAAAAATATATATGTAATTATTGCTTATTCAAGTGCAATTAAACTATAATTAAATTAATAAATCGTAAACCAGTACCTTCACCTTAATCCAATTTCAAAAATATTAATTTTTATTCCCTTTTTCTATTAAATTTTTCTGTTACTTCTAGTTGAAATCCATTTCGTCATCATCATCATCATCATACTTCTAAAGTATTGCCATAAATTCTTTCAGGATTAGAGAGATTAAATCGGTGGCTCTTTTTAACAATTATTAGAAATAATATAGTGTATAGCAAATTAGGTAAAAATTTTAGTAAAAACTTATTTGTCTCAACCTTTCCATCAAAATAGTTATTTTAATAAGTTCTTTATTGCAACTTCATCATATAGGTGTATTATATGTACAAAAGAAGTTCTTTTACAACATACAGTAGGACTAAGTAATTGACTAAATATTATAGTATAATTTCCATTCTCATCATGAGAAGAACTTTCTTTCATTATTGTAATTCAAGAGTTCACCATCAATCACATGATCATAATCTCATGAACTAAAGGTTTTTCTTTCTTACTTATTACCTATACAAATAACTAGTGAATTTTCCTTCAAATCAATGATAATTGGAGAAATAGCGGCCCATTTGATATACAAAAAGTTAGGTATAAAAATGAAAATAGAAAAGAAAAAAATGATTTTGTAAATAGAAAATACCTAAAAAAAGAACACTAAATGCTTTTACAAAACTCCAAAAGAAGGTGTCTCGGAAGTCATGTAGTTTATCAATAAATAAGCAATTATGCTGTAGAGGTGGCCCACAAAGAAAAAGATTCCCCTCATAATTGCTTGATCCAAAAGTTGGAAACTGGTTTTTCAAGTTAGGTGTAACAACCAGAAAAAGAAAAGAAAAAGAAAGAAGAAAGCTGAAAATTTTCGAAAGAGACCAAAACCACAACAAAAAGCTATGGTTTGCTAGATTCCCATTTTTCTATAATTAATTATGATTTTCCAAAGTTAGAGCCAAAAATCTGACTTTTAGGCCCATTTAAGAAATTACACTTTTCTTGGTTTTTGGCTTCATATCCGTGGTTTATGACTTGTTTTATGATATGTATGAGTCGTATAAATGGAGTGTGAGTAGAAAATGTGATTGATGGGTTCACGGGACCCATGGGACAAAATATGAGCGTTTGAACCCCGTTTTATAGCATGAAAATGCCACAGTTTATACTTGTTCTTTGGAAATCATATGGAATTGAGCCAAAAGGGAGATTAATTGAGGTTATGACAATATGGTGTTACATTAGGCTTCCTCTCAAACAAGTTATTGTAAGCCATAGAGAAGACAAAAAAAGTAGTACAACTTTATTTGTTATGTAGAAATGTGGCCACTCAATTTGTTGTTTGAAAGATCTAAGCTTTCTATTTGCTTTAAGGTTGGAAAACATTTTTGGGATAAGCCTTGTCAAGTGGTTGTATGACAAATTTAATGTATTAATAGTGTTAAAGTATCCAATTTATAAAGGGATTTCATTGTCAATTGATTGTTTGAGATCCAAACTAAACATGAAATCTAAAATATTTCCCTTGTAAGATTCATACCTACTTTTGGACATAAAGTCTATTTCTTGTTCATTGTACCATGCAAAATCTTATTAGTCATGATCTTGAGTAAATCCACCACTCATTGGGTTATACATATAGTATAGGACTCTTGTAATCCAAGGGATTAAAAAAACTTCCTATTATAGTTTCATCCAATGCATCCTTCCAAACGTGATGTCATTTGAGCAATATGGTATCCTTCTAGAAAGCTTGCTTTAAGAAAGATCTAGTATGCTTGTGTTCTTGAGCTTGCATAAATAAGTAGAAATGGAACCTTCAAGCTTGTTTTCCTTCAAAAGAAGGACCCTTGAATTCAAAAATAGAACTGAACCACCTCAGAATTTGACTTGAAAATCTATTTTTCATCAAATCCAAAGTTAACAACAAAAGGGGATTTGGCCAAAATAAAAGGTACAGCTCCCATGAAATGGTTGCTTTGCAAATGCAAGTACCTCAACAAGGGCATCTTCAGACTGCTCAGCAAAGTGCCATTGAAACTATTCTGAGAAAGGTCTAGATATGTAAGTTCAAATTAAATAATAAAAGCTTTCTGGTATCGGACCTGCTAAAGAATTAAATTATTTCTCAAGTTTCAAATTGAAACTTTAATAATAATGATTAATAATAATAGTTCAATTCATAATCAGCTCTAAGTAATACTATATTTGATCACAAATCAAGCTTTATAAAATAAGAGCTAAACTTTTCTATAAATAAATTGAAAAGTTTGAGCTAACTAACCCATTATTTTAAATAATATTTTTGAAAAAAAAAAAGGCTTGGATTTTATCCAAATTTTTGTTTTAGATTGATCAAATCCAATTACTTACAAATGAATTATTTGACCTATAATTAGGTATAGTTGACACCTGGTTAAGTGCCACGAGTGTTTGTCATTTTGCCTCCTTAAAGCAAGCTATCATATGTCCAATATTGCATTATCTAAAAACAAATATACAAAGGGTGTGAAACATAAAACAGATGGGAGATTATAGGTGACAAAATGTGATTAATGTAATATCTGATTCTTCAAAGATAAGAGAAAACATGAGAAATGTAACATATGATTTCTCCGTAAACGTATGAAATTCACTGAATACAAAAGAAAATCCCCCAGAGAGGATGATTTAAGGCCAAATAAGATTAAGATAAAATTTTGAATAATAAAAATGAGGATCCAAGGTCTAAGATACTCAAAAACCAGAGCCAAAGTACTTTAATAAAATTGCCAAAAACATAATGGCATTTCGTAATTTTAAGAAATTTTTGTAATACTCATATAAGGGCTTTTTAAATGAAAAATTTGAGCTTTCTGGAGGTTTCAGAGACCCTGAAAACCATGGGAAGCTCGAGAACAGTTAAAACTCCTCCGTTGTATATTTTTAAACGTCAGTGGACCTGAATTTTAATTGTTTCGTTTGGGAAGGTTTTAGCTTCAAATTGAGTTATCCCAAAGACATTTTATAAGTTTAGGAACCTAAATTTTATGATAAAAAAAATGGTTCTCAGAAAAGAGCTAAAACAAAAATGCCATGTATGCGAGACGTAAACATCATTTTTGAAAACAAATTCTTCTCCATTCTTCCTTTAAAGGTGGCATCCTCTTCTCTCTCCCTTATGGCCAACATATTGCTTCATCCAAAATAGCAAAGAGAGATAGGGAGAAGATGCACCAAGAAGGCCAAAAATGAAGAAAGAAACCAAAGGAAAAAGGTGAGAAAATTTCAAGAATTCATGACTCCCTTCTTTAAGAAACTAGTTCTCTTATCTTTGCTTCATCTTTCTATGGTTTTGGATAATCATATGGTTCTGTTTTGTCCTTGAACCAGAGGAGAAAAGTTAGAAATCCAAAAAAGAAGGCTAAGGCAAAGAGAAACACTTGTAAAGAAAGTTTGAATCCAAGGTAATTTCTTGTCTTTTGTTGTTTCATCTTCTTCTTGCTCTCCCTTGTGTGTGTCGGCCAAGAATAGAACCATGAGAGGGGAGGAATTTCTATCTAAGATCAAGAGAGAATCCTAGGTTTTAGACCATGGGGAGTTAGGAAATGCAAATAAATTGTAAGGAAATCAAGTGAAATTCAAGAATGGAAAGTGTGAGGCCCTTGAACATAATGTAAAAACTAATTTGATACATGAATTTCCTTGCATGTGTGAATGTTTGTTTGAGCTCCTAAGACCTTTAAGAAGCTTCCCAAGTGTGTCTCCCATTAAGGAAAAATCAAAAAGTCCATGGACTCTTCCTCTCTTAATAATCTTGGCCAAAGCTAGAGCAATAGGTTAGGGGATGTTTTAATTTATTCTAAGCTTATTTTGGAACTTCATATGATAGAAGAAGGTAAGAAGAACCCTTGGAAAAAATTTAGATTGGGAGATGAGGCAATGGTTTCTATAATATAGCTTTAAGAAGGAACTTGTGTCTAAACTTTTAGAAATAAGCTTGTGATGACTTTAAAAAGTCTAAAGGAAACCAAGAGGTTTAGACATGAGAAGAAAATGGAGCCAAGAACTTGAATTATGATAGTTGCTTCATTAGGCCATTAATGGAACCAATATGAGACCAATAAACAAAGTGTGCTTCTCAAGTGTGAGTTTAATGCTTTGGCTTGTTCCAAAAGAGTAATTAGGTGTTATTTGTTGTGTTTAGGCTAAGAAAATCAAGCTCCATCTTATTGTGGTTGTGTGGCCGAGAAAGGGAAAGAATAGCTAAGGAAAAACTTGTGATTAATTGCCAAGGTGACTCTTCACTCTATTTTTGATTGCATTCTTGGATATGTATATGCCATTGTATGCTTATGTGTGTATTTATATCTTGACACTTGATGTTATGATGTTGCATTGGTACCAATATACTTCCTTGAATGTGAATTGATTGTGAAATTGCTCATAAGGGTGAGGTGGTACCAAAAGTCCCTTGTTATAGGTGAGGAGATGCCAAAAGTCTCTAGGCATAGGTGAGACAAGGCCAAAAGTCTCACAGATTGGTAAAGCCTAGTTAAAAGTCTCAAAGCCAAGTTAAAAGTCCCAAAGCCAAGTTAAAAGTCCCTAGACCAAGGGTAAGGCTAATCTAAAAGTCCTAGAAATGGGGTAAGACTAAACTAAAAGTCCCTAGAGCTCATTCTTGACCTTGTGATGATTGTATGGCATGAAAATGTGATTTGAATACTTTATGGATAAGCTAAATTGCATACTTGTGCTCTTTGACATGCTACATGCCTTGAATGTTTACTTGAATGAATGTATGAGCTATTGAGATTCCATAAATCTCACCCCCTTCCCTCTCCCACCTCATATTGTCTAGGTGGAGTTCAAAAGCCAAATAATGAAGGCCAAGAAGCATGATTGGCCACTCCTTGACACTTTGTATAGTTATGTATAGTTTTAAGGCAAAAGAATGTCAAAATACTTATCTACATACTATTTTTGAGTTGTAAAAATTTGAGCAAATATAAAAATATGTAAAGATAGTGTATGAACTAAAGTGGTAGCCTAATGAATGAGAAATTGCAATTTGGGTATTTGGTAGCTTAGTTAGGATTGTGTATTGTGACATGTGACATAGTGAATTCATGATATATGGTGGTTTTGAGAACCACATACATGCTGCTTTTGTGCTTTAAAACTTGCTCAAAATGTGGTAGAAGCCTTAGGAGATCAATTGGACAAAGTTGGATACTTACATGAGGCTAAAATGACCATAATGGTGAGCTCTAGCCAAATCTATCTAAATGAACTCCTCTTGGTCTAAAATTTGGCATGAACATAGGGTCTATCTAGATCTTTTTGAAAAGCTAAATTATATATTATTTAGAACTCTAGAGAATATTTGGTGAATTTCTAAAATTGGCAAATTTCCATGATTTTGGTACTGTCACTGTGTAATTTGTCAGAATCTGACATCTCTATTATTTATGAGGCAAATGGTGTCTGATGGCTATGAAATTTCACAAGGAGAAACTAGACATACACAGTGACTTATATGAACTAGAAGCACATCAATTAGAGCTCTATAGAGGGAGAACCAATTTTTTGAATTTCTAGGTCAATATCAAAGGTGCAATCAAACCTCAGTTGCGATTCCATCAATTTTTGGGGTCTAAAAGCTTTTAAATTAGTATAGAATTATTTTTTCCCTCTAGTTAACATTTGTATCTTTTCAAATTAGTATAGTTTTCCTAAATTAAATTTTTGTAAAATTAGTTATAAATTTTTTAAATTCATATCAGTAAACTATATCAGAAACACTAAGCAGTCTAATATATGTCACTCTTCTATTGTCAAACGTCGTCTAAATGATGTTATTATAGCTTAGAATTATTTTTAGTATAAATTTAACATCCAACGCTTTCCAAAAAGCTATGGATTGGTTGAATTTAATTTTTTTAGAATTAATTATAATTTTCCAAAATTAGTGCCAAAAATCTAAATTTTAGACTCACGAGAAAATTGCCATTTTTCTGACCTTTGGCTCCAAATCCATGGTTTGTAGGATGTTTTGAGCCATTTGTGACTTGTATAGATAGAGTATGAGTAGAGAACACTATTGGTGAGTTCACAAGGTTCATGGAACGCGAAATGAATTTTTTAAAAACTCTAATATAACGTAAATAAATTCAATATTTTTAATCATTTTTCTTGGTTTTTCATTGGGTCCACTTAAGACCAACTTTGGATATGAGAATATGATGCTCAATATATTATGGTGTGACACTCAAAGTATGAACTAAAACTCATTTTGCTTCTAGGTTTCCAAAACATGCATGTGTGCTTTATAAATTGTCAAATGGATTTGAAGACCTTTAAAATTATAAGATGTATGTTTTAATTATTTGATTTTTAAATTTTAAACATAAGATTCAATATATAAAAGAGATATGTTTTAATTATTTGATCATAAATATTCACTGCATCATTTTTAGCCTTTGGCAATAGTTTTCATAGCAATAGTCACAAAACTATTGTTTAAATAGGGAATAGAATGATTTTTTTTTTAGTGTTACAACAACAATATACTTTATGCAATGATTTAAATATAACACTTTAAAACCATTTGTAAAATTTAAATAAAAAATAATGTTTAAGTGTTGCCTATCCTTTTTATTTTAAATAACAATTTAAGTGTGTTACTTATAAAATTTAATTTTGTAACATCTCAAAACCATTCTTAAAATTTAAATAGGAAATAATTTTTAAGTGTTGTCTATCATTTCTATTTTAAGTAACAATTTATAAATGTGACTTATAAAATTTAATTTTACTAATACCTCAAAATTATTCCCAAAACTCAAATAAGGAATTATTTTTAAATATTTCCATTCTTGGCTTTTTGACTTATATATATATATATATAAACAAAAGGAATATCTATAATAGTAAAAACAATTTTCCAAAATATATAACTAAATTTTTTTTAAATGCGAAGCCTGTCCCTCTTTTTAAAAATATTTTAATTATGCCACTGACCCTTTTTTAGAATTAATTTTTTTTAATTAAGAGGATCAGTGTTTTTAAACACGGAACCCTAAAGGGTTAGTAAAAAAATAAATATATACATTATTTTTTTATCCATGCGGTTGTAGTTATATAATACGCTTCTCCTTCTTCTTCCTTCACCTTTAGCTCATATATTGATTATTGCTTCTCCTTCTTCCATCATCTTCAACTCATATATTCATTCTTTTCTTCTAGGTTTATATTAGCAAATATTTTAGTTCCTGGTGCCCATTATGGACCCTCGCCACAGTGCTATTTATCCCAAACCAGAGGATGAGTCTCTATTATATTTACAGTCTCACTACATGTCCTAGGCTGTTTGGTAAAGAATGATAAGTTAGAAGTTTGCTTTGTTGTTCATTGTTAGTTTAACTAAATTTATGATAGTTTCTCTAATGCAATGACATAAGAAGATAGAATTCTACGTATACAACAAATAGCACAAGAAGATCATATATTTGATCTCCCTCTAGCTATTGTCCCATATATTGTATAAGCTAGTTTTTACCGTATTTCACAACTCGACCATTTTGACTTCAATGTCTCACTTGTGTCGACCCTTATTGAGTGGTAAAAACCAGAAACACACACCTTCCACCTTACCAGGAGCGAGTGATCGTACACTCGCTATCCAGTTGAGTTTACCTTGCATAAAGGATATAGTACCTGTATGGACATGCTATAATTGGTTAGCTGTCTACATTGAGCTGCTTAGTGTGACATCGCCTTAGGGGACATTGGATGGGTAGAGGTTGAGCGTTCCCTGATTGGCACAAACATTTGACAACTTGCCAGATGACATAGATGATAATACTGTTTATCACACGAGCATACATTCTATGATTAATTGGGGGCTACCTAATACTAGATAGGATTGGACATAAAGTTATGTTAATATACCTTCCATTACTCACTAATTCTGGGGAGACTAGTCAGTATAGTTAGAGTTCAACAGTGTTGACTCATTTATATAAAAAAAATATGTAATGCCATCAATTACGATGAGATTAACATAGATGGTTGACTGACTCTGCTTCATTTATAGGCATGGAATTAATTCCTTTACCTTGCTCCATGAAGGCCCCCGCAACCTAACCAGTAGATGACTATCTGTAATGTCTGATTTTCTTTAAACGACGGAAACAGTTAAGTTTTCAAAGCAAATCCCCCGAAATGAATTAGTTAAGGTCCTCTAAAATTTTAGTAACATTCTAGCCTCCTAAAAATAGGAATTTTCGCCTTAGATGGAAGGAAAAATAAAGCTAGAATGGAGAAATAAATTTTGATGGAAACCTTACGAAACGTAATGGCATTTTTATACTTTCAAGCAATTTTTGGAATTCACATAGGAGGGTTTTTTAAATCAAAGTTTTAAGTTCTTTGGGGTTCTCAGAGGCCTTAAAAATCATGGGAAGCCCCGAGACAGTTAAATCCCCTCCGGTGGATGTTTTCTAACGTCAGTATGCCTGAATTTTGACGAGTTTGTTTGGAAAGGTTTTAACTCCAATTTGAGTGATTCCAAAGTCATTTTTTTTAATTGGGAACCTAAATTTTATAATAGAAAAGACGGTTCTCAAAAAAGAGCTAAAACGAAGAAGAAACAAAAATGCAAAGTACGAAGGGTAAAATTAAAATTTTTGAAAAAGTCACTTTACTCTATTTATATATAGATGGTGCCTCACACTCTCTCTCATTTCAATTTAGTTTTTCCATCCCCAAATCAGAAGCAAAGCCCTAGGAGAGTGGCGCACCAAGAAAAGGGAAGAAGGAGGAAAAATTTAAGTCTTTAGGTATGGAAATTTACTTATTTTTCATACTTTCTCTCCACCAATCTCTTCTCTTTTTCCTTCTTCCTCTCCATGATTTTTCTAAAGTTTTGAGGGTTGTTTTGAAGGAAGAACAGAGGAAAATTTTTGGATTTGAAGAGAAGAGCTTGGAGAAAGCAAGATTCAAGCCAAACAAACCAAGGAAACAAGGTAAAAATGCATTCTATAGCAGCTATGTTGATGTTCCTTTCTTCTCCATTTTGACCTACACTAAGAACCCTAGGAAGATATGATTTTCAAGCCTAACCAAGCATGATTCTTAGGTATTTGATAGATAGGAATAAGAATATGCAAAGAAAACCATGAAATAAGCATTAGGATTCAAGATGCAAAACCTAGGGTTTCTAGTGCACCTTTCAAAATTTGAATTTATGTGATGCTTCCTAGGTCTAATTTAGAGTATAAATGAATTCTTAAGGCACCTAAGATGCTCCCTACAAGCTTTTTCCTTCAAGAAAACAAAAACATCTCCAAGAAATCCTAAACCTAGGCATGTCTCGGCCAAGCATGTTCCATATAGTTATGGAGAGTTTTAAATTTTTCTAAGAACATTCTTAAGTCATATTTGATGAATGAAAATGAAAGGAGGCCTTGGAAAAAATTTAGAACTCATAGAAATGGATTTGGTGCCTTAAGTTCCATATTATGACCTAAAAAAGCAACATGGTGCTAGGCCTTTTGTTTTAATGGTGTGATGACTCTAAGAAATTTAAAAGGAGTCAAGAATCATATTTGAAAGGAAAAAATGAGGCCTAGAAATCAATTGAGGGGTATTGTTTCATTAGGTGCAATTATGGACCATAATAGAGCTTATAGAGCAATCTAGTGTTTCATTAAGTTATGTAGCCTTAGAATGTGTTTCATGAACCTAATTGGCTCCCATAAATTGCATCTAGGCCAAGAGAAACCATCTCTACCAATTTATGGGTGTGTGGCTAAAAGAGGAGGCTTGAATTTCAAGGAAAAAGTGTGAATGTACACAAGGTAGCTCTCTCCACCTTCTCTCATGCTTGGATGTGTGTTTAGCTTGTTTTAGAATGTGTGTATCTATATTTTCAAGCTATGAAAAGTATGCTAGCATGCCTTTATATGCCATGATCCTTGATGCCATGTTATATTTTTTAATGAGTGCATGATGTTTGTATGAGTTACTTGAGTGTGGAGAGGCCAAGAACTCTTTCTTTTGGTGAGAATGAGCCAAGAACCCTTGAACTTAATTGAGACAAAGTAAAGAGTCTCTCAAAAATAAAGTGGGCTCCTAAAAGCATGGTTGAGTCTAAAGCTCTTAAAGAATGGGTGAGGCAAGTCCAAAATTCATGAAGAAAAGTGTGAGGCCAATCCAAACACTTGGTGAGCTCTTGAATGTCTTATATGATTTGTTCATATGCCAAGTTTGCTTTTAAAATGTCAATGACTTCCATTTTCTCCATGCATGCATTTGTAAAGCTTGCTTTGTACATATTATGTATGATTGAATAGGAAATAAGCTATTGGGATTCTTTGAATCTCATCCCCTCCTCTCCAATGATCTAATATGCTAAGTGGACCAAGTAGCTATGATGAAGGGAGCTAACAACAATGAAGAAGGAAAAGTGACAAGCTTATGCTTAGTTCTACTCATTTTGGAACCATAATTATGTTTCTTGATGTATATGGTGTTCTAATTGTATCATGACCCTTGAAACATGTATAAATACACTATTATATGATATTTTTGTGCATGAATATGATGTATGACCTCTAGCATATGTTTTGAGTATGTAATGCCAAAGTATGAGAATTGAAGGTTTCATGGATATGTGTATAAGTGGGGGTTGAATGGCCAAAATGAGATGCATGAGGTTTTGGGACCATTTGGGTAGCTCACACAAATCTTAAATGTACTTTTAGACTTGCCCAAAAGGTACCAAGACCAAGGGAAATCCATTTGGCAACTTTGGTACCCTATATGGAGCCAAAATTGACTATTATGGAATCCTATATCACTTTTTAGCCAACTAAGTTAGTCTTGATCTAAGATTTTGGCATGCAATTAGGTCTCATTGAGAGCTTTTTGGGAAGCTAAATATCATAATTTTTGGAGGTCTACATAATATTTGATGATTTTTCAAAATTGGCAAGATTTATGTTTTTGGTTTGCTGCATTATTCATTTGGTCCGAAATTAAACTCTATCACCCGAGGCTCAAATGATGTCCAATTGCTTTGAAATTTTATACAGAGAAACTAAACAATCACAGTGACGAGTTCTAACTAGAAACACCTTATTTGGAGGTCTAGAGAGAGATATATAAATTTTTGAAATTTTTGTCCAGTATTAGTAAATTTGCCTGACCAGAAGTACTGTTCCATCGAATTCTGAGGTATGGGCTTGATGAACTGATTTGGAAATATTTTTCTCTCTAGTTAACATCCACAACTTTCCAAATTGGTATCATTTGTATGGATTAGATTTTTTGGAATTAATTGAACATTTTCAAATTTTTCTGTAGAATTCTATGACAGTTTCAGAATTTAGTCAGACCTTTGGACCATTTTGGATATCAAACATCCTTTACAATGAATTTTATGCTATGAAAATATTTTTTGTGTGAAGTATACATCCTAAGCTTTCAAGAATGACTAAGATTGCATGATTTTGATTTTTCTAAATTTAGTTATGATTTTCTAAAATTTGGTCAAAAAATGGAGCAAATCTGGCCGAGAATGAACCTTCATATTCCATGCTCTATTTCGGTTTCCACGAGTTATGGACATGATTTTGTGATGCAAATGAGTTGTTTTGATGTAATTAAATATGAGGATGTATAGTATGAACTCACACAGTTCATGTGACACTGAATGGAATTTTTAGATATAACGTAATGAGAAAATACTCCCATTTTTCCTTGCTTTTTCTATGGGAATCATATATATTTCATGATATTATGTCATTCAAAAGTATAAGATGAGCTAGAATCTATGGTGTTACACTATCTACCCTATTAGACCCCTACTTGCTCCTTAGTAACAAATTCGAAGTATGAACTTGGATTGAAGTGCTGGATGGCATATAACCATTTTGGGAGAACTGCATACAATCATTCCCCATTCCTAGAGGAGATTGTGTAACACCATAATATATTAACACTGTCTAGCCTCCCTCTGGGCTCGATTCCATATGATTTCCAAAGAACCAATATAACCCGTGGCATTTTCATACTATAAAAACGGGGTTTCAAACACTCATCTTTTGCCCCGTGAGTCCTGTGAACCCATCCTTCACATTCTCTACTCAAAATCCATGTATACAATTCATACATATCATAAAACAAGCTATAAACCACGGATATGAAGCCAAAAACCAAGAAAATACAATTTCTCACATGGGCCCAAAAGTCAGATTTTTGGCTCTGACTTTGGAAAATCATAACTAATTATAAAAAATGGGAATCTAGCAAACCATAGCTTTCTGGAAAGCTCTAAGTGTTAACTTTACACTAAAAATACTTTCCAACTATAATCTTAGCATTTGGACCATTTTTTACATCAAAAATGAGATAGAGGTCCAGCTGTCCCTGTTTCTGGCGCAGCTTACTGTCATGAACTTCGAAAATTCATAACTAAATCCACAAAAATTCAATCTAGCAAACTACACCAATTTGGAAAACTAAAGATGTAAAATAGAGGAAAAAAATAAGTCTAGATCAGTTCAGTGACCCTTAAACCTCGAAAACCGATGGAACAGTAACGAAGGTCAGGTGGCTCCCCTAATGCTGATATAGAACTTCAGACGGTTCATTCTCTCTCTACAGACCTCCGATTGAGGTGATTCTAGTTCTTATAGGTCACTATGGTGTCCAATTTATGCATATAAAATTTTATGACATTTGGACTTCATTTGGTCTATGAATGACATGGATTTCTTTTCGGGCTAATGACAGAGCACCATGACCAAACCATCAAATTTTTTTCAATTTCAACAATTCACCAAATATTCCCTAGACCTCCAAATATTACTCACTTTAGCTTCCCAAGAAGCTCTCTACAAACTCTAGAGGCATGCCAAATTTCATAGCAAGAAGAGCCCGTTTGGTTATACTTTGACAAAGCTCACAAAATTGACGGTTTTGGCACCCAAAATGGTCAAAGTGAGTCCAAATGGCCTTCCACGTGTTCTCACACCTCATGGACAAGTTTAAAAGCATAAACATAGCATATATGAAGTATCTAAGTGGTCCAAATCATCATACATTTCAAACTTACTATGCTACAGGCAAAAATACACCATCACATGCAAGCCACAAAAAGGGCAAAACCCACATTTTCATTACTTTGGCTCTCTACATAGTTTGTACATTATATTTCTATACATTTACACTTGTTACAACATCTACATCTCAAAAATAGAAGGTACATATTCATTTTGGCACCTCTTTACATCAAAAGAGTCAAAATAAACTAACATTCATCTAACATTCTCCTAGGCTCCTTGGTGTGCACTTGATTCTCCTTGAGCTCCACCTAGCTTTTCTAAGATGGAAGGGGGAAGGGGTGAGATTCATGGAATCTCAGTAGTTCATGCACTCATTCAAGGAAGCAATCAAGGCATATAACAAGTCAAAGCATGTAAATAAGCTTCTAACCATTCACAATCATACAATACATGTTGTACATGCCATGGAAATCACAACAATGCCACAAGTAAGCTCTAAGGACTTTTGGTCTAGCCTCATCCTATTTTAGGGACTTTTGACTTGGCCTCACTCGGTTATGAGACTTTTGGCCTTGTCTCACCCATCTCAAGAGACTTTCGCCTCTACCTCACCCATCTCAAGGGACTTTCGGCACTACCTCACCCGAGCAATTCTCACAATCCAATACACAAGCACATTGGTACCAATGCATCAAAGCAATAACATATGGCATATCTCACACAATAAGCATATACACAAACATACGATGACCATTACATCCAAGAATGCCACAAGAAAGAGTGGAGAGAGAGCTACCTTATGAGCCAACACAAACTTTTCCTTTCAATTCCTCTTCTCCCTTCTTGGTTTCACACTCATACCTTGATGGAGGTGCTTCTCTTGAGCCTAGACACAATAAAAGCATAGAATTGCTCTCTCATAACTTAACAACTCTTAGGAGTTCTTCAGAGCAACCTTTCTAACATATAAGAACCTAGGGTTCTCTCTCTCTCTCTAAAATGTCACCAGCTCTTCCTCTCTCTCAAGCTCTCATGGTAGTAGAATCATCATATTCAAGGAAAACAAAGAAGTTCAAGAGTGTTTTCCACTTTCCCTCTTCTGACCCATGCCTAAAATCCAACTAATTTCACAAGCAAAACCATAGAAAGAGAGGGCAAAGAGAGGAGATCAAGATTCTAAGAAGAAAAGAGAGAAGCTTGCTTACCTTTCCTTTGTTCTTCCTCCTTCTCTTGGTCTCTCTCTCTCCACGCCTCTTTTCTCTTCTTGGGTCGAAATCTAGGTCACATAAGAGAGAAAGAATGAGTTGGGGCATTTAAAGAAGTCAAATTCTCGCTTTTTACGCTTTTCTGGACTAACCCTCGCTATAGCGAGAATTAACCTTCGCTACGGCGAGCACGTATCAGTTCCAGATCCCCGTTTTCGCTATGGCGCGCGCTACGGCAAGCAGCTCCTTGGTTTTTGTATGGGATGCCCGCACTCGCTATAGCGAAATAGTTAAAAGCATTTTCGCTATAGCGAACAGCTACTCTCGCTATAGCTAGACCATTTCTCGCTATAGCGAATAGGTACATTTGCTATACCTAGGCCTTTTCTCGCTATTGCGAGAAGACTTAGAAAAATTTCAGGATTTCAAAAATTTTTAGCTTTTCTTCTTTCTTTTCCTTTTCTTTTTTCGGTTGTTACAGATTGCAATTACCCGTTGCTTACCATACTATACTTTTTTATAAAATACTATATATCTAATGATGCTATGTATCCTCTCAATGATATCACCAACAAAAACAAAAGGATTTCATATAACCATCAACACAATATTTAATGCTATTATATCATAATATAACTTTAAATGATTTTTTGATAGTATGGAAGAGGTACAAGTATATGGGCCCGCATCCTTCATTACTCGCCAGTCATTTTCTCCCTTTGATTGACAAGCTTTTATTTGCTAGTTATATCGAATACCATACTTTAGACAATGATACTCAACGAACTTTATTGATGATTGGTACACCTTAAATGTGTGATGCATGCAGATTGAATAAAGTTTTGCAACATGGCTCATTGATTGCTTATCAAAAAATTGTATGCCAATATACAACTCCTGATCATCATTCACATCGATGGCCCCCTCCATTTTGGGTATATCAAACTCACTCACATCGTCATTATTAATTTGAGACAAAAAGGCAAATGTTTGATCAAAAAACTAGTTCAGTAGAGTGACTAGATCTCCTTCAGCATTAATACCATTGATATCGCCGTCCCTATATTCATGGGCATTTGGTGAAGCATCATATATATCATTCGCCTCAAACTCATCCATTATATTTTTGGTTATATCTGGGGGACTTAGAGGGTTGCTATTACACATTAATAGTCTAAATGAACTCAGCTGGGACATGTCATTAACGATTGACATTTGTTGTGTATTGGAAGGTTAGGGCTTAAATGGATGAACATCTCCAAGATAATAGCTAAACAAAAAAATCGGTTCATTAGGTCTATTAATCTGACTTATACATAAATTTGTCAACGGCTCAATGACATCATTCTCTTTGACACTTAAGCCCACATCATTAGTTGAAATGTACGCATACAATTTTGGTGCCCCTAGTTAGGTTGGAAAGTGCCAGTTTGCTTATCACATGATTTAAAAATCTGAATCATCCTCCAACATACATGGTAAGTACCAAGTTGGAATAAGTGACCATAGATATTGGTATATCAACTCGAACACAAACTATTTTGACTGAAATCTTAACTTTTCCCCAACCGCAACCTTTAACTATTTGAGACTAATGTTAGGATCTACTCTTAACAATTTTGGCTTGTCACATATAAATGTTGTTCCCTTATTAGTATAAAAAATTCTTCCATTTGCATAAATGCATATAATCTCCTTTATTCTACTTATTGTGAAACTTATCTCCATACCTGTGTGTAAATAATAGTCAAATACAATATATTAATATTTCATGAATCTTATTCCATTTGCATAACCTTCAATATTAATTAATATTAGTATTTCAATCTTAATTAACACAGACAAGCTTACCAGAATGATTAGAAATAACAGATAAAGAGAATATTAGAATAAATTAAAAGAAAGTAAAAAATAAAAATTTTTAACAACAAAAAATTGATATTTAATGAGAAGAAAGTAAAAAAATATATATATGTAAAAATTAAATGCAAACCTCAAAAAAGTGATAAGAGATGATTTAAAGGCAAAGTCTTTAACGTGAAAGCTGGAAGAGATAGAATGAATGTGTGAAATTGAAAGAATAATGAATATATAAACCTAGAAAGGAAGGGAAGAAGGAATATATGAGCTATAAAAGAAGGAATAAAAAGGAAAAGCAATATATATAACCATCGCTGCACTGAAAGGGAGGGAAGTAAAAAAAAATTAATTTCTTTTTTAAAAAACTAAAACTGACACTTGGGGTTAATGGTCAACATTGACCATTGACCCTCAGGTCAGTGGAATTAGTGGCATAATTAAAAAAAATATTTTTTTAAAAAAAAAAAAAGAGGATGCAAAGCCGAAGCCACACCCTATATAATTTGAGGGACGCGAAGCCACACCCTATAAATATATTAAAAAAAACATAGGCTCCACGTTTAAAAAAAATAGTTATATATTTTGAAAAATTATTTTTACTATTATATATATATATATATTTCTTTTGCTTTTATATATATATATATATATATATAAGTCAAAAAGCCTCCCATTCTTTCTATTTTAAACAATAATTTAAGTGTATGGTTTATAAAATTTAATTTTGTAACATTTCAAAATCATTCCCAAAACTCAAATAAAAAATAATTTTAAATATTGCATATTCTTTTTATTTTATGCAATAGTTTAAATATAACTTATAAAATTTTATTTTAAAATAAACAAAAACTCTTCTTATAACTCAAGTAGGGTGTAAATAAGTTAATATCTTAAATTGTCTACTAAATAGTCACATTTTAGTCCAATTTTTTTCTAATATCCATAGTAACCAAAGTTTACAAACGAAGTACAACTTAAATCATGAGTGGCCGAAAGCTTGAAAATACAATTTCAACAAGATAGTAAACATTTTGAAGCAATATTACTAATGTTAAGATGAGAGAGGATAATTTAATAAAACTTTTAGATATTCTTAACCATAATAATAAAAAATATCTTTTAATTTGAGATAAATTTTTTTATTTTAAAATATTAATTACTGATCATGATTATGCTTTGAAAGAAAATTTCTAATTTTTTATTTATTTTTCTTTCGTAATTTAGAAATAATTTTTTATGTAAAAAAATATTTAAAAAGGTGTTTTTAATAAAAGAAAATTAAGTTTTCTCTCATATGTAAAAAAGAAAATGAATGAAAGTTGAAATTTTAAATAAGTTTAAGAGTGAAGAATAAGGAATATAATAATAAATAAAGTATATTAAAAAAATTTTTGATAGAAAATAATATTTAATTAATTTTAAAATTTCTCTTGAGCTTAAATATTATTTTGAAGAGCCATTTTACTATCTGTACTTTGCTCAATAGAATGCTTTTGTATTTTGCAGTGTGAAGATAAATTATTCTCGGTAAGCTTGAAATGTTATAGAGCTTTCACTCCACTTCTTAGGTTTAAAAATACTTGTCTCGAACTTTATTTTAATTCCAGTAAGGGAAAATCACAAGTATTTTTGAGTTTGCTTAATTCTGCTTTGGTTTTAATGTTTTTAAAACATATATTTTTTAAAACAAATTTTAAAGACAAAAAAATTAAAAAATTTGTTTGAATCATTATTATGAAAAATTTTTATTTTTTTTTTTTTTTTATTTAACAGAACAAAAGTTACAAAACATCTAAAAAATGTTCTGATTTTTTTGTCTTTGAAAACATAATTTTGTTTTTTTATTTTACAAAACACTTCATTAAAAACACATTACCAAACAAGTTTTTCTGTTTTTTTGTTCTCAAAAACATAAAACTGTTCTGGAAACAGGAAACCAAACAGGTCCTTCTTTTTTTCATTATTTTTTCCTTTTTTGTTTTTTTTATTTTTTTTTTTTTGGGCTTTCTCTCTCTTTTGTATCCTTCGTCCCGCCTTCCTCCATATGCTCCTCCCCTATTTCCTTCAGACTATGTTTGGTTGGGGGTTTTTGGAGGGAAGGGGAGGGGAGGGGAGGGGAGGGGAGGGGAGGAGGAGGGGTGGGGTATTTTTAAAGTTTTAATTTACTTTTTCACCCTTTCTAATATTTTAATATTTTAATATTTAATAAAAATTTAAGATAATTTTTTTATCAAAAATTAAACATAAAAAAATATTGAAATTTATAATTTTTTTAAAAAATTAGTGATTGAAATAAATTTTTTATAAAAAATAAATTTAAAATAATATAAAGGGTAAATTTGTCTAAATATAATTACTTCCCCTCCCCTCCTGAACCAAACAATAATCTCCCCTTCCTTCCCTTCCCCTCCCTTCCAACCAAACATAACTCATTAAATCCCCTCCCCTCCCCTCCATTAACCTCCCCTCCCCTCCCCTCCCCCTCCCCCCTCCGTTGAACCAAACGGAGCCTCAACGATCGGCCACTTCCCTTTTTCCCAAAACCGTGAACCACCTTCAACTGTCATGCCGCCACCGTTCAACACGGACCCCCTCACCAGAGCTTCTTCCTTCACTTGCAGCGTGTATGCCCTTGGTGAGGGGTTGTGTGTGCTGTTAGTGAGGTGAGCCCCTTTTGTCTTCTCTTCTTCGTTCTTCTTCCTGATTCACCCTTCCTCCTCCTAATTTGTGCCATTTTCGTCCTCTTATGATAGCCATCATTGTAGATGAGCCCTCCTCCCTTCTAGTGGTTGTGAGTCTCTTCTTGAGAGGAATGGGTTGCATAAATCTAAAGCTTTGGCATCTTGGGTGTTTGGGGAGGTTACCTGTGTCTTCGATCTCCAATTCTTAGCTCTCCAAGGTAATCATTTAGTTCAATTTATGAATTGGAAGATATATATAAAAAACCTGAGGTTAGGGTTAGGGTTAGTTGTAGAATAGGAAAAAAAAGGATGTAATTGAGGCCTTTAGATGATTTATTATTATTGAGCAAGGTAGAGGTTAGCAATTACTAATTTGAATTCAAATAATGATTCGGTAAATTATTGATGTTATCAAAAGATTCTTATACTTACAAATTTTTTTATTATGGGGTTTGATTGTGATTTTCAATATAGTTATTGGCTATACGGGTACTGATTTCAATTCATAGCTAATGTATCCTGTTTTATGGTACAATCTGGTTTTGTACTTGAGTGGATATGCTTTTGATAGAAATTTGATTTTCGTGTTTCTGGCTCAACAAGTTTGGGTTTTTATTTTCTATATACTCTTTGCCCATCCATTTGTCACAGCCTTCAGCATAAGTTGAATGGGTTTAATGTTGCTAAGTTCATAGATTGTTTTGTATCCCAATGGTTCCTGAGTGATTGATATAAGAGAAAACATGACCTCGATTAAGTTTCACTTTGGTTGAATATCTGATTCTGGATAAAACTTAAGATCCATTTTAGTCTATCGGTTACTATAAAAATCCTTAGGCAATAGCTTGCAGTGAGTCTCTTGATACTATTTGGGCTTTACTAATGTGGTTTGGTAATTTTAACATTGGCTTCTAGAAAGTTGTCTCTCAGCTTTGGGGTTCTCTAAGTAATGAGTGTTAGTTAGTTTGACTCTATCTAATCCCTTCTACTTCAATGATATTATGGTTGTTGTTGGCTTCGTAAATGGTGTTGCACTTTGATTGGCCTCTACTACTTTCAATGATGTTTGATACAAGATTTTGTCTTACCTAGGTTTCAGATTGTTAAGCTAAATGTTGTTTCAAATGTGATTCACATACATTGAATTATCTTGAGTAACCTTGGGTTGTTGAATTTCCATTGCCAATAAATATTTTTTTGTACTATTCAGCCTATAGCTTGGAATTCAAATGGAAATCATGGTGCAATTTGCTACAAGATTAGGTATGAGTAATTTAGAAAATTCATGTTGCTTGTCTTAGTTTAGGTTGTTGCACGGTATTGTAAAGGAAGATATATGTGCTTTCACGATCTTGGATTCTATATCTCTCTTGGCCCCAATGATGATGCATCTTTTACTGTTGATTTGGTAAGCAAACTGTAGAAAAGGTCCATATTTTTGTCCCTTTATGGAGTTAAATGACTATGCTTAAGCATGAATATAGGTAGGAGGTAAGTACTTGAATTCAAGCTTTTGATTTCATGGACATTGAATGGATTTTCTTTGTGCGTAACTTTATGTCTTGTTATTGTTCCTTCTTTCATGTTATGCACACACTCATATAGATATCTAAGCCTGTTGGTTTATTTTCATATTTTGTTTTATGGTTTGTTCAAATATAAATATATTAATTCTTTCTACATTACAAATTATCTAATAATTGTATCATGTTCTTTTATGCAAGAACATTTTGTTGGTGAAAGGGATGCAAATGAAGAGCACTAAGATAAGCATATCCTTTATATATTTCGGATCAAAAAATTTTTATTGTGAACTTTTTTTTTAGACATTTATATGACATTTCTCTTTTTAGCTATATTGATTAAGTCACATATTATAGTTGAATCTTTGAATCTTTTTGTCGGATGTTGATATGAAATTGTGACGACCCTAACTTCTAATTATCATAATTAGAGTTAAGTATGTGATTAATAATTGATGATCAAGGTTCGGGGTTGCTACAATAAATTACTTTGCGGAAATACAGAGAAATTTGAACCTTGATGTTGTTAGGGTCATCAACTAATCAACTATAAACGGGGACATGTATACAAGCATTTGTAATTCATCCCTCTATCATTTTCAACACCCAAAAACCTCCCACGAGTGTTCCTATATCATTCCTTAGCATTAGCATTCAAGAAATCCGGGTATCTAGGTCAAAAACTGAGTTTTTAGCCCTCCGCCGCGGCCTGGAGCTCTTGCGCCGCGGCCCAGTTACTCTTATGTGGCGCCGCGGCGAGTTTTGCTACTGTAACCTCCCAACTTAATTCTCTCGACTCGCGCCGCGGCGAGATTTATCAAGCCGCGGTGTCCCTCGCCACTGTCACTCCCTAGGCCGCGGCGAAGCCTTCTTGGCCGCGGCGTGACTCCCTTCTGTAGCTGTTTTCCCTATGTTTCGCCCCTTACACTCCATTTCTCTTCTTAGGGACACTCTAAGGTCACTTCCCCTCATTTTATATGGCTCTAAGGGTATTTATCTACCTTATTTACTTAGCTATGCTTCCATTACCAACCCAAAACTTATATGCCCATTCCTTTCCTCTAATTACCTCCTATCAGCAAGTTTATGGAATAATAACAACACCAATCATGCACCGTTGATATTGAACATTTGATACACTTTCCATTGTTAGCCAATTACAATCATAATGTTCAATTCCATGGTAATCGAATTACATATATAATCCCTATGCTTGGCAACTCATGATGCAATGCAGCAATGATACAAAACTATCAATTTAGTTACAATACATTTGTCAAAGTTCCCAAACCTATAAGCTACCAAACCATCTAAGGATCTTCCATTAATTTTCTCCTTGCCACTAAGAGGTCCGGTCCCTGAAAATGTTAACCCACAACGGGGTGAGATATACAATCTCAGTAACAAAAGGTAATTTCCATATATATGTACAAGTCAATCAATCCAAGGCAATCTCATGTCATCAGTATCAGAATTATCAATTCAATTAGCAAATGAACTAATTGAGCTACCAATGACTACTGTCCCATACCAGCAATCATACATAACATGTTAAAGGCCATTAACACTGGGAGAGGCCCGTCCACGGCACCCACTCCCTATTGAGCACAACCAGGGCTTAGTGCATCTGAGGTTTATCATACCCGGTGCTCGATCGTAGCACATGCACGGGTGGCAGCCGCACCACAGCTCCACCATGGACTCACAAGGTCCAATTACAATCACAATCAAGTAGTCAACCAGTCATTTAGCATTTCAAAATCAAGCATGTGTAACAAATAGCAGATTAACATGAGCATATACATGGAATTAGGAAAATAACCCAGTTACCTCATTGAAGCCAATTACTCTTGCCCTAGCTACCATAATGATCCAAGTGCACACCAAGCCTATAAGGAGCATAATTATCACCATTTCTAGTCATAATCAAATATCCAAAGAGTTGAACTACTAATGACTACTAGAGGTTACTTACCTAATTACTAAGAGATTTAATTTCGGACTCCAACTTTCCCACACCAGAAATTGCTATAGTTTACTCTAATTTCTGGGTAACTCCACATTAAACCAAATCCCATGTCATAGGTTAACTACAGGGGTCTCAAACTAACAGAGAATGCATTAAAATGGGAAGGAAATACTCACTTAACAGCACCAATAGCCCCACCTCCGAAAATCCGCCATAGAAGCACCAAAATTCGCACTTCAACTACCAAGCCCAGAAAATTTAGTTTTCCACCATTATCTCCTTGTAATCTCACACAATAAAAGAACCCATTATGATAATACATCCTTAGGGGCATTTTCCAGCAAGGTTATACACAAAATGGAAGGGAAAAGCTTACCTAAACCTCCCTCTAACCTCCTAGAAGTCTGAAAATCTTGCAAGGAACCATCCAACACCAAATTTCATATTTGAGAAGAAGATGAACATACTCAAACCCAGAAATTAATCGGACCAAAACGAAGAGGAGGATGAGAGGGTCAAGTTTTATATAGGTTACCTTGGCCAAATCTTCCTCTAGAAGTGGGAAATGGTGGAGGAATGCAGAAAAACCCTAGCCCCTCTTCTCAAGTGCGAAAATGCCTCTCTAAGTCTGCAGAACATGTATTCCTTGGCAGCCAAATGGGTGGAGATAAGCCTTCTTAGGGTTTTAGTGAAGATGGGTGGTCCAATGGGCCCATTATCTTAAGTGGGCTGGTGCTAGGTAAGATGGGCTGCAAAAAATTTCAAGCTACAAATGGGATATGCTGATCCAATGGCCCAATTCCTTGTAGGTTCAGATTTTTAATACTTGTTGGGCCTTATTTCATGAGCCAATCCAATTTGGGTCTGCATAGTATATATTGGGCCAACTCACATAAATTGGGTTTTGAGCCCCTATTCTACTAAATCAAATTGGACTATTACTAGGTGATTTCTCTTGGCCCAAGTCTCATGATAAGGAGTTGGGCTTGCATCTAGAATCATTGGGCCTTTATAAGCCTCTTCTCATGATCCCCCCACATTAATTTAGGCCCAGATGTAGTTTCTATCCCAATTAATTCTTAACTCATATTATTAATTTATTTCTCAAAATTACCATTCACTTAACTTGCTCACTTATCCCATATTAATTATTCCTAATTAATCTAAATCCATGATTAACACTTTAATTAATTTTGGGATGTTACAGAAATAATATACATTGTGAAATGAAATTTGTCCTTAAGATATTAAAAGATATATACAATAGCTTTCAAGTTGCATTCACATAATATAATTTATGTTCTAACAAAATTATCCATGAAAAAAGGGGGAAAAAATTATTGCAACAATTTTTTATTGTAGTTTAAAAGAAGGATGTTTCACCAACATTAAGAAAATTGTTGTCTATTCCTTGTAGGCTACTATTTACTTTTGCATTAAAAAAATTACCAATATTAAGGAAATTGTTGCCTATTCCTTATAGGTAACAGTTTTTTATTGTTGCCAAAATGGGCAACAGTTGAACGCCATTGTCATATATGCTTGTTGGAAATCATTGCCTATGTTCACGCAGTGGGTTATTATCTATTACCCTAGATGTTAGGTGAAAATTGTTGCCTATTGTGTGACTAAAGCGAACGATTTTCAGAAAACTATTACCTTAAACAATAATAATGGCATATTATAATATAGTAAAAAACCATTGCCTAAACAATTAGACAATGGTTTTGGCATTTTTAAATCGCTTTTTTAGCATTATCAAAGGCCAAAAATGTTGTAATGATTAAAAATAAAATTTCTAACCCACTACTAATTAATCTACTCATCAATCCTTATTGATACAAATTTAAAAAATTAAAGAGTAGTGATTTTAAAACTTTTAAGGATTGAATGATGTATTTTTAAGATTTCAAGGTTAAATAATTAAAATATGTACTATCTTTTAAAAATTGAATCATATATGTGTAAGATTTAAAAACAAACTAACCGAAGCATGTATTAAGACCAAAATTATATTTTCTCTTCTAATTCATATCCTACAAATTAATGCTCTTTCTACTCTAATAATGATTTAATAACTTTTTCACTCTAATCGAAATGATTATTTTCCAAGGGTTCAACTCAAAATTAAGAATTTATTTGGTATACAAAACTGTTAGATATGGAAATAAGAAAAAAATGAGTATGTGAATGAAATGAAATAATTACATTTAATATGATATAAAAAGAAATGAGAATATGATTTTATTTGTATATTTGATTGAATGAAAATAGGACAAGAATGAAAAAAAAATGATAGGAAAATGATCTTTTTGTCCTTACTTAAAAGTAACATTGAAATTAAAAATAATAATGATTATAAAAGTATAATAGATTTTGCATAAATTTCACATAATAATTACCCTTGATATGTGTACTTATGAAATGGAAATGGATTCTTTTTCCAATCTTGCAAAATATGTACCAAATAGGATTATTTAATAAATTCCTTTTCTTTTTTCTTCTTCTTTGAATTTTGTCATGAAAACAGGGTTGGATCCTCTATTGTACTGCAATGCTATGCCCCTAAATTAGGGGCCATCCCTATAGTTCTTTTTAAAAGAACAAAAAATTAAACATCCTCTACTATCACAGTGCTATCACAAGGGAGGATCTATATTCCTTGAAAACTAGAAAAATTATTAGAAACAATATAGTGCATAGAGAGTTAGGTGAACAAAATTAATAAAAACTCATCATAGTGAGTGTGTCAACCTTACTATCAAAACAATTATTTTAATAAATTATTTATTGGATCATTCATTCTATAGTCCATTATTACATTATATGTAACTAAGAAACTCATTTATAACATAAGAGTAGGATGAAGTAAAAGGATGAATATCACAATATAATTTTCACTTTGATCATGAGGAGGACTAATATGGCATTCTTCAATTATTGTAATTTTGGAGTTCACCATCAATCACATGATCATAATCTCATAAACTAAAGGTTTTTGCTTCTTCCTTCTTATCCATACGAATAACTTGTTAATTCTCTTTCAAATCACCAGTAATTGGAGAAGTAGGAGTTGAAATAAAGAGAGACGATGACACAGAGAAAAGCGACACCAAATGTTCCTGCAAAACTCCATAAGAAGGTGTACTGGAAGTCGTCTTCTTCCAAATGAAAAGGTAGTTTCTTTCTCCTTGCTGGTTTCTCAGTGGGTGAGCAATTCTGTTGTAGAGGTGGCCCACAAAGAAAAGGGTTCCCCTCATAACTGCTTGGTTCAAAAGTTGCAAATTGGTTTTTTGTGTCAGGTGTCATCCCAGATAAGTTATTGTGAGCCACAGAAAAGACAGACAAGGAGTACAACTCTATTAGTTGTGCAGGAATGTGGCCTGTTAATTTGTTGTGTGAAAGATCTAGGCTTTCTATCTGCTTAAGTTTGGAAAATGTTTCTGGGATAGGTCCTGTCAAATAGTTGTTTGACAAATTTAATGTATGAATAGTGCTCATGTATCCAATTTGTGAAGGGATTTCACCTATCAATTGATTGTCTGATAGATCCAAACCAGACATGAAATTTAAAATACTTCCCTTGTAAGATTCATACCTACTTTTTGACATGAAGTCTACTTCTTGTTCCATGTACCATGAAAAATTTCGGACATTTTCACCTTCAGTAAATTCACCAGTTTTAGCATTAATCACATACTCTGGAGCTATTGTAATCCAGGGGACAGAAAATTTTCCTATTAGGATTCCACCAAATGCATCCCTTCTTCCAAATGTGATGTTATTCAAGCAATATGGTATCCCTCCAGAAAGCTTGTTTTGAGAAAGATCCAATATGCTTATGTTCTTGAGCTTACATAAATCGATAGGAATGGAACCTTGAATTTTGTTTTCCTTTAAGAGGAGGACCCTTAAATTCAAAAATGAACTAAACCACCTTGGAACTTGACCTGAAAATCTATTATTCATCAAATCCAAAGTTAACAACAAGGGGGATTTGGCCAAAATAGAAGGTATAGGTCCCATGAAGTGATTACTCTGCAAATGCAAGTACCTCAATAATGGCATCCTCAGACAGCTTGGCAAGGTGCCATTGAAACTATTTTGAGAAAGGTCTAGATATGTAAGCTCAGTGAAATTGCAAAAGCTTTCTGGTATTGGACCTGCCAAACAATTCTTAGACAAAATGAGATAACTCAAATGCTGAAAGTTTCCAATCCAGCTTGGCATTTCACCAAACAATTGGTTGGCACTTAAATCCAACATTCTTAACTCTGAACTATCGATGATCTCATCTGGTATTTTTCCTTTGAAGTTATTGTTGTTGAGATTTACAGACAACAAATGTGTGAAATTGGATCCTATGGGCAAACATGGGCCACTTAAGTTGTTGTTTGACAACTTTAGAAACCTCAAGTCAGTGCTACCCTTACCGAATTCTTGAGGCAAGTACCCAAATAAACTGTTATTTGACAAGTCTAGATCATTCAATCGTCTCATGTCACCTAGTGAAGCTGGAAAATCGCCTTGCAATGAACTCGAAGACATGTTCAGAGAAATCAAGTTGGGAAAGACAAAGCCAATATGAGAAGGGATTTCACCTGTAATGGGGTTAGAGGAAACATCAAAATATGACATATGAAGAAATTTTGAGGTGGAATTGAGCTCAAGGGGACCAGTCAAGAAGTTTTGCTCGAGCTTTACATAATCTAATTTGGTGTTATTTGCCAAAACCCAATTTGGGAAACTTCCTAAAATGTTGGAATGGCCAAGATCTAGAAATCTCAAGTCATATTGATGAAGAAGAAAGGTGGGTATTTTGTTATTGCTTGCTTCATTCAAAGTGCAATGCGACATACACAAAAACTTCAATTGAAAGGATGGAAGAAATGGGGGATTCTCAGTTTCAAGCTTGAGATTGGTGTTAGAGCACGAAACACTAAGGAGTTTGAGGTTGGAGTGGTTGGCAAGCAAAGAGAGTGAAAGTGAGCCACTGAAATAGGTGTTGTCAAGAGAAATGTATGCTAGGGACTTGAGATTATGAAAGAGTGTGGAAGGCAAGGTTCCTTGAAAACCATTATTTGAAACATCAAGGATACGGAGAGATGTCAAATTGTCGAGGCATGGAGGAAGGTGCCCCTCAAACTTGTTGTGGCTAAGATCCAGTACTTCAAGATTCTTCATATTGCATAAGCCTCCTGCAAAATATGGCTTTTCTTTATTACATTCATTTAATTTGTTTATGAATCTTTAATTGGTGGTTTCCAAAATAATAAAACTTGAAGTAATAGCTTAAACTTAGAGATTAACTAGTCTTTTATAGGAATTGGTGCCTATGTGCTTAACTGGTTTGTGAGTATATTAGGCTTAAAAAATGAATTTAGATTTAATATTTGAGCCAAAGAAACTTGAATGCAAGCCCAAATATGCGTATGAAGTTATAAAGGATATATTTGAATGGAGGAGAATTTAGTTCCAAAAAAATGGAGAATATAAGAGAAAAAGAAAGAAAGTGAAATTTCTATTTTTGATATTTTTTATTTAGATTTTGATAATTTTTTTAACCTTTTATTCATTCTCTTCAGTTTAAACATATTAAAAATGAAAATTAAAGATAACTGATAAGGAGTTTTATTACAAAATATAGTAGTTGTCTGTGGGGCAAGATGCCCTACATAATTAGTAGTTAGCTATTAGCTTATCGATGAAAATCAAACCCAAGACCTTTTGTGTTATGCAGCTCAATATTATTAATTGATTAAATCCTTATTAACAATGGACTTGTATTTTGACCGCATTCTAAACTAAAAATTCCATGTAAAAAGACGTGTCAGAGATTGTAAATAAAATTATTTATCAACCTAATCTAATCTTACAGGTGAAATATTTGAATATAACGGATTATTTGTGTTGATCCTATGTCTTAAAAGATGCTATAAATATATTACCTTTTTGTGGTAGTGAGCCATTCAGGTTATTGACGTAAAAGGCCAAGGAGGTTAGCGAAGTAAGAGACATGATGGATTCTGGAAGACTACCCTCCAAGGAATTAAAATCAAAATCCAGAATCTCCAATTTGCGTGAATGAGAAAGATCTGTAAAATGCCAAATGGAAATGCTAAGCAAGTAGCTTGTTAGAAAAAAAATATATGATATATAGAAGAAGCTATTTGGGTGGAGAGAATATATATAATTGAGAAGAAACATAATAGAGCAAAACTGGAAGTCTTTCATTCTCTTTTATCTCCCTACCTAGTTTTGGTTGCAGCAAAAAAATTTATAGAAAAATATTGATATGCTTCATTGTGTTTGGATCAGAACATTTTCTTTTTCTCTATTTTCAATCAATTTTAAAGAGAAATAGATAATGTGGGGGGCCATGTTTAAGTGAGGCCCACACATTTAAATGAAACCCTTTGCTTCTCTCTATCTCTCTCTCTCTCTCTCTCTCTAAAGAGTATGATTCCTAATGTTATTTGGCAAAATTATAAATTTGATCCCTAAATTTTGACCTTTTCACAACATTTAGAAATTGGTAAATTTGATTCTTATAATATCTATTTGGAAGAAAGCGCAATTATATAGAGTTTCAAATTTGCATAGATGGGAAACTTTTTTTTTTTCTTTACCTCCTCAAACTCCAAAACTTTTCTTCTACAATTTGTCTTTTATTCTAAGAGTATGCAATTACTATTTATCATCCAAACAAATTAATAAAAAATTATTAAAATTACATTGAAATTTCAAACTTAGAATCTCAACCTCTTCCCTTGCTCTCATCTCACTAATCATCATACTAATTAAACAAAACAAAACACTACATATTCCAGTCTATTTCTGTCGGACAAAACTTACATATTCCTCATCTTTTTGCTATTAAATTCTCCTGTTAAAAATAGACATGACTCTTCAATCCCATGACAATCAAATCGAGATTGATTTAGTTTCTCTTCAGAAACAGAATATGAAGTATTTACTGATACTGATAGTAAGATGGTTCAAAATAATAAGATGGAGAGAGTGATAGAAGGAAGAGACGGTCTAGAAACCTTTCATATTCTGCACTTGCTTTTTTCTTAGAGAAGGAACCCGTAGCTAATGCCACATAGAGATACCAACGTGGGAATAGTGAGGTATAAAAATATTATGCATGTCTACTTTTTATAAAAGAGTCTGTTAATAAAGAAGTAAACAAATGTATGTAAGTTTTATGTCCTTTCCATTCCTTCCCTTTCCATCTTATATGTTCCTTCTTCACTCCATTCTTTCCCATCTAAAATCCATTCTCTCCTATCTAAAATGTCCTAATAGCCTTAATGGTTGGTTCTGCTGATACTTAGTTTATATATATAGTTGTTAAAATTTTTTGATCTAGTTACTAAATGATTTAATAATCGATATTTATATCCAGTTATATATGTTTCCATCATATATTAAGTAAAAACAACATCTTATTCAACTCTCAATATTCTCAACAATCTCTAAACTTTAATTGATTTTTCAATTCTTAGAATAAAGACGTGTAAATTCTTCAGGTTAGGTCATTATAGGACTAGGCATACAGATGAATTAATTAGTAATTCTAATTTCAATTGACTTACGGACGAACCCTAGTAGAAATGAAAACTTAAAAGGATTGTAGAGAGAAGTTTTTCTTATTATTTATATGTTTTTGGAATTATTTTATCTTGTTAATCCTCATGACAGTTAAAATGGGTTGAACCCATTGGGCTGATCTTTTTACTTACCATTAGGTTAGATTTAGATTTCATCAACCTATATAATTTTAAAATCATATTACCTTGGCCAGCTTAAGTTAAGCGGGGCTTTTTTAATTAATCTTAATATTTTTATAAATTTGGATAATATTTTAACTTTTGTTATAAGAACCATGCCTTCAAATGCTCTTAATGAAGAAATTTAAAATTTTTTTATTTTTTATTTTATTTTTTTGTTGTTGTTTGAAGAGATTTAAATTAGTTAAGTAATTATTTTTTAAAAAGGAAAAAATAGTTATTTTTGTTTAATTGTTGAATTTTAAAAGAGTTGATTAAGTGTTTAAAATTTGGATTTAATTATTTAAAATAATTGTTTAGATTTTAAAAGATATTTATTATTGCAATGAATGTTATTTGTGTGTGTGTTTTTTTTAATTTTTTCTTTAATTTTTCTGATAAGTCAAATAGGTTGGCCCCTTTTAACTCACCTAATGAATTGAGTTGAAGTTTTTGGCCACTTTAAAATAGATGGATTAAATAGTTTAGTCCACAACTCGTGTTAAGCCAGCTCGTGTAAAACGGATTGGCCCTCTTTAACAGCTTTATTAATCCATATATAAAAATAAAATTCTTGATGAACGAGAGAATAATTAATGAAATATGTTGCGAAACTACAAAAAACAAGGAACCAACAAAATTAAAATATGCCCTTAAAAGAAATTGGAGAATAGAAGTAAAAGCACCAAAAGATGGGATTTCTGTGAGCCGATTGTCTCTTAATTTCAACTCTTGCAAGTTGTCCAACCTGATTTCGCCAAGTAGCCCTGATCCACAAACAAAATATGAGAAGAAATCAGTTACTCTTAATGTTAATTGGTATAGAATTTTATAAAAAATTCGTATAATGAATATCATCATCCTCACCTAAATTTAACATTACTTCAAAGTCTTTTTTTTTTTTTTGGCCCCCATCTCAATATATTATAATACTTGTGATTTAGCATATATTCATGTCATTTTTCTTTGTAATTGATTTTTAAATATAAAATTAAATTAGTAATAAATTATTTAACTTCTCTCACTCTCCCACTTACGTTTTAACTTCTTTTTTTTTATATCTTCATTATTAATGGTAAACAATTTTTTATTGTTTCATAATAATATGGTTATAATTGTTAATATTTTATTTTATACTGATATATAGTTTTGAGAATTGATGACCAGAAGCCAAAACCATATATACTAATATAGATTAACAAATAATATATATTTTAAATATAAAATTTTAGTAATTATTTTGATTAGATGTTTTTATTACTTTTTCTAATATTTAACATGAAATATGTGTATGCCGTGGCATGGTTAAATTTTAATTATTTAAATATTGTGTTTAGTAATTTATTAAAAAAACAAAAACCAACATTAAATATCCTACATTCGAAAGTATTGATCTTACATTATTATATCTCAAGAAAAAAAAAATCAACTAATTAAAATGATGTTAATAAGTTATATTATTTAAACGATTCATGTACAACAAAGAAAAGACCAAGGAAAAACATTTATTATGATCTTGTTATGATAGGATTTTTAGTCTCTTATTTCATCCCCTCCGCCCCACCTTAAATATTTCCCTTTTCCGCCGTCAATTTGTTCGATGTATGTGCACACGTGTTAAATACATGTTTTGACAGTGTCTCATCACAATATATCGTACCCAGCTATTCTCCCATTTGAGAGGGTTCAGTTAGGCAAAATGATGCTCCAAAATATATGTATATATATATATATATATATATATATATGATAGATTTGTCTAACCGGACCTTCATTTTCCATTTTCCCTCCCAATATATCAGACATGCTTAAAAATAGATGGGTTTGTGTTTTACAGTGTAGTGTGTCTATATATATGTAGATGAATGATAAAATAGTTAAGAGGGAGACCTGACAAATAATTCCCTGACAAATCCAATACTTGAAGTTGACGGAAGGGGAGAAAATAAGAAGCATTCAAGGACCATTCGATGTCCCTCAACTTATAAGCTCTGGTATAGTTCAGACGAAGGGTTGTCACTCGCTTAGTGGAGTTGTCACAGGTGACACCCTCCCAACTGCAGCAATCACCATGCCTGTGGTTCCATGAAGCAAGAGCAGAGCCATTTGGGTAATTGAAAGCATCTTTCAGTTTCAGAAGCCCAACCCTCTCTTCTTCCAAGCACCCCATACTTCCATTAATCCCTATTATAATTACCATCGCCACCCACCAAAATGGTTTTATGAATGAATAACCCATTTTGCAGTATGCTTCCCTTTTTAGCTTCGATATGTTTGGCAATCTCTTCAACTATGTTATATATATATATATATATATATATGTTACTTAGTGAAAGGTTGGGATTGTGTGAAAGCGCGTGGAAGAAATACAGTTTCTTTTCTTTTATTTAAATAAAGCTAATATTAAAATTTTTACTATTAAAATTCATTTTACCTTATTAATAATATTATAACTTCCAACAATAAAGAGAAGATTGAAACTTCACCCGTTAAAGCCACCCGTCCAAAGGAGATGCAATTTTTTTCGTCTTACCATTGCCTTAAAAATTAAAAAAGCTCTTAAAAACTAAGAAAGTCTCAATATAAATACTAACGCCTAAAAAGATAAATTAAAAAAACACTTGAAAATTTTAAAAAGAAATTCAAAAATTCTATTATTCAACATCTGCCTCATAAATATATCAAGAAAGTATTTATATGAAGCCAATAAAAAATTCTAATTAATTTTCAAAAATAAAATAAGAAATGTTTGAAATAGAAAAGTATTTGAAAATAAAAAAAATTATTAATAAAAAAAGTCTTTGAAATTAAGAAATTGTTTAAAATATAAAAAAAAAATCTGAAAAATTAAGAAAGTCTCAATATAATTGCTAATGCCTTCATACAGCATAGCACGCAAAAATGGTAAGTTAAAAAAACACGAGCAAAACTTGACGAGAAATTCAACAATTTTATTATTCAATATCTACCTCATAAATATATTAAGAGAATATTTATATGAAGTTAATAAAAAACTCTAATTAATTTCTAAAAATAAAATAAGAAATATTTGAAATAGGAAAATCTTTAAAAATAAGAAAATACGCAATAATAATAAATGTCTTTAGAAGTAAAAAATCGTTAAAAATTTAAAAAAAAAAACTCTTAAAAATTTAGAAAGTTTCGATATAACTACTAATGCTTTTGCATAGCATTAACAAAATGAAAAACACTTAAGAGAAAATTTAAAAATTCTATTATCCAATATCTATCCCACAAATATATCAAGAATGTATTTACCAATAGAAAACTATAATTAATCTCTATAAATAAAATAAGAAAATATTTGAAATAGGAAATTTAAAAAAATACAAAAATACATAATAATAACAAAAAAAAAATCTCTAGTAAGAAATTGTCTAAAATTAAAAAGTCTTAAAAATTGAGAAAACTCGAGTCCAACTACTCATTAAGCTTGGTATTCTTATCATAACTAATTAGAAATCAGTGCATGCGCTTTGACATTTCTGCACAAGCAGCCAAACAATGCCCATCAAAGGGAATCTCAAAAGCCAGTCATGAAAGGTTGTAATTGCGTGAAAGCGCATGGAAGAAATATGGGAGACGAAAATGTGGTGGGAGAATGCAGACAGAGGGGAAGTGAACTAGACGTCAAGCTTCCCACATTTATCTCGTTTAGCACTAAAATCGAGTCCTAGTCAAAGTCACGGTTAGGGTAATAACCGAGTGAAATCTAGACAACTAAATTTCAGCTAAACCTGATTAGCCAACCCTACCAAGAATAATAGAACAAGGAAAAGTCAGAAAAGCATAAGGACTTGGGTGGATAGGTACACACTACGATTGCCACAATAGAGCCATAGAGCAAAACAAAGACTTGAAAAATGGGTGAGGACCGAACATGGGGCCAACGGCTAGTCACCATAGGAGTTATAACGCGGCAAAAAAGAGAGACACACACAAAAGCCACCTCAAAAAACTTATTTCAATTCATTTTTAGCTGTGTTCAATATTCATTTATTGTCTTTGTTTATTTATGATTTTATGTTCTCAGCACTTCATATTTTCATCATTAATCATTTGTCAAAGAGTTGTAGTAAGATCTCTTGAAACCCTTCTGTTGTCATTTAATGTTGTTATTCAAGGCTGTACATGTTTTCAGTCAATGCTAAGCAAGATTTCTATTTGCAACTCTATTGTTTCTATTTGCTATTGCTTTAGGTTTAGCTTTATTTAGGACATAATAGAATTATTTTTTGGAGAGTGGTATTCCATCTTTTTAGATTCATTCATAAAACAAGAACCAAAGGGTTAGCCAATTACTTCAAACCACTAGACGCTCTCGGCAAAATTAGTCACCGAAATTTTTGACTCCAACAATATCAAATTGACTTTCAGAACCTTTTCTAATATCCTGCAAATTAATGCTTTCTAAATTTTCGCATGGAGAGGTTGGTAAGATTCATATACACGTTAAGTTAACTACTGTATGAAATTCGGTATGTTCATGCACATGAAACACATTTTTGATGAATTTTTATATTAATTCTCAATTGTTACATTATAAAATAGATTAGTAATTTAGTATATGAAAAATCATTCTCCTTTAAGTTTGATCTTTTAAAAATAAAATTTGTTAATTTGGTATTCCAATTTTTTTTTTTCCAAACAAACGGTCCTCTATTAGGTATTTTGGGAACAATATCAAGAGAAATGGCAAAACAAGGTATTAGGTAGCAGGTATATAAGGTATTTTGGGAACTAATCTAATGCAGTTAATGTGTTAACCTTAATGGCTATTTTGGACGATAAATGAGAAATATAATTAGACAAATATATAGGATAGTTAACTGCAAAAAAAAAATAGTCAATTAAAATATAGTTATAATTAGAGACAAAGATCACGTTAAAAATTTATAATTTTCATCAAAATTTACGGCAATTCATAATGAAAACTAATGCTAAAAATAATCAACTTTATTTCTCATTTGAAACATATATTGAATATGATTATCAGGAAAAGAAAATATTGAATATCTCTAAGCTACCTCAAGTTCTAATAAACAAATTAGGAAAACTCACAATCTTAATATATATTGATTCTGAAAACATCAAGTAGTAATTAACGAAAATCAAATTCTACTGAGCTAAACAAGTATTGAAGCATTGACTTTAAAAAAGAAAAATTTACAGGGACTGATGCATAATAACAATGCTGAACCCTACTCAACTTGTACCTCTCAAAGAAGAGACACTTACAAGAATAGATTATAAATGAAAATTGTCCCGATTATAATTTTGCGAAAAGTGTTATTTTCTTTTTCTGCTATCTTTTAATTAACTCCCATACTTGGTTACAGAAATTAAAATGCCAAGGAAAAATGTATATCATTTTTCACATCAATTAACAGTCTGAACTCTCAACAATCAACATCCACAGCAGAATTCCAAGACCCAGCAGCAGCATATCGCAGCAACACTGCACAGCAAAACGGTATAAATGATGAAAACAAAACATATCGATTAATTGACATGTATAACATGGTTACAAACTAGTTTGGATCCTCTCTGGAAGTTTTGTGAGAGAGAGAATGATTGAATGAAAATGAAGCCTTTATAAATGAGTTTCACTGGATTCTACTTACTTCGTTGCTCTCACTTCTCATACCACTCCCTTCTATACAGAAAATGATCCCAATTTGCTACAAGCATGTTGAAATATCATACCTCAAAAATCAACTTAAAGAGACAATATACATAGAAGCATCCAAGTTAATTTCTTATTAAAAAACTAATAAGTGCAAGAGCATTTAATTTCAAATCATTTTCTATGGCACAATTAAATGCAAAGGTATCTATAGATCATTTTTTCCACTGCACAATAATTGTTTTACAATTTTGTGGTAAGAAATTAAATATGACCTAAATATTCTTACATGTATTATATCTCTAAGTGATAAAATCCTATACAATGATTGATGAATGAGTTTCAATTTAAAGAAAACTTGTTTATTTAAAATTTTTTGCAGATATTAGAGTCTATTAAAGAATACAATGAGGAAGGATAGGAGGAAGAGGATAGTGATGATATCATACTTTTCAACGTGTTCCAGGATAAAGGCTAATCATAGTACCCAGTTATGATTATTATTCCTCGATATGCAACTATCTTAATCGCTCAAGAATTAAACAATAAATTTATAAAAAAAATTTGAGCTTCATGTATACAAAAAATAAAAATAAAAATAAATAAATAAATAAAATTTTCTATATTATTGAAGACATATAATAAACATGAATTTTAGATTTTTAAATTTATTATATTCAAATATCTTATAAATAAATCTTCAAGTACTTGAAAAATTAAAATTCTCAAATACCAATCATCACCTTATACAACGAGATTTTGTTTTCAGATAATAAAGAGAGAGGGTGATGAAGAGAAACCCACCATCCTTTCCAGAAACCTTCACCCCTACTTTTGGTCTCTGTGATCTGTGATGAATTTTGAGGACACCCAACAACTTGCATGGCGGGATATCCAACTGGAGGTGGTGCTGCAACACAAGGACCTATTTGGTGGTGGAGATAAGCCTGACCCGGAGGAGGATAAGCCATCACTACTGTTGGTGGAGGGTAAGCCTCTGCATGCATGCACCGTATCATTTTATATCAATCTAACATATATAATCTCTATCTCAACAAAAGAATTCTATACAATAATTATCTGTGTCTGCAAACAATTAAATTGAAACATGAATGACCCTTTTAGCACTCAAAAATTTATGTTATCAAATTAAGTACAAGAGAAGAACTTGATTAAGTTCAATTTTACAAAACAGGAAGTTACAAAAACCTGAAATTTGGTTGTGTTGACTCATAGTGATTGATTAAACTATCAAGAGGATAATATGCAGTTATGCACTGCACTGAGAAATTAAAGAAAGGGTAATTATATATATTGTGTCAATGGAGATGAAGAATAAAGAATGAAGGATAAACCTAAGGAGAAGAGGGAAGGGATAAATAATTATTTATAATTTTAATTAGTTAATTTCTACGAAAGGGTCCCACTTGGATATTTGGTGAAGAATTTGATGTTTGAAAGAGAATTTGCGGAAGGCCGAGAAGGAAACAAAAAGAAAAGATCAAATCTCAACCTCACCTAATCAACCATGTACAAGGTCAAAAACCATAAGTTTTAGGAATTGCTTGGCTAAAGCAATGCCTAGTTTCATGACAAACGCACTCCCTTGCGATCTTAGTATCATAAAGCTGGATAGCTCCAACATTTAATTAAAACGGTGATAGTGATGTTAGGATTTGTTTGCTAAGGTCAATTGATATCATTTGCGTCTTAATCAATATTCACAACCTGTTTGGGTGAGAACTGCTATATCTTACTGAATTAATCTATCAGGATAATTGATTTGGTGGGAAGCAGGTATATGCTTTTAATTAGTGATGGCATTCAAATGTTGCATATAATATAAAGTTTAATCCATTATTCTAGGGATGGACCAAGGTTTTGTGTTTCAGGAATAGTCGCCTCCCAAAAAAAAACTTATATGTATTTTATATATATATATATATATATATATATAATTTTCTTTAAAATTTTTAAATATACCCCTTTAATGTTTTAAAATTTTAAATGCATGCTTTTAAATACACAGCCACTTTTTATATTAATCATAAAAATAAATTTTATAAAATAAATAAAATATATTAAAATATATTAAAACCTTTCTAAACAGCTTTTTATCCACATTTTTCAAAAATAACTAATAATATATTCTCTATTATGATTTTCATTTTTTTCACAAAATTTTTTTCTTTTTGATTTCTTCAACTATACTCTCTACTTATTATAAAAGTAGAGCTTCTTTATAAAATAGAAAATGACTTCTTTTACAGATAATTTGACTATTTATATTAAGGAAATTATAAAGAATTCTATTATAATAAAGATTATTGATGAATTATGTTCAATTAAAAATCAAAAAATATGATTTTAATGATTAATATATTAATCATTTCTAGTATATACTTTCTTTATTTTAAGGTGGTTATATTTATTGTAATATTACTATATTTCTCTCATGTTTTATTATTATGTGTCTCCTTTTTTTAATTTTAGTAAATTTTATTATTATATTAGCTTAATAAGTATTTAAAATTACATTTTTAGTGACTATTAATACTCTTATTAAGTATAAAATTTTGCCCCCTACCAATTTTTCCCGTTTTCCCTGCATTATTCTCAATCTTAAAAAATTCTTAGACTGATAGAATCTTAATTATAATGTAAAGTTGATTGTGCAAAGCATAATAAAAATTCATCAAAATAAATATTACATGTAGTAAAATATGTTTATATATTTATTTTAACAAATTTTTATTTCCTTACATCAGCTAATCATCAAAGTAAAGGTTGAAAAATTCTTAGTTATATAAAATGTAGCAGTTAATTGTGCAAAACATAATAAAAAATTATCAAGTAAATGTTATATGTAATAATAGAATACATTTATATATGTACTTCAATAAACTTTTATTAACTCCTTACCTCAGCTAATCATACAATATTATATATATAATTTGTAAGAAAATTTTTTTCTCATTAGGGTGCGTCTTGAAATTAGATTGGTTACATTGGTAATCAAACAATCCTTGATGCTTTCTCTACGTCAGATTAACAATGAAATATCTAATGGTAGCCATCGCAATGGAAATATATTATAATTATCAAATAATTATCTCATAATATTTGTTGTTTGGTCAAACACCCAATTCATAATAAAATATCATTATATGGCTTTGTTTGCTGGGCGATGGGCTAAAATAGAACCCACACCATATTTTGGGCTGGGGCCAATAGGCCTAGAAAAGATGTAATTCTAGCCCAAACCCAGTGGGGTGTCTCAAAACTTGTTGTCCTGTTATTTTTTTTTTGACCCCATAAACAAAAAATCTTCTGCCATTACTTGCTGTAGTTACTCTATCAACTGCCAACTTCCAACTGTAAACCAAAATCTTAAATTTAGTATCTGGATAAATTTTTTAGTTAAAAAAATAATTAAGTTAATCAGAAATTGACATATTAGCATATTTGATGTGAATCCACTAAAAAAATATGTTGATATATTTATATATTTATTTATAATTAGATTCATCTATTTATTTTTAATAAATTAAATCTGTCGACCTAAAAAAAATTCGGTAATCTATGTGTAATAAGCATTTTTTCTTGATTACAATGTGAGAAATGAATGTGAAATGACCCTTCCTGTTGCGGTGAGAACAAACATGTTAATGCACATGGAATTATATGAAGCACGGCCAGAAAAGGAGAGGAAAGAGCATATGCATCTATATAGGAAATGTATTTTCACTTCAGAGAAAATATTTTCCCAAATTTTCCATTGACCATATTTAATTACTCACAATTCCCAAAACTTGTACTTTCCCTTTCACTAGAACTGAAATGGAGCTCTTTGATCGTGAAATTACACAGAGAAAGGTGATAAAAATGTTGAAGCTGAACCTAAAATTATGATTATCAGTAAAAGGATGTGTGTTGATAAAAATATTTTTCTTTCTAATATTATTCTATTTCTGTCCCAAAAAAAAAAAAAAGAGATAGAGAAAAAGAATCATGTACTCTCTAGCTTTATTCATAGGGGTCCACAAAATGAATGCAATTTCTCATGAAGTCACTTGGCCAAACCTAACGGTCAAATATTTTTGGTTGGGCATATTTATAATATATAAAGCTAGGGTCTTCAAGTATCCTAAGCACAAGTAAGGTATGTTTCCAATACAAGGAAAAATGATAGCTCTCCCACACCGTTAAAAAGAAAGGAATTGTTGAAGAAGAAGAACCTCATTCTTCATTATTTATCAACATCTTTTTCTCTCTCTCACTGACAGAGAGAGAGAGAGAGAAAGAGAGGCTTGACATATTCAAAGGGTTGGTTTTATTTGCTTGTATTGCGGAGGTGGTGATGAAATGAAAGAGATTCCCATGAAAAGAAAAACAAAGACAGAGAGAAATGAGAGATACCTATAATAAGAGAGTTGGAAAGGAGGTAGGGTGAGATCACATGTAAAATAATAATAATAATAATAATAACAACAACAACTTTAACTTTAGGTTGAAATGGAGAAAAAGAGGGAAAAAGATATTTAAAGAAACTATTTCCACAAGTCAAGATGCAAACGGTTTGCCCTTAAAAGTGGAACAAGCACAAACACACATGATCCTCCTAATATCCATCTCCCACTAATATACCCTCCATTCTTTTTCACTACTTTTCTTTACTTTTTTTTATTTTCATTTAATTGTGATAGAAGCACTATGACCAAAAACGAAAGAATAAAAAAAAGATAAAGAGTAGGAACTAATCTCAAAACATTAATTTCATATCAACTTTAAAGACTGATATTAATATTATATATATCTATATATATATGAATTAAATTATTATTGTAGTTATTAATGCTGATGATATTTGCTTTTTTTGTTAAATTTGGTATTTAAATCAAAAGTAAATTATATAGATCTCCTCCAAATTTAACAAAAATTACATAAATTTTTTATTTTTTAAAATATACACAATTTTTTAAAAAAATTTTACTGAAATTACACAAATTTTCTTTTTATTTTTAAAATATATACAAACCTCATCCAAAAATAAAAGAGATACTTGTATAATTTGAGCAAAACTCATAAGAGGTCTATGTGTATTTTGAAATAAAAAAATGTATAATTTCGACTAATCTCAATGGAGATTTATGTAATTTATTTTAAAATTAAAGTAGCTAGGGTCAATATAGTTGGGGAGTATATTTAAGAGCAATCATGGAGCTAGAATGAAAGGGAAAGGAGAAGAAACTGTTGAAGGGGTTGGGATCAATCTGGCAACTTCTCATCTACTCATCTTTTCATTGACTACTTTTATTCACTCTCTTTTAAAGGAACTTCATGATAAGCTTCACAATTTGTTTAACTTTAACCTCTCTCAAATGCTTGGCTAAATAATTGGGTTTTGAATGTTCTCTTATTTAATTAATGCATATATAGGGCCATACATGAAAAGCTTATAGTTTTTCAAATCATGGAAATTCTTGTTTATCCGTCCTCCGTTTTCTTATAATAATAGTAATAATTAATCATAATATCATGCGAAGATCCATATAATAACTTCATAGTCCCATTCATTTCCATCACTCATAATTATATAAACCAAATGAATATGCACAACTATTCCTAATCCAACAGTAATGCCACATTTGAAGTCACATTAATTATTAACAAGCCAATATTGCCATACAATATTGCTGCCTTGATTAATTTTGTGACTCTACCTTATACGCTCTGCCTCCCTCATGGTGCAGGCTCCTCACAACTAGTTCACAATTAACTTAATATTAATCTATATTAAATCTTACCCTTGTGACAATACAATAATCATATTTGTGTGTGTGTGTGTAATACCATTAAGCCTCCTTATATGATCCATAGGCGCTAATTAATCTGCATGGAAAAGCATACTAGGAGAATTCTTAGGGGCACCGCCATTTTGATTTTTTTTCCTTACATTTTCTTATGGTTTAATTAACATTGAGAATTAAAATTTTCTATACTGTCTTCATTAATTGGCATTATAATTTACAAAAAAAGTTTTTAGTTGATATTTTACATTAAATTATTTCTCAAATTTAAAACTGAAACCCTCAACAATAATGATTAATAATACTAGTATAGTTCAATTCATAATCAGCTCTAATTAATACTATATTTGGTCCCAAATCAAGCTTTATAAAATAGAAGCTAAACTTCTCTATAAGTAAATTGAAAAATTTGAGTCAGCTAACCCACTGATTTAAATGATATTTTTGAAAAAAGCTTAAATTTTATCCAAATTTTTGTTTTAGATTAATCAAATCCAATTATTTTTGAATGAATTATTCGACCCATAATTAGGTATAGTTAACACTTGGTTAAGTGCATCAAGTGTTTGTCATTTTGCCTCCTTAAAGCAAGCTACCATATGTCCAAATTGCATATGTAAAAACAAATATAAAGTGCTAATGAAGTAACCAGAAAAAAAGTTGCAAGCAACATCTCATTGTTTCTGTTTTTTTGGTTGGAGCTCACATTGGAATGTGCAGTAAATTGAATTATAATTGGAGGCCTCCTGCTTTGTCCTTGGGCCTCACATAACAATAATCATAAAAGCATATGAAATCAAACAACTTTTCATGAAAGCTACATCTACCATCTGGTTGTGATGATAATGTCCAAGTATTTAAAGTACCTAATTAAGGGGTTTATTCAATTGCCACCAACAAATGTGTGTATTAATTAAATGAGATCTGTCCAAAGGGAGAACAAATTGTAGTTTTAAGTCTCATTAGTCATTACTCTTTTATTAATTACTTTATATGTTGGGGATTTAGTGGATCTTAACTACAAACATTGTAATATTATATTTAATAATTATTTAAAATATGTTACGTTCTGACCTTTCTTAATGAGAAATATTGTTTTAGTTATTGAAAAATTCCCATTTTAATTATTAAGTCTTTCTTTTTTTCTTTTTTTTGGGGGAGACAAGTCATTCATGTTTTAAATTATCTCAATTTGATCTCTCTGTGCACTCTAAATTAACGTGCAAGGGTTAGACCCCAGGGAAAATTATGAATTAAAACATCCAAGGATATAACTGATAAAATAAAAAATATGAGGGGCTAATGGAAAAAAAAAAGTACATATTTTTCAGTAACCGAAATAATAGTTTTCTCTTTTTTCTTTTTTAATTATACAAACACTAACTTTTTCGTTTACATATTAAGTTATTTATTTGACGTGATGTGGTTCATAAGTGTCATGTGATTTTAATATATATATATATATATATATATATATATATATGTAAATTTATAAAAAATAAAATTTTTAACGTGCGTCTTGTTGAATGATTCTGGTAGGAAAGTTCAATTGCTACCCATTTAGATGAGAGTCGTTGAAAAATGAAAATTTCATGATCCTAAACCTACTTGAAAGGAAACAAATAAGTGATGTTACACTTTATATATATATATATATATATATATATAGTGTGTGTGTATATAGAAATTATAATTTTTATGAGTATTTTACTGAATTTTATTGAAATTATATAAAATTTTTAAAATAAAAATTATTTTATACATTAGTTTAATTTTTATTTTTTAATTAAAATATCTTCTATTAATATAAATATGCTTTTCAACAAAAAAAAATTTTAAGTAGAGGATATTTTGATACAAAAATTTAAATTAAATTAACATAAAAAATAATTTTTATTTTATAAAAATGTTTATATATTTTAAAAATAAAGAGGATATCTATAAAATTTTAATGAAATTTTAAAAAAATTATGTTTAATTTATTTTTATTTTATTTTATTAATTTAAAAAATTATGTATAATTAATTTTAATTTAATTTTATTAATTTAAAAAATTAATCTTGCAGTGAAAGGAAATTACACAAAATATGTGGTTAAGAATCCGACGGCTGTGATCTTCCGAAGGAAGTACCTGTAGCGTCCCGGGTGTGGGCCAGCAAACAACTTGTCCGATTATCAAAGAACTAGATTGCCACGTGGCAGAGAACAGTTGGAAGCACAAGCAAGGTTTCCTCATGGCACAAGCATGACTTAACCTGTTCCTCAAAAGGACAATTGGCACACTGGCGCGGCCCAGGGTACCCCAACCTGGCGGGTCCCACACAAGTTTCGCCATTCCACGCTAGCAGATTCGCACGTGCCCACGATCATCGCCTGTGCGTACTACTACTGTTCCCCCCAACCCTATCACACACGTGTTTCCCCCCGCGGGCCCCACCGCCATCACGTTGCCCTTGGACCAGAGACGCAAAAGAAAGAAAATAGGTGTCGCCTTGGACTCTAGCTATCCTAGCGATGCTTTCCTTACAGATGTTACGACTTCCGTGGCTGATTAAGGAGAAAAAAGGACGTTACAGGTTAAGAATAGGAGAAACGAAAGAGGCTTGATATGACGGAAATGCCCCTGAAAGTTGGCTAGAATTACGGCATGATCAAATCTCCGCGGCCTGTGGATTACGAAAATAAAGTAAGGTTGGAATCTCTGTGGCTCAGTGTATTTAATTATTAATTAAAAAACTGTGTTTTTTAATATATTTTTTTTAAAAAAATTTAAGTCAGTGTTTAGTTTACCGAGACAACCCTAAATAAACTCCATGTAGCTTTGTTTCGCCACCTTAGTGGGCATGCCTTTTGGTTCATCTCTCTCTCTCTCTCTCTCTCTCTCTCTCACAACAAAGACTCTAAATAAGAACCACTCTCCAAAAAAACGCATAGAAGAAGAATCAGAGACAGCCTAAGACAAAGTAGCGAAACCGCAAGAATAGTATCCGCAAAGAGAGAAATCTCCATTTCCATCTCCTTTCATGGCCGTTGAAGCTCGCCATCTCCATGTCTTCCCTCCTCAACTCATTGCCAATCGGTACGTGACGTCTCCTCTCCTCCCTTTATCGATCATTTTGTCTGTTACCCTTTTCTGATTTCTCCGTTCGCGTCTCTTACGGTTGGCGTTGATCGGATGAATTTGCAGAGAGATGATGAACCCCATTGAAGCAAATGTCAATCCTTACAATACCCAGATGGGTTACTCCTCTGTTCTGCCATTATCAGGGACCACCACTGCGACGGAGACTCTTCTTCCGGCGCCTGCGGCTTACAATTCTTTGATCGTTGATTCGGTTCCCCAGAAAACCACTATGAAATCCGATAGTGGCCTCACCTATAACGTTCCTGTACCAAGAAAGCGGTTAAGGGATTCAATCAATTACCCTCTTCTCTCCTACCCTGCGGCTACTCAAACACATAAGAATTGTGGCTTCTCGTTTCTTGGTGAGGACATTTCTCTCCAGATCCATCAACAACAACTGGATATCGACCGTCTCATTTCCCAGCATGTGAGTATATTTTAATCGTAAGAAAATCATTATTCATGTGTTTGCGTTTTTCAGTAGGTTCTGATCTGTTTTCGTCACAGATGGAGAAAGTGAGGATGGAATTAGAGGAGAAACGAAAGAGGCAGGCGAGGAGGATAGTAGAGGCAATCGAGGTGGGGATGATGAAAAGGCTGAGAGCGAAGGAAGAAGAGATAGTGAAGATGGGTAAACTGAACTGGGCTTTGGAAGAGAGAGTCAAGTCACTCTGTATAGAAAACCAGATATGGCGGGATTTGGCTCAGACCAATGAGGCCACAGCCAATGCCCTCCGCACAAACCTCGAGCAAGTATTGGCACAGGTCAAGGACGACCCTATACGCGCCGACGATGACGATGGCGCCACCGTCGCCCCCGCAGGAGCAGCAGCACCACTATTAGACGATGCCCAATCATGCTGTGGCAGCACCGGCGGCGGCGAAGACGACGACGGTCATAACCATAATGAAACAAAACAGGCCATGGATGGGTGGCGCACATTAGCTGGTTGTGTGGGGGCGAGGGATAAGGATGAAGAAGGTACAAGCTGTAACAGTAAGGGCAGAAGATTGTGCAGGAACTGTGGGAAAGAGGAATCGTGCGTGTTGATCTTGCCGTGCAGGCACCTCTGCCTCTGTACTGTTTGTGGGTCTACTCTGCACAATTGTCCCGTCTGTAAATCCTTCAAAAATGCAAGTGTCCATGTCAACATGTCTTGAAATTTACACAAAATGTTACCAACACCTCATGATCCAAAAAAAGCAAAAATCAAAAAAATCAAAAAGTGAATGAAAACTAAAAAAGAAAAAAAATTGCTTCTTCCCTGGTAACTCTCTAATTTCTTTGTATTAAAGCACTTTGGGTTAAATTTCCAATTAATGTCTGCATTTGCTATTTCCTGCGTTTTATGGGAGTGATTCGTGAATCGTGACTATTATCATTATGGATAAGGCGTTGGGGCGCATGTTAGCAAAGATGCGAGGGTGACGGCGCATTTTAGATGGGGCGGGGGCCATCGGTGCAGGGAGCATCTACCCGACAGCCATTTGTGGCAAGGGTACAAAAAAGCGAAAAAGGGAGCGTGATGGATACGCGGAGGGGAGTACGCGTGGAGTCAACGAGTACAGGTGAAAGGGACAGGTGTGAGAGAAAAGCTGACACGTAAGACGCGCGCAAATGTCGCTGTTGCTGAAGAGTGCCTGCAACGGCCATTTCCCAATCCTTTTCATTCTCTCTCCTCTTATATGCGTCGTCGACTTCAGAGCTTAGGCTTTAGACCAGAAGCCAAAGCAGAAACCGACACGATAACCGGTGGTTAGTAGCACCCCGCCAAAAATCTCCAAATATCAAAAAATAAAATATTTAATTTTTCAGAAGATCCAAACAGAGCCGCAGAAAAAGTCAGGTACGCTGGTACGGTTATGATGAGCGTATATTGAGTGCCGAAGACGACGGCGTTTTAGGATTATAATATTTTATTTATTTTTACGAGGGGGTTAGAAAGTTTAAAAAAGAATAAAGGGTGGGGTAATCGAGGTGGTACGGGGTGTCGTGAATGTATGTTACAAAGAAAAAGATGCAGGTGGCAGTTGAGATATCACGGCACGCGGTTAAATTTGGCAAGGCAGACTCGTTCATGATGATGCTTTTTTAGGGGTAAAAATAATCTTTTTTTTTTTTTACTGCTCTGACAGAATAATAATTGATACTGTTTCTAAGATACGTGAAACGAGATTGTGTTTCATGTGAGGTGCACGTGAGTGGTCAATTCTTTCGGTTCCACTTTCCGAGATAATGTATGTGTATTTAGCCAACTAAGTTTCTAGTCAATGATCGTTGATCAGCTAGCCTGTGTTAAAAACAAAAAAAAAATAGAAGTATATAATTAAAGAAAAATTTGATGGCGAGCGAATGGGGGAGTGATTTCATTGAAGAAGCTTATCAGAGATTATTAAACTGTGTGGCAAATAGGATTGTTAATAATAAAATTAAAAATTAAAAAAACTCAGTGAATAAAAATATTTTTTATTTTTATTTTAAAAAGATAATAAAAAATCGAAATACTATTAACTAGTTACTATAAAAATATAATAAACCTTATAAATAATTATGAAAACAAAATCTTTTTTCTTTAGCCATACCATACAGCACTTAGATAAAGCTGTATTAAAATGGGGTAAATAATTAATAGGTAGATTATTTAATAATTCAAGCAAAACTAAGGCATGGCATGAATGATCCACCAATATATATATATATATATATATAATTGACAAAAATGGAATAATTATAACTACACAGTAAAAAATTTAAGATTTTTTTTTATATTTAAACTACATATCATAGGTTAATTTGTAAATTAAGTGATGAAACATACGATAATTTGGGATTCATATCAAATTTTATGAAAATGACCTTTATGATAAGAATTATCTAATGATAAAGTTTTGAAAAAAATTAATCATTTAAAAATTTGTTAAATAATGTAAGATTAATGTTGATTGACACTAGTATTAATTTATCTTTATATATATATGTGCATGTATTTAAGGTCAATAATTATTTTTCAATTGTGCTTTTCAAATGAAAAACAACTGAGTCATATTTTGGATGACGAAAATGATGGATGGAGTATTGGGTAAATATTATTGAATTAATTAAGACTAAGTGAAGGAGGGTGGGGGTGCCAAGAGCAAGTCAATGTAATAATTAATGACATAAATTTAATTATAGCACAAGGTGATTTTTCTTTTAATCTTCCATATATTTTCATGCTTATGGAAAATGGGCACTCTTGACGACCAACCTTTTGTTTTGTTTGGAATGCAAGTTAAACAAAACAAGAAAGCTCCATTTTGCGAACATATGTTGACTCTTCGTATTTATTTATTTATTCCATTCATAGAAAATTTGTCAATCTGTCGTTGAGGAAAAGGTTAATTAAATATCACGATGTTTACTTGTAACTTGAAGTTGATTGATGGACAAATCTAGCCATATCTTGACACCCATATATTGTCCGTATTAATTGATTCATTCATTCATTCATTCATGTATATTATAATAAAATTAATTTGAACCTCCATTCTAATACATTGAATTGATTACAAAACTTGTCGTGGATGGATAATGTTCATGCATCGCACATGATTTCCCAAATAGCATTTTTCCTTTCCAATAAATTAATTAATGAATTGGCTTAACACTAAAAAAAAGTGTGAGCTACTAATAACATGAAATCTCAACAGCATGACCATTTTTTTCCTTTCTCGTGATAATCGATGGAGCGAGAACTTTATGTTTCTTAAATGTGCCGTTGACTTAAGATTTGTGTTTTGTGAATTTCCAAGCCAAGTGTGTGTGGGAAACTAGTTATAAACAAAGAATACTATCAACACATTTATTTTATTTTTATTCATAAAATTGTTTCCCTAAATTTTTATAGGAAGTTCAAGAATAATCTTGATTTATATTAAATTTTTCATTTCGTTCTAGTTATACTAAAGCAAATGCAAAATTTAAGTATAAATTTTTTTAACCTTTATTTTAAGGTTATATAATATATATAATATGTAAATAATTTTTTAAGCAGAAATTTAACATAGCATTATATTTTTATATATAATTTTTATGAAGAAAATTTGATAACAAGTAAAACACACACACACACACACACACAATTTTTCAAAACAAATAATATAAATAAGATTTTAAATGACTATTCAATAATAAGCAAACCAAACTTTGAAGCTCCAGCTGATTTATGGTCACATTCACATTGGACTATATTTCATAGTAGATTCGATTTAAAAAAAATGGTAAAAATAGTATCATCCATTACAAAAGGGAAAAGGAAATGATTTGTCCGTGACGAGGTGGATTTTTCATCCTTAAAATTTATATAATCATTTCAAAGTATATATTAGTTGAGGAGCAGTAACAATTGTCAAATAATAGAGGTTCAAGAATAAAATGGAATCATAATCAAACGTTTAAATTTTGTTCAATTAAATAAAAAGAATTATATCCTAACTAATAACTATAGTTTTTAATCTTATTATAGTAAATACTCATTTTAATATAATAAATAACATTTTATAATTATACATATATTTTAATATAATTAACCTCTGATGCCCCATTTGGATTCTGCTTCGAACGACAGTGTAAGAGGAGGAATCCATTGAAGCATTGTGTTTAGTAGCTGGAAAGGAAAGCCTGAGTGAGACATGGTTGAAGCATCTGGCATGCGATCGAATGGAGAGCCTGTGCAGTTTAATTTATGCTTTGTCAATTTTGCCCCTAATTATCATTATATTAAGACTGTCTCAGTAAGGATATTGTTGTTATTTTATATTATTTCTTTTTTATTTTTGCACTATTTTTAACTTATCAAAAGTAAAAATAAAATAATATTTTTATTTCTTTCAAATATTATATCAAGCATAAATTCTATTCTATCTGTATCTTCTTCCACATTTCAATTATGTTAAAAAGTATTATATGTAATAAACAGAGCACAATATCAAAATCTGAAAGGAAATAGGTAGCTCACCTTTCCCATGTACTACAGCCAAAGTTTCCAAACAGAGTCACTTACTCTATTTAACGCTATGGTCCAAACCAAATTTATGGGTTTATAGGGAAAAAGCATAAAGAAAAACAGTAGTGGGGGTTGGGGGGTGGAGAATGATGAATTTGGGGGACAAAACAACCCCTGCGAAGGGACCCATGGAGGGTAGGTACAAAGGGCAAAGGTAGCATTTAATGAGGAGTCTGTTGCAAGGACGACACGAAAAATAATGGGAGATTTTGGTTCTTGTAGGGATAGGATCTTTTGGGCCTCCAGTGGGCCCCCACCGGATCACCACCGTCTGTCGCTTTATGACCAGCATGCTCTCCCACAACATGTGAATCTGATTCCAAAACCCTCTCTCTCTCTCTCTCTCTCCCCCAATCCCCCCTCTCAAAAAGAAAAAATTATATTAGCATCTAATTTCAACTATAGGTAACTATCGATTGAGTATTGATGGTGAACATTCTGGGTAATTTCTTGGTATCGTAGTTATTTAATACAAAAATTTTATATATTAAAAATTATATTTTTAGTTCTTGTAATTTTACTTAATTTTAAATTAAGTTTATATAATTTAAAAATTCATAATTAAGTCTTTATAATTTAAATAATTTTTAATTTAGTTTCTACCATTATTTTTTATAAATATTTTATTATATATATATGAGTTAATTTTATTTAATTATCTATTTTTATCTTTTTTGTTATTATAAATTATATATACTTAGAGTATTAAAATAATATATAGTTAATTCAGTTGGTAAATTTTAATAGATTATTGATAAATTTTTAATTGTAAGGACTAAATTAAAGTTTTATAAATTGTAAAGATCTAATTACAAATTTTTAAATTATAATGACTAAATTAAAAATTAAATAAAACTATAAGGACCAAAAATGTAATCTTTTTCATTTTATTATTATGCTTTTCAATTAAACATGACAAAATATATAACATTTCATTAATAATATGATATATATATATAATTTTTACAAATGAATGTATGATTTTCATAATTCAATATCATATGATTCAATTTTTATTTTTTTAAACATATTTTATAATTTTATTAAAAAAGTACAAAAAAATGAAAAATTGCACCTTAGTCTAGTTTTATTTGATATCTGAATTAATTTATTATTTTACAATTCAATTAAAGATAACTTATTCATGTCAAAACTAAATTATTCATAAAAGGAAATTTTTTTATTGACAAAACCAAATTAAAATATATAATACTAAACGTCATCACGCATTATATGTTTAATTTCATTATCAAGTCAACCCCTGATTCCCTTTGAATTAAAATTTGGATAAATATTTAATTCTTACACTAAAAATAAAATGCAGAGAGTAATTCAAATTCTTCGTATTTATAATATATCTAATTATATAACACATATTTTTCTCATAAGCAGAATATAATAATTATCTTTGGAGCATTTTATACTTTTTAATTTGTGATAAGGATGCATATAGTTTTATTAAAATTAACGTCTTTTGTTTAATTAGTATAATTAGTCATGGCCTAGTGGTGTTAGACCTACCACCTGAATATCTAAAATAGAAAATAAAATATAGATGTTTGTAACTAGGAATCTACCCGAAAGTTAGTAACATTTTTATTAGAAAAGGAAGTGATTCTCTTTTGGTATGTTTTTTATAAATAAATGTATAGCCTTTTTTCTATAATTATTTTAGGCTTCTGAATTCAGACACCATGATATTCGAGGACCAAGTGGACATGATCTCTGATGCTGAAATATCTTTCTAATTTCTTTTTAAAAAAAATTAATAAACAAATATTAATGCGCCTCTATCTTATTCTTCTTTTTCTTTGTATTTTGTAGACCATTTCTTCCACTTTAGTTTTGATGAATTTTGGAGAGTTTATGAGAGGCAGATTCCTTATATGATTTGACTAAAATAATTATTATTTAAACTTGTTAAAATAATTATTTATTAAAATAATTGATTATTAACTTAAAAATTGAGATAATTATTTATTATTTAATAATTAATTTTAATTTTAATTTTTTTTTGAAAAATTCAAAATAAACTGTCATATCCTATCAATTTAAAAATAAATTAATTGTGGGTCATCAAAATTCTATTCTATCACTTGGGTATTTGATTTCTTCTTAAAAAAACATAAATAGTAATATATTTACAAAGATAGTTGAACACGAAAACACAAAAATATTGATTTCTCCTCTAAAGATTTAGATACTCCCATTATTAAAAAGAAACTACAATTCTTCTAGCGATCACTAACCAAATTGCATGAAACCAAAAAAAAAAGAAAGTCCACTTCCGCACCAAATATAGGTAACTACTCAAAACCTTCAAGTTTGCATTCTTTGGACCATTGAATTGGTAGCACAATAATATTCGAATTTTTTCTTTTCTAGAATTTACAATAAAGGCTTTTGTTCCCTCGGATAATTCACGGACATCCCCATATCATTGTCAAGAATAACATTTTCTTTTTTTCTCTCTTTTGGAATTTGTCGATGCCATCCACCACCTGCACAAGGATCACAATCTTCGCATGAAATTGACTAAAATTATATATATATATATATATATATATATATATATATATATATATATATATATATCAATAATAGGAGGTGAAAGCATCCGCTCGTGACCCCTCCTCTATGCTTTTGCACTAATAAAGAAAATGACTATTATTTTTATTTTTTTCAATTAGATATGATGACATTCCAATGTATGATCTATAATTTTCTATTTTCTGTCAAATTTCCGTGTGGAATTTGAATGCTCATTAGGATATTTTTTTTAAACCCTCTTGTGATGCTAGGAAATACAAACCAAATAAATTAATAAGTAAAGGCATATCCTAAACAATGTAGACATTGATACACAAGATGGGTAAGTGCATGCCACATCACAATAAAATAACAAGTGTCATAATATAATTGAAATATTATATTGTATCATCTACAAGTATTCAATATAAATACGACTTTTTGTATATTAAAAAATAATGCATTAGATAAATTGTTTTAATTCTAAAATTAGACACACCATAATTAATTGATCTTTACAATAATGAAAGATTATTAAAAATGAAGTTCAAATGTATATAATTTTCTTTAATTTAGGGTCATGTCCAACGTGACATCAGTAAGGACTTAATCTATTAAATTTTTAATTAATAAAGAACAAGAGTATGAATATATTAAATTTATTTTTCATGTCACATTTTTTTTTAAAATATGTATACGTGTTTACTTTTTATTAATTTCGTCCAACAATTTTGATATAGGAATTTATATAAAAATGACCCATTTTATGGGATTTGTCTTCATCCATTGAAGCAGATCAGAAACAGTGGGAGCTCCATTTCGATTTGGATTCTCTCTGTTCCCTTATTCATCTATCGTTCAATTGTTAAAATTTAGACTATTTAAATAGTCTAGATTTTATAGTTTTTTTTTTATTTTTTTATAATTATTTTTTCAAAGGAAGTGAATTTTAAAATAAAAATAATCATATAGTTACAAATTTTTAAAAAAATTGACTAAACTTATAAAAAATAAAAATAAATAAATTTAAAATCTAAATCATCTAAATCTAAATCACAGATGACTCGAATTTTTATATTTAAGGCCCATTAGAAATCATGTAGCGTTAGATGTCATAGTCTACATTGGTGGCAATTTTTGTTTTTGGTTGGTTTTCTTTAGAAATCCCAACTTGCATTATGTACTCAAAACTGAGAGGTCTTTGTCACACTATGTCATAGGCCTGTCTTCCAATTGCTTAGAAAAGGAGCATTGAATTAATAACCAATATATATATATATATATATATTCCTATGAATTTTGGAGCTATATTACATTGATAAGTATTTGCAATAATGAAATATGAATCTTGGTTTACAATGTACTTATCTGAAATTAGATTTCTATAGTCATATTGTCAGAAAAAATATATATATATATATATATATATATATATGAAACTCACTTCTTTTCTTTACGTTCATTTTTTTTTTATTTTTTCTAACTGCATTATATCTAGTTAATTTATAACTATAAAAGATTCAAATTTGTACTTATCTATAGTTTAAGCAATGATAATGGTTACGCTGTTAATATAATGATGATGATGGTCTTATTTATTATTTATGTTTAATTTTCAAATGAGCTGATGATTTTGAATTCCACTTTGACAGTCGAATAATGAAAATAAAATTAAATTACAAAATTACCCTTTTGTTCTTATAAAAAAATATTAAAAAGCATGTAATTTTAGGAATAAAATAATATATATTTTTCTTTAAATGAAGAAGTTAGTGAAATTAAAAAAGTTCTTTGAGGTGTTTTCAACTTTTAGCACCACAAGTTAGACGATTATTTAAAGCATTTTGAGCCGCCGTAAACCCCTCAAAGTGGTTACAAACAATGATGACCTTTGATCCTATTCTCAAATTGACCTATGCATGAAATAAAAATTTGGCTCTAGTTCGATTAATTGTTTGATTCAAACATAATCTATAAATAAATAAACATGGTGAAGCACAATTATGGTGAAATAGAAAATTTTGGAGTGTGCTTCAATTTGTTATGGATAAGGACAATTAGATTACACTAATTGAGCATAATCCCTTATTTAGTGCATCCACGCTTCTGAATGTGGGTCCCTTTCATACACCATCATCAAATTGAATTGATGGTGATGGTGTAACATTTGATTTAATTTATATCAAAAAATTAATTAGACATTATTTGTTGATTAAACAAAAAGGGTTAACTTTCTTAAAAGTGATGTATTTGAAGATAATAGGGATTGTCAAAGAGAAATTTAAGTACCAATTTGTCAAATGGCTACATCTCATGAAAATGTTTTGATTGGTGTAGACCTAGTTATGTGTTCGATCATTTGTCTAATTTTTATTGTTTAGGAAATTCAAACTCAGAATTTTATAAGTTTTTACACCCAAAAAAAGTAAATTTTTTTTAGTATAATTAGAGATAAAGTCTATTTCAAAAGGTTAAATTTTTTAATTAAAAATTTTACTCTGTAAATTTCTTAAAGAGAAAAACACCACATGTGTATCATAAATCAATTATATCTTTTTCTTTTTAATATTTATACTATACTTTTTTTAATAAAGAATTTTAGAGGATTTCAATCCATACAATCTAAGATACTTCTAACATAATATTGCAAAAAATATATTTTTTAAACTTTTACTTTGTCTATAAAAGAAAAAATAAAATTCACCCGTTTGTACTTCAATCGGCCCTGTCTATTTTTTTAACCAAAAAAATATGATAAGATGAGTGTTAAATTTTTTTTCAATAAAAAATTTCATTTTAATTTAAATAAAGTTTCACATAATTTATGTAAATAATATAATCTAGTTAAGGGGAAAATTACACATTAAAATCCTTGAACATTTTGGCAAGTTTTGAAAAGCTTTGAAGCAAATCATCAACATCAAGCCCACCCACACACAACCATATGAAATTACTGCCAAAAGGAAAGGCAAACAAACACTAACCCACAATGCTTCTTTATATCTCTCCATGTCTCCCTTCTAAGAAAGGGACGTGTGATTTGTGAATAAACCAACCCACTTTCATTTCATTGCTTTCCTCCCTTATTTTTTTTTATTTCTTTTATTTATTCTCTCTCTATGTATATGTATATATCTAAATATATATATAAATATAGAATCACACGTCCATTTCATGTAGGGTCATGACCTTTCCTCCTCCATCTTCTTCTCAGCAATAAATGTTTCTTGGTAAACATATTTATCTATCCAACATCGGCATGGTTAATTACATTGAAATTTCCAAGGGCTAAGTTCAAATCCACCGTCACGTATACACCACGCACACTGCCCACCAACCAATTAGGACACTGACACTTAACCAATGCCTATATATATATATATATATATATATATATATTTATATTCTTGAAAAGTCAAAAAAACAATATTTTCAAATTTAGATCAAATATTAAATTGAAACAAAGAGTGATGTATAGTTCAGTCATCCCATATCGTGATTGAAAGGGAGCTGAACCTTTTTTTTAAATATATAAAAAAATATATATAATGTTTGATAATTAAATTAATATATATTATAAAATAATATTTAAAATAAGTAAAAATATTTTAAAATAAAAATAATAAAAATATTTTATATATGATAACAGATTCATGTGAAATAAATTGAATAAAATTCATAAAACATCATTAATCTTTGCCACAAAATAACAAAACTCTATTTTAAACTAAAACAATTGAAAATTAATTTTTAATTAATTCAGTGCTAAATCAATCTATTTTTATTAATTTTGAAGGTTAAATTAACTGATTTTATGACTAGTTCACCAATTTAATCCACTGATTCAATCCAATTTGTATAACTATATACAAAAAAAAAAAAAACTTTCCAAGTATCTAGTCCCAGGTATGTTGCACATAGATGATCTATTGTTTGTCTCATGGCTAGAAGTCCCAAGAACTAATATAATAAGGAAGTTTAGCATATAATGTGTGATTAAATTAGTAAAATTTTTGAATGTTTGTAATTATATTTTAAATACAAATATAACATGCAAAGTAATTTCTTTAAAGAATTAATAATGTGATATTAAAGTATAAAGAGAAAAAAATTACATAATGTTTTTTATCAAAAAGCATCAAATGTACTTAAATTTATTCTTCCACATTTGAATTGTGATTTTATTAATTGTTTAGAATTATATATAAAAATTTCGATTGATTTTATGAAAAATTCTACTTTTCAAAAGATTGAACTTTTTCACTATTATATTTAAAATTTTTGCCCTAAACTTCTAAAATCTCATAATATATCTAATAGTGAAAATGATAAACTCCCAAAAGGTAATCTCAAATCTTATTGAGTAATCCGGAAAAAAAATGCATCTCCTTAATTATTAGGCTAATTTCTTAAATTAGTCTATGTGTAAGTTAATCTAACATTAGAAAAAAAAAAAGAGAGAAAAGAGGGTTAGAAATGCAGTGTTACATACGTTGTCCATGTTGGTGCTATAATACATATTCCAAATCTTGAGTTGGCTCAAAGTATTGGGACAGTCCAAAGGCATAGAATATGGATCTTAATAAAGAAGGAGATGAGGGTCCATCAACATGAAAGGAGGCACTCATTTGGTACTATTCCATTCCCATCATCTTAGAATTGATTTTTTGTTGCTTCCTTTTGTCCTATCCTAGTGCACACTTTTTTTTCTTTAAATAGGAGGACCCACTAGTGTCCCATATCACAAGTCACTTACTAAAAAAAATAAAATAAAATAACAATTATTAGACCTAAGTGTAGATAGAATTGAATTCAAATGAAGCTGCCCCAAAAGTAACATCATCTTCATAATAAATGTGATTCACAAAGTCTAAAAGGTACCACAGTAAAAGTCATTACCAAATTCAAAGAATTCTTGTTTTCAATCACCATTGACGTATTGCTATATAAGGTTGGCCTAACCTTGAATTGCATTCTTTTTCCTAAAGTTAATGATGGTAGTCTCTTTTTTTTTTTTTTTTGGTTTAGATTTAGACCATTCTTAATATCGAATATCATTGAAGAAAGATAGATACAAATAATAAATCCTACTGTAAATGGGTCCCATTTAAATCTTATTTGAGTATCATCCTTTATATCTATCTCTTTGCAAATATAATTGGAGAAGATGTTTATCCCTTCTTCTTAAGCTATATCAGACATTTTTTAAATAAATTATGCACATTTTTTTAATTTAACTAAAATTATATAAATCTTCTCTCATACTTTCAAAATATACATTTTAGTTTATTTTTAAAATTTTTTAACTGAAATATGTTCTATTAACCCAAATATATAATATCTAAACATGTATAAATAAAAAAAGAATAAATTTTGGTTTTATTAAATTTAAAAAAATTTAACGAATAATATGTACTTAATTTAATAGGGAATATTTTAGTGTAAAAATTTAAAATTGAAGTAAAAATATAGTATAACTTTTAATTTCAAGAGATATTTGTATATATTTTAAAAAATAATAAATATATTTATGTAATTATAACAAATTTTGAAAAAAAAATCATATAATTTATTATTTTTTATGAAAAATATTATCAAGATAGAAAGTTGACCTTATAGGATTGTACATTTCATTTATTTAATTATATGTCTCTGTTGTTCCAAGATGAAACATTACTTTGAGATGATGCAACCTTATTATTTATTTAATAAGTCTAGCTGACTGCTATATATCTTTTCTTTTCTCACATTCTCTGATTCTAGTTTAACCTTGTGAGGAGAAAAGGCCAAGGTGGGTGAAGATAAGAATCTACAACCTCCCAAAGGAAAGAAAAGGCATAACATAAACCAGTCACCTAGAAATCATATTTCTCTTACACACAATGAAACTTTCTTTACTTTAATGGGGGGGATTTCAATGACCTGCCATGACATGAATCTACTTTTACAAGGACACATGGGTTTTGGTGTGATGGGTGGAGGAGTAAGGCTAAAGCTATATATATATATATATATATAATAGAGACATTGTTTAAAAAGAAAGGCTTAAAGGAACACAAAAGAGTAAAAAGGAGAACATTTGTGAGTGTTCTTTTTCTCTACCTCTGTCACCTTGGGACAGATTGGTATGTGGAAAGTGTAAACATCAGCTTCTCCCACTTGCATTAGCATTATATATATCCATGTTACTGGTCTTACTCATCCCCATTAATGGATTCTTGGAGATTGTGGTTGCAAACCCAACTCCCTAATCTTGGCTAAAATGATTATATACCTTTGCCATCATATCTCTCTTCTTTTCTCTTTCTTTCTTATCAGTGGAGATTTTGTCAAAAAGTGTTTTTATAGTTCCTTCTTGTCTACATTAGGCACTCCCACAAAGCTAATTGCTAAACCCATTGATGCTCTTTATGTATGAGGTACTACGCACTAGTGATGTCTGATGTCATATAGGGTTTTCCATGGAAAAATTTGAGTGTAGCCTTTTTAAATAATTACTATTAAATTCTTCAATAAATATATAATATATGAATATTTTTTCTAATTCACTAGTAGATCATAGAATCCTTATAAAAAATTCTTCCACGTCTCATATTTAAATTGAAAAATATGACAAAAAATATTTAAAAATATATTTAAACTTTTGTCCATTTTTTTATGTGGATGGATAGTATTTGAAGGAATGGGATTGGAATAACAATGGCATGAAAATATTCGATGTTATTCTGATGAATGATCTCCAATGAAGAGCCAGGTTGACAAAGATAAATTTATGCAATCTACGGGGAGAAAAATAGCAAAAATCTTTTTTTTTTTCCCACTTGTCGTTCCTCTTTTCGAAAGTTGCACGTTCTGGAAGTCATGACACGAGCTGGACAATTGTGAGCGACATTACAGAATCAAGATCAGCTATCACTTTGAACAGAATATATGGTAAAAGAAAGAGAAAGGGGGGGGGGGGGGGGGGGGGGGGGGGGGGAGTATTTGGTATTATCATCAATATGGGGGACTGGGAAGTGCATCGTATTGTGCTGTCCACAATTCATGCTGTAAATGAGGAAGATCAGGCCCACACAGGCAATGGACCATACTCCAATTTGATGAGTATGACTCTGCTATACCTTCCCTTTAGGGAATTTCTACGATCATTCAAGTTTATGTTTCTCACTTTTCCTGGTTGGGACAAAGTAGAAGAAGTTGAAGCTATAAGGCATAAGGTTTATTATATATCATTCTAGTTAAAACCATGTATTCACCTGTTTTCTGCATGCTTTTTAGAGGGCTCATAGTGTTTTTACATTTCAAAAGACTTGTCTACTCATTGTCTTCTTTCCACTATTGGCATGTCCAATCAATTCATAACTCAAATAATTAGTGGAGAATCAATAGAAATATAAAAAAAGATTGCATCAAATATGAGTGTTTATTTTTTCTTTTTATTTATTTTTGCTGTCACACTATGCCTATGAACTAAAATGATAACAGCATTTTACTTGTTCCTTTTGTGTTAACAATTGTATTGTTAGTAAGGATGATTCCATATTATCTATAAATAAATATATAACTATTGTTAAGTAAGATGTTAGTATTTAAATTTTTTTGATTGTCACATGTCAATTTTTTAACCTATTTATAGTAGTTGTCCTTTTTTTTTTTTAATATTGGTCAAAAGGACAAAATGTATTAAAATTACTTATTCAAAGCGTTAATAACATGCCTAAAATCCCAAAAGAGCAAGCAGAAGTCCAACCAGAGAATTATCTCTAGAAGTCTTTGGTCCTAAGCAAAAGAGTTACTCAATTAGCCCCTAAACGTTAAGGGATTCCTAAGAAAAGCTGATCAAAAAGTAAAATTACTAGTTGAAGGAAGAATTTGAGTCCCTGCATATAGAGATGCAAAAAACTTAATCCAAATTTTTTCAACCAATAAAACCAACTTGCATTAACGATAGCAATGGTTTTTAAACTAGCTAAAGAATACCCTTATTTTGTTCTTAATAATATTATGTTTTTCCTTTGGGCCAAAGTGGGATGCCCTACTACAGGGGTTAACATGTCACAATTATAGCAGTAATAGCTCAAATGCAAGCATAGTATATTTTGAAATTGCCTTCTTGCTCATCCTAGCCTATATATTTTTAATTTCCACCACTTTTTAATTGACCTCATAATTGAGGTGTAGGGAACTGCTACCACTTGCCACTTGATGGCCGCTAATGATGTTGCAGCAACCTAAAAAGTCAGTTCATGTACTGCCCATCTCAAACACCTCTAAATCTGACAAAACATCTAAGGTAGGACCATATCAAAAAAGCAGGACAGGCTGTGATTTTTTTAATTGTGTTGGGCACTAGAATCCACTTAAGTGTTAATAACAATCTGACCTATTTGATCAAGCAATGTCTCTGTTTTAATAAGATCTGATACTTTCAGGCTTATAATGGAATTATAGATAGTGACTGTACAGCTGAGACTTGTCCCCACCTACCTTTCGCCCTTGTCATCACAGAATGTGTTGTAATATGAGGTTTACACTCTCCATGTGCTTATCATTCATTGATGTTATATGGGTGTGATCACCCCACCAATTCATAATGACACATTCTGATTTTTTAATTTAATTTTTGTCTGTCACAAACTGACAAGAAGTGTATATCAGAGACAGAGCCCACATTTCACCACTTTAATAGAAGAACACCCCCCCCCCCCCCCAAAAAAAGGCAATGGAGTTTTGATATATATTGTCCCACCCTGGTATCTGTAATGATGAAAGGCATAAAAAAAAAAAAAACCAGTTTTAAATATATCTTGGATTAAACAAAAAAAACTGTTTACTTTGATACACTTCACATGATTTTAATTTGAAAGTGAAGTCTATGAATAAAAAAGTTTAATAATATAAGGATAGTAAAGAATTGATGTGTATGTAACCCCAAAAATAAAGGATAGAATTGAAAGTTCAAATTCAGATCTCTAGTTAATATTCCAGATCATTTAAAAAAGAAAAACTTAGAGGGGTGGCAAAATCCCTATGATTTGTTGCATTGAGCCTTTCTTTTATTACAAAAGATGTCTCAAGGTCTTGAGAATTAAAAAATAAAAAATAAAAAATAAAAAGAACAAAGATAAAGATTAAATTTAATATCAAACTCATTTTATTAAAAATTCAAATTGCTGTTCTATGAATTACTAATTCATTGGCTGGTATTGAACGTCGAGTAGGTAGATAATAAGTAAAAGTAAAAGCAAGAATCCTTATGCATTGAGACTTTTATGCTAATATTAATTATATGAAGTTTGATTGGGAGTGGAAAGGAATTGAAAGCACTCGAGTGTGTTCTGACCAACCACAACTAATAGGACTTTGATTGAACAACATTAATATTGGGAGCCACTGATGTCCATACCAGAAAAGTAATGCAATAAATAATAAAACACTTCGGGGTTTATCATTAGTATATTAAAGTGTGAACTGGAAGCTTGTTTTTATCTTTATATTGGTCATAAAAGCTTTCTGCATGTGTTCCTGACCTTTTCATTAAGGAGTTGTTCCTATCACCCCCCCATCAGTTCCTCACCACCTCAACCAGAAAAAATTAATATCTTTCAAACATGCAAGGGCTTTTATCATAATGCTGGGGGAAAACTGCATTTAACATTTAATTACAGAGTTAGAAACTTTTGAGAGAATTACACACCTCAAGAATTGACTTATGAGATTGGAGAACTTGAGGTTCATAAAAATTCCACACCAGAATTTCATATTTGACATGGGATTTAAGTGTCATATCTTGCAGTTGAATCCTAACACAGAACTAATTGATAAGGTATTGGTACATTTTAAGTACAATTCTATAGGGGATTTTCCTATGATATATCTCAAATTTATGCGTAAAAATTATCTCAGGAGACAAATAAAAGTTCCCTAGTACATTGGCTGTCTAAGCTGTTGGTGGGTGTAGAAATGTGAACATTTTGATGAGGTCCACTTTGAAATAGAGGCATAGATGGTGATGCTTAAGATACTGTACAAATTAGACATATTGGAAGACAACAGCAACTTAGGCAAATATCTTACCTCAATGGATGGCTAAGGATTTCAGTTTCCAAATTCTTTGGCCGCCCCCACTGAATTGAAAGGTCAATTCACCTCTGATAATATTGGGTAGATCAACCATCGACCACTACTTGAAGTGAGACGAGGGTCAAATAATAAACACTCAATAATAATGGTGGACAAGTAATGCAGATATAGAGATATGTACCAAGTTTGGAAAATAAAAAGATAGAAGGAAAGGGAAAAGAAATTCTTTTACGCTATTAAGTATCATCAAAACATAGTGGGTGAAATTGAAAGATCACTAATCCACCAAACAAAAGAGCATGCACAAGTCCCTATTTCAGATAAATATCATAAAAACCAGATTCTCCTAGCTAGCTACAAGTTTATTTTGTGAAGATAGATAAATCAAATTATTTATAAATAAACAAGTAAATATAAAAAATAGATCCTTTGTAACCAAGCATTTGTGCAGTCAGAGAGAGAAAGGATGACAAGAAAGAGTGAAAATATGTATCAAACTCACTTCCTCTCTTAGCATCCACTCTTTCTCTTCTCACAATTTTTCTCCAACTCTATGTTATTGTTTGCTACAGAAGATCTAGATGGGCAAATATATCAGGCACACTGAATTTATCTTGTAAGATCTCTCGTGGTTGATGAGGTTCAGTTATGTAGTAGTGATGGATTTAAATTTAATAAGGTATTGTCCTTCTAGTGTTATACTAAATAGGCTATTTAGCCTCAAATTTATGTGCTGCAAGTACAACAACACAGCTTAAGAAAATAGGCCATTTAGTGATTGTTTATTCGTTTTATGGTATAAGATTCCTGCAACAATTTATAGTTATGAAATGTGCTTAAATTAAGTAGAAAACCTGTATATCACATGCAAGAAAAAGGGCAATTTATTATTGATATGTTAGGTTTGACGCTGAGATGGTGAGCATTCAATGAGATTTAACAGGTACCAGCTCATTGACATGGTTCAAGACCCTAACATTTTCAAACGAAAGTTTTCCAGGATTGATTATACACAATCCATATGTCATATCACATTTATAGGTCCTTTATCCGAAAAACTTGTTTGGCCAGCCTGCCATTTCTAACTTTGCATCTTGCTAAAAAGCATAAATACCGACACACATACAGATAAGACACCTATCAATGTTAATAGTGTGATACAACAGTAAAAATATCCAATACATATCGATGACAAACATAACTCTTCTGTAAATTTTTTGTTGTAACCTTTTCTGGAAACCTGGTAGACAAAAAAAAGAGAGGTAGAATAGGGATTGAACTTTTGATATGAAACACACGTTTCAATTTTACCAGCTCATTGGCCAACGTGTAATTTTCAACTCTGCATTCTCCCTATTGCTCAACCACCAAAACAAAAAAGAAAAAAAGGAAAAAGGAAAAAACCCTCTGCATTCTCCCCTGTCTAATTTTCGCAAGAGAGTATGTTAATAAATGTGATGAAATCTACTCTGAGAATTCTCGGAGCCCAGATGGCTCCAAGAACCAATAATCAATAGAATGATCAATGGCATCTCCTTTGTGAGAAAGCAGTGGAAGAAAATTCCCATTAGAATAAAAAACAAGAGAAAGATGCATGAACGGTACAATGTACGCAGACTAGAGTTATCAGGAATAGGACTTCAAAGGTAGACCATTCTTTTGATAGTAGGCAAAGTGTAGCGGCACATGGTTTTCTGTTGGCCATTTGCTACCCACTTGCGATAACTAGGATTCCCCACTTGAGGGAATAGTATAGATAGTACTATAGTGAAAGAAGAAAATTACTACGATCACAACACGAGATATCATTGCTTGAACATAATAAAAAGATCCTCCAAAATGAGAGTAGATGGTGCAATAATGCCACCAAATGCGCCAGAAAAAGTGGTTGAGGTATCTGAAAATGTTATGATAGCATCACGATGTGGAATAAAATGGAGCCTGCCATGTGATTTCTAGAGCTCCATAAGTCAAGTAAATTATGAAACACCAGTACTTAAAAAATGTAGCATATCATGTTAGACACTTATATAAGTTACAACATAATATTTCAAATTGTACTGGAAAATTACATATGATGTCAAGTATTGTGTTGTGTCTCGTATTTGTTCATTTTAGATGACAAAAATTGATTGACGACCTTATAAGCCTATGAAGAATGAACCTAGACAATAATGCCTAGAAGAAAATTACAAGACTATGAGCCAAAGTTGGAAAGCAAGAAATTGGGAACTCTAATTGAAGATTAAGTAAAACAGAGAACAATCACGATGCTTTTAACATTGTTTATACACAAAAACAAATTACTATTCTTCCCTCCCATTTAAATGTTCAAATCAAACCAAAAAGTAAGCAACTTTTCATATCATTCCACTACGGGATAGTTAAATGCAGGAGCTGCTAGTGCTTGTATATAGTTCTTCAGGATTTCAGATAATGAGATCAGGGAATAGATAATGCCATGTTTCTGCATAATGGAAAATAGTTTCTGAATGTAGAGAAATAGTATACTACAATTACGGGGAACTGTAGAATTTTATTTTCTTTTTTTCTTTTTTTTCCTTTCTAACCTTCTAATGCAATTTGAGTTTAAACTGCATCTCATAATAAAGAACCATCAAATTCCATTGGAAGAACTGTACATATGTAAACCCTACAAGTATTATTCACCTTGCCATCTCTAATTTTTTAATTATCTAAAGCAGCAGATGCTTCAATCTATATCTTCTGGAGATAGACCGGTAGATTTCCAATATCAATGAAAAAATTGTCTTTATAAATGCTAAGTCAGAATGTTAGTGATTTATTCAAACATGTTAGTGGAGAAAGCTACTGCACTTAGAGCAATTTCCTTAGTAGGACACTGATGGCTAGGTCACATGATAATCATTTATCCAAACACTTGGCAAAAACTATGGCGTTTGGAATAATCATCACATGGCTGCTCTTCAAGCAGATCACATATTCTTAACTTGTTAGCCATTAAATATCTAATAAGTTTCTTCTTTCCAACTTTATTCTTCTATAGACATAAATACAATACTCACATAAGAGATAATTGTAATGCAGGGAAGAAGAGCATATGCATGATAAGACCCCACAAAGGATTATGTTTAGAAACTGCGCCAAACTATACGCGAAGGGTCTCCACTGTATGGTTGCAGTTGACATTGAAGAACTTTATTGAAGCATAATGTTTATTCCACAAAAAGACATAAATGCCATACACACACATAAGAGGAGCACATGCACGACAAGAACGTGCAAAAGGATATGTCTACATCCAGTGCCAAACTCCATCCAATCAACTCCACTGCCTCCGCACCCCCCAAAAAAAAAAAAAAGAAAGCCAAAAAAACAAAAGAAAAAAAAAGAATATTTTTTTATAGACCACTAAATCCTAAATTCCATTTATTTTAATAAATAGAAACTAATGCTGATATTATCTGAGAGCACATTTGTTGGCTTGGCTATGCAAATTGATAACTCAACACTATTGTATGGGTCAGAAGATTGACATGGCAAACTTTTCTGCATCACTGTGTTCTTGAAATTTGCCAAGTGCAAACGATTGGGATCAGCCAATTTAAGTAATAGTTTTGTTTCTGATCATGGGTTTCTCTGGTTGTAAGATATACTACACTCCCACTAACTACGTTTATGTGAAATGATCAACAGAAAAATACAATCATGGTTTTTTTTCAGCAATGGAGATTCTATTTCTGAATGACATGCCTAATACTGCGTACTTTTCTAGGTTAAATTTACCAATCCTTTTACAAATGGGTAGAAATGAAATATCCCTGAAAAAATTTGGTTGATGAACTAAATTCAACTTCTAAAAAATGGTGTCTAAAGAATTCTGGTCATCATACAGATTATTTTTCCCCACCTCTAAGAACTACAAAATTATCAACAGATTGCAGCAAAGGACACTCATTTACCATGTCGGAACCAAGGTAGGCTTCTTTAAGGAAAAGAGTACTTATTACACCTTTATCTGCAAGGTAAAAGATCCCGTGATGCATCATTAAGCAAAGCAGCAATTTAAATGGAAAAAGATATTGTTCATGAAATGCATCCAGCTATGGAGAGGTTATCCTCTTTTCCATGGTCAAGCCGAGGAGCACATGAAGCACTGCCACAACATGTTTGCAAGCTCTTGGATTTGCAGCTTTCAATCTTTTTGCATTCAAATAGGGAGAAGGAAACTCCATTTTCTGCCACTTTTCAAGTTGCTCAAGATAAGTAACATTTGGTCTAAAACCCAGATAGTTCCAATCTTATAAAATTATAACCCTCCTTTGACATCTAGCAGGCTTCAAAATTCCTTCCTGTGCTAACCTAGTCTCCTGGGCTGTGACAGCTAATGAAGAATTCCAATTTTCTAAATAAAGTTAAGCTCTTCATTAACATCTTTCCATGAAAAGAATTGAGAGTTCTTGGGCATCAACAAAGTCTTAAAGTAATCTAGCAACACAATTTCAATTAAAAAATGCAATCGTCTCAAGTGGAACAATGCAATTAGCGGACAACATCAACAACTTCCTTAAGTTTTTAACCAAAATGAGCAACATAAACTTGCTAGCCTCAGCTTCTTCAGGCACTCTTTCTGGCCTTTTCATTGAGACAAACAAAAGGAAGTGCTTTGTTACCAGGTCGAACATGGAAAACCAAGGGGTATCTCCATATAGAAGCCATGAAATTCCATTTCTGTACAAACCTAACGTCTTTCAAGGTCAAGAGAAGGATGGATCAGTTCTTCTGAGATTGACTAATGGGCTAGAGCCTGTAGAATCAAGGATAGAATTCTCTATAATTCCATGACTAGTCAAGTTTGGGAGAAAAATGTTGACACACACACTTGTTTAAGATACTGGCAAGAAGGGCATAACTTCAAAGAAAAATTGCAGAAATAAGAGAAAGGGATAGCACAGAGGGACTAAGAAGCAAAAGAACTCAGTAAAAGCGGCACTTGACCACCTATGAAAGAGATATCAATTTAAGAGCAGCCACTGGGGTGAGTATATGCATGATCACCACATCTTAGATCAGATTCAGAAACCATTTGATGATATTTTGACACCATCTTCTCTTGAGCCATGGGAGTAAACATTCTCTTTTAAATTTCCCCAACTCTGCATTCTTTTTTTCAGATGCAAGAGTTGGTTTTGACTGGAATTTTCTTCTTTCCTTTGTCCACTCTTTCCCGGGGGTGGGTTGAGATGGAAAAGGGGTTTCAATGTTCAGCAGCATATCAGAAGTTTTGATCCACTGGTAGGGTGCAACAAGTTGAATGTAACTTACCGCACCTATTCCTGTTTAACAGCACATTTGGCGGGCAAATATGGTTTAATTTCACTGTAGCAAGAGGAAATAGTCAACTAGGTAATTCCAATCAAGAGAATTTTGACATAAAACATTAAGACCACTGATTTTAAGACATAAGTGAATATATATACCCAAATACGGACAGAAACATATATATGGGTCCTTGTATAAAGATGTGTATGGGTTGGCGTCTATATGTACTTGCATCAGCATCTGTGCTGGGGCAATTGTAAGTGGTAAAGAAACAGCAATCACAACAAGTGCTACTTTGCTTAAAAACTAATTACATTCAATTTTAGATCCTCACTTCAATATGAGAAACTAATTACACTCAATTTTTTAGGCAAAGTAAGGTGTCTTGGGCCAACAGTTGTACCTTTAATTGACTCACCCAACATATTGCCATCTTACTTGTTCTTTATAATAAGCCAGCGTATATCATAATCACGTTAAAAAATTTATTGCCTACAATATTGGTTAACCACCTTTTAACTAGATTTTCCAAACTTCTAGACCACAAAATCCTGAATGTCCTCATTCTACCAAAGCTGCTCGGCTAGTTGTCCTTTAACCTTTCACTTCCAATTTTATTGAAAGCAATTGTCTAGCATATAGACTGTTGAACTCTATCATAAGACTCCAATCCTTCAAACAATAACTATAAATCAGTAGTGAGTGGAAAAGAAGGCAGTATCTTCCAATAAAAAGTATGCAACTCAAGTGGTCAGAACTCAGAACGAAGGACACGTTCACTTCAATAAGGCATTCAGACACTTAAATAAGTTATGCCTACCTTCTAATTGTATGTTTCTATGTATATTGTATACACTACAGCATTAGGTTCCCTTCTCATAGTATTGATTCAGACAAGCTTGGATGTTCCAAGTATAACTGCAGACATAGAGGTTCACTACTCATTGACTTGATAGGGGTTATAAGTGGGGGCTGCTGCCACTGCTTTGTGTCGGTCGGGATCCATAACTCTGCTTCCTTGCTCATACCAGCTTCAGGAAGGGATCGAAAGTAAGCAGTTATCTCCCACTTGCAATCTGTTCAGAGAGGGAAAAGAAAGAATTGAGATTGTTCCAGTAGCCAAAAAATTCAACAGATGTTTGACAAATGCAGCAAAGATCAAAGTACTAAACCATTTGGCTTAAATATAGCATCCATATGAGCTGAAAGCACAATGGAAGATGGTAGAATTTATAAGTGTGTATAAGAGGGGGTGGGGGAAGAGAAGAGAGAGATTATGACAAAAATGAACTGGATGAAGTCAAAAGAAGAAGAATTATGTACTGGATGACTAAACTCGCATTTACCCTGTGGAACATCCTTTGTAAGAGATTCGGAGACTGAAAGCTTGATCAGGAAGGATCTTAGAGAGAGCTCTAGGTCAGCCTCTTCCACCTTTGAGCCATAAGACTGGTTCACTGCAAGCTTAAATACAAATTTCTCCAGTGGAACATTATCAGCTTTAAAGAATATAACTGCTACTCTCTCCACCATTCCCTAGTAAAAGTAGGTAAGAGGGAGGTGTCAGAAACGAACAAGTGTTTCCATACAGGATAGAGGATCTTGAGTCTGCTTTTGAATTATTTATTCATTTACTGTCTGCAAATGTATTAGCCTACATCATATGTCTCCATGAAAGAGCTTGTATATCTTCTAAGCAGTCTCACAGAAGATGAAATATAAATAACAAAAGTTATGCATGAAAAGTTGTAGTTACTTTGAGGTTCATCGTGCAGGTATGTTTCTCAAGACCAATGACACAAAGGAATATGAGGAATCTTGTATACCACAGCTCATTGTCTACATAAAGTGGGATGCTAAGTTTCCAAAGCATTAAAGCAGGTGAAATCTAGTATATGCAAATGTTAGCTTCACATTACGTTATTATAACTTCAGTAACATGAGCAAAGGAGATGCCTTTATTGAACTATATGTTATTGTTTTGCATTTGAGAAGTTCAATATCCAGGTGTAACGAAACCAGTGGAAATATTGTTGCAACTATTAACTAGGCAAAGGTTGCAACTTAAAGACAACATAAATGGCCTAAATCCAATGACCTATCTTAAATAAAACTAGTAAACATAACCAAGTCCAAGAAAAAGCTTGTCCACAATTCTTAGATGTTCATTAACTTTTGAATTTTAAAACAAGAAATGTGATCTACTCATTTCCAGACTATTAACCACTAGGCATAATCTCCATGGTTTGAAATCCTCATCTTTTACTTACCTTTTCTTTCAGATTGCCTATAATAAGATTAATATTCTATTTTGGTCGTAGTTAATAAGAATGCAGTTAAGTTTAACCAAGAAAGAAAAGGATCTACCAATGGAATTTCCAATACAAAGAAACAACACGAAATGTCATCAGACACCAGTCGTGACCAAGTAACAGGTACAAGATACACTCTTGAACAATTTGAATTCTAACTGACACTAAAGCAACCTCTATTTAATTAAAAAAAGCAATTGGTAACAATTAATCTTCGTTGTATTACTTAAACTAGATTGAGAATACCAAATTACCAAAGAAGAACTACCTGCTGTAAAAAGGGAAGAAGTCCTGAAACAGCAGCATGTATATAATATCTGAGCTGAGGATGGCGAGCCCTGTGAACCACCACATTCATATACCGTGTCCTCTCAAAAGCACCTTTTTCCACACCCAAAATCTGTAAATAACATTTAAAAAAAAAAAACCAGTTTGGTCGCCAAGAAAAATAAAAAGCAAAGACAAATTTTAAACTCCTAACAGGAAATGTCTTACCAAAAATTCATACTATTCTTTTTTCTCAGCAACCAAACAGGATTGGGGGTGGGGGGGGGGGGGGGGGCCGGGGGTTGGGGGGAAAGAGAGCTAAAAGCAATTAGTGGGTATGCAAGAATCTACCAGAAGGATAAACCCCTTTGAGAAAAACAACAGCCGTAATGGCCACTTCTAAAAATTCAACTAGAATTCTAGCTGTTTGACCTGCAAATTTTGAGAGAATCATCAGAACTGGAAAAAAAAAGTTAATTTCAGATAAAAAATAAGAATTTATTGGTTAATTTTAAACCTTGTGAAGATTGGTTCTCTTTGCGATCCATCATCTGCATTCAAATTCTAGGAAGAGTGTTCATTTTCTCAACTCTCTCCAATTTAATTAAGTCACCTATGAGAAGGATGCATAGGGAGCGATGCGAAGGAGGGTGGATTGATTCGACTGCGTGATTTCGTTTGTGATAATTTTATTTTTATTGGCATGTTTAAATTATACATATTTTTTATTTAAAAAGATATACACTTTCTTTTTTTAAAATTAAAAGATATATTATTTTTTTTTAAATAAATTACAATTATATTTATTTTATCCAAAATGCTCCTAATTATTTATATAATATAATAAATATCATATACATATTTAATCAAATTAAAATAATTAATTTTATAAATTTAGCAAATACAAAATTATTTAATTAAAAATTATTAAAAATAAATAACATATTTACGAAATATTTTTTTAAGTATTAATTGTTTTGATCCACCAAACACTCCAATTTTTTAAATACCTCCATATTGGCAGGCTTAGGATGGTTTAAATATTTCTTTTTTAATCCCAAACACTCATCTACTTTAAGCCAACAAATCCTTTCTCCTATAGGGAGGTTGGGTCTTATCCCTTCTCTCTTCCTTTCTCTAACAATTTTTGTTTTTGGGTACAATATAAAATTTAAGTTATTTTTTTTAAACTTAGTAATTCTTTTTTCTTATATGTTTTTCTTGTCTTTAGCTCAACTCTTCCTCAATCCAATTGATTGCTTGTTTGTCTAAGGCTAGAGGAAGCTGTTTATTAAAAAAAAAAAAAACTAATTTTGGTTGTGAAAATTTTGGCCTTATTAAAATAAAAAAATATTAGCGGCTTCTTTTTAGTTGTTGGAAGAAAAAAAAAATGAGAACTTCTCCTTAAAAATAGAAGTAAAAGCATAAATTCATTTTTTTTGAATCATTAATTATCATAAATTACTTTCTTAAATTCGCACCCTTTCTAATGATTTGATACTAAGTAGCACTTTCTTTTAAGATATATCAAATATAATAATACTAATAAAAGGGTTTATTATTTGATTTTGCCAAACACAAACTTCTTTCCTCTCATAATGCTACTTCTTCTTAAACTCTAATAAAAAAATTATTTCAATATAAGCAAAAATCCACCACAATTCAAGATGACTTATTCTCTTTGCAATGAGATCTATATTCAAATTCTTGAAATTAAATTCATTTTTCTATTTTTTTCCAATTAAAAGAATCGTGTACTTGATTAAAGATGTCAAAGCAGGCGGAAGAGGCAAACCATCCATTGGGGCCAATTCATTAAACCTTAAAGACAATTAGGGCTATGCTTTTAAAAAAAAATGAAAAACAATGTTCTTTTAATTTGATTTTTTTTTTTTGGGTAGCTCTATTCAGAGTTGAATTGGATGAGGTTCTAATCTAACCTTTTTTATCTCAACTTAAATGGCTAAATCTATCATTAAATCCTAACCTTACCTAATTTTTCTCAATCCCTTCACATACTCTTGCAATATATATTAAATGTCAAGATATATAAGTGTAATTTTTAAAATAAAGAGTATCGAATAAATTTATTTAAAACCTTAAATGGGATTAATGTAATATATATATTTTTAAAATATTTCCTTATAAAGTCATGGTATTATGTAAACAAAAATAGTCATAATTGATTTATGATTTTATGGTAAAAAGTTATTAGAAGTTTTATAAAAATAAATTAAAAGCCCATAGAACTAGCCCTAAGCACTAATCCATTTAGGTTAGAAAAATTTAAATTCATATATGAATAAAATTTGTTTAACTTGATTTTAAAATTTTAAGGGTGTGTTTGGTTGGAGGTTTTTGGAGGAGAGAGAAGGGAAGGGAAATAAGATGTTTAATTGGACAAAATTAGAGGGAAAGGGAAAGGAAGTGGAGGCAAATTTTTCTCCCCTCCAAATTGGAGGGTTTTGAAAGAGGGGTATTTTTTAAATTATAATTTATTTTATTGCCCCTTAATTTTTTAATTTTGTAATATATTAATATTTAATAAAAATTAAGATATTTTTAATCAAAAATTAAAAATAAAAAAGATTAGAATTTATAATTTTTTTAAAATATTAATATAAATAAATTTTTTTATAAAAAATAAAATTAAAATAATATAAAGGTAAATTTGTCCAAATATAATTACATTCCCTCCTGAACCAAACAATAATTTTTTCTTCCTTCTCCTCCCCTTCCTTCCAATCAAATAGAACTCATTAAACTCCCTCTCCTCCCTTCTGTTGAACTAAACGGAGACTATTTGGTATATAAAAATTTAGGAATGAAAACAAAATAAACAAAGTGATTTTATAAATAAAAAATAATTCTTACACCCTACTTTTAAATAATTATAAAGAAATTGATGCTAAATATGAATTATAAAAATATAATAAATATTACTTAAAAACTTTTAATTCTTTCACATCTTCTATTCATATGCCATGAGACTTATAAACAAATTAGGTGGGCCTTGTGTCAATAATACATGTTTTGGTGCAAAGCATTTAAATTTTAAAATATGATTAGAAAAAAGTATGCACACAACTTAAAAAAATTATTTACTATCTAAAGGCCAAATCCGAATCTTCTATGATGATTTCAAATAAAATTATTGATATTGAATACAAAGTATTGATATTATATATGTAATATAAATCTTGTTTCGTATATATGAAGAAAAATAAATTTATAATCTCAGTATTTTATATTTAATATTAATAATTTCACTTAAGGCCATGCAGAGATCAAAGTCAACGATGACTAAGAATAAGCTTCTTCCAAAATTTATACATATGTACATTAATTAGATCGACATGGATCGGATCAACTCATATTAACATAGCGGTATGGTTGAGAGGGGAGGTTAACGGAGAGGAGAAGAGAATATTTAATGAGTTTTGTTTGGTTAGAAGGGAGGAGAGGGGAGGGGAAGAGGAGAGAGAAGAGGAGAGATTATTATTTGGTTCAAGAGGAGAGGGGAGGAGAGAAGTAATTATATTTAAACAAATTTACTTTTACATTATTTAAATTTTTTTGTTATAAAAAAGTTATTTATATCAATATTTTTTTTTAAAAAAATTATGAATTTTAATCTTTTTTTATTTTTAATTCTTAATGAAAAAAATTTATCTTAATTTTTATTAACATATTAAAATATTAAAAAATAAAAAATAATAAAGTAAATTATAAATTAAAAAATTTTTTTTCTCTCCCTTCCCCTCCAAAAACCTCAAACCAAAAGTGTTTGGTTAAGATGTTTAGTGGATCAAAATTGAAGAGGAGAGGGGAGGCATTTCAAAGGAGAGAGGAAGAGAGGGAAGAAAATTTTTTTAATTTATAATTTATTTTTTTGTTTTTTAATTATTTAATTTTTTAATATATTAACATTTAATAAAAATTAAGATAAATTTTTTAATTAAAAATTAAAAATAAAAAAAATTAAAATTCATATTTTTTTTAAAAAAATTAATATAAATAATTTTTTTTATAAAAAAATAAAATAAAATAAAAATAAATTTATATAAATATAATCATCGCACCTATATTTCTTACCCAAATAATAATCTTTCCCTTCTTCTCCTTCAACCCTACCGAATTCATTAAACTCCTCCCTTCCCTACTTGCGTGCGGATTCCGCTCGGTTTCTTTCAAATAGTCACGAATTTACACAGAAACTACAAGTATACCACTACCTCAGTCTCTGTTTTGTCATTTCCTTCACTGACCCATCATCGCGAATTCCGGGTCGGGTGTGAAACGCAACGTTTTCAATACTGGCTGGATGCCCCTCCTTCGACTACACTACTCTGCTGGAGACGGAGAAATTTGATTTCACTGATCAGTAGAATGGCAGGTAAATTTTTTTTTTCCTTATTTCAATTTTCCTGGAAAATCGCTTTGAACTATTCGCTTTTCTTTATGTTCTTATCAAATGAATTAGAAAGGAAGAATTTTGCTGAATTAGTTTTTCTTTTTGTTCGGAAATTTCATTGTGATCATATGAAGGAAAAAACAAAGAGAAGGGAAGAAGAGGGAGGGCATGTGTTGTAGTTTTAGGCGACATAGGCCGCAGTCCTCGAATGCAATACCACGCTCTTTCGCTCGCGAATCAGGTATTTTTCCATATTTGCGAATTCATGCAATAATTTAATTTTTCTTTGCCTTTAGTAACCCAGTCTGAGCTGGTTCTAATTTTGCGAGCTTTTGGATCATAGCAAATATAGTTCAGTAAATAATTTTATCCGAAATTTTTAGAACTTCTATGATTGACTGAGGATCAGTCATGCTATTGATTCTTATCTTTTGAAGTAAGCCATTACAATTGTCTTTTATAAATGTAATTCTTAAGTTCTTAGGCACAGTTGCTCAGGTAATGTAACTGGCATTATGAATATGTAACCTCGTCTTAAAAATGGATTTCCTTAGTTTTATATTATCATCCCCTAGAGGCTGTTATACATTTTTGTAACTCATCTGATGCTCAGAACTTCACCTCGTATTTCCTATTCTCTTTGGGATGCCCTTGATGTTGATTATAAGTGATCTTGTAAACTAATGTAACAATAATGGTTATTGGTTTTTAAATTCTAGCAGCTTTTTTCATGGACTTGTAAAGTCCGTTCACTTTACATGTAGTTTTAACTGAACCCGCAATATGAGCTCCTGATTAAATATTTTTAAAATTGTCCAGTTGATTGATCTACTGGCTTTTTGTTTGTCATTGCAGGCTTGCCTACAGGTAGACATTGTTGCATATGGAGGTACTTTTTTTTTTTCAGATTAGATTTTCATAATAAATTATTTGAGTTAGTTTTTACTACTACAGTAATTCATGGAGCTAATTATGAAGTTTGAATTACTTTCAGCTTAAGTGAATTTGCTAATTTATTACCTTTTTAACAGGTTCAGAGCCCCATAATGCTATTCTTGTCAACCAATCTATTCATATCTACACAATGGTATGGATGTGGACAAATCTTTTCAGGACAAGTTATCTTCACACTATTACTTAAAGTAATGTTGTTAATTCCTCAAATTTTCAGAAGCAGTGGCCAACTACCCGTCAAAGCGTACCAAAGATAATTCAACCGATAATGCTTTTGTTGAAGCCATTGGTTCAATTTTGTATGCTTCTCTGGTTTCTATGCATAAAGATACCTTCTCCTGATATTTTTATAGTCCAGGTTAGCCTTTTCTGTAATATCTTTGTTTCTCTAAAAACATTTGAACTTAATAATCTTGTGATTTACTTGATAAATTATTTAGTTTTTAATATATAAGTCAGACTTACTGTTGTCTAATACTTCTCTGAAAACTTAATGGTTGTTGTGATCTGTAGTCTTAATTTGAGAACCACTACTTCCAAAAATATAATTAATAATAAAATTATTTTTGCGAAGAAGTTTGTGTTACACCAATGTTGGCTATTAGGTGAGGAGTTCATATTGTTTAAGAGCAATGGTACCTAACTTTAGGTATCTTGCCTATATGATGCAAATTACTCAATTCTGGAAAGGGTAAAATTATTTTCTGAATTTCTGATTAGTACTTCTTTGACAATTAAAAAAAAAAGGCCAGAAATGTTTTTCAGCATGATTTGAACCTTCCCCGAAGCTTCATTTACATGGTTGAAATGAGAATTACAATTTTATAGTTGATTTTCACTTAATTTCTAGATTTTGCTTAGGTTACCAGTCATTGTGTGTGCTTTTTTGTGTTGGAAAGGGGGATAAACTCTCATCATCTGGGTAAAGCACTGTTAGACATTGCTTCCTGTTTATGATGGTTATTATTTTGCCAAAAACCCATTAATGACTATGCACTTGCTCAATTTATGCATATAATGATATAATCTGCAAAAAATTCATGAAGAAAAAAATATAAAGCTTGTCATATATTGATATAAAGGGTCTATAGTGGAGACATAATTTTCTATTTTATTGTTTTACCATTTGCTTTATGTAAAATTGTAAATTCCTTTCCTGTGACCATTGCTAAACTTGAAGTGATGCTTGTGTTTAGATTCTTGAGGTCACCACGTCACCTCATTGCAAACCTGTCAAACATGACTGGTTTGGCTGGTTCACTCAACCTATTGCTTCTAATGGTTTTCTACCAGTTTTAACCAATCCAGTTATAGCTACTGAAACAGACTGATTTTTGGTTGAACCGAACAAACTGAATGGTGAAGTCCAGTTCTAAGAACAATTATAGCTAAAAGATGGGTAGGTCAGGTTTCAGACTAAAATGGGGGTAAAGAGAGAGAGGTCTTAGGTCTTTGCTGTGTTGTTTTCTTCCTATAGTAATACTAGCCTTACTTTTGATCTCATTTTTTCCTTGATGCTATCATATGCATCATATGTATGTGGATAATTCTATTCTCATACTCTATTGGTGTATAAAAATTCTTTCTTGCTTCATTTTGTGTCCTTATTCTGTTTGCACAGAATCCTCCTTCAGTTCCCACTCTGGTGGCTGTTAAATGGGCAAGCTGGTTGAGGCATTCATCATTTGTCATTGATTGGCATAATTTTGGATATACACTGCTTGGTCTATCCCTTGGAAGAAATAGTCATTTTGTCTCTGTATATAAATGGTATTTTACTTTTAGTTTTGTCTAAGCTGACATGGATTTGTCCTTTCGGTCTGCATTGACTTTGCTTTTTCAGAATAGCTGCTAATGCAATTCTTTTGCTTGGTTCTTTGTAGGTTTGAGAAGCATTATGGGAAAATGGCAGATGCTTCTCTATGTGTAACAAGAGCAATGCAGCATGAATTGGCTCAAAACTGGGGAATTAAGTAAGAGGGCTAGCTCAAAGTTCAGAGATAGTTTGTGTAATATAAAAATGTTGCTGCAAACAAATAAGTGGTTTAATGTTCACTTCTTACTTTATAGAGCCACGGTTTTGTATGATCAGCCTCCTGACTTTTTTCATCCTGCATCACTTGAGGAGATGCATAAGGTGAGCTAGTTGCTGTGTTGTCTAGTTACTAATTGTTCTTACTCATTAAGCATTCATAAAGATTCCAAGATATACAATGTGGGTAGCTTGTAGTTGTTTTGTAGATTACATGAAGATCTCTGTCGACCTCTTGGCATTCGAGATTGTGTTAGTGATGGTACGATTGGTCCTGCAATTGGGAAATATGTACATTTAAGTGATTAGCACCTTGTTTGTTTAAGATTTTGTTTCCTACAGGAACTGCATCAGTCATTAACAATTGCCAAAGCGAGACTCTGTTTACAACTGAGGTTGGTTCAAACATATATTTGAAGCCAAACCGGCCAGCACTTGTTGTAAGCAGTACAAGCTGGTAAGATTCTTCTATCATGGATTGCATTCATTTGAAATATAAAATGGTAGGTGAGCATGTTTTCATTTTTATTTGTTTGTTTTCATTATCATTAGCCTTATAGAATCAGCTTTTATGTGGGATGAAGTCAACTTTCATTGATTGCATTACTCCTTTTTTTTTTTGAAGTGGCCACTTCTCTCCTCCCCCCCCCCTTCTCGGGTGCGAGTATTATGAATGGTAGTTACATGAATCTTCTGTGGAAAAAGAAGAAAAAGAGAGATAAATCCTACTACTAACTATAGGATAATCTTTTAATTTATATTAGTTGACTACTTGATCAGACTTTAGTGATTTGTTTGTGTGACTGATGCTGCTTTCAGGACACCTGATGAAGATTTTGGTATTCTCTTGGAAGCTGCAGTTATGTATGATAGACGTGTTGCTGCTATATTAAATGAAGATGATTCAATTGATGAGAAGGTTATCTGGAAAGATATATCCAATGGAAAGCAATGTTTATATCCCAGATTGTTATTCATCATTACTGGTATAACACATTCCTTTCCTTCTGAAGTGTTTACATTCATTTGGAACTTACTAGCAATGATCTTAAATGATAAAGGTAAAGGTCCTGAAAAAGAAAAGTATGAAGAGAAAATAAAGAGATTACATCTTAAACGTGTGGCATTTCGGACCATGTGGCTATCAGCTGAAGATTATCCATTACTGCTGGGTATGTTGTTTTCCCTGGATTATTCTAAAGTCTTCCACTTGATGAATGATATGATATCCACATGTTTGGGTAATTTCAGGATCAGCTGATCTGGGTGTTTGTCTACATACTTCTTCATCAGGATTAGACCTTCCCATGAAGGTATTGTGACATGTGAATATATAAACAAAGATACATTGTTAGGAAATTATTATCTTCTGTTTCATAGTTATTTTGGTAGCTTCCATATGTATGGTCTATATTAGAAAGCTTCTGATAACTCAGATCTCGCTGCTATCATGTATTTGCCTTCTATAAAAGGACCTTTTTTCCCCCCCTTGAAATGGTGCATTTCATTGGAATATCTCCATCCGTTTAGTTTAATAGTGGATTGGTTCTTTGTAATACAATGTTTTATGTTGGTTCTTGTTGATAGTCATGTGTTGCTGCTCACATGATTGTCGTTAATTTTGTTATTATTTGTTTCCTCATCCTTTTATTCATTTTTTCTGCCTATCACACTGTTATGCAATTCTGTTTGGTCAGTTTTAGAAACTTTGTAATTCAATTCTATTTGCTTTCTTGTAGTACGGGATTGTGGTTGATTGGCTGACTTCTCTTGTGGTCAACATCTCTTTATAAGCTGTTTTTCCTCTCCTACTCAAATAATAAGAAAGAAACAGAGAGCAGCGACTCTAGCCTCTGTTTTGCATCATGGTGTCAAAGCAGACACGGTTATGAGCAAAGCCCATGATCTCATTTGGCTCTGTGAAGGCGTATCACGCTGGCTTGTCCAGTGAGGCCTCTTCTTTGTCTCAGTCATTGAATGCCTAGCCAAAGAACCAACTGGTTCCCACCATTGCAGTTGATAATCACTCCCTTTGATGATCACAGGCTATTGATTCAATGGGAGCAATTATCTCATATGGTCTTAGAGCGTATTGATGTTTATCCATGGCAGATGAAAAGAGGAATACCTCATTGGAGAAGCTACTCAACCTGCTACTTCAGACCCAAAGTTCAGAACTTGGGTAGCAAAGAACCATCTGATAATGTCGTGGCTGGTCAATTCCATGACAACAAACATTGGGGAGAGCATTGTTCCAGATCAAGGATGTCTTGAGGGATCTGAAACAGGGAGATGCTACTACGATAGGATATTACAACACCCTAGTCAAGTATTGGCAATGACTTGATCTTTATGAAGTGTATGAGTGGACTACTAGTGCTGATGCAGTAACTTATAAGAAAATTGTTGAGAAGGAAAAGATCCACAGTTTCTCTTGGGCTTAAATGTTGTGTATGATGAAGTTAGAGGAAGGATTATGGCTACACGCCAACTTCCCTCACTTAGGGAAGTCTTCATTGAAGTGAGGTTTGAAGAGAGTAGGAAGCAAGTTATCGTCGGGATTATGGCTACACCACCCACATTTGAATCCTTAGCCTTGGTAGCTAGACACATAACAATGTTAGATGGTAAGCCTAGGAGGAATGGCAAACCATTGTAAAATGACTAGTCACACCAAGGATACTTGTTGGAGGTTGCATGGGAAACCTATCGTGGTCTCATAGTGTCAGGAGAACAAAAACCTTTAGGTTCACTTGAGCCAGCTATGTTTAGTAAGGAACCGTTGGATATATTTCAAAAATTAATCAATTCACATGGGCAAGAAAAGGCCACAAGTACTGCAGCAATGGCTCAAGTAGGTAATAAGTTGGTAGCTTTACAAAATCGGAAATCCAACACATGGATTATAGATTTAGGAGCTACTGATCACATGTCTGGTAATGCTTCTCTTCTTGTTGATTTTATACCAAACTCTAACATTCCAATGGTTAAAATAGCTTATGGCTCTCTAGTTGAAGTAAAAGGGACTAGAGTGGTTAAGTTATTTGAGGAGTTGATGTTAAAAGATGTATTACTTGTCCCACAATTGACATGCAATTGAGCAAACTTGCCTTGGACTCAAACTGTGCAACACCCTTTGACATTAATGGTTGTTGTTTTCAGTATTTGGAGTTGGGGAAGAGGATTGTCAATGTTAGGATGTATGCTGGACTTTACTATTTGTAAGGACTTAAGAAGACAAATAATGGAGCTATGACTCATTATGTGTCATCTAATAAAACTGATGATGCATTGCTATGTCATTATAGGTTAGGCCATCTCAATTTTTTTCACATGAAACACTTGTACCCAAATTTAATTAATAAAACATCCTTAATACTTTTTTGTGAAACTTGTCCATTCTCTAAGCATGTCAAAAATTGCTTTCCATCTACTCATCAATCATCAAAACCTTTCTCATTAATACATAGTGATATGTGGAGGCCCACAAATGTGAAAAATATAAATGCAGCAAAATGATTTGTCACCTTTATAAATGACCAGACAAGGTTAACTTGGGTGTATCTGTTAAAGGAAAAATCTAAAGTCACTAGTATATTTAAAACTTTCCATAAACTAATTCAAAATCAATTCTAATCACAAATTTAAATCTTGAGATTTGATAATGCTAAAGACTACTACAACTTTGACCTTAGTTCTTACCTATGTCACCATGGAATTATATATTAAAGCTGTTGTGTAAATACTCCTTCATAAAATAAGGTTGCTGAAAGCAAAAATAGACATTTACTAGAGGTGGCTAGGCCCCTTCTTCTTGTCTCAAGTGTTCCCAAGTCCTAGTAAGGTGAAGTTGTTCTCATCGCAACCTACCTTATTAATAAGATGCCTTCTAGAGTCTCCAAATTTAAATCATCACATCAAGTCCTTCTTGAAACTTATCTCAACACACAAACCATGCCTATCCTTCCTCTTAAAATATTTGATTGTACCACATTTGTCCCTAATGATCATGAGAGAAAATTAGATCCATGTGCCATAAAATGCATTTTTATTGGGTACTCATTGACTCGAAAGGGATACAAGTGTTACCATCCCAATACCAACCTTGTTTATATCACCATGAACCTCACTTTTCATAAGACATAACTCTTTTACTCCCAAACAACCTTTAAGGGGGAGATTCCTCATGATACACAAAAAAATTGATAGAGAATGGTTGTTTGGCAGCCATCACTTCCTTTCTACCTACGACCACTCCTCACCTAAACAAGAAAAACTAAAAAATCGAGACCATACAACTATTGATTCACCTGAATTGGAACCATACCCTTTGTAGAACTAAGACCATTCCTCACTTGAATGAGAAAGACTAGACAATTGAGACCATATAGTTGTCTGATTCACCTGAACCAGAACCATATACTTTGCAACCTACCTTTGTCTCTCAACCACTTGATTCCACTGTTGCCTAGACCTTACCTGATGTCACATAGCCAAAAAAGGTAATGATCTATACTAGGAGGATGAAGACTCAGTTGACTGAATAACACATTTCGAAAGAAGCTAATAATAGCATGTCTTTAGCAAAGCGAAACTACTTTTACTCCAAGTCTTGAATCACGAGAGGAGTTGGAGATGCCTATTGCCTTGAGAAAGGGGGTACAAAGTTGTGGGGTAAGAAACAGTACAAATTATGCCATAAGTAATTTTGTTGCCTATGACAATTTGTCACCTAAGTTGCAGGCCTTTGTACATAATTTGCTCTTGAAAAACTTCCCAACAATGTCTATGAGGCAGCAAAGAAGAAGAAGTGGAGAGTTGCAATTCAAGAGGAGTTAGATGCCTTTGAAAAGAACAAGACTTGGGAGATAGTTGATTTACCTCTTAGAAAAATCCTAGTGGGATGCAAGTGGATTTTTATAGTGAAATACAATCCAAATAGAAGTATCAATAACTACAAAGCTAGACTTGTAATCAAAGGATTTACATAAACCTATGGAATTGACTACTAAGAAACATTCGCCCCAGTAGCCAAGTTCAACACCATCAAAGTGTTATTGTCCTTTGTAGCTAATTTAGGTTGGCCTTTTCATTAGTTGGATGTAAAAAATGCTTTTTTTTTTTTTTGAATGGAGATCTAAAGGAACAAGTCTACATGGATATCCCTCTAGGGGTAATACTTGAGAACAATTCAAAAAAGGTGTGTAAACTCCGTAAATCTCTATATGGACTTATGCAATCATTGAGGGCATAGTTTGAGAGATTTATTATAGCTGTAAAAAATTAAGGATACAATTAGTATCAAACTAACCATACCTTATTTGTTAAAATAGACCCTAGTGGGAAGTTAGCCATTCTGATAATTTATGTGGATGACATAGTGATTATCGGAGATCATGGGAAGAGATAGAGAAATTGAAGGACTTCCTTGCTCATGAGTTCGAAGTTAAAAACCTGTGTAACCCCATATACTTTCTTGGTATGGAGGTAGTAACAATAAAGGAAGGTATATCCATTTTCCAAAGGAAGTATACTTTAGATTTGCTTGAAGAAATAGAGATGTTAGGGTGTAAGCCTGCAAAAACCCTTATGGAGGCTAATTACAAGTTGGGTCTCAAACAAGAGAGCTCACCCCTAGACGCTGGGAGGTACCAAAAATTTGTGGGGAAGTTTATTTACTTGACTCATACTCAACCAAACATTAGCTTCCTAGTTAGTATTGTAAGTCAATTTGTGAACAAACCAAATGAAGCAAGTAGAGGTAGTTTATAGAATCTTGAAATATCTTAAGATGACTCCTAGTAAAGGTTTGTTCTTCAAGAACGGAGATACTAGAAGTGTAAAAGTTCATTTTGATGCAGATTGAGTTAGATCTATGGTTGATAGAAGGTCTACCACTTAGTATTGTATATTTGGTTGGGGGAACTTGGTAATTTGGAAAAGCAAGAAGCAACCTGTAGTTGTAAGAAGTAGTGTAGAGGCAGAATTTCATGCACCGGCTCTTGGCATATGTGAAGGAATGTAGATATTAAGACTCTTAAAGGAACTAAATGTTATATTTGATGTACCATTAAAGGTGTTTTGTGATAATATGACGACCATTAGGATAGCCAAGAATCCCATCTATTATGATAGGACAAAGCATGTTGAAGTTGACAGGCACTTCATCAAAGAGAAGATTGAGTCAGGGCTAATTGATTTGAGTTATGTCTCCTCGGGTTCACAAGTAGTAGATTTGTTAACCAAAGGTTTGTCAAGAATCAAATTTGAGGAGTGGAGCACTAAGTTGGGGATGATTAACATTTACTCTCTAGCTTGAGGGAGAGTGTTGATAGTCACATGTTGATGCTCACATGCTTGTCCTTAATTTTGTTATTATTTGTTTACTTATCCTTTTATTCGTTTTTTCTGCGTATCACACTATGCAATTCTGTTCGATCAGTTTTAGAAACCTTGTAATTCAATTTGATTTGCTTCCTTGTATTACGGGATTGTGGGTGATTGGCAGGCTTCTCTTGTGGTCAACATCTCTGTATAAGCTGTATTTCTTCTCCTACTTGAATAATAAGAAAGAAACAGAGAGCATCAACGCTAGCCTCTCTCTGTTTCACATCAGTTCTCTCATCTATGTGCTGGGTAATTTGTTTCTTTTTTGCACCATTTAAGACTCTTCATATCTCTTGATATTGGGCTATTCGAGTCTAAATTTTTTAGTTGGTTCTGACAACCAGAAGAGTTGAAGTCAAAGATTTGTTTGAGTTTTATATGGCTTTATATAGAATATATGCTAGTCGTCCCTCTTCATTTCATATGTTAAGCTTTGCATTGGACAGTCTGGCACTTAGGCCTCAAATTTTTCTAGGATGATGTTTGGATTTCATGGGTCATTTTGATATGTTATATTGTTTCATAACAACTATCTAATTAATCATTAAAATTCAAGTTCGTTTTCTCAGTTTTCCAGACAATTAGTTTTCTTGTTTTCTTTTTTTTAAATCAAAGCCCACAGCTATATGACTTACTTTGATAATATATTTAAAAAGGTTAGATGGTGAAAATTGGTGCCGTTTGTTCTTTTTTTTTCTAAATGTCTCTGCTATGGCTGTACCAGGTTGTTGATATGTTTGGTTGTGGCTTGCCTGTTTGTGCTGTTTCATACTCTTGGTACGTTATGTACTTTTTTAAAAAAATTGCTTATGATCTACTATATCTTACTCATTCAGACAACATATTCTTTTCATATATCTGTTAACTTTTTTAATTTTCTTGAAGCATTGAGGAACTTGTTAGGGTAGACAAAAACGGTCTTCTCTTCTCTTCATCTTCAGAGCTAGCTGATGAACTTCTGGTTAGTTTTTGAGTGATTTATATTCATATTATTACCTGCTAAATTGTTCGCAATCTCCTTTAGCTTGAGAAACAATCTTTTAAGTGGAGTCGTTTATTATAAGTATCATGTATTTTTAAGGGTTTCTTGTTAACAAACATTAAGTGTGAAATAACATGTTAGGCTTGATATGCCCTACTAAGTGTTGTCTGTATAAATTTTGTCTTTCTCAAATTGGATATCATAAGAATTAAGAAATAGTATGCGGATAATCTGGAGATCCAAATGGTGGCATTTTCAAAATTTATTTTTAGAATAACATACAATTAACTATCCTTGGAGTGTGGTAACATCTCCCTTTTTTTCAGTAGAAACATATACCAATCTTGATAGTATGTCATACGTATACTTAATTTTTAATTATTTTATGAACAAATTGCTTGGTTTAATTGCATGTTCTCAAGTGCCCATTTGGCTATCATCCATCCTTTGGCATTGATTTTTTCCATCCTTGTGATCCCTTTGGTAATTTTGTATTTTGTGCCTGAGAATTTAGATGCAGATTTGGTATTACATCTTCCACTCCCTTATTTGATGCATAAATGACTGTTATTCAGATTGTATTTAACTGCTAAAATTGTGGTTTAAATAGTGTCGAGTTGAACTGATTGATTCATAATGTAGACCTTGCTCCCTAAGTTCTGGTCTTCCTGAATCTGCGCAGATGCTCTTCAAGGGATTTCCTGACGAATGTGATACTTTAAAGTTCTTAAAAAACGGTGTATTAGAAATAGGTTCTTCAGCAAGTTGGACTACAGAATGGGAAGAACATGCAAAGCCATTGATAACTGAGGCAAGTTCCTTCTGCTATGCTGTTTGTCTTGTTCATAATCCCGGTCATATCCGTGATTCACAATCGATCTCATTCTTTCTCACCCGTGTTTAACACTGCTTCTAGACATTATGTGTTCCTGTGAACCTAATCAGATCATTTGAACTCGCAGGCTATATCAAGATTTTGACTTCAATTTTTGATTCGAATAAATCATCAGCTCTTGAAACAGCAAAACAGTTTGATCCTCGGATAGAAGCTTGTAGAAGGTTTACTATAATCAAAAGTTATAAGTTCTCTTCTGCAACATAATTGGAAAGGGAGAAGTAGCAGGGGCTCAAACGTCTATCTGTTGATTTACTAAGTATTAAGGTTGTAAAGGGATTTCCTTCAGAGGGAAAACTGACCTTTTTGTGATTTAGGATTTCCTTTTTCTGTCTATGTGGCTTGATGACGTAGTCCAAGTACTTTCCAAGGATAGTGAGTTTATGATGTTGAACCTTTAATATTACTTTATGCTTTGTTGTTTTCTCGATGTTTTACCCTTTTTGATAAGGGCTTCTTGTTGCAATGGGTTTATCAATTGGAGGTACTGGTAAGAAATAGTAGAAAGTAATTTTTAAGCAACAATTAGAGACTAAAGTCAAGGGTAACATTTTTAAATTTTAAAAAATTGAAAAAGGAGGGACAAAATTCCCACAGATGAGCCTATATTTGACTTGGACGATGTCTTTTGATTACTCTAACTTCAGTGAATTCTAATCAATAAAACATACATTGCAAACAAAGAATGGCAGGTCAACGTAGTAAACATAAAAATTTCCCCATCAAAGCTTTGGAAATCATACAACGGAAAAAAAATTAATTGATAAAAGACAGCTTTTACACAATACTCCGACTCATAAAAGCCATTTAGCCTAAACTCCCAACTAGCTCCTTCACAAGCTGAGTAAAGTCAGTAAACGTGACAAAACAAACATCCAAGGGTAATGCGAAGCAGAAAATGTGAAGGGAAGAACTACATAGTAAGGAAACAGTTATCAGGTTACAGCCATCTTTTCAGCCCAAAAAATAGACCCATAAAATGGAAAGTCCACGTATCACGAAAACGACTCACCAAAAAGCCAAGGGGCTTAGCTTATCCTAAAGATATGACCAAGAAGACTCACGTGTGTTTAATAAATAATATATTTGGATGATGAATAACAACAACAACAATAACAATACATCTTTTTCCATTAGATAAGATCAACCATATAGATCAAACGAAACAATAAAATTCTATCATAAATCATATTTTTAGTTAAATCATTTAAATTTAAATCTTTCTTAATAAATTTTTTTTATAGTTTTTTGTGATTTCCTCTATCTCTAATTATTAGGCTACTTTCCAAATGATCTACTCTTTTTATTGGGACTTTTATAGGTCTTCTCCACATATGTCCAAACTATCTAAGACGTGATTCTATTATCTTTTTCATAATAGGTGCGGCGCTAATTTTTTCTCTAATGTATTCATTCATCATTCTATCTTGTTTAATATATCCACTCATCCAACGCAACATTCTTATATCTGCAACATTGACTTTATTTTCCTATTGGCTTTTTAATGCCCAACACTTAGTTCTATACAACATTACCGGTGTTATAAATATGTGGTAAAATTTATCCTTTAATTTGAGCAATACTCTTCTATCTGTAATAACATCCAAAGCATTCATTCATTTCATTCACTCCGTTTGAATTTTATGATTTACATCTTCCTCTATTTCCCCATCCTATTATATGATGAATCCAAGATACCTAAATCGAGTGACTTGTAGTATGGTGTATTCGATTTTCACTTCTACGTTAGAATTAGTGCGCCTCTTGCTAAACTTATATTCCATATATTTCATTTTTCTTCTACTTAAACAAAATCTATGTGTTTCTAAAGCTAGTCTCTGCATTTCTAACTTTTTATTTATTCCTTCTCTCGACTCTCCAACTAAGATTATATTATCTATAAAGAGCATGTATTGTAGCACTAGCTCTTGGATATATTTAGTAAGTATATCTAAGATTAAAGTAAAAAGATAAGGGCTCAAAATTGACCCCTGATGTAAGCTAATAATTATCGAAAAAGCTTCAGTCGGCCTAATTTGTATTTCACACTAGTTGTAATCCCATCATACATATCTTGAATTGCTCGAATATAAGCAATACGGACTCTTTTTTTCTCCAATTCCTTCAACAAAACATCTCTTGGCACCCTATTATATGCTTTCTCTAAATCGATGAACACCATATGTAAATCTTTTTGGTTTGTTCGATAATTCTCTATTAATCCTCACAATAAGTATATCGCTTCCATGGTTGACTTATTAGGTATAAAATTAAATTGATTCTTTGTAACTTGAGTCTCTTGTCTTAATTTTCGCTCAATAACCCTCTTTTATAATTTTATAGTATGGCTCATGAGTTTAATTTATCTATAATTTACACATTTGTATATATTTCTCTTATTTTATAAATAGGACTTAAAGTACTTCTCCTCCACTCATTCGGCATTCTCTTGGATCTTATAATCTTATTAAATAATTTTGTGAGCAAACTTATAACTTTCACTCCTAAACTCTTCCACACCTCAATAGGTATATTATCTGGTCCTACTATTCTGCCATTCTCTATCCTCTTTAAAGTTTCTTTTACCTCTAACTCTCAAATTTTATGATAAAAGGTATAATTTTGATCTTTCTCTGTGGTGTCTAACCTATCTGATTGTCATGAAATCTTGCATCTTTCATTAAATAGCCTATGAAAATAACACTTCCACCTTTTCTTAATATCCTGCTTTGTGGTTAGAACACTCCCTTTTTCATCCTTAATGCATTTCACTTGGTTCACGTCTCTTGTCTTTGTCTCTTTACTTTTAGCAATATTATAAATACTTCTTTTTTTATCTTTAGTACCTAGAGATTGATATAACCCACCAAATGTCCTAACTCTCGCTTCACTTACTGCCTTCTCAGTGTCTTTTTTAGCTATTCTATATTTTTTTTCCAATTTTCTCACTTTTATATAAAGATTACGTTTTATAACACTCCCTTTTAACTTTAATTTTATCTTATACGCTTGCATCCCACTACTAAAATTCTTTATTCCTAGGTCTAAAATTTTTTAATTCCCCAAGTATCTTTTTTGCAATATTTCTAATCTTTTTAGCCATCTCGTCTCATATATCATTAGCACTTTCTTGTGCTTCCCATGATCCTTCTTCCAAGATCCTTTTCTACAAATTTTTTTTTATCACATTTCAATTGCCACATTTTATTCTTGACATCCTCTCTTGGCCTTTGCTCTTCACTTTCCTCTTAATTCGAACATCCATCACTAAGACCTTATGTTATGTAATCAAACTCTCTCAACATGACTTTACAATCTATGCTAAGTTTTCTGTCCACTTTTCTTATTAGAAAGAAATTAATTTGAGAGCATGTTCTCTTGCTTTTGTACTTGATTAGATGCTCTTCACTCTTCTTAAAACAAGTGTTGGTTATAATAAAATAAAATGTTAATGAGCATTCCAGAATAGTTTTACTTCTGTATTTGCTTCTTTTAAACCATATCACTCATGCGAACTCTCATAACCTGTAGATGCACTCCCTACATGACTATTAAGATCCACTCTTATGAAAATCTTTTCCCCTAAAGGTATTTTTTAAATTAGACTTTCTAAATCCTTTTAAAACTTTATCTTATAATGCTCTTTTAACCTTACCTGTGATGCATAAGTACTAATAATATTAAAAAATTTTCTTTCCATTACAAATTTTTACACTATAATTTTGTCTCTTAATTTTTTTACATCTATCACAATATTTTTTTAATACTTATCCACAATTATACCTATCTTATTTCTAGATTTAGTCTTACCAGTGTACCAAAATTTGGAACCTAAAGTGTCTAATTCCTTCGCTTTTTCTCTTACCCATTTAGTTTCTTGTAAGCACATAAAATTAATCTTTCTCTTAATCCTGACATCCACTATTTCTATTGATTTACCTATAAATGTACTTATATTCTAAATTCTAAAATGAATTTTACTTTCGTGCACTAACTTCCTTACCCACATTTGTTCACGAAAATATGGGAACTTTTACTTATTTTTCACTACACCCAGGCATCGATGCAACGGCTATTGCTCATTTGACAATGTACTCAAGTTATACAGCGTGTTACCTTCGAGCAACAACCTAGTATTAACTCTACCTCATTTCTGGATGATGAATAAAAAACAATAAAAAAGAGAGAGCACTGAACATATAATTGAAGAGGGAAACAAATTATAACTAGTGGAAACTTCTTCTAAGTTCCAACCAAAAAACTCCCACTGATAGGTCGATCAACATCAACGTAAAGCAATGGCCAAAAAAATTATAGATGTAAAGATATTACACATCTACAAAGGCAAAACTAAAGAGGAATAATTCCCAGTTGAATAGAATAAGACAGGTGCTTAGTAGTGCAAATAAATGATGAAATTACCAGAGGGAAAACTAAAGTTGCTGAACTTTGAACACTTACTAAGCCTCAGTGGAAAACTAAGCCTATCCAAAATAAATAGCAAAAATGTTTAAAGCCTATCCAAAATCATAAACAGAAATGTTTAAATCCTCTCCAAAATAAAGAGCATAAATGTTTATAGCCTGTCCGCATACTCTGAAAGTGGAGTCATCTGCTCCTTCACGCCCTTCCTCTTGCGAATATTTGCAACAATCCACCCAGCTTCTGATCCAGCCTCCATTAGATCTAAGGACATCATATCCTAGTGATCAAACACACACTAAGGGAAAGCCTGCCCAGATGTTGCTGCCCTTAATGTGCCTGAGAACCCGAAAGACTCAACGACAGGGAGGCATGCCTTGATGTTGTAAAGTGGTGTACTAGGCCTCTGCATCTCCTCAAACACATGCCCACGTCTCTAGTTAAGAACACTATAGATGCCACCAAGAGCCTGCTTAGGAGCCTGGATTTCTACCAGATAAACTGGCTCCAGAAGCCTTGGCTTGGTAGTCAGTTGAGAAGCATAAAAGACTATCCTTGCAGTAGGAATAATCTGACCACCTCTTCTGTGGATAGCATCAGCATGAAGAACATCACAGATTTCAAAGCAGATGCCCCTCATGTTCTCTTTAGCCAATGCTCCATCCTTTGAAGCCCATTGGAATCCAGCAACAAATGAGTCCTTGATTTTATTCAGGTACTGCACTCCCTTGCACATATCGACAACCATGTTTGGTCCAGAGGTCTCAGGTCCAAAACACTAGATTTTCTTGGCAAGATCCTTGTCCCAACCATACTCTTCACATAAGATTTTAGAACGAACTTTAGGGTCATCCCTTGGTCCAATCTTGCCTTCATCAATTGCCTCCGCAAGTCCTTCCTCCATGGGTCTGGCTTCCATGTATAGACGGTTGTGCTTGTCTAGTGACTTGCTCATCACAGTACGACAAGATCTCTTTAAGACAGTCTCACTGAAAGACACAATAGGTTGAGATTGAATAATCTGAGCTCCACCCATGAAATCTTCTTGCAAGTCTTTCGAACAGATCTCAAGGTGAAGTTCCCTTGCACCAGCAATGATGTGCTCACTTAACTCCTCAATAGTACAAACAACCATAGGATCTGACTTTGCCAACTGCTTAAGACCTTCAACAAGCTCGGGAAGATCAGATGCAACCTTGCACTGAACAGCAACACAAACCACAGGGGAGACAGAAAACTTCATAGCTCGGATGGGTGGGCATCTACTTCCTTCTCATTTGTTAATGTGGCATTCTTGGTAATAAATTGATCTAAACCAATTATTGCAACTGTGTTGCCGCAGGTCACGTCCTCAATAGTTTCCTGCTTCTTTCCCATCCAAATCACAGTTCTTTGCATGCTCTTGACATACAAGTCTTTCTTCTCTTGAGGGACATAATTTGGTCCCATAATTCTCACATTCAAACTAGTAGAGACCTTACTAGAGAAGACACGACCAAAAGAGTAAAAACTACCCTTATTAGATGCGAGAATCATCTTTGAGACATAAAGCATAAGAGGTCCATCAGGATCACAGTTCCTGATTGCAGCAACAAAAGGATCATCAAGAGGACCGTCATACAAGTTCTCAACAAGATACTTTTGGGCTTTTGCGAGTGAGGGAAGATGGAGTATCATCACTTCCAATAATCCGTTACTTGCCGACAGCCAGGTTTGCATCACACGTTTCATTAAAGGTTTACCTATCAGATCTTTCTCGTTAGATTTCTTGGTCACACCAAGTTTTTGCAACATAGGCCACAACTTATCCTTTTGATCATTCATACAGGTGTTGATTATCTGTTTGATGGGCTCATAACAGAACTGAACAAACCCACACTTACAAGTAGCTAGGAGAACTAGTATTCTTGGTTGTCCATTTCTTAGTGGCTAGATCAAAGAAGTTCTTGCCCAAAGCTTTTCCATCATTTTTGCCTCGTTAACTCCGAATTTTGAAGCATACATGTTTGCAAAGTTGGTCAAAGTGAAAGCCCACCCATGCAAACTGGCTGAAAAAGCAACTGTTCCTTTTTTTGGGTAAACTTGGACATCACTGAGGAGCGGATCTTCATATGTTGCCATGATCACATTAGCATTCTCAATAACCCTCTAAAATGTCAGGTAAGCCTCCTCACCATCCACGTGGAGCTCAAGGAAGTATATGTCCATCTTATTAATGGTCAGAACAGGGATAATACTTTCTCCTAGGACTTGTCGAAGCACAGTTTTAGTCTAGACGCATACGCCCTCAATGCAATCCACCACCACTAGCACTCTATCACTAATGCGAAGCACAGTTGTGACATCAGATGAGAATTCCATGTGCCCAAGAGAGTCAATCAGATTTATGAGGTATTCATTCCCTTACCGCTCTCCTTTGTAGCTCTTGAGCGAATCATCAGTCATCTCATAGTAGAGGGAGATACCAGTAGACTTGATTGTGACACCTCACTCAGCTTCATCTGCACGGGTATCAATCATTCTAACTTCACTTGCCACTTTTTGGACAATAATACCAACAGCAGCCACAAGAGAATCGGTGAGAGTTGACTTTCCTGCATTTGGAAAGCCAGACACTTCAGAATAAAAAATTAAAGTAACTATATAAAATGAAATATTGAAAGAAATGTCCATGGAACCTTCATTATCAAATATCAAAGGAAATTCTATAAGACTCATGCAAGTTAAAACTGTCATACTATACTGTTGAATAAACAACAAAACACAATTATGTCTTCCCCCCAAGAAGATAACCAGAAGCAGCATCATAATGATAATCTGGAAATCTATCATAAAGACAACCAGAACATAAGACTGTCGATATGAGTCCATACCGTGATCAACATGAGCAATAACAGACATATTACTGATATTGTGCTTAAGGTCGATAATACGATGAAGCTTGTCAGCTGTAAACATCACTTGCACATAACGGTATGAAAAATTCTCAATTCAATATATGCACAACCAATGACAACTCAAAAGCGTGAAATATCAGAATCAATGTTGTTTAACTTACCATCTTGACCTGTCTTTATTTCCCGTTAAAAAATGAGTCGGTTTAGGTTGAACCTTTATAAGGCTACAAAAACACATAAACAAAATATTTAGCTATAGTATTTGTTACATCCGAAAATGCGACCACGCAGTGCCAAATCGAAATCAGAATTAAAAGTGGTAGAGTCGCCACCAAAATTTTAAAAATTTTTATTTAAAAGGTAAAACTTTGAAAAAAAAATTTTATATAAAAAAAACAAAAAATGGTCTGCGAATCAAAAAATAGGTTCAAGAGTTGATTGTGAGTGGAAAAAGTATTAGGTACCCCACAACACCCGTTGCTAAGAACAGTTATCATATGTTAGTTGTGTAAAATCAATATGGCCTTTAATTTATTTTGATTCTCCCTAACAAATCACATGCAATATAAGAAATAGAAATAAATGAAATGAAATTAAAAATAAAAAAGGAAGAAAGAAATTAAAGAAACAAAATTAGAAAAATAAAAGAAAAGAAAAGAAATTAAGAAAATAAAAATTGAAAAAAAAAATTATTTACAAGGGCGGACTTGACCTAGGATGAGAGCTTAGGGCCTACGTACCTTTTGAGAGGGATCAAAGTGCACGTAGTTCAAACTAGTTGAAAATTGTTTTTGTTGGTGATTGTTTAGTTTTGTTCTTTGTTTTATTATTATTATTATTATTTTTAATTTGTTAATTTGTTATTATTTTTTTGGTGAAAAGATAAAGAAAATAACAATTACTTTTCCTTTTAACAAATAAAATGAAATTAGAATTGGTTGATGTGTTTTAATTTGCTAAAGGTAAAGTTAATTTTACTTCTTTACTTTTTCTTACATTTTCAATTTTTCCCCTATTTTTTCATTCATTTTTTGTTTTTCATTTTTCCTCTTTTTTTTTTTAATTTACTATTCTTGTTTTGTTTTGTTTTATTATTATTATTATTTTCTTTTTGGTTTTGTTTTTGTTTTCATAAGTTTTTTTTAATTTTTGTTTTGTTTTGATTATGTTTTGGTTTGTGTTTCAATTTGCAAAGCCTAAATTACTCCCATGTCTCAACCCTTTCTTCCATTTTGATCTTTTGATTTTTATTATATATTTTTTTGATTTTTTTTGAAAAGGTTCCCTTGTTTCTTTGTTTCCTTTTGTGGTTTTTTTTTAAAAAGCATTCTTCTAAGAAAAACTATATATATTTTTTTAAAACTTCATTTGGCTTTTTTTTTTTCTTTTAAGCAAAATTAATTAGATAGGGCCATTGGAACCCCCAAACTTGCAAATAAATAAATAAATAAAACCAAAGAGTGCTAAGGAGACTTATTGTCACACATGACACCGGGATTCGTTCCTATGTGTCCGAAGGGATGCAAGATCCCACACGACAATTCTATTAAAGAAAAAGAAATAAATAATTAAAAATATTAAAAATATTTTACAAACTGTGGTAAGTAGTGATTGTGTGTGGTTTTGTACAAGCAATAGGGTCATTTGAGGCACATTTTGTATCACATTTGCAGTGCATAAAGAAATAAGATTTTCTCCTAACCAAGTTGAGCCCAAGTTGTGTCCCTCAACTTCCTTCGTATATCAGCTCCAAGATGCAAACCACCAAGTAATGAGCCTCACAAAAAAAAACAAACAAACAAAAGACACATTAACTCTCGTAAAGGCAAATCATTAAATAGCGAATGCCTAAAAAAACAAAATGAGTGCGTAGAAGAGGATTTCTAGAAACTCTTATGATTGTATGAAGTACTTCTGTCCAACAAAAATTATAACAATTAATTCTCAGCCGAAGAGACTCCATCATTTTGTTCTTGTTTCAACTTAGAATTCCAGAGGGTTGTGCAAAACAAGAAACTCATTCTCACGCCTTATTGACAAAACCAGTTGACTGATCATGCAACAATCCATCAAACAGAATTTGAAGCAAACTAAAATCTCCACTTTCAGGCAAAACTTAGACTCCCTAAACCAACTTACAACTTTCATACTAAGTATGTCTTTTCATTGAACTTCACTCACATTCCTATATATTTCCAGTTTAACGCAAGCTATCCTCGATTCAGATTTTTACCAAATAGAAATGCAAAGACCAATTCAGTAATATATTCAATATTTAAAGGCCTCAGCAACGAATCACTTAATCAGGGTTCAATAATCAACCAATTATCAAACCAAGATCATGCCTCATCGAGTATATTAACCTCCAACATATATTCACATATTAACACCTTCATGATCCTAATCACTTCAATTTAGCAGAATAGAGAGCACAAGCCCCTATCAGGTCTAGAAACCCAGATCCCCCTTTATGACTTGTAACACAGGTGTAACAACATAATTTTGGGGCAATATCATGTAAACATTCAAATCTAGAGTCATATTCCACATTCCAACAAAGCCCTTGATGGAACCCATCCAGATCACGTTCTAAAGTACAAATTCAAAACAACCATACTTAAAATCCAATACTGAGAAGGAAGACAACCCCTGAAGCCATTAACTAAAATCTAAACCCTGATCTTAAACAATCAAAAATAGTATCCACACACTAATCAAATGAGAACAGGGATGATAAGAAAACACAGAAATTATAAACCAAATAACCCTTAACAACAGCAGCGAACTTAATCACAGATGGAGATGCAACAGAAGTGATATTCCCACACCAGCACAAAGAAAAAAATGCAAGAACTAAAAAAAATTAAGCAACCCACAGCAGCAGAAGCAAACTAATCAGATTCAATCCACAAAGTATTCTAGCTATGCATCAATACCTATAATGAGGAATCAAAATCAATGAGTTCCGATAACTAGCTGAAAGGAGTGCAGGTTACCTCTTAGGCTTAACTTGCCTCCTTCTCAGCTACTCTCGCATCTCTTCCTCTCCTTCGCTTCAAAACCAAATCCTCTCTCTTGGTCTTCTTCTCTGCTTCCTTCTGTCTCAGTCCATCTCTCACTTTCAGCCTCTCTCCCGAATCTCTTCTTTCAATTTCTCCCTCTCGCTTCCTTTCTCGTTCTATCCCTCAATTTTTCAGTCCCTTTTTCAATCTCCGAATCCTCTCTTTCTATTTCCCAATCTCTACTCCTTCTTTTGGATTCAGAAAAATCTCCCCTTCTATTTTCTTTTCCCCTCTCTCTGAAAACTAATTTTCTCCAGAACGCCTTCAAAACTCTCCCCCCTGTCTCTTGAATCTTTTGCTCCCTTAAATCAGAAATTTTCGCTTCTCCTCCCTCAATCCCAGAACCGTTTTCCACAGAACCCCAGAAATGCGTCCCTTTCATCTCCAGAGTTATGCACCTGCTGCTCTTCCTTTTCTGCCCTATATAGTCTCCATCGTGCTCTCTCTCTTCTGCCTCGTTTGGTCTGTATTTTCTTCGCTAGTGGCAGAGACAAAAGTGTGAAAGGGAAGGGCTGGGTCAAAACACAGGGTTCTTGCGTTTTGAACCCTTTTTTTTACATTTTATTATATTTTTTTCTTTATTTATCTCTTTTGGGTCTTTGAGTTAATGGACCAGACTTAGAAAGATTGGGCTGCAAGTTTTTTTTGGATTTGGGCCATTTTTCTTTTAATTTATTAGCTTGAAAGCTTTCTTTTTCTTCTCTCTCTTTTTTAATTTCTTTTCTCTCTCTTTTTCTTATCTTTAATTTTTAATCTCTCTTTTTTGTTTTGGTTTTGTTTTCATTTTTTTACCTATCATTGTTTCACCTATTAATATTGTTATTATTATCACCTTGCGTTTTAATTTTTTTTTCTCTCTTTTTTTTTTTTTGTTTTTGTTTTGTTCTTTCATTTCTATTTTTTTTTAACTTTTCATATTTTTTCTTTTTTGTTATTTGGGCTTTAGGAATTTGAGAGAAAAGAAGGCTAATACTTTTTTTAATGACTTTTCTTTATTATTTTATTTTTTTCATATTTTTTGCTAATTTGCTTTTATTATTATTTTTTTAGTTTGTCTGGATAAAATACGGTATTCAAAGTTGCTCCTCTTTACTTGTTTCTTGGGCAAGGAAATTGAAAATGTAATTTTTGATATTTTACATAAGAAACAAGTAAAGATAAGAGCACGTATTTTGTTTGAGCTGATTTGATTGCCTCTTATCAATTAAACAATAAAGAAAAAGTAAGAGCGACCCAAACAAAATGTGGTGTTTATAGGTTGCCCCTCTTTACTTATTCTTTAAGCAAGGAGATCGAAAGTGTAATTTTTGATATCCTTAGCTTAAGAATAAGTAAAGATGAAAACACATATTTTGTTTGGGGAGCTAACAGATCAAGGGGAATTAACTTACCTGGAAGTGCAATTCTGTTCTGGTGCAGGACTTCGGGTGCCTGTTCTGGTGCAAGACTTCGTATGCCTGTTCTGTGGCAGGGTTTCGAAAGGGGTGCCTGTTCTGGAGCAAGACTTTGGTGCCTATTCTACATAGGACTTTATGGTGCCTGTTCTGGAGCAGGACTTTGGGTTTCCTATTCTGAAGTAAGACTTTGGGTTGCCTGTTCTGGAGCCGAACTTTGAAAGGGATGCCTATTCTGAAGCAGAACTTTAGTACCTATTATGTGTAGGACTTTGCGGTGCCTGTTCTGGAGTAGGACTTTGGGTTGCTTGTTCTGAAGCAGAACTTCATGTGCCTGTTCTAGAGCAGGGCTTTGAAAGGGGTGCTTGTTCTGGAGCAGGACTTCGAGTTGCTTGTTCTGAAGCAGGACTTTAAAAGGGATGCCTATTCTGGAGCAGGACTTTGAAAGGGATGCCTGTTCTGGAGCAAGACTTTGGTGCCTATTCTGTGTAGGACTTCGTGGTGCCTGTTTTGGAGCAGGACTTGGGTGCCTATTCTGTGCAAGGCTTAAAGGTGCTTGTTCTGTACAGGACTTGGGTGCCTGTTCTAGAGCAAGACTTTAGTTGCCTATTCTGTGTAGGACTTTGTAGTGCTTATTCTGTATAGGGCTTAGGGGGTGCTTGGCCTATGTAAGGCTTTAGAATGGTGCCTGGCCTGTGCAGGGCTTTAAAAGAGTGCCTGACCTATGCAAGGCTTTAAGGGTGCCTGGCCTATACAGGGTTTTGAGGGATGCCTGGCCTGTGCAGAGCTTTAGAAGGGTGGCTGACCTATGCAGGGCTTTAAGGGTGCTTAGCCTGTGCAGGGCTTTAGAAGGATACCTGGCCTATACAGAGCTTTGAGGGGTGCTTGGCCTGTGCAGGGCTTTAGAAGGGTGCCTGACCTATGCAGGGTTTTAAAGGTGCCTGGCCTGTGCAGGGCTTTAGAAGGGTACCTGGCCTGTTTAAAAGGGTGTCTGGCCTATGCAGGGCTTTTAAAAGGGTGCCTAGCCTGTGTAGGGCTTTAAGGTGCCTGGCCTATGTAGGGTTTTGAGGGTGCCTGGCCTGTGTAGGGCTTTAAAAGAGTATCTTTTTTTGGTGAATTTTTCTAAATTTAAAACGTTTACTTCATTTATCTAAGTTTTATGCAAGGTAATGCACCTATATGAAATATGCAATGCATGCAATATGCTTGACTTTTGAGCTTAACAACTCAATTTTGCCTTAATATGAATCAAGGTCATTGTAAATGTTAGAAGTATGAAGTATGTGGGATATTACAATTTATGAAATGCACATTTTTTGTTTTTTCTTTGCCCCAATATGAATTTGAGGTCTACATAATGAAAGCATATGTAGGATGTGTGAAGCATATAAGATGCTTTATAACATGCAAAATGCTTGTTTTGCTTGCCCTAATATGAGTTCAGGGTTCATATAATATATATATGTATGAGATGCAAAAAGTATATGTGATATTTTGTTTCATGAGATGCAAATGTTTGCTTTTGCCTTGCCCCATTGTGAACCAATATGCATGAAAGATGCTTTATGCCAAATTTTATTTCTTTTTCATTTTTGCTTGTCCCACTGTAAACTGGGATTATGTGATGTATGCGAGTATGAGATGCATGATGCATATGAGATGTTGTAATTTATGGGATGTACATTTTTTGAATTTTTTAGTTTAAAAATTTTTTATTTTTAAGATATGCACAATTTATACAAACAAAGTTAACTCCAAATGGAGAGAAAGATGGGGATATTATCTTTAAACATCCTTAAATTGATTTTAGATTTTGAAAACCCCATTTCTTAATGCAAATAAGATTACCTCAAAGAAAGAAGGAAGAGAAGGAGCATCATTTCTAAATGTTTTTAGATTGATTTTGAATTTTAAACCCTTTATTTTTTTGTTTTGATTTATGCAAACAAAATCATATCAAATGAAAAAAGAAAGAGAAGGGGCATTATTTCTAAATGTCCTTAAACCGATTTTGAATTTTGGACCTTTTGTTTTTTTGGGAAAATGAATTGATGAGAAATAATATGATCTTTTTAGTTTTTTTTTTAATGAATTGATGAGACTAAATGTGATCCTTTTTTTTTTTTAGTTTTTTTTTTCTTATCAATTTGACTTGAAAGAAAAAAAAAATACTCCATCTATGCACAAATTCAATACAAGCATGTGATGCATGAAAAATCTCAAAGTTTGTCAAAATATATGATTTTTGGCCATTTATATTTGAAAAAAATTTCTCACACTAGCTCTTCGCTTGCCCTGGTGAGAAAAATTGGACTTTTAATTATCCTACCAAATTTGCCTTTTGTTGTTTGGATGAAGGAATTTATTAATGGCTTTTGGCTAGCTAAAAATGCCCTTAAATGAGTATCCTAAACTAAGAAAACCCTAGACTCTTGCTTTAACTCATTTCTAAATAATTTTCTTCAAGTGATTTGTTTGCCATCAACCTTGGACTATTAACTTGATAAGGTAATCTCCTCTCGTCAACTCTTTATGGTTAATGCTTGAAAAGTCAATAAGTTAAATCTACACTCACTTTATTTAACAATATCAATGCAGTCATAGATTAAGGGATACAAATACCTGAGCTTAAGACAGAAAATAGTCCTTAACATTAGAGGGATGTAAGGGCTAATGAAGAATGGAGTCATGTAAAATGTTTTGGGAGTGGTGAAATGGAATAGACAATGGCCTGACATAATGTAATAGAATGGGAAGATGCCCTAGTTCTACATTTGAAGTATTTTCCTTTGAACAATAGAGAAGTGAAATGCTGAGGATATGGATATGATAGGATAGAGAGAAGCTTTACTTCTGGATTTAAACTCCTTTCGAAAAAAATAATGAATGTAGTTAAAAGAATTTGCTTTGAATCATTCTTTTTACCCCAATTTCAATTATTCTAGTTTTTTTTTAATTATTCTTTTTTTAGAAAACCTGCCCTATTATTTTCAAGCAAGCTAAACCTCAACAAGGACTTTTGATGCTTGTAGTGTGGCCTTAGTAAATAGGTTTATGAAATAAAAGATATCAGGTTCAAGAATTAACATGTCCCCATCAAGTCTCTTATTGGTCTTCTTCTCCCATTGCTTTAACAAAACTTTATACTTGAAATTCACTTAGCAAGAAAGGATGTCTTAGGACTGTAATGGGATCTAATGGATAAGAAAGTAGCTGAAGATAGAAAGGTGAAAAGGCCCAAATATTCATATGAACTTGTAATGAGAAAATTGCTTTAGTGATTATGCAATCTTGACAATATTTATTAGGCTTGAGCTTTCCCTTTAAAGGATCCTTTTTTTTTTTTCAATTCTCTTTCTGCCTAATCCCCTTTAAAGGATTTTTCTCTTTTGACTTTTTGTGCAATGTAAAACCCTCCTTTGAGGTGAAGTTCCATTTTGGAAGCTATTGCTTTTTCACATTTTATCTTGAAAGAGATTGCTAATTGAGCATTTTTTCCTATAATTTTTCTTTTGCTTCTCCAATTTCTTTCCTTTTTTCATTTAATTTTTTTTTTCTTAGAAGAAATCTATTATGGTGCCAAAATTGCTTTTCTTTATATCGAATTCTCATTGCTTCCCGAATTCGATTCATGTTCGATATTTGAAGAATTTTTTATAAGGCCTAAAGTGGTTAACAACGGTTAAGAAGTATTTGGATAATTGAAAGAACTTGACTCTTTCTTGATATTTGAATTATCAACATAAAAATCTATTAAAGACTTCCTATCCCAAATGTTTCATGGTTAGGGTGAAGGAAATGAACATCACTCTTGGCTCAATTGAGGTGACTAGAGATTACTCTTTTGTATTTGGGAAGACAAAGAATGCCTTGTATCCTAGACATAGTTTTCTTGTGGGACATGCATTGGTATCTCTGATTTGGTTTTTTTTTGGGTAATTGAATTTAAGGCATATAATTAGTCTTAGATTTAACTCTTCTCCACATCAATTAGATCTTTTCATAAGGAGATCTAGACATTATTATTTTTGGGTTTTTGGTTATTTAGGAAAGACATGCAAAGAAAGAGGTTTTGTCAACATGACTAATGAAATGGGAGGATGCACAGAAGGGGAGAATAGGAACATATGACCATCGGATTGACAAAATAAAATAGGGTCCAATGGAAAGAATTAACTTCTATTAGCTTTAGATTTTAGCTATACAAAAAGATATTGACCAAACAAGCATTAACTGATTATAATATGATAAACAATTTCTTTGAGGGCTCAATCACCACTAAATCCTCATGAAGTCCTATTTCCCATGTCCTTCTATACCTTGTTCATAAAGAGATTGCAACTTTCCTCTTTTTTTCTTAGAGTGCCCCATTGCCTTAGGATTAAGTTAATAATTTTTTGGACAATGCTATTTTGGGTGTGGAGGTTAAAGGCCAATGAATGAGGCATCTTACTTTTGTTAAAGCTACTCACGTGAAAGTTAGGCAAATGGCTCGCGTCATAATTCAAATGGTTTGGGGTGCTTTGCATGGTCGAGTTTGGTAGGTACTGATGAGTTTGGAGATAGATGGTTCAAATTTCTTTGAAGTGGATAGGATGGTGGTAGGAAATAGTCGTAAATTGAAGGATATGGTGGTATGGAATGTTAAGAAGTAATAAGCAACTCTATCAACACCTTTAACCACTTCCTTTTGCCGAATCAATTAGCACCTTGTCAATTCTTGCCCCTCTATACCTCAATTTCACATTTTAGCTATTCATGAGTACATCTTTCTTTCTTTTTTCTTTTTTAGATTTTGTTTGAATGGATCTTTCTATTGCAAAAGGCCAAAAATCTCATATTTTACAAATTTTAAGAATGCCTTATGACTATACACGAATGCAATCTTATTAGGTTGTCTGACCTATGAATTGATGGGTGTATTTAGTACAAGAGTCTTTCAGAGTCAGGGATTTTTATTTCTTTTTAGGAATCTGTTGCCTCTATAAGGTATATTAGAACTAAAAATTGACTTAAGAAAAAAAACTAAGCTTTTCCCATTTACATTTATGGTGACCATTTTTATCATTGAACCTTTATTCTCCTCAAGTGTTTATTGCACACAGGGATGAACAAAGTTGGCAAATCATCCTAAGGGAATACGCTAAATTCCACATAAATGCTATCTAGGGAAAAGTCTAGCCAATCTGGATTTCTTTTGACAACTTATGGGGTCATTTCAAATCCTTCAACTTGCTTTAGGATTTTATTGTTTTTCCATAAAGGATAAAGTTAACAGTATCGTTCAGCATCAAATTGAACTCTTAGCCATCTCAACCCTTGTAATCGATTTGGCCCTTTCTTATTTTGGAATTGAGCATATGGTATTGTGTCAAAACTTGCTATCTTTGTATAGGTCACCTAAGATTAGCTTCTTTGATTAATCAGTAGAGTATTAGTTGTTATTCTCTCACGTTTCTCTAAGAGTTTATTGATCCATAGAAAGTTATGGCTAATTGCTCCACTTAAGAAGGGATGGTCCCTTCATAGTTAATGCTTAGAATTTTGGCTTCAATAATATTTAATACCAATAAGCCAATCTAATGATCTGCTGATATTGTATACGTACTAATACATCATTGAGAACCATATTCTAGTATAAAAGGGGAAGAAAACTTTACTCTTTCTTGAGAAACTTATTGTTTTATTGGAGAAAAAATAGTTAACAATCAAACCGAGAGAAATATGGCTTTTCCACATGATTGATGCCCTTAAAAAATGATTCCAATTTCTAACTAAGACATGATATTCATTTATTGATGTGGCGAAACTTGTGAATATTATGATTTCTCATAATTTTGAAGGAAAAAAATAACTTTTTCTTTCTCTTTTTTTTTTAATGAGAAATTTATCATTTTGTGGAGATGAAAATTTTAAATTGAATTTCTTTTTTAGAAATAAAACTAAATTGTACATTAGTTATTATTTTATTTTACTTTTTTCCCTTTTTTAATTATATAGGAAGAAAATAAATGGGAGTAAATGTTTCCCTTTTAAGGGATTATGATGAATGTGGTTATGGCTTCTTCAGGATTGGAAACCCACCGAGAAAGGGTTGGTTTGGCTAATGTGAACTTTCATCATGGTTAGTGCATGTCTAATTATGCCATGACAGCCCATTAACTACTCTAGTAAATAGTGGTGATGTGTCACTTTTCCCATAGATATCATTGGATGCACGGACTTGATGAATAAACAATTAAAACACCCTCCTTTGTCCTAATATGGGTAGATCCTAGGTTGTGATCACTGGAGCCTAACTCTAACTATTTAGGAGGCATTTATGACTTGACTATCAGTGCAAATTTCCCAGGTAGATCTATGACTCCTAAACATTGGTCCCTAAATTGCCCCCACTATGAGGTGAAGATCTCACTATATAAATTTGATCTTGAGAGGAAAAAGATCCTACATAAGTCAAACCTATATAACAAGACACAATTTAGGCGAGATCTTCATGATAGCCTCAGAAAGTACAAGGCTTCACAGAGAAATCAGTATAAACCTCTACTAACCTAGGGAGCACTCAGACCCAGGTATAGGACCCATAATGTGTGTGATATGTTTGTGTTATAGTGGTGGGTGTGAGGAGAGCGTTTATCTCTTCATCCTATAGGCTACCCAACCCTCATCTGCTAAGCAGATTGGTAGGACAAAAAGTAAAAAAGTATATACACAGATATACACAAAAGAAGTAAAAGATATATAAACATAGTCATCTATCCTAAGGTTTTATTCCACATGTTATCTATCCTAACGCATGTTATATATACAATCAATAAAATAAAACAGATGAAGCAAGCATGTGAATGGCATATCATCTACTCTAAACATGTGGGGCAAACAATAAACAGAAGGGAGAACCAAAATAAAGGAAGGCCATAATATATTGCATGACTAGCTTAAAGTTGGGCTTGACTCTCAAACTATTCCCAGTAGAGTCGCCATACTGTCACACTTGAAAATGCGACCACGCGGCGCCAAGTCGAAATCAAAATTAAAAGTCGTAGAGTCGCCACCAAAATTTTAAAAATTTTTATTTAAAAGGTAAAACTTTGGAAAAACCTTTTTATATAAATAAAAAACAAAAAATGGTCTACGAACCAGAAAATGGGTTTGAGAGTCGATTGTGAGTGGGGAAGGTGTTAGACACCCCACAACACCTGTTGCTAAGAACGGTTACCCTAAGTTAGTTGTGTAAAATCAATATGGCCTTTAATTTATTTTGATTCTCCCTAACAAATCGCATGCAATATAAGAAATAGAAATAAAGGAAATGAAATTGAAAATAAAAAAGGAAGAAAGAAATTAAAGAAACAAAATTAGAAAAAATAAAATAAAATAAAAGAAATTAAGAAAATAAAAATTGAAAAAAAAAATTTGTTTACAAGGGCAGACTTCACCTATAATGAAAGTCTAGGGCTTACGTACCCTTTGAGAGGGATCAAAGTCCATGTAGTTCGAACCAGTTGAAAATTATTTTTGTTGGTGTTTGTTTAGTTTTGTTCTTTGTTTTATTATTATTATTATTATTTTTAATTTGTTAATTTGTTATTGTCTTTTGGTGAAAAGATAAAGAAAATAACAATTACTTTTCCCTTTAACAAATAAAATGAAATTAGAATTGGTTGATGTGTTTTGATTTGCTAAAGGTAAAGTTAATTTTACCTTCTTTACTTTTTCTCACATTTTCAATTTTTCCTCTATTTTTTCATTCATTTTTTGTTTTTCATTTTTCCTCTTTTTTTTAAAATTTACTATTCTTGTTTTGTTTTTTTTTTATTATTTTCTTTTTGGTTTTGTTTTTGTTTTCATAAGTTTTTATTAATTTTTGTTTTGTTTTGTTTTTGATTATGTTTCGATTATGTTTTGGTTTGTGTTTCAATTTGTAAAGCCTAAATTACTCCCACGTCTCAACCATTTCTTCCATTTTGATCTTTTGATTTTTATTATATATTTTTTTGATTTTTTTTAAAAGGTTTCCTTGTTTCTTTGTTTCTTTTTTTTGTTTTTTTTTAAAAAAGCATTCTTCTAGGGAAAACTATATATATATATATATATATATATATATATATTTAAAACTTCATTTGGCTTTTTTTTTCTTTTAGGTAAAATTAATTAGATAGGGCTATTGGAACCCCCAAACTTGCAAATAAGTAGTGATTGTGTGTGGTTTTGTACAAGCAATAGGGTCATTTGAGGCACATTTTGTATCTCATCTGCAGTGCATAAAGAAATAAGATTTTCTCTTAACCAAGTTGAGCCTAAGTTGTGTCCCTCAGCTTCCTTTGTATATCAGCTCCAAGATGTGAACCACCAAGTAATGAGCCTCACACAGAAAAAATAAAAAATAAAAACAAAAGCATATTAACTCCCGCAAAGGCAAATCATTAAATAACGAATGCCTAAAAAAACAAAATAAGTGTGTAGAAGGGGATTTTTAGAAACTCTTATGATTGTATGAAGTACTTCTGCCCAACAAAAATTATAACAATTAATTCTCAGCCGAAGAGACTCCATCATTTTGTTCTTGTTTCAACTTAGAATTCCAGAGGGTTGTGCAAAACAAGAAACCCATTCTCACGCCTTATTGACAAAACTAGCTGAATGATCATGCAACAATCCATCAAACAGAATTTAAAGCAAACTAAAATCTCCACTTTCAGGCAAAACTTAGACTCCCTAAACTAACTTACAACTTTCATACTAAGTATGTCTTTTCATTGAAATTCACTCACATTCCTATATATTTCTAGTTTAACGCAAGCTATCCTCGATTCAAATTTTTACCAAACAAAAATGCAAAGACCAATTCAATAATATATTCAACATTTAAAGGCCTCAGCAACGAATCACTTAATCAGGGTTCAATAATCATCCAATTATCAAACCAAGATCATGCCTCACCGAGTATATTAACCTCCAACACATATTCACATATTAACACCTTCATGATCCTAATCACTTCAATTTAGTAGAATAGAGAGCATAAGCCCCTATCAGGTCTAGAAACCCAGATCCCCCTGTGTGACTTGTAACACAGGTGTAACAACATAATTTTGGGGCAATATCATGTAAACATTCAAATCCAGAGTCATATTCCACATTCCAACAAAGCCCTTGATGGAGTCCATCCAGATCACGCTCTAAAGTACAAATTCAGAACAACCATACTTAAAATCCAACACTAGAAGGAAAACAACCCCTGAAGCCATTAACTAAAATCTAAACCCTGATCTTAAATAATCAAAAATAGTATCCACACACTAATCGAATGAGAACAAGGATGATAAGAAAACACAGAAATTATAAACCAAATAACCCTTAACAACAACAGCGAACTTAATCACAAATGGAGATGCAATAGAAGTGATATTCCCACACCAGCATAAAGAAAAAATACAAGAACTAAAAAAAATTAAGCAACCCACAGCAGCAGAAGAAAACTAATCAGATTCAATCCATAGAGTATTCGAGCTACGCATCAATACCTATAATGAGGAATCAAAATCAATGAGTTCCGATAACTAGTCGAAAGGTGCGCAAGTTACCTCTTAGGCTTAACTTGCCTCCTTCTTAGCTACTCGCGCATCTCTTCCTCTCCTTCGCTTCAAAACCAAATCCTCTCTCTCGGTCTTCTTCTCTGCTTCCTTCTGTCTCAGCCCCTCTCTCGCTTTCGGCCTCTCTCCCGAATCTCTTCTTTCAATTTCTCCCTCTCGTTTTCTAGCTTCCTTTCTCGCTCTATCCCTCGATTTTTCGGTCCCCTTTTCAATCTCCGAATCCCATCTTTCTATTTCCCTATCTCCGCTCCCTCTTCTGGATTCAGAAAAATCTCCCCTTCTATTTTCTTTTCCCCTCTCTCTGAAAACTAATTTTCTCCAGAACGCCTTCAAAACTCTCACCCCATCTCTCGAATCACCTACTCCCTTAAATCAGAAATTTTCGCTTCTCCTTCCTCGATCCTAGAACCGTTTTCCACAGAACCCCAAAGACGCGTCCCTTTCGTCTCCAGAGCTGTGCGCCTGCTGCTCTTCCTTTTCTGCCCCGTATAGTCTCCATCGTGCTCTCTCTCCTCTACCCCGTTTGGTCTGTATTTTCTTCGCTGGTGGCAAAGACAAAAGTGTGAAAGGGAAGGGCTGGGTCAAAACGCAGGGTTCTTGCATTTTGAATCCCTTTTTTCTTTATATTTTATTATATTTTTTTCTTTATTTATTTCTTTTGGGTCTCTGAGTTAATGGACCAAACTTAGAAAGATTGGGTTACATCTCCTTTCGGGTCTCTGAGTTAATGGACCAGACCTAGAAAAATTGGGTTACAGGTTTTTTTTAAATTTGGGCAATTTTTCTTTTAATTTAATAGCTTGAAAGCTTTCTTTTTCTTCTCTCTCTTTCTTTTTTTTTATTTCTCTTTTTTAATTTCTTTTCTCTCCCTTTTTCAAAATTTTCCTCTCTTTTTCTTATCTTTAATTTTTAATCTCTCTTTTATGTTTTTATTTTTTTGTTTTGTTTTTGTTTTCATTTTTTTTACCTATTATTGTTTCACCTATTAATATTGTTATTATTATTACCTTGGGTTTTGGTTTTTTTCTTTTTTTTTTTTGTTTTTGTTTCGTTCTTTTTTTTTTTTTATTTTTTTTCAAACTTTTCATTTTTTTTTTTTTTGTTATTTGGACTTTAGGAATTTGAGAGAAAAGAAGGCTAATACTTTTTTAATGACTTTTCTTTATTAGTTTATTTTTTTCATATTTTTTGCTAATTTTCTTTTATTATCATTTTTTTAGTTTGTCTGGACAAAATACAGTGTTCACAAGATTAGATACCCTAAACACAGAAATATAAAAAATCTCAATCAAGTTAACTCTAGGGGGTAGAATCATTTTATATATATAAAACCTTTTTTTACTGTTTATTTTTATTTTTATACACCGTTCATAATATTCGTGAGTTTACTGTTTAGGATATAGGGTTTATTTTCATAATATCTTATTAGTTTGCTTTTCTTCTCGTAAGACTCAATTTTTTTTTTTTCTTTTTCCTTTGTGAAGCTCACAGAAAAAATTTGAATCCCCTAAATTTACAAAGGGCTATGCTAATTTATATATATATATATATATATAAGTTGTTGCGAGTGACACTATTCAAATAGCACTATTTAAATTGCACTGTTGCCTTTTTTTTTTTCTTTTGTAGATTATCTTTCTGTAAGACTTAAATTGTTTGCAAGTCCCACAAAAAAAATTGAAATTATTCATGCAACTGCCATTAAAAATAATAATAATAATAACAGCAATAGTTAAAAATTATCAAAAACGAATCACTTGGTTTGAATATTGATTGCACCTAACAAAGGAATCATGAAGGTTAAGCAAGTTCCATTCCTAAAGCAAAAACTCTTTCCATATGAGATAGTCTGTTTGCTTTACACGTGTTTGTTTCAAATCCTCTAAGCTTTCTAAGGATGGCACTATAAGGGCGCTATTCTCGGTCTGTAAATATACCAAGTACTGCTTGATCCAACCAACCAAAAAATAAAACCTTCAATTCAAATTACAAATTGACTTGCAACAGCAAGACCCAAAACAAGAATACTAGTCCAAGGCTGATGTATCTTTACCACATAAACCTATAATTAAACAAAGACTTATTTCATAAAACTTGGTATTACTACAACTGCTGGACAAGCGAACGAAATTAGAAATCAGGTGGATGGTGGACAGTTTAGAGAAGCAAGGACAGTGCGGTGCCCTTGTTCAGAGCGAAGAACGAAGCTATCTTGAGGTATACACTACATACCCTCGCATGAGGGCTTTTCTATAGCTTTGGGCAGGCTAGACCCACCTATGATCTGTAAGTTTCGAAAGTTAGGGTTGCATAAAAAATATTAAAAGTCGTGTTAAGAATGTTTTAAAGAATAATGAGTTTTTTTAATAATTAAATATTATTTTTTAAAAAATAGATGTTCTAATTAAAGTTGAATCTTAATTAGCCTTATTTTTAAATTTAAATAAAAAATACCCTTAAATAATCATTTATCTACCTCTATTTTTTTCTAGATATGCATTATCTAACTCCGTAATTTTTACTAAAAGATTTTTGAAGAACAAAAAAACATCAAAATTTTTTTTAAACTTTGAGTTACTTAAAAATATTTTTTAAAATTTTTAATTATAAAAATTAAATTCCTTATTTTGACTTTTAAAAAATAAACCTTTTTTTATTTAATTTACTTCTAGTGATATTAATTCTTTAGATAAATTCTAGGATGCATCAAATATATCTACATTCAACGTTTAAAATTTGAACAATATGTGAGACTCCTTACATGAAATAAATCATAATTGTTTAGTGTACGTTCATCTAATTTGTAGCCACGGTAAGCTTTCAATGTTACGTCATGTGCCCTGTAAACTTCCCATCATATTTCCTAACACGATCTTGTCAATTTAAAAAATTAAATAAATAAAACAAAGTAAATCAAACCAAAAGGGGAAAAAAAATTCACCATCGTGCCTGAACTTTAGGAGCGTTTACTGTTTCGCAAAAAATCACATATCTGAACTTCCACATTTAGGAAGCAAATATATGGGGTGTAATTACAAAAGATGGAAAAATAGAGAAAATAGATGAAAAAAAATCTCATCTACGCTAATATTATTTTGCGTCATTCTAACTTATTGCACATAATATAATGTCATAAAAAAATTTAGGGACGAAATCAATCTGAATTCTCTGTAGTTCTCTTAAAATTGGCATTGTAAATTGATGTCGTGTAATTAAAAAAAGAAAAATAGATTAAAGAGCATAGAATCTAACAGCTTTTAAAATTAAAATTTTTTAAAAAATTTAATATTAAAATTTTTTAAATTTTTATTCTTTTAACTGCACCCCCAACGATATATCTATTCATTATCACTTTTAGCAAAACCTGTCTAAGCTATCATTTGCAAAATCACAATAACTATTAGGGTGTTCAAAATTGATCCAAACCAAACCAAATTGATAAAAATTAACTAAATCGATTGAAAAATACTAAAATCAGTTTTGAATATTATAAAATTAATCAGTTTGGTTCAATTCTCTGTTCTATCAAATTCGGTACCAAACCAAACTAATTTTTTTTATTATATTAACTAAATTCAAATCATGTATAAATATTTTATCAATAAAAAAATAGTGATATTTTTTTTTACTTTATTTATATTTAAATGAGTTTATTAAATAAGTTATTTTAGAAATGTTATTATTTTATTATCTTTATATATGATATTCAATTACAATTGTAGACTAATTAAACATAATTATGAGAAATTTTTTTTAAAAAAAATTATATATAATAATTAATTGTTTCAACATTATTATTGGTTAGAATGTTAAGAAATGCATTACATTAAAAGTCAAATTTTATATATTATAAGAAACAAAATTTTTAAAAAAATCAAGTCACTTTTATGCAAAAAAAAAACCTAAAAAAAACAGACCAAGCAAAACCAAACTGAACAAAAAATCGAACTAAACCGATTAGAAGTTGAAACCAACAAAGTCCTAGAAAATGTTAAACTGACAACCTCGATTCAAAACTGAACCAAATCGAACTTATGAACTTCCTTAGTAGCCACCATGGGAGAAACAATAAAAGACTAGATTTTGCACGATTGTGACTTTTTTCCTTTTCTTTTCTTTTCATTTTTTATTTTTCTTATTTTTAAATTGCTGGCATTGGAGATTGTAATCGATAGTTTGACAAGGCAAATCTTTTAGCAGTTGGAACTTGGAAGTTTAACATGATAAGAGAAAGTGGCTTGTTTACCATAGAGTAATAATAGAATGTTGAAATTTTTGGAGAGATATAGGTAAAACAGTATTAGGTAATAAATTTTCTGTATTAAGAATGGTGACATCTGAATTATATGCATATAATATTTTTTTAAAAATATTTTAAATTAATTTTGATAAATATTTTTTAATAAATATTTTAAATGAAAATTTGAATTATTTCAATCTGAATTCTCATTAAATTTTTATTAAATAATTTTTTATTAATATAATAAATAATTTTATTATATTTTAAGTTAATAGAATAATTTAATATTTTTTATTAAATATTTATTTTATTAAAATTTTTATTAAATATTAGTTTGATTAAATATTTGTTTCATTAAATTAACTTAATAATTGTTTAATTAAATGAACATAATATTTTACTAGTATTTTTTTGAAATTTTAATTTTATTTAATATTTTTTAATATAAGAAAAATTAAATAGAAAACAACAATTATTTTTAAAAAAATTAAACTGACAACAATAATAAGTAAATTATGTAAAATTTGATAAAAAATTAAATCACTATAAATATTATAAATATATTTATAATAAATGACTTCTTGTATCATAATAAGGTCTTTTCCTTTCATGCCGTAATAATTGTTGCCTTGATTGCTTTGGACCTTGTTGCTCTTGTATTGTGAGATTCGTGTTTAAATCTATGAATGTGAATTGAGTTAAAGGAACGATTTATGCAACGTTATAAATCCTGATTACGATGATCCTCCAAATTTAAAAGAGCAACTAGTGTACATGGTATTAAGCATAGATGTATCAAATAAAAGCTCCCTAAATGATCCAAAGGAGCCAGCCATCTGCTGAAAGGTGTCAAAAGGAGACAAAGGTGAGGACTGCATGCAAAAAGAGGGGTCTGCTCCGCCAACGTCACTAAACTGGCTTGGTGGTATTGAATAAGAAAGACTAGATATACTAATATCTTGCTAGACTGAGGTCAAAATGTATGAAAATACACTAAAAACATCTTGTTGCATTGGTTTCTGTTGTTGTTGGCTATTTCTTTTAATAGTGAGTTGTTGGGTTGATAAGAAACCTTGATGTCTCTTTTTCAGATAACCTATCAAAATCTGAGATCTAGGTAAATCTTGTGCCTAGTCAATAGGCTGAAAAGAAAAAAAAGTAAAAACTGCTGTTCACCAAGAGCACGTAGTATATTGCTAGAGTCTTGGCCGATGATATTACGAAAATTTATAGGCAAAAAATCTTGTAAGTGCATTTCACAAAGCCATATGCTAAATCAACTTGCTAAAAAAAATTAAATATCAATATGCAATAAATTAAGAAAACAACGATGATGAAGGTAATGAATTGTAAAAAATTATACTGCATAGTCAGTAGTAGCACTCAATTTGTGTATCTATTGACAAATGCATTGTTAATACCATCACATGTACTCAGACATATGATCAAATGACTCCTCAGTGATAGGAGATTGCAATATAATATCTTGTTAACTATACCATTGTTGGATAAAAATATTATACTCAAATATCTAATTAGTTTGAGTTTTTTCTCAAAGTTATAAATTATGAAGGGAATCCAATCTGACTGATTCTTAAAGAATTGGCTAGTGGCGACCAAATTGTTGTATGATGCAATGTAAATAGTGCCACTTTGTGATTTAAAAGCTTATGAATGGCATTGATACAATCAAAATATCCGAAAAAGTCAAACAATATTATGGAATCAACTCTCATACTGCTTATGGCTGGTATAGGTACCATACAATTTGTGGACAACATAGAAGTGAGTCATCCTCTGTGATATATGTTGTTCTTGTAATATATGTCACTCTTGTAAGTATAGAAACAAGTCATCCTCTAAATTTAGATGTATAGACTGTCTAGCTCCAACCATGGAATCTATGGGCAAATTAATAATATATTATTATTCATTTAAAATAGATGTATTCAAATAACATAATGTACAATTATTCTTTTAAAATTTACATATAAAAATAAACTAACAAACTAAAATCTTGCCAAAAGTCACTATTATCTACCTACACTTAGAATGAATAAATAAGGAAAAATTACAAACAATGACCGATATGTTATAAAATTTATAATGAAAGATCTTAAAAATTAAAATTACCATTAAGGACCATCATTACCATCGAGTTTTAGAGAATTTTATTACCAGTTTTAAAAAATTTACCATTGAATATAAGAAAGTTCAACATTTTCCCTATACTTAGTAGTAAATCCTCTAAAACTTGTAGTAAAATCTCTTAAAATCTTATGGTAATAATGATCTTTAAAAATAATTTTAATTTTTAAGGTCCTTCATTGTAATTTTTATAGCATCTAGGTCTTTTATAATAATTTTTTCAATAAATAATATAACTTCTTTATAAGCAGTTACAACTTTTGTTAATATAATAATGGGGGACAGAATTGCAATATGGGCAGGAGGTATGATTATGTTTAGTTTGTCTACAAAAGCTACATCTACTTAAATGTATTGAGATTTTAAAATCCATTTCATTTCGATTACGGGTCAAACAAGATCGACCTTGCTCACGGAGTATTGACAGATCAATAATCAACTTTAAACTAGTTGGTTGCTGCCAATATCCTTGTCCTCCAATGGGTTAGATTATATTACTGTATGCATTGCGCATTGTGTTTAGGTGAAATACTGGATTCACAAACTAAAATCGCTCAAGAGTTGCTATCACGCGCACTGTAAGAGCATGTTGGCATAGGTACTTCTCTACTTGGAATTCATCACAATCACATATACACTCAATCAAGTTAACTTTATAGCAATGACTATATTGATGATTCGTTTAGTCATGTAGATCCTCAACCTCGAATAATTCAACTTCCTGATTGAACATTCACAAAACACATGAATGGAAACGCTGCATATTCATTACTATCCTCTTTATTAGGGTCTAAAAATAAACTTGATTTGCTGCCATTTTAGTATTAATCTGCTGAGTATGTTGCATGAAATATTGACTGACCTGATAATAATAGCATTCGCTATTCCTAGTATAGGCAAGGAATTGACCTCCTTTAAGATACCATTCATACACTTTGCCATGTTTGTTGTCATATAGTCGTATCATTGACCCTCCACATTATATGCACGAGTCCATTATTCTTTAAGGATTTCTACAATCCACTTGGCTACCTCCTCATATATAGTCGCTATTTCAGCCAGCTTCTCATTGACATACCAATGCTCATATACATAACCTATATAACATGATCAATGACTTTGCTATTAGTTACAAATCATATACAACGTAGATAATCAAGTATAGAGGAAAAACATGCCAATGTTTTTTAATTTCTATTTTATATTGGATGATTTATAATAAGTGTGAAAGTTGCTTGTCATATGATGAAAACAAAAAGCATGATAACTGGGGTGGCTGCCAACCAATCTGTGGAGTAGCGACAACAGATAGAATTGATAGATATTTATTTGATATCAAACAAATATTATATCGTCCAAGTACCACTTGCTTATGTAGATTATGTAGGAACCACATCTATACTAATTGTGTCTCTTCTTCCACAATAGCAAAGGCAAGGGGGATAATATGTTAATTACCATAATGTGATATTGCTATCAATAGTGCCCATTTATATTTATCGTAAAAAAATATATCATCGACTTGAATTATTGGCTTTAGGTGTTTAAATGTGTCTATACAGGGCTTAAACACCTAAAATACTCGCTTAAATATTAAAACTGACTTACCAGTAGAGATGTTTTAGGGACATTGTTTCATTACAAACTTAACGTACGAGTCAGGTATGAAATGTTGTATCACGACCATCCACTTGGACAATGTGGCATACGAGCTATCTTAATTACCAAAAATAATAGTTGTGGCTTTATGTTTTGCTCTTCACACCTTTTTATAAGATAGTGCTTACAAACAAGTTCTTTATCTATTCAATGATTTGGTTAATTGGAACATCAGAAGTCTCAATCACCATTGCAATGATGCATGATGAGATAACGTTTAAGTCCAATTTGGATGATCTCGCGATAATGTCGTAGACAAACATGTATGTGAACCTCTATATCTTGTAATCTGCTAGAACAATCCATTTCTTTTGCCTTTTTTACATACTCTGACCCACCATCTACAACTATTGCTATAATTTACACATCGACATTCTTCATACTTTTTACTCGACAAATACTTCTTAAAAGTGTGACGTGCCCTTATAGAATGTAGTTTTACAATAAGGTGTAATGCCTTTTGATTCAAATACTTCAATCCTACATACAACTCTTATTGTTTATTTACATTTGATTTTTCACCTCTTCAAACTCATTACTCCTTGCTAAGGTCAAATTAACTTACCATAGAGGAATATCACATTAACTTGAATTATCGGCTTTAGGTGTTCAAATGTGTCTATACAGGATTTGAATGCCCAAAATACTTGCTTAAACATTGAAACTAGCTCATCAATAGTGGTGCTTTAGGAACATTATTTTATCACAAACTTAACATCAAAGGCATCATTATTATCACCCTCACTGTTAAATGTGTCATCATTATCATCAGTTTCATTGTCATTATCTTCATTGTTATTGTCATAATTAAGGTCAAGTTCTGCGTCGTACTCATCTTTATTTTTAAAATCTTATAATATATTTTCTTTTGAGCTAGGTGGAGAAGAAGATTCATTAAAGCCAATTGTTGGGTGGGAGGAACTTAACTACGAACTGCTCTATATTGGTACAGTTTGATGATGTTGAGTATATTTAGACAGTTGATACAACGAATCAGGTGAAGGCAACACTTCGTTCATCGAGTTTCACTAAAATTCAATGCTCACTTGTGAGTCAATGCTTGATATATTCATATACACATGAACTATATTCAACTATGATGAAAAACGTGAGTGTGATTGTCACATCCTCTACATACTACAATTATTTTCAAGCATTATTGCTTGGTATCATGTTAGATTTATTGTTATTAGAAGTCTATACATCAAATAAGATATAACATGATTTTGGAGAAGTTAGAGTTTTTGACTAATTACTTGTTTTAACTCTTTCAAGGTAATGTCAATGTTTACTGTTATATATTTCGACATTGCACATTGAAATGTTGTACTCTGAGTACTTTTATAAATTTTATCATTCGCATAAATGTAAATAATCTCATTTCTCTTAGGCATTTTTTTTCCTCAAATATCCTAATTACAAATATGCTTTAAATAGTTATAATAAGCTTTTTTGTTAATTTTGAATTATTTATTTAAATATCTCAAAATTACTTGTAATTTACATATGTATGATACATACATATTTATTTAAATCACTTTTTCCATTTATAATAATTACCTTTTAATTTTTGTTAAAATAATTTACTTCCTAATTTTTTCACTCATGATTACCTTTCACTTTAAATAATTTTTTTTTTCAATTATTTTTCAACTATATATATATATATATTTATTTATTTATTCCACCATAAATTATATTTCTTCACCAACTATATAAATTTACTTCTTTTACTATGAATAAAAAATATGTCGCACTTATTTTTCAACTATCAAAATATTTTTTTCCTAATTTTATTTCATTATTTAACCTTTTTCAACTATAAAAATATTTTTTCCTATTTTTATTCATTTCTTTATTTTACTCACTTCATTATATAAACTTACTTTTTTCACTATAAATCAAAAATAAAAAATTTTCTCCATTTTTTACAACTATAAAAAATTAAATTAACTTCATCATTTTATCATTTTGCATTTTTTCCCATTTTCCAAATTCAAAAGTTCTCATTTTTTCTATTTCAACTTTTTAAACATTTTTTCCTCATTTTACTTATTTTAACTAATTTTTTCCACATTTTTGTCATTTTCTTATTTTTTCATTTTTTTATTATTTTTTCATTTTATTAATTTTAAATATATTTCTCTTAGTTATTATTTTTTTCTCCTTAATTATTACCTTAATTACTTCATTAATTTTATTCTTTTCCATTATTTATTTTTCACTTCCTTTTTTCACCTTCTTTATTTTAGCTATTTTCTTTCCTTAATTATTTCACATTTTTCTATTATTTTTTTTATTTTAGTCACTTTAAACTAATTACCTTTTGTTATGTCCAATAACTCTTTAACATTCCTTAATTTTTTTTCTCCAAATTCATAAATTCTCCTTCTAATTACTTTCAATTTTTAAACTTTTTCTCTCATTCACCTTATTTTAATTAATGAACTTTTTTTTTTTTACTTTTTCCTAGCACATTTCTAAAACACATTTTAATTACTATCTAGAGCATTTTTTTCCTCATTTAAATTTCTACCTTTTAATTATTTTTTATTTTTTATTACAGACATATATATTTTAAAATTTTGGCCCTTTTCCCCTTTAATTATTTTACATCTTTTCCCTTAATTTTTTTAAATAACAAATAATTTCTTCTTTATCATGACCTACACAATTTCTTTGCCTTTATTAATTTTTCTCCCAAATTCTTTTTTTTTTTTTTTTACTTTAGACAACTTTTTTTTCCTTCCACATCATTTACACAATTTAAACAGAAAATATTTCCACATCTATTCTTAATAAATAGCTTAAATACCAATACTTTTTTCCATTTCAACAACAAAATTTTCTTCCATTTCTTTTGTTGCTCCTTCATTTATTTCTCCCTTCAAATGTATATCTAAACTAATACATCAAAATCAAGATTAACCAAATAATTCCATGAACAAATCTTTCTTTCATTTCCTTCTTTCTTTTTTCAAATGTATTTCTCAAATAAAAACCAAAATCTACATCAACCATACAACAAACAAAATTCTATAACATGTGATATCAAATAATTCTATCAATATTATTATTTTGTAAATATTTTAAAATGTGCATATTTCAGTTATAACAAAAATTAAAATGTCAGATATAATAAAAAATTTGGTGTACCTAATATATTCATTTAAAAATACACTTTGATACTTTGCAGCTCTTTCTCCTTCACTAGTACCTCAAAATAATAACACCTCATTAGCAAATCTCACAATAAGTAAATTTAGCAAATAACTAGTAATTTTGGCTGCAAGAAATGAGAGGGAGTGAATTGGTAATTTTGGCTACAAAAAATGAGAGAAAGTGAATTGGCAATCTTGGTTGTAGAAAATAAGAAGTGAATGGAAATCGAGAGTTCAAGCAAATTTATAGATAGAGTTAATATTTTTTACATTATCTATAACTTTTTTTTCACCAATCACATCATTTCACAATCTTGATCATCCAATCAGATTTTGCTATGTGTGCCAACATTTATTTTTTCATAGCAAGCTAGCCTACAAAGACTTGAATATGAAACTATAAGTTCTGAGTTTAACTTGAATTCGGAATCACAGATTCCAAATTCAAAGATTTATTATCCTTAGGACAAATAATTTCTACTTTGTTACTTTTTGTGATTTTTTTATTACTTCTTATACGAAAAACAAGAATTTACACAAAATATTAGATGTAGGGTTGCACATGTTGCAGATCATGTCCAATATTTGGTTAATTTGAGACTTGGCTTAGTCCAATAAGATCCGACTTGTTGCTATGTTGAATGGGGTTGGTCGAATTGGTCTTCTCTTAGCAAAAATTAAAAAATATTTTTTTAAAAAAATAAATTTTTTCTATAAATCTTTATAAAATGTTGTCTTTATGAAAAAAAAAGTTTCATATAAATTATTATAAAATTACATATTACCTTACCAAATTTTTTTTTATATATAAACCTCTAAAAAATAACCTTTTTTCAAAAGGTATTATGATTCAATTTGATATTCTTATTTTTGTCCTTTTTTTTTTCTTTCTTACCTAGCTTGACTCAATTAAATTTGATTAGGTTATATTAGGTTCATTAAGTTAGTGGGCCAATATGTACTTCTAATTAGATGGATGAACTTATTTTTTTAAAAGTTATACGTTTAAAGGCTTAATTTTTGAAATTGAAAGTTTGAAGGTTTACTTTTAAATAACCCAAAGTTTAAAATTCTCTTTCTTTACTTTTCAATTGAACATTGTGTTGACAAGCTAAGTCTGTTCTTTTTCTTTCATAAGGTGTTTTTCTGAAACCAGATTTTTTTTTTCTCTTTTCTATTTTGTATTTCAATATTTAAAACTTTTAATCTTAAGTCTAAGAAACTTAATCCAAGTAATACTTTTACTGAATTTAAATGTCTGGAAGACTTGATATACTAGGTTCAATGCAAACCCCTTTTATCTTTTCTCAATTTCTTAGACTTTGTGCATCCTTTGTTAAAAAAAATGAAAAAAAAGGCCTCAGAGTTTTGATTTAGGATTTTGTACTTCTAAAGTTTATGTTTTAGCGTTTAGAATTCTAGAATTAAGCTTTTTTATCTTTTTATTTATTAAGAATAATTTGTTAATTTTAAAATAAGTAAATAATTTTTTTATATTATAATGGATAATTTTGTTTGTGTGCGCGCATAATTGCATATATATATATATATATATATATATATATATATATATATATATATATATATATATATATATATATATATATATATATATATATATATATATATATAAGTAGAGGGATCAATTTACGTCAGTGTCTGAATCAAGTTCCTCTATTACTTGTTAAAAGTAGCATGGATTTAACAAGCAGATATAGATTGTCTAAATTTTAAATTATTTTTAAATTAATTTTTTATTTAAAAAATAAAACGCAAGATAAAACTAACATTTCACTTGCCATTGGACAAATCTTTTATCTGATGAGAGTTAAAAAATTTGTCTTATCATAGGTTTTGCTTCCTTCAAAATTTAAAAAAAAAAATTAAAAAATAAAAGAAATTTTAAAAATAAGATATGAATCATTTAAATCTACCAAGTAGTGAACAATCCTCTTAACAAATTGCCACATTTATCCTCTTCAATATTCAAGTATAATATTCATTGATCTAATTATAGGATTAAAACTAATAATTATGTTGACATTCTATTTCGAATTTTATAAGTATGCAATCTGATCATTAGCAATTTTTTATATTTACGGTTTATATCATGTGACAAAAGAATCTTAACTCAACATCTTCTAAATGTAAAAAACACCTAATATTCCAAGGTTTGGTTTGTATCCCTCTCTAAGACACCAATCTAAGATGTTTTCAAAACTATTTCAAACAGATAAATATTTATACTTTATGAGGTAATTATAAATACATTAAAAACAAATTCATGTTACCTGATATTTTAGATTGTATAACAAATTTGAAAAGTAGATATATTCGAACTTTATAATCTTTTAAAAATTTAATTTCAAATTCATAACAATTTAGTTATAGTACTAACACAATATTTATCATGTTATTGGCATGAGTCACTTTACCTCAATGACCAAATTAAAGTAACTTTATATTTTATGGGAAATTAAATAAATAGATATTTGAATGAATAAATAATGATATTTGTTATATTCAATATGATCATTAAAGAACTAACCAAACCATTAATAAATTTTTGGTTAGTTTATGTAGAAAGAGAAAAATATTTATAAGAAAATCTTTTAATTGACATTTATTACTAAACAATTAGTTATATATACCGCATAACTGCCCAATATTGCTTGCTAGACTACACTCTTGACAAATGAATATGCATTGAAACCCAAAGACTAGACAATATACACAAAACAAACAGGTAAGCAAACAAAACACATTTAGTAGAAACAGAGGCTTAAAACAAAAATCCGCAAAAAACATGGATATAAGGCAACGGTCCTAAAAACACATCAATTATAATTCAGTTACAAATCAAAAAGGGAATTTCCTCCCAGTTGGATACAAGACAAGTGCTTAGAAATAAGATTATCAGTGAAACAAAACTCGAGATGTTCAACTTTCAAAACACAGTAACAAGTCTTCAGCGCGAAAAACAAAGAGAATTCGGAATGGGCGGTAAGAATGTTTAAAGCTTGTCCTCATAGTCTGCAAGTGGAGTCATCTGCTCCTTCAAGCCCTTCCTCTTGCGAATGTCGGCAACAAGCTGTCCAGCTTGTGATCCAGCCTCCATTGGATCTGAAGACATCATATCCCAGTGATCAAACACAGACTGGGGGAAAGCCTGACCTGACGTTGCAGCCCTCAGAGTACTTGAGAACCCAAAAGACTCAATGACAGGGAGGTATGCCTTAATGTTGTAAAGGGGTGTACCAGGCCTCTGCATCTCCTCAAAGACATGTCCACGTTTCTGGTTAAGAACACTGTAGATGCCACCGAGAGCCTGCTCAGGGGCCTGGATTTCGACCAGGTAAACTGGCTCTAAAAGTCTGGGTTTAGCAGTCAATTGGGAAGCATAGAACACTCTCCTTGCGGTAGGAATGATCTGACCACCTCCCCTGTGGATAGCATCAGCATGAAGAACAACATCACAGACTTCAAAGCAGATGCCCCTCATGTTCTCTTCAGCCAATGCACCTTCCTTTGATGCCCACTGAAACCCAGCAACAACTGAATCCTTGATTTCATTAAGGTACTGCACTCCCTTACACATATCCACCACCATGTTTGGTCCAAGGGTCTCAGGTCCAAAACACCAGATTTTCTTGGCAAGATCCTTGTCCCAACCAAACTCCTCGGATAAGATTTTAGAACGAACTTTGGGGTCATCCCTTGGTCCAATCTTGCCATCATCAATTGCCTCTGCAAGTCCTTCCTCCATGGGTCTGGCTTCCATGTATAGACGGTTGTGCTTGTTGGGTGACTTGCTCATCACAGTACGGCAAGATCTCTCCAGGACAGTCTCACGGAAAGACACAACAGGGTCAGATTTAATAATCTCAGCACCACCCATGAAATCTTCCTGCAAGTCTTTCAAACAGATCTCAAGGTGAAGTTCTCCAGCACCAGCAACAATGTGCTCACCTGACTCCTCAATAGTACAAACAACCATAGGATCTGACTTCGCCAACCGCTTAAGACCTTCAACAAGCTTCGGAAGATCGGATGCAACCTTGCACTGAACAGCAACACGAACCACAGGTGAGACAGAAAACTTCATAGCTCGGATGGGGTGGGCATCTACTTCTTTCTCATTTGTTAATGTGGCATTCTTGGTAATAAATTGATCCAAACCAACCATGGCAACTGTGTTGCCACACGGCACGTCCTCAACAGTTTCCTGCCTCTTTCCCATCCAAATCACAGTTCTTTGCACACTCTTGACATACAAGTCTTTCTTCTCTCCAGGGACATAATTTGGTCCCATAATTCTCACCTTCAAACCTGTAGAAACCCTGCCAGAGAACACACGGCCAAAAGCATAAAACCTACCCTTATCAGATGCAGGAATCATCTTTGAGACATAAAGCATGAGAGGTCCATCAGGATCACAGCTCCTGATTGCAGCAGCATAAGGATCATCAAGAGGACCCTCATACAAGTTCTCAACACGATACTTTTGAGCTTTTGCTGGTGAGGGAAGATGGAATATCATCATTTCCAACAGTGCATCACTTGCCGGCAGCCAGGTTTGCATCACACGTTTCATTAAAGGTTTACCCATCAGATCCTTCTCGTCGGATTTCATGGTCACACCAAGTTTTTGCAACATAGGCCACAGCTTATCCTTCTGATCATTCATACAGGTGTTGATTATCTGTTTGATGGGCTCATAACAGAACTGAACAAACCCGCGCTTGCAAGTAGGAGAACCAGTATTCTTGGTTGTCCATTTCTTGGTGGCTGGATCAAAGAAGTTCTCGCCCCAGAGCCTTTCCATCATCTTTGCCTCGTCAACTCTGAATTTTGAAGCATACATTTTTGCAAAGTTGGTCAGAGTGAAAGCCCACCCATGCAAACCAGCTGAAAAAGCAACTGTTCCTTGTTCTGGGTAGACCTGGACATCACCGAGGAGCGGATCTTCATATGTAGCCATGATCACATTAGCGTTCTCAATAACCCTCTGAAATGTCTGGTAAGCCTCCTCTCCATCCACCTGGAGCTCAAGGAAGCACCTGTCCATCTTATTAACAGTCAGAACAGGCCTAATTCTTTCTCCCAGGGCCTGTCGGAGCACTGTTTCTGTCTGGACGCACACACCCTCAATGCAATCCACCACCACTAATGCTCCGTCAGTGATGCGAAGCGCAGCTGTGACCTCAGACGAGAAGTCCACGTGCCCAGGGGAATCAATCAGATTTATGAGGTATTCATTCCCTTGCCGCTCTCCCTTGTAGCGCTTGAGTGATTCATCATTCATCTCATAGTAGAGAGAGATACCAGTAGACTTAATTGTGATACCACGCTCAGCTTCATCTGCGCGGGTATCAGTCATCCTGACATCACCCGCCACTTCTTGGGCAATAATACCCGCAGCAGCCACAAGAGAATCAGTAAGAGTTGATTTTCCTGGATTTGAAAAGCCAGACAATAGAGAGTTATACAGACTAGAACATTAAGGTAATTATACAACACAACAAATCAACATTATCATATTAAACAGCTAAATCAATAGCAACAGTTTTATCAACACCAGAAATCTTATTTAAGCGTAAAGAAGTGTTGACAGAAAGTCCAATGGATCTTTCACCAGTGAATATCAAAGAATTTCCCATAAGACTCGTGCATGATAAGTTTTAACATTAACACGTTAGTATAAAAGAAGCATAATAATACAATTATAGCTTACCCCTCACAGAACACAAGGAGAAACAGCATCATAATGACAATATGGGAATGTATCACAGAGAAAGTAACAACTAGAACAGATAAAAGCTGTACATATCAAGTCCATACCATGATCAACATGTGCAATAACAGACATATTACGAATATTGTGCTTCAAGTCCATAATACGACGAAGCTCTTCACCTGTGAACTTCACCTGCAGAAAACAACACAATTCTCAATTTAAAAGATGCACAACCAATGAAATTTCAAATGCTTAGATTTCCAGAAGCAATGTTGTATAACTTACCATCTTGACTTCTCTTTATTTCCCGCAAAAATATAAGTCTATTGATGTTGAACTAGTATAAGGCTACAGAAAACATCAGACAAAAAAAAAATTAGTATCTCGATTCATAAATATACCCGGGGATGCTGGATGAAAAAACCATCAATACAAATTAGAAAGTGACCAGCAACAGCTAGACACTGATTATCGTTTTATTTTTCTGGAGAGATAGAAGAGGCTGATCTATCTTAAATATATAAGGCTATAAGCCGATAAGTGTGTATGTTAAACCATGATCTATTTCTTAAAAATAGCTAGTATACACAGGTAAAGGCCATTAATCTCCAAAACAATCAAAAACTAAATCAAAATGTTGACACTAAAATTACATGATAGCAAAATCCTGTTCAAAACAAGGTGCTGGATAAACATGTTGCGAGCAAAAGAAGAATCAAGCAGACCGATTAAAAATCGCATCTAGTTATCAAGCAAATTTGAAAAAAAAAAACATCTTTCTACAGAAAAATCTCTCTTATGTTATAAAAAATCTTTTAATCCTAGAGTTGCAGATTTGAAATATATGAAGCTCTCAAGGGAGATCGAACTATTTAACCAAAGCAGACATGTATGTTGAGCAAATCGAACTGAAAAGTACAAAGAATGGAACACGGAGACCTGTTAGGGAACAGAGAATTGATAGGAAATGAGGTATGAAAACGTACCAAAGGTAGAGATAGAGGGAGGGGCGGCGAGGGAAGGGATGCAGCCTCACAGTCTCTCTCGTCCGTATATAAGGGGGGAGATGTGATGAGCAAAGATACTCGAGGCATATACCGAGCGATCCACGCAATAAGGGTTTTACGTTGCCTTGGGCCGGGCTTGACCCGGTTTTGAGATACATTCCTATTTCTCCTCTTGCTTCTTTCTTTACCGTTTAAATTAAATATATTTTAAATTGTACTTTAATTATATAGATTGTTTTAAATTTTAAAATAAACATAATTTTCTTAATTTTGTAAAATCACACAAATCTTCCCCTTATTTTTAAAATTTTCTCTGAAATTAATAATAAATTGCATAAATCTGTCATATTTTTGTTGAAATTTTAGATACTTCTTTTCTATTTTCAAAATATACACATTTTTTTGAAATAGAAGAAAAATATATATAATTTCAACAAAACTTAGGGAAAACCTGTGTAATTTACTCTTTGCTTCAAGAGAAGTTTTAAAAATAGAGAAGATGTTTGTGTAATTGTAATAAAACTCAAAAAAGACTTGTGTAATTCCCTCCCTAAATTATGCCTTGATTTTGAACCAAAAAAAATTGTGTCCTAATAGTCGGTGTGTGTTTTTATTTTAGGTATAAGTCTTTTTTTTTTTTCAATAAAGGAGGCGCAAAATCTCGTAAGCAAGAAGAGAGGTAGAGTAAGGATAAAATTAAAGTATATTGAGTCCTTGTGACACTTAAATTCAAAATATATGCCAATTAAACAAAGACTCTTAAGCAATAAAAGTCCAATTTTAATCTCTAAAATTTTACTCACATTGTAAATAATATAATTATATGGATGTTTAGAACATCTAAAAAATGACTCTTTAAGATTCTTTCTCATGTTTAAAGCATATACTTTATAATTTTCGACGAATTTATATTGTACAAATATATAAATTAATTTTTTTTATTTATTTTTTTGTAACTCATAAGTTTTATCTTTACAATTGATGGCCTATAACTAGAGACATGTACTAAGTGTAAAGCATCTAAGAAAATGAATACTATTTTCCTCTTAATTTTCTCTTTTGACCTTGTCATATTTCTTATATTTCCATTAGTTTTACAACACATTATTTGCGCAATTTTTTAACAAATTAGTGTAAGGCATCAATTGTTAGAGTTTGGTGTTCATATATTAAAATATAAGAAATTTTTAGTTCTTACTTTATATTATCCATATATGCAATACTTTAAATTATTCATAAATTCAAGGCTTATTCATTTTCATAATATGATTACCAATTTAATATTTGCAAATGCCTTGAAAATCAAGGCCAAATATGATTAGATAGCTAGTAGCAGCTCCACTTTTAATTTTGGTTATTTTATAATCAATGATTTCACTGTCTAAATGAATAAGGTATATGTATATAAAAAATTTGTAGTTTTATTTTGATAAATCAGTGGTTATAAAAAATTTGTTATTATAACCTTTGAGGCTAAAAGGTTCTAAAAGGTTATAAACTTTATGCCACCAAAAAATTTTGAAAAATCTTTAAATGTAATATATTTATGAGCAAGTTAATGACCACTTATGACCTATGCATAAATTAACTATTAAATATCAATAATGATCAAGTATCGTTATTAAAATAAAATTATGAGTAATAGTGACAGTATGGCTAGAAGCCATAAAGACAAATGGTTATAATTTTTTCAAACTCAAGAATGCCAAAAGCGACCATGGAACCTAGAAGACCATAAGAAGTTGAATAATCATCATGTATTTTATTTTGACAATTTATGTTGTAAATTTTAAGATTTTAAGAAAAAAGATCAATTGCAATTTCTTCTTATATGTGACCGTTAACCTTCAATATGATAAACTACAAAAATAAAATGTATTTATTTTATACTTTTATTTTTATCCTTTACTTATAATTAAATTACTTATATGTATCACTTGAAAAAAAATATCATATACAAGCAACACTTGAATACTTATTATAAGTATTTAATATTGAATTCATTTTATTGTTATCAATTTGAAAAATACTTTAAAAGAAAAAATCAAGCATTCTTACAAAATGTGTAAAGTGTTTATCTTTATTTATAATCAATTTCATAAAAAATTGGATGCAGAATTTTCTATAAAAAGACTTGTAATTTTTATAATAATTTGAAGGGAGAATATATGCAGTAGAAGTAATGTTTTTTCCAATAGAGAGATATTATAAAAGTATGCCTAAATAATTTAATTACTCCATACTTCATATTTTAAATATACTCCTATAGCAACAATATCGAAGCATACTATTAATAAGTAGTAAGAATGTATAGTGATAATATATATGAAAATATAATGTATGTTAGTTCTTCAAGAATTATCTATAATAGAATATACATGGTTTAGTTCCTGAAAAACTAATATGAATATTTGTCATTCTATGATTGGACACAAAATCTATAATAAAGACATATATTTGTAGATAGTTCTTAAAGATTAAAAATATTTTTTCATTTGGTAATAGGTGATAATAATATTAATATTATATCGAGTAGTATACAACTATTGAAGGCACTAAAAAAGCTATCATATTATTACCCAAGGGGATAAAATCTATTATTGATAATGCATTATTTTTATTAAGTCTCAAAGAAATTTATTAAAATTTAAAGATATCCATCACAATGAATATTATATTGATATTGTAAATAAGAAAAATATTAAATATTTACTTATCACATTTCACCTATCAAAAAAGAAATACGTATTAAGAAAATCATCTACCTTATCTTCTAATTTATACAATATAATTATTAGTATGATTAAAATATATAATATAGTAAACAAAAAGTTTATTAATCTAAATATATTTAAATTTATTATTTGGCATGATTAGTTAGATCATCACAAATTAATTATGATGCAAAAAATTATTGAGAATTCAAATGAACATGTAATTAAAAACCAAAAGATTCTTTAATTAAAAAAAATCTTATATGCTACTTATTCTCAAGATAAATTAATTACTAAATTATCACCAGCTAAAGTTGGAATTAGATTCTTTACATTTTTGAAATATATCAAAGATGATATATGTGAGCTTATTTATCTACCATGAAAACTATTCAAATATTATTTAATATTGATAGGTGCATTTATAAAGATGGGTACATGTGTGTTTATTATTAAGTCATAACTTGGCATTTACAAGAGTACAATTTCTAGATTATGCAATCAAGAAAATCTTTTTTGATAATGCTAATGAGTTTATATTTCAGGCATTTCTTCTTTTGAAAGCACTTGCCCTTCGTTTCCTAAGTCCTTAAAGTCCCAATAGTCTCTGTCATGTAAACACAACTAGATGATCTAATAGCCTTGTGCTAACTTTCAAGTTTTAAATGACAAGCAGCATCATCAAAAATAATGATAATTCAACTTAAATGTGTCATATTTGATTATAAGTGATGTTGCCTTAGTCGTTTAAACACTCAATTAAACTAAGATTGATTTAATATAGTATAAATCAACCCTAGGTCATTCTTCCCAATGAGCAATTTGGGGGTTAGTTAGATTGAATTTATGTGATTATTTGATGCTTAAAATGTTATACAAATGGGGAGTTTTGAATTAAGAAATTAAATTTCATCTAAAAGAGAAAAATTAAACAAGTAATTAAACTAAACTACTCTAAATTGAAATTAAAATGATTGTGAAAATGCAAAGAACTAACAAGAGGCAACCAAGGTTTTGTAAGAGGATTCGGCTCTCATCACTCACCAAAGATTAATTGAGACCAAGAGAAGTGATTAAACAATAGACCAATGAATTTAATTAATTTAATCCAAGGATAGGAAACCCTAAGTTCAAATGCACATCACTTGATTTAACTAAGAAACCCTTAGCTAATTCAAGTAATTTGCAAGTAATTAAGCCAATTAAACTCATCAAATCCTTCAACAATTAGATTCAATTGATTCTGAAAAATTTAGTTTTAATTACCTAATTGAACAATTAAGCAATTATACTACTCAATTCAACAATCAAGTAGTGCAAGAGACTAAGATATGCAATTAAAATCATAACATTAATCAAATTAATGTAAGAGAACTCAAACATCAATCCAATCAACATTATAAGGTCTAGAAACTAAAATTCCAATAACTACAAAACATAATGCCAATCCCAAATAACACCAATTCCAATTATAATCCAATATAAAATTATTGTCTAACTTAAAACTAGGTCTCAACATTAAATCCATATAAAAATTCTTAAAACTAAAAAATTCCTAAGTTCTTAAAATTGAAAGAGGAAAAGGTATGAAGAAAAGCACTCCCCAATAGTTTTCAATCCATGTAAATTAAGAGTTCAAGCCTTCTTCCTCCTTGCTTCACCTTGGTGCCACCCCTCTCTAAGCTTCTATGAAATTTGTGCCTCTACACTCCTTCAAACTTTCTGCCATGAAGAGATAATGAAGGAGAATAGCCTTTTGTTGGATGAATGATGGTGAGTCAGCTGTAAGGGAATGGCAACGTGCAGTTCGAATGGCAAAGACAAATGAAGAAGCAGTAAATCCAATCGTGCTCCAGGTCCAGCGAGAGAGAGGAGTGGTCTATCCAAAAAAGGAGAGAATGAAGAAAATGCAAATTGTTCTCTCTGCTCCAAGTCTGGCATCCTCTACTGTAGTCCAGAAAAACTAAAGAAGAATCAATTAAGAAGAAGCCAATCGTTCCTCCTAGCTGCGCCCTCCATCTCGTGAAGTCCGAAGAGGAAAAATCAATGAATGAATGCAGCCCAATTCGTTCTCCCCAGCGTCTCCAGGTCTGGCGTCTATGCGTGAAGTCCAGAGAAAAGCCAATGAAGAATGAATGATACTCTCCAGCTCCTCCCCTCCAGCGTCTCCACGAAGTCTAGAAAAAGAATTGAATGAAGCGGCCAGCTCCCTTTCCTCAGGCGCAGCTCCCTTCTTTGACTTTTCCACCCAAGAAACAAAATAATGAAAACCTAATATTCTAATTACAAAATTGCCATCATCAACTACTTAATAAAAATCAAAATTCTACTCTAATCTTAACCCTTGATCCACTTTAAATTCTCAATTCATTTACCCAAAAATTATCTTCACCATTGATTCTTAATTCATTTCAAAAAATCTGCACAAAATTAATAAATATTTTAAAGATTGAAAATATTCAATCCATCAAAGAAATATGAAAAATAAAATATTAGCAATTTAAATCTAAAAATTCTCCTAATTAATTCAAAATTATTTTATTTTCTAAAATTGACCAAAAATTCAAATATTATATAATGAATCCATTTAAGCTCAAATTAATCATTAAAAACAATAATAAATGTGGGTAAAAATATAAAAAATTAGAACTTATCAATAAGCCTTTTAAGATTAGTTGTGAAGGGACAACTAAACTTATCCTTTAAGGTAATCCACATTGCTTGTATAGTCGAGTAAGACTTATACTCACACTTTAAATCATCAGCGATATAGTTGAGCATCATTGTGTGAGCTATCTTTCTTTTTCCAAGCCTAAAATGCATTAAGGTCTCTACTTTACCGAGCTGAGTTTTCATGCTCATGCTCTAGCATGACATTGTTTAGTGGCTTTTTGGCATCTTATTTCTTAAAGATACAAGAAACTTTATGGTGCCAAATTTTCTAGTTGTTACTGTTCAGCTTTTCAACCTTGATGAGCTTAGTTATAATATTCTTTATGGCCATTTTCTTAAATTCAAATATCTACATAGATATAACATAAAATCAAAGCATCTATACACACTAAGGATTGACTAAACCAAAAATGACATTATTAGGTTCCTAATTGAAAGTTTACATTTATTTTACTTCTATCACATGTGCCTTAGAAATGTTATTATTTTTCTACTAAGTTTATGCACAAATTCCTTTTTAATTTACACTTCTTAGATGACCCTGGATCTATTAGTCGAAGAACTTCCACTTAAATAGGTATTTCTTCATTATAGCAATTTATAAAAAAATAACATAATTAAATGCAGCATACTCTGTAGTAGTTTATGACAAAAAATGCAATAAAGCAAAAAAAAAAAAGTATTTGTCAAATAAACAAAAAAAAAAAAACATTGTCTTAATTACATCAACATTAATTATTCTTTCATTAACAATAATTTAAATAAATTATGGTTCTAAAGATGATTCATCTCCTTATAAATAAAATAGTCTTATAATTATTAAGTGGACTATGTGGAGGTTTGTATAGAAACTTGGCACATTTGATCAACCCCCTTAAGTGAATTCCTTTTTTGTGTGGACTATATCTTATTTTTTTTGTATTTCTGACACTTAAAAATTATGAGAGGAGAACTAGTTGTCTAAGGTTCACCACAATGTGACATTTTTATATAAGCTTTATCTTAGTAGCACTTAGGTAAAAATTAAGACCTTTCTAACCTACTTTTTTATTGGGCTTATATTTTGCTTTTAGTTTTTCCTTGATTGGTCTCCAATAATGGTAATTAAAAAGCAAGTTGATCAATCCTAAAGTCTATTTATGGATTGCAGTTTTATGGTTTAGCCTCTTTGTGTCAAACCATAGGTTTCTCATGTGACTAATGTGGTATTGCATGCTATGGTTTATATTCATTTTGTGATTCATGTATGTCTTTAGGTTCATGTTGACCTAAAAAAAATGTTAGTTAGAGAGTTATTATTGATTTTAAAATTTTTTAATGAATTTTTTATATATAAAATTATCATTTAAATGCCTTTTAATCACTATAAAATGACTAGCAAGCACCTCTAATATAAGCAAATTATAAACCAAATTGAAAAGATATATATGATTAAGAAATTCTCAAAAGTCTTCCTTAAAGAAATTAGTGGATTACCTTTTAACAAAGAAGTAGAATTCTTTATAGACATTGTGTTTGGCTACACAACTTCGATTTACATAAATTAGATATCTATAGAAAGTTTATGATATGAACTTTATGCTTTGTAAAAATTTTAAGTTAAAATAAATCCATTTAACACCTCAAAAGTCACAAAATTTGAGAGTATGACAATATGAATAGTAACTGGTACGTGATAGCTTTTTGAAGTCAATTTGAAAATTTACTAAATATTCGATAGAGCTCAGAAAAATGCAAACGTTGGCTTGTTAGAATTTCTATATGTCCCTTAATTACCTATCAAATTTCAGCCGCAAATTAGATCATTTGGGTTGTCAAGAGTAAGGTTATATTTTATGGCTCATTTGAATCAAATTTTGATTCCAAAGTAGTCTAATTAAACTCTAAAGTATAATATCTTCCTTTGGGCAAAAATCTATCTACTCATATTTCATTTCTATAGAGTCAATACATGAAACATGACTAGCTACTAAAATTACTATCTCATATGCAATAAGGTATATAGAACCAAGTGCTTCTCATATATTTAAGCACATTCTATTTACATATTTCTACTTCAAAATGGTATATATTCATAGTCACTAACTTGTACATAGAATGCTGTTACATATTATCATTACGTACATCATAGTTTGCTACTCTTGTCTCATAAGCTTGAGCTACATAGCTAATACTTTGAATGTATTGCATTTTGATGTAGAAAGATGAGTTAGCCAAAGTCTTACTAACTTAATTCAAGTCATAAACTCTAGAATGTCCTAAATCTAACTTACTAGCAACTTTATGCTCCACGTACTAACTTTGCTACTAATGTGCTTTTTATATTACACCTATCTCGTACTAAGGAAACTCATCTAACTTAGTGGTGAATTCCAATCTTTCCAACTTACTAGATTCTAACTTCTCATTCTACATTTGCTTTTTCTATACTTGATGCACTAACTCCACTTTAATCACTTCTAAAGTAAGGATATTTCTTTTTGTGTTCTAACTTTTCAACTCTTTCTCACTTTTTATGTGTCCTTATAATTACAAAATTATGGGTCTTGTTTCTTGGAAAGTTATGGACCACTAACTGGATAGTTTTCTAACTTGTTACATCTTGTTTTCTTTTAATTAGACTAGAGAGAGCCTTCCTCTTGTTAACTCTCTAAGCTATTTCCTCTTTAGATTGAGATACTCTTTTCTACTCATTCACCTCATACCCATCTCATCTTGCATTTGAGTATCTCTTTAGTAACTGGTATGTGATAGTATTTTGGGACCAACTTTAAAAATTTATCAAATATGCTATAAAGTTTAGAAAAATACAAACTTTGGCTTGTTGAAAAGTTCTATAAACTTTCTATTTTCTTGGTAAATTTTAGCCTTAAATTAGATCATTTAGACTGTAAAAAATAAAGTTACATTTTGTGGCTCTTTTAAACCAAATTTTGGTTCCAAAGTGGTCCAATTGAGCTTTAAAGTGTGTGCTTTTTCTTTGGGCAAAATTTAGTCTATTCCTACTTCATTTCCCTAGGGATCAATACATGAAATATGGCTAGCTATTCAAAATCACTATCCTATATCCAAACAAGCACATAGGACCATGATATCTCATTCGTCAAAGCATGAGAGAACTATATAGCCAATATTATAAATGTATTGCATTTTGGCCATAAAATATTTTTACTGGTGAATTTTCTTTGTTGCCACTGAAGGATTTGTCAAAATGAGAATAGTATTTTAGTAATAATTTTTAGCAACAACCTAATAAAGTCATTACTAAAAGTATACTTTTTGTGATGATTTTTTCAATTACTACTAAAAGTTGTTGCTAAAAGTCTTTTATTTTTGGTAGTGTATATATATATATTAGATTTCTAATAATGGTTGATTTATCACAATCATGACCGTTAAAATTTTTACATATTTACCAAAAATGCTTATAATGATATTTTTTCCTTGTTCACCAACAATAATTATACATATATATATATATTCACTAGAAAGCTAGGTCTTTTACAAAAAAATTGAATATGAGAGAAATACACCTGGTAAGGAGTTTATAATTTGAATGCTCAAACACTCTCTAAATAAAAGATATTTCAGATACGAAATAAGTCTTTGCTCATGTAAAGTGCATGAAACCAATGGTAGATTTCAAGTGTTAATTAATTAAATAATTGGCTTGAAAGACTTGGATTATTGTTTCATATTGGTTGAATGCCCTTACTGACCATTGGAAATGCTTAACTAGCTCTTACAACATTAAATTTACTTTGTTCGAATTCATGCATGTCATTCAATTGATAGAAAAGATATTCAATTCGATGAAATGTCAGCAGTTTCCTTTTCTTAAGTTGAGACATTTCAAATTGCATTCTTTTTCCTTTGTGTTTCTTGGTGTAGAAAGTGTTCCTTAAGTAGCTTTGGAACATGCTTTTGTACTACAATCTTCATTCTTGATCCTTTAGGAATGTAGACTATGTGAATCTCTCAAATTCTTCAACTTAATCTTGATTCCTTGTCACCAACTACTTCATTCTTTAGAGAAGTTATAGACTATTGGCATGCTTGACTTGATCATCTTTGAAATTCTACTTTATTGCATTTAACAATAGATTTTGCCATTGCTTTGAATTTAATGGAATCCTTCACTGTAAAAAAAACAATGACTTTTGAATTGTCACCAAAAGTCCAAAACTCGTTACCAAAGGTCTTTGGTAGTGACTTTTGAGTTGCCACTAAGTTGTGGATGATAATTTCGTTGTTGAAAGTATTTTTAATGACAAAATAAGTTATCACCAAAATTACTTTTGTCATCATTGAAAATTATCTAAGAACATAACTAGCTAGGTCGCCACTAAAAGAAATTTGGTGATGATGTTTGAGAGTTGTCATTGAAAGTCACCTTTGGTGAAGATCTAGCGACAACTTCCTCTAATTGCCATAAAAGATGACCTTTGGTGGTGACTTTCACTCGTCGCCGCTAAAAATCTAATATGGGATTTTTCTTATCATCATATAATTAATGAATTCTATGACCTTTCAGATTTGTTCTGTAAACAAAAAATATAATAACAAAAAACTATAAAATTAATTTATAGGGTAATTGGTTTGTGATAATCATAGTAATAGTGTGAGTAATTTCATTATTTAAACTCATTCAATAATACAATTTATTCATCCAAACAAAACAAATATCCAAAGTATAATTACAAATGAACTTAGCTAAATTAAACATACTAAATCGATTTGCAACAACTTAATTCTTCTTTTGGAAAGCTTCTAAGTACATCATGGATCCTTTCAGTTTAAGATCACACCATAAATCCTAGAAATCATGGGTGAACAACTTTTCAAAGCCTATGTCACCTACAAATACAATTAAAACTTTTTCAGTTGCCACCAAGAAAATTGTCACTGAAAATCTTATTTCTTGTGGTGTTTCTATTCAAGAATTAAGTATAACTAGTTACTTGACCTATGCTTTACATGGAGTAATTGGAAAGATGCTTTTATTTTTCAGTTGAATGATATAATATATATATATAGAGAGAGAGAGAGAGAGAGAGAGAGAGAGAGAGAGAGAGAGAGAGAGAGAGAGAGAGAGAGAGAGTCCAAATCAACAGAACAAAATAACATTAACAAAGTGCAGTTTGTTTTTTAGTAATTGTAATGGCAAAGATGAAAACTTTACTTGTATATGTTAACTATTCTTGTGTCGAATGCTTCTTTGCGTAGCATGAATGATGTATAATGTCTATGGAATGTTGATCTTATATAGTATCTGTGATATATATACTTGCCTTTTTGTTGCAATAGGAAAATTCTGATTAGGATCACAATTGTGGCTTTTGTGTGTAAAGATGATAGCAATGGGATTTTCACGGGCAAGAGATGAAGTGATATGTATGACTTGTGCATTTGATATATAGTATTTTGGAAAAAACTTTCTAAAAATTGACAAAATTATATGTATAAAATTAGTAAAACTCTTCGTTGATTAAACATTCATATCTAAATTGGTGATATACTGTATATTGTGCTTCATACATATAGCAAGCGAAGCACACAAAATCAATAGTAAATCCTTTTCTGGCATGTAACTGGACATTTATTGAAAGCTTTTGGAAGAGGATGACCTTCATTGCGTCCAATAAATACCCGATCTCAATGCAATAGTGCAGTGTGATTCGCAGACATTAAATATTTATCGTATCTTACACTACTCGACACAGCCATTGTGCGTAGGTTGACCTGGAGTGAGGAAGGAATGGGAATTTTTTCCACAAAAGCATTACAATAACCTTTGCAATATTCTTGTATGCGTCTTCTTGCATAAGCTACTCACCAGAGCTAAGATCCTGTGTGGTAGCATGTGATAGAAGGAGGTGGAGAAGAAATCTATTTTTATATCTCATTTAATAATCAAATATTGTATAAATGCCAAAAGAGATGAAATTTATTTCTTTCAAATAAACACATGAATAAAAAATAATTACTATATTTAATTCATGTAAAATCTATTATATCTTTGTTATTTTTTTTAAATATGGGGATTTTTATCATTTTTTCCTCATTTTTTTAATACTATTTTTATTCAATCAAATATATAAATAGAATAATATTTTTATTCTTTTCTATATCATACCAAATATAATTATTTTATTTCATTCACATCTTCGTTTCTTTTTTATTTTCATTAAAACTAAATTTGTGTGCCAAATAATCTGTAAGTTCTTGGGGAGAACCATGCACTTATTCTTGAACTATGCACGCTAGCACAATTATTGATAACAACGTTGTCGTTTCAATTCTTGTCATGATCACTTTCTTCTCCTCTATGGCTATATTTTGTGCGTTTAATTTGGGTTTATATTGATTTATATTGGGGAACCAAGAGTCAGATGAATTTACAAGAATATTTGTATGATTACGAGGACAAGAATGAAATTCATTTGTGTCTTTGATATAATTGAAAGGTCTCTTAATGAATGCCTTTTTATATATGAAGTAAATAATCTTTCCGGCCACCCTTAAATTTTTTATCTACTTTTTTAGGCAATTGAATAGTAATCTTCTTTTTCCTCATGTATTAGTCATTGTTCAATCAAAGAATATTTTTGTAACTTCTTATGCCTTTATTTAATTTAATATTGGCCAGCTGCATCAAAGGATAAAAAAGAATCTTATCTTGTGTGTCATGAGGCGCAAGTGGCACTTAAAAAAAATATTTAACAAACTTTGTATACTTAAATAACGTTCTTTATTTATTATAATAACATAACGGCATATATGCTACATACCTGAAAAATAAGAAAATATCCCACTCTTTCAACCACAGGAAATTAAGTTGCTTTTGTTCCTTTTTTGTTTGCTTATTCTTTCTTACTCCATACCTAAAGAGGACAACAATAAATAAAATAAAAGGAGAGTGACCATTATATCCTCTTCAAGCTACAAGGAGTCTTTATATATATATATACACAAGAGTCTTTATATATATATATATATATATATATATTAAGAGTGTATATGAGTTGAGTTGGATTAAGCTTTAGTCTAACTCGCTATTTAACCCAATTTTAAATGAATTTTAAGATGAAAGCCTATTACTTGCGGAGAGTCATACTAATATTGGATAGCTTAATTTTGTTTTTATTTTCAAATTTTTAAAATATGTTATAAAAATAACAAAATAGATTTTAAAAATTTTTTACATAAATTATTATTAAATCATATTTTACCTCTGAAAAAAATTAAAGTTTTTATTAAAAAAATATTTTTTAAAATTTTTTTATTTAAATTATCAAGTTATGACAAGTCATGCTAACCCTTAAAGCCAACCCAATCTCATTTGGCTAAGCAAGACTAAGCATATCAAGTCACGAAGCCTTAGGTACACTTTTATATATATATATATATATATATATATATATATAAAAGAAAAAATTATATTTAAGGATTTATATTATATAAAATTTATAATAAAAGACTTAAAAAATTAAAATTATTTTTAAGAATCATCATTATTATCTAATTTTAAGGGATTTATTGTCAGGTGTAAAAAAGTGTTGAATTTTTTTATTTTGTATAGTAAATCTCTTAAAATTGATAATAAATTTCTTAATCTTGATAATAATAATGATCTTTAATGATAATTTTAATTTTTAAAATTCTTTATTATAAATTTTATTTGATACAAGTTCTTAAATGCAATTTTTCCTGTATATATAACTACAAAGAGTCATGTATCCATTATTTTGTTAACCATTTATATCACTATATATGCATACGAATTTATATATGCAGTGCCAATGGCCTCAAATAAAAACATGGGATATCAATGGCTAAGGGTCTATTTGGACTTCCCTCAAAAAATATTGAAACAAAGTAGTAGTTTAACTAGTGTTATTTAACCAATTTTTTTTTTTACGACTTTTAGCAATATTATTAATGATTGAGGCAATATTTAGCATTTTTGTATTTAAATATGTTTATTTTAGAAAACCAATTTTTGATTTACAGGAGAAATATTAAATCCTTTTTCTTCATAGCGGAAAATGATTTAACCTTGACTCGATTTTAATTGTTCAGTAGTCTCCAATTAGATAGGATCTTGTTTAATTAAAATAAATTTCTTTTCTGTAAAAATAGAATATATCATATATAATATTACCTCTTTCAATTTAGAAACTTAGAATTTCTTTTACTTTTGTATAAAAATATATTATAATATATATATATATATATATATATGTATATGTATATAAATAAAATTAAACTGGATCAAACCATGCCAGACTATAAAATACGTATTCATACTTTATCCAATTTTAATATTGAACTTAAAAAATTATATATGAGTAACCTTTAACTTAATCATCAAACTCAAACCTTAATTTTGTTTTTGGATATATTAAATGTCCACTTATATGATCAACCAAAAAGATATATGTCCTGTTTGATACATGGAATATTGTTATAAAAATAAAAATAAAAAAGTAAATAAATGAAGTGAAATAAATGAAATGAATAAAAATAAATAAATAAATGTCTGCTAATATTCCAATCTTAAAAAATTAATAACAAAGACTATTAAATGATTATAACAAACACATAATAAGCATTATATCAAATTTTCTTTTTCTATTTCTCTTTTCATTTGGATACCAATTGCACTGGAACTAGTTTCTCCGCATCTTTAATAAGTTGTTGCTTGTGCTGCTGTTGTAATCATGCCCTTTGGTCTCATCCAATGGACAGGGACAGGCCATGTCACCATAAGTTGGAACGTAGCCTTTCAATGAAGCATGTATGATCAACCACGTGCTGCTCGTGTATTGATCTTACGTAATTCAAAATACTTATAATGAATACTATTTTGAGTGAAAAGCATAAGAGTCCCAACTCATAAGTGGATTTAGCAATTGTGATTTACTTGGTATTATTGAACATGGGGAGCGCAATAGGTGATACTGGTTCCTAAGCAACTTGAAGATACTATTATGATGCTTGTGGTTGGTTGGTTGGTTCCCATTTAATCAATAACCATTATGAAAAGCCCGCAAGGCACCATGCTAACTCCTAAAAAGTTTTCTTTAAATGTAATAGTAATAGCATAAATTCACCTTTATGCATCAAATGTTGATTCAAAAACCTACGCCTCAATTGAATTTTAGTCGCTAGAGGATCAATTTGATTTTTTTTTTCTTTTGTCACAAAAACATGAGATAATGCAACAACAAACACACTATAGGAACAAGCAATTTCACAGTTGAAGGTGAGAACTTGGCAGCAGGCAACGGGCACTCAGCAGTTTCAAAATACAGCATACAGCAACCAAAAAATGAGGATGGTTTTGACAAGATCTTGACGGAATGAGATCTTGGAGGAAATTCTTCTCACCTATAACCAAAAAATAATATACTGTTCACTTTGATAATGGAGGAAATCCCTTCTCACCTTCGATAATGGGACAAATTCAAAGGGGATTTTACCTCTTCTAACCTTTTGAGTGAAATATCAAACAAGGGAAGGGGATTTTGGCTTTCAAAGGGGCAAACTCAACGCTGCATGCAGAGGGCTTAGGGAGGTGATCGAAAGGTTGCGTTCAAAGTTATAACGACGTGGCATCCCCCGTCCATTGGATGAGACAAACGGACATAATTACACCAGTGGCACAAAGCAGCAACTTTTTGAAGATGCAGAGAAACCGGTTCCACTGGACCGAAGGTGCTAGGAAGAAGCATAGGAATATATATCTATATATATATATATATATATATATATATATGTATCAAAATAAATGGATGGCTAATATAAAAAGCATATGAATAAATTCTTTAAAAAGTTTTTTGACATAAATTAATAGAAGAAATAAATTGCAGACGATACATAGCTATGCCAGAATAAAAATTTTCATATTTATAAGATGAAAAGGACATGTCTGCCTGACATGTAGAGTAAAATTTTTCTTACAGTGATGATGCTGTTAGAGGATCATGACCTATAAATCCCCCAAACTCTAAGGTGCCATCTTGTACGCAGTATCCAATTATTCCACGAAGTTCGCACAGCTGGAAACAACCAGTAGGCAAAAAGTGACGAGCAAGGTGAGGAAGAAATGGATATTTTTCCACCCAAGCATTACAATAAACCTAGCAATATCCTTCTGTATATATTCTCATACTGGCTGGGTTGAAAGAGTAATACAATGCATGATGAACTGGGATATGCATGATGATCAACAATATTATCCTCGGCCTTTCAGTTTGAATCATGCCATTTCCTTTCATAAATTTTCCTCTTCTCTCTTCAGCCTTGTGCTGATCTTGCTATTGTCCAAATATATATATATATATATATATATGATCATCATTAATATAAAACAAAGTTAATGAACTCTCTCATATGATTGAAAAGTCATTTCATATCCATGTTTCGTTTATTTGAAAGCCATTTTCTCTTCCCATTTGTTTTAGTAGCTGTCAAATGGGGTATTAAAGATGAAAATCTGCCTATGTAGAAGTTCAAGAAGCATGAACCAGTAAGGCTACAGAAGGAGAAAACAAGGAGGAAGGAACAGGCAATCAACATTTAACTATTGTTAATAACACCATTTTCTAGACAAAATCTGCATGCATAGTTCAATCAACATAGATGTAAAGAAATGGCCCCAAAAATCATCAATGTATTCAAGTTAAACATCTATAAGCCAAATCTGACAAGGGTTTACAACGCAAGTTCAAAAAATACATACTAGTGCTTAGTATTAAAATGACAAAATTACCGCAAAAATAAACTTAAGCTGCTTAACATAAAAGACACTAACATGACTTCATAGCAAAATACTAATAGTAATTCAAAATGGGTACTGAACAAAATTTAAAGCTTGTCCTCATATTCTGAAAGTGGAGTCATCTGCTCCTTCAAGCCCTTCCTCTTCCGAATGTCAGCAACAAGCTGTGCAGCTTGTGATCCAGCCTCCATTGGATCTGAGGACATCATATCCCAGTGATCAAACACACACTGAGGGAAAGCCTGCCCAGATGTCGCTGCCCTCAATGTGCTTGAGAACCCGAAAGACTCAACAACAGGGAGGTATGCCTTGATGTTGTACAGTGGTGTACCAGGCCTCTGCATCTCCTCAAACACATGTCCACGTTTCTGATTAAGAACACTATAGATGCCACCAAGAGCCTGCTCAGGAGCCTGAATTTCCACCAGGTAAACTGGCTCCAGAAGCCTGGGCTTGGCAGTCAATTGCGAAGCATAGAAGACTCTCCTTGCAGTAGGAATGATCTGACCACCTCCTCTGTGGATAGCATCCGCATGAAGAACAACATCGCAGACTTCAAAGCAGATGCCCCTCATGTTCTCTTCAGCCAGTGCACCTTCCTTTGATGCCCACTGGAACCCAGCAACAACTGAATCCTTGATTTCGTTAAGGTACTGCACTCCCTTACACATATCCACCACCATGTTTGGTCCAAGGGTCTCAGGTCCAAAACACCAGATTTTCTTGGCAAGATCCTTGTCCCAACCAAACTCTTCAGATAAGATTTTAGAACGAACTTTGGGGTCATCTCTTGGTCCAATCTTGCCGTCATCAATTGCCTCTGCAAGTCCTTCCTCCAAGGGTCTGGCTTCCATGTATAGACGGTTATGCTTGTTGGGTGACTTGCTCATCACAGTACGGCAAGATCTCTCCAGGACAGTCTCGCGGAAAGACACAACGGGGTCAGATTTAATAATCTCAGCTCCACCCATGAAATCTTCCTGCAAGTCTTTCAAACAAATCTCAAGGTGTAGTTCTCCAGCACCAGCAACAATGTGCTCACCTGACTCCTCAATAGTACAAACAACCATAGGATCTGACTTTGCCAACCGCTTAAGACCTTCGACAAGCTTCGGAAGATCTGATGCAACCTTGCACTGAACAGCAACACGAACCACAGGTGAGACAGAAAACTTCATAGCTCGGATGGGGTGGGCATCTACTTCTTTCTCATTTGTTAAGGTGGCATTCTTGGTAATAAATTGATCCAAACCAACCATGGCAACTGTGTTGCCACATGGCACGTCCTCAACAGTTTCCTGCCTCTTTCCCATCCAAATCACAGTTCTTTGCACACTCTTGACATACAAGTCTTTCTTCTCTCCAGGGACATAATTTGGTCCCATAATTCTCACCTTCAAACCTGTAGAAACCCTGCCAGAGAACACACGGCCAAAAGCATAAAACCTACCCTTATCAGATGCAGGAATCATCTTTGAGACATAAAGCATGAGAGGTCCATCAGGATCACAGCTCCTGATTGCAGCAGCATAAGGATCATCAAGAGGACCCTCATACAAGTTCTCAACACGATACTTTTGGGCTTTTGTTGGTGAGGGAAGATGGAATATCATCATTTCCAACAGTGCATTACTTGCCGGCAGCCAGGTTTGCATCACACGTTTCATTAAAGGTTTACCCATCAGATCCTTCTCGTCGGATTTCATGGTCACACCAAGTTTTTGCAACATAGGCCACAGCTTATCCTTCTGATCATTCATACAGGTGTTGATTATCTGTTTGATGGGCTCATAACAGAACTGAACAAACCCGCGCTTGCAAGTAGGAGAACCAGTATTCTTGGTTGTCCATTTCTTGGTGGCTGGATCAAAGAAGTTCTCGCCCCAGAGCCTTTCCATCATCTTTGCCTCGTCAACTCCAAATTTTGAAGCATACATTTTTGCAAAGTTGGTCAGAGTGAAAGCCCATCCATGCAAACCAGCTGAAAAAGCAACCGTTCCTTGTTCTGGGTAGACCTGGACATCACCGAGGAGCGGATCTTCATATGTAGCCATGATCACATTAGCGTTCTCAATAACCCTCTGAAATGTCTGGTAAGCCTCCTCTCCATCCACCTGGAGCTCAAGGAAGCACCTGTCCATCTTATTAACAGTCAGAACAGGCCTAATTCTTTCTCCCAGGGCCTGTCGGAGCACTGTTTCTGTCTGGACGCACACACCCTCAATGCAATCCACCACCACTAATGCTCCGTCAGTGATGCGAAGCGCAGCTGTGACCTCAGACGAGAAGTCCACGTGCCCAGGGGAATCAATCAGATTTATGAGGTATTCATTCCCTTGCCGCTCTCCCTTGTAGCGCTTGAGTGATTCATCATTCATCTCATAGTAGAGGGAGATACCAGTAGACTTAATTGTGATACCACGCTCAGCTTCATCCGCACGGGTATCAGTCATCCTGACATCACCCGCCACTTCTTGGGCAATAATACCCGCAGCAGCCACAAGAGAATCAGTAAGAGTTGATTTTCCTGCATTTGAAAAGTCAGACAATAAAGTGCTATACAGACCAGAAAATTAAGGTAATTATACTAACAAATCAACATTATTATATTAAACAGCTAAATTAATAGGAACAGTTTTATCACTACCAGAAATGTTATTTAAGTGTAAAAAAAAGTTGACCAAAAGTCCAATGGATCTTTCACCAGTGAATATCAAAGAATTTCCTAGAAGACTCATGCATGATAAGTTTTAGCATTAATATGTTAGTATAAAAGAAGCATAAAAATACAGTTATATCTTACCCCTCACAGAACACAAGGAGCAATAACATCATAATGACAATATGGGAATGTATCACAGAGAAAGTAACAACCAGAACAGATAAAAGCTGTACATATCAAGTCCATACCATGATCAACATGTGCAATAACAGACATATTACGAATATTGTGCTTAAAGTCCATAATACGACGAAGCTCTTCAGCCGTGAACTTCACCTGCAAGTATGGACACAATTCTCAATGTCAATGATCCACAACCAATGAAAATTCAAACACAAAAATACCAGAAGCAAAGTTGTTTAACTTACCATCTTGACTAGTCTTTATTATCCACACAAAAATCAGTCTGTTGATGTTGAACTAATATGAAACTGCAAAAATCAATGAAGTTAGCCAACTAATTAGATAGCCCAAAAGCAGAAAACTGTTAGGATTAATCAAGTTCCATTCCAAGATACAAACTTTGTGCAGAGAAGATAATTTTGTTTGCTACAGATGTGTTTGATTCAAATTCCCTAAGATGGCACCCTAAAGGTGCTCAAGTTACATAGTGACCACTACAGCTAGACCCAAATAGAAATGCCTACCTATGGCGTTAAATCGTGACCTACTCCGAATTAATAGGAAGCATAAGTAAGGATCAACCAATAGACGAGTATAATTTTACCAAATTAGCATTTAAAAAAAAAAACCATCAAGTCTCTAATACCATCAAAAGCTAACTCATATTGTCGGGACGGCACAAGATTTATGTAACAAAGCAAAATCAGTTTCACAGCAAGTCGCTGGAAAAATACTGCATATAGATATCAAGCATAGGAAAAAAGCAACATCTTTTTGTACCAAAATCTAATTGTGTTGAATTACGCCTAAGCTTAAAGTTAGAAAACTTGAAATACATTAAGTTCTCAAATAATATCATACTGTTTGACTAAAACATAGATCTTGAGCGAATTTAACAAGAAACTCTAGAAATCTGCCAGGGATGTGCATAGAAACATAGAATTGTCCGGAAACAGAGTCATAAATCAGATGGATGCCACAGACATACTACAGGAAAACGTACCAGAGACGGAGAGAGGGTGTGGCGGCGAAAACAAAGGCGCACCCTCTATCAGCCGAGATGAGATGACTCCAGACGTTGAATCGCATACTTTATACCCTCGCAACTCGGGTTTTATGTTGATATGGGCTAATCTCTTATTTCTAAAGTTTGGGCTTTATTTGGCCCAATTTAGCCCGGGAGGGAACTTCTATTTTACAGATGACGCATAATACTTCAAGAGTAACGAGCGAAAAAAAGAAATGAGAAAGAAATAGAACCCATGTACATTAAGACCTAGTACTTCCGTAAGGGGTAGGTACCACTTGAGACAACTTTTGGGCAGTTCTCACTTTTTTTTTTAATTTAAAGAAAATCTTTTTTTCTTTCTTTGGTTGTGTTTGGTACATAAATTTCTAATATACCTCATAAATTTAAATATTCAAATAACTTTCAACCTTAATTACCCAAGAAATTACAAAAAATTAATTATTGGTATAGCTAGGGAAATGCGACCAGCAAAATATATGAATTGGACAAAATATCCCTATCTTCTCCCCTTTCTCTCCTTAAGAAATCATCTCTTAGGCATATCTTTCTCTCCTCAACTTTGTCTGCTAGATTTTACGAAGTAAGACAAGTTATACACTTTCCATATCCAGAGCATCAATTACTACCATGTTTATCTTCTCTCTTTGCGCTTGGAGACATAGTGAGTTTCTGTAGTGTTGGACATGTGTGAGTAAGGGAGGCCAAGAGTTTATGTCAGTGAAGCAATCAAGTTAGGGTTGATAGAGAGTAGAAGAAACAAAACAGATTCATGTCTTCTGTTCTATTTATATTATCTTCTTTTGGTTTATTACAAAGCAGACTTGTGATATGCTTGTCCTACCATATCCCAACGCACATTCAAAAGAGCATGTCTACAAAAATTGGATTCCTTCAATCATAATGACAGAATTAGGCCTATAAAATTTTGTTTTGTATACAATTTGATTAAGCTGAGAAAGAAATGCCAAAACAAGAACCAAATTCCGGAAATAACCTTTGCCCTATTAAAGACATTAGTAAAAAAGGTCACATTCATAATATATAAATCAAGGACAGAGAAAATGCGCTTCCAAGTGAATCATGTGGAGAAGGAGGCGACTTAGGCTAAGTTATGGGTGAAACCATGATCTTTCTAGTGTATCACCGTTAGGGGAAAACAAGCTACTTGGCCTTCTTCACAAGATTTGAGGTTCGAAATTCAGCATCATCCCCAATGAAACTCCACCAGATGTAGGTTAGAGGAATAGTGGTGGCATGCCAAAGAGCATGTGCATCCAGAAGTCCTTGGTATGGAGGGAAGTCATATAGTTCTAGAAGCATTGCAAGGCCACCTGCAAAAACAACCAACCATAGTTTCCACCGCGAAGGATGGTGGCTAATACCAGCCCAAACAGCCCAAATGATAAGTTGGGCCACAGCCATCCCCACACAAACTATCATATTCCATCCTGTAAAATTAGATTGAATGCCATCAAAACCATCACAAGAAGGAAAACAGAAAAAAAGAATGAATTAGAAAGACAGAAATATCGAAGAAAAATCCAAGTTGAAATTTATAGATCCCCCTTACACACAAGCTTACACATTAGAATATTGACAATAGAGCCAGAACTTTGATATTTTGGAAAACAAATATTGTTCAAACCCAATCCCATCTACACACTCCTCAAAAGCAATTCAAACCTCTACTCGTAGTAGGTTCATATAAACACACTTAAGCAGTTAAGCCAAAAGAAGAGGGTTGGACGGAGATTGCCTAGTTAAGCATTGTCAATAATCTCGATATAAAAACAGTAGGCACAGAAGTTGTGAATGGAGTAGATATCTAACAGAGAGTTCAAGGTAAATTTATCTCAAAAAAGAAAAATATTGGCCTTTGATGGAACTATCAACATCAGAATTGGTAATATAAAGATGCGAATGACAGAACATACCATAGTCGAGTTTATAAAAGTTGATGAACAATATGTGGGTGGTAACAAAAGCAATCAGTGGAGCAGAAATCATAACTCTGGTAGCCTCATCCCTAACATTGAAACTTCGTAATATGGCCAAAATGAGGGAGTATCCAAGGAGAGCCACTGCAGATGAGTAGTCTAATTTCTCTGTCAGATCAACGTCTCTGCAGTTCAATGATGTACAGGAATTATGAAGATTTATGCTAAAAGAAAGGAGACAGGAAGAGAAAGGCAAAAAAAAAGAGCATAGTACGAAAATCAAGAAACCTTCATTTCTATACTCAATGGGTAAGAAGACATTTCTTATCTTTTCTCAACAGACAATAAAAGCATCAACACTCAGGTAGAGCACTATTAACATTACCTTCAATAAAATCAAATTATGATTTTATGCAGTGAGAAAAATAGACTTTTGAGTGAGAGTTGTAAAGTTCAATGTAAACACAGCCATTCATAAATTTAATTCAGGCTGAAAGAGCACAAGCTAAAATTTTCATCAAGAACTTAAGAGGTATGAATAGAAATATACATAAGCTAAAAATGGAAAAAAAAAAAACCAGTTCTACTTCAATTTTTCATACGCATGTTATCCTTTGATTCAATTCAATTGTCCTAATGCACCCACTGTGTAACCAGGCAATTCAGACTGCAATGTAAGAAACTACTCAATATTTTACTACTATTTAACCCATTTACATAGGTTTGGCACTATCTAAATGCAATCATTCTCAAGGTCAAATGGTAAGGTAAGCATTATTAGAAAGAACAAAGTGGAATGATATTGCAAAACACATAAAAAGCTAAGTAAATCAGTACAAGATAGTATATCTGCATAGATAACTCACTGACTATGGAAAACAGCGCTCCAGAACCAGGAGTTCATTGATAACAGCCCATAGATATGCCACAAACTAACATACTCATAGTATGCCTTCTGACCTTCTTTTAGTGGCATTTTATAGTATAGAAGAATGAAAAAGGATACCCAACCATGAAAATGCGCTGCAAGATTAAGAACAGAGAAAGCCACAGAAGCAGGTTCCTGAATGAATTGATGATACGTGATATGTCAGTTTTCTAAACAAAATGCTTTGATGTCATTAAACACCAACTCTAAATGATGGCAAAAGATGCATGGCTTCATCAGTTACATACCTGCATCCCATAGATACGCCTAAATGGCCATTTACCATGATATTTGACTGGAACATCATTACTTAATTCTTTTTCTTTCTCTATATCAAGCATACAAAAGTACCGACAATCACTTTGGCAATCCCATTTTTTCCACTGCAAGTAAAGTGGTTCTTGTATGTACCATGGACCATGGGTGAGGTCAACTCCAGAAAATTTACAGTTTGGAAAGCATCTTTGCCCAACACATCCTGTTTCCTGACATTGTTTCACACAATCCCTGATATCCAAAACAAAAAATGAATAAAAAATAGGGTTGGGAAAATCCAAAATTTACTCTACTTAGACCGAAAATAAAGTAAATTGGATTTAATGAAGATTTCCCTATACACTACGATCAGGAAAGTTCCACAAAAAGGGGGACAAAACAAATAGCATAAGTTACCAAAGGCATTATGCTTTTGTGAAAGACTGCAAACATATTCTTCATCCAATAGTTATGAGCTCAACAACTGTCAATTTTCTTCCGTCTCTTTCATATCAAAATATCCACATAAGTATCCTTTCAACTAAGTCTTAGACACCGTTTGGGAATCACCAACTGAACCCCAAAACTGGATATAACAACAAAATTGATGTTAATTTTTTGGAACATTTTTATCTTTAAAAGATTATCATATTTTAGTAGCTTGACTACTTTCCCCTAGGGACAGTCCAATCAAGAAAGTCAACTTCTAATAAGAATCCTAGGAATTTACATTTAGATTAAAAAACTAGAATGTTAACTTTCCCATGAAAGGGTCATATCAAGCTTAATGCATGCCTCATAAATCATTCAGCATACCTATTCTAAGAAAGATAATAAATTACTTAAAAGACTAATTCCAAATAGAAATAAAGATTGACATGTACAAAGATTAGAGCTGTAGTACCTGTAACGCGGATTAGCATCACCAGCACTGGCATTTAATCCGACAACAAGACAGGAAAGTATCAACAAGAAAGCAATCGAATAACGATCTGGCATCTGATTACAAAAGGTTCAAACTCGAAGGTTACCGCTGCTTCAGCCAAAAAATAAGGATAATACTAATGATGCAGAGGCTACCAAACTGGTACAAGTACACCTCCTGATCAACCACGTATAACAATAAATTAATTCTTCTCGAGCCCCCCCAAAAAAAAAGGAATTGTTTGCTCTCTTAAAATCTAAATAGCTCGCCCTACTTGAATGCGATAAACTCACACAGAGCCTACAAGTTGAAGATTCCATCTAACAAGACGCAAAACTCACATATACAATTAGAAAGAAAATATAGATGCAATTTCGGTGGCTGATAGAGCTACTTTTCAAGATTAAAACTTTTTCCAGTTTCCGAAGAAAATTTGAAATGAAAGATAAATCAGATGGTCGAGTCTCAAGTATTGCGGAACATGAAATGTAAATGAGAATGAAAGAAGAAAGCGAATCGCATTTTACCTTTGCGCTCGTCAGATTTCAGTGCAGAAAATAGATAATAGAACAAGAATTTAAAGTAGAGAGAAAGTATTGAAATGGCTGAAAGGAGGAGAGCGTGGTCGTCAATGGAGGAGACAGACGAAGCCACCAGCCTCGGCTTTCTATTACACTTCAGTTTGGAGAAGACTGGGCCCATGGGCTCAAGGCCCAATCACCACTCCAAATTATGTCTACTGATGTTGTGTTTAGCATTTTTATGTGTATAGTGGATTCATTATCATTAGATCCCCACTTTTATGGGATTTAATTCAGATTACTTCGTAGAATCGCTTCTAAGTTTGAAATATGAACAGATAAAAGTCCATAATTACGTCATTTTTAGTCTAAGGATAAAATTTACCAAATTTACTTGTAATATAGGATATACTTTCAGCATGATTGGTATGGGATGAGAAATAAAATAATAATAAATTAGATAAAATAGTTATTTTATTTTTATAATTCTTATCTAATATTATCTATTAATTATTTTTTATTATTAAAAATAAATTTATTACAATTATTTTTTATTTATAAAATTATTTTTATTTTTATTTTTATTTTTATACTTAATTTTTTACATATTAAATAAGTCGTCACTTATTTAATTAATTAAAATGCAGCTCTTGTAAAATGTACGAACAATTATAAAAGCTGTGAGTCTCAAAGCAAAAATTGCTGTGGGTCTCATAGAAAAGAAATGTAATGTGCGTGTTTTGTTGTGTGGGGGGGGGTTGTCCTATAAACAGTATTAAATAGTGTAAAAATCATAACTCTTATAACTTATATATATATATATATACATATATATATATGTATGTATATATATATATATAATATTTTAGAGTGTCGTCTAATATATTGATATTTTTAAGTATCCATATATTTTGATATAAATTCATGATATTAACTTTTTTATTTTCTACAGGAATTAAAAAATTATAAAAGTCATATATATATATATATATATTTGGTAGTATCATGTAAACTGATGGCATCTGGGATTCTCTTGTTAACAAAAAATATCTAAATCATATATTTAAGATTTTCAAATTTTAAATAATTTAATAAAAATAATAGTTCATTACATATACCTTGTTAATAAGCATGTGGAATTCACCCACCGAAGCCGGTTTTGCCCTCAAGTGAGTTAAGCCAGCAAAACCCAAATGGCAAGTGGGCAAATGAACGCGGGTTAAGTTTCTCGTGAGTAGAGTTAATAATGGATTACTCATAGGGATGGTAAAAAGGATTAGCTTGTTAATAAAAGAAAATAATATTTCATTTAAAAATTTAGTTATGATTTTTTTGAGGGAATATTTTATGTTAGTAATTTAATTATGATTTTTTTAGAGAATATTTTGGAATAAAATTTTAAATACATTATATCAATCGATATAATAATGGAGTAATGGCGAAATTACCTTAAGATGAAGATGGGCAGATGCTTCTCAAATTTTATAAATTTGTATGTATATAATATTAAGTTTTAATATTATATTTATATATTATTTGAAATTTAAAACCATTAGATCTATACATATATTGCCTCCACTAACTTTAGGATCTTAGCTCTAATATTGGTGGAATGTGCTGTTAATAGGATTGCACAGGTAAGACACTCCGTCTAGATAGAGTTTGAAAATAACTTTAATTGTAATATCAGAAGAAAAAGAGTTAGTTCTTTTGGTAAGAGAGGACATAATATTTGTTTTATTAATTTGAGTTTGTTTTTAGAAAAATATTTTAAGAGTAAAAATATATTTGGTTTTGGTAATGGCACCAGTCAATTTGGGTTTTGACAAGCGTTGTGTATGGGCTATTTGATAGTTTTTGTCAAAAGCTCACCGTTTTAAGAAACTTCGAAATTTGAAGTTTCATTTTTAATTTATCAAAAAGCAGCCGGAGTTGAAATATACAGATGATTATGACGTATAATTAAATATGTACAATGGACGTTTAAAAAGTCTGAAGAAAACATCATGATTTTACTAGTAGCTAAGCCAGCTAGCTCCCTACTGATAGTAATGTGGAAAACAATATGTTGATTTGAAGTTCAACGCAATATTCACTTAAAAATAATAAAAAAGAAACACTTTCAAGATCAATCTGAAAAGTTTCTTATGGGATGGCTCATATGGTAAAGAGTTCAATTTTCAATTTTATTTATGTATTATTTGACTAATACTACTTGTGAGAAAGGTTTTGATTTCAAATAAAAGTCCTTAATTTAAAATAAAATTTTTCTTCAGCAGAGATATTTGATTTGATCATTTCCAAACTTCCAGCCTTTTAAAATGTAGAATGATTCTATCTACCGTATATTATATAACTTTATATGATGAATCATCAATTAAAAATATAACACAGCTAATCACCAATATATATATATATATATATATATATATATATGTATGTATTTGAGCACTATCTTAAAAATACAACTCTTAACATAAGCATTTGAGGGGAATGTTTCAATGGATTTAATTAGGTCACAAATTCTTCACTGAACGTAAATACTGTTTAAACTTTGATCATAATGAAAGTTTATGCTGGATCAACTTTCAATTTTTCAACAAATTTCTCTCACTAGATCTGTAACTTTGCTTTGATATTATTTGAAGGATCAAATGTTTGCCATTAGACTCAACATAACTTTATTTTCTTAATTTATGGTAAAATATATGTTAAATGCCAAGGTTTAATCTTAATATTGTCAACTTATGTGTCGTTACAATAAAAAATCATCCTAATCATGATTTTTTTTTTTAAAAAACTTAGCCGCAATTCTCAAAATCACGATAAATCTATTTGCAGCGACAGGTTTAGCTATGGTTCCAGGCGACCATAATTACTCCTATGGTTTAAATATGCAGTTTCAAATTTTTACCATAGATAAACCATCTAAGTAAGAATTGCATTGGTTTAACTACGTTCTGGTAACCACAACTAAACCAACCTCATTTAGTTTAGCTGTAGTTTTGGGATAGTCATAGGTAAGCATGGCAAGGGTCTAATCTGTTGTTAAATTAATTTAAAGAAAATCATTAAATTATATATTAACTGCCCTACTTTTAATAACAGTTTTATAACCCTGTACAGCTATTTAATCATAATTTACCATTGAAATTCAATGACAATAATAGTTTCATATAGATTTAATCACAATTTATTATTGAAATTTAAACATATTTAATTAGCTTTAAAGTTTAAATATAATACAATCAAAGTTTATATACAATTCAAAATACTAAACTAATTATCCTTGTTAGATGAGTTTGGAGATTGAACTTACAACTCCTAAGTTTAACCTTTCTTAACTACTTAGTGCCTATATATAAAAGTGAAATGAATAAGTAATAAATTTATAAAATTTAAATAAAATAATTAGGGTTATAATATTACAACAGGAAAACTGAGACTAGCCAATTCAGGTGGCAGCTAACCCTAAAAACTTTGAAAGAGGAATAGCAAAGCTGCATTAATCCATTGCTAGTGTAATATGTTCTTTTCTTGTTCTCTTATAGACATTATGCTATCCACATAAAAGGGCTTAGAAGGTGGAACACCTCCATGGATGCGAACAAACTGGCTAAATACTTGGATGGACAAGTATATAATCCCAATCCTTGAACTTGAACAAGGTGCTCTTAGCTTCCTTAAAACAATGGCCAATCAATTCTAACTTAAGATCTCTTAAAAAGAAGATCCCTAAGTTTGAAGCTCCAATATATTGTCCTGCAAGCTTAAACAAAATAGAAATCAATCTAACATGCAACAACGTATCAATTTAACAAAACCAGGAGTCAACACTTCATTTCTACATAAGTTATACTTACAATGACTGTTTAGTTTTCTCATTCATTGGAGTTCCATCTTTTCTCTTATGTGTGGCAATCCACACACCTTCTTAGGTGACTAAGCCTACATGCTCAGCCTTCTACAAAGTATAAAAGATAGGTATTATTTGATTTTTTTTATTAATTCTACACAAAAATTTTTACATAAGTTAGCATCTAAGATAAGTATAAAAAAACTAAAATAATAATCAAATTATAAGTTTAAAATTGCATACTTAAAAATTATTCACAATCTAATTTGAGTGTGTTAGCAAACAATGCATAACAAGAATATCATATTAGAAGCAACATGTAGAATTGGATGAAAGTCTATTAAGTGGATGCTAACAAACTCTAGTATAAAAACATTTTATCTAGATAGCCTTACCTTTAAGGTAAAATATGAGAAACAAATTAAGCTAAGTAGGCAATGTCTTGTTAAAAATGTAACTTGAAATTACAAAACTACTCATTAAGAAGACACACCAACATTGGCAACAGATAATATCCATTTCTTTTTTTTTTTGGAAGTTCTTTCATAGATCAAGCTTTCTTTATTAAGATCTGAAAACATTTTTTTAGGCCAACCTTAAGATGCTAATTGCAAAACTTCATATGTCATTTAGCAATCATCACTCTTCCTACCATTAAAATATCTATTCATTTGCTAAAATGGAAATATAGAAAAGTATAAACAAAAATAGGAAATATTCTAACTTTAACATAACCATCAACTAGTATAGAGATATAGAGTAAGGGATTTGAAAACCTACCAACAAGACTGAAAGGGGCAAGCTGGGAGAAATGGCAATGAGCTGAGATAGATAGTAGTTTCCTTGAATAGAAAATCGTGGCTTCAAACTACTGATGAATAATGGCTAACTCCTGGAATGACAGCCTAGTGAATGATGACTAGGGCAAAAGGGTTAATATCTTTTGTCATCTCAGCTATTGGCGATTAGGTGATCCAACTGCATAGCGAAAAAGAAAGGCAGGAATTTGTTTTCTTTCTAGAGAGGGGGTTGTGTGGCTTGAATGTATCAAGGGGTTGAGTTACGATATTTTAAAATATTATAGTTTCTAAGTAAACCATAGTTAGGACAACATATATCCTAATCATGGTTTAATAACCCCTAGTTATTAAACTGCAATTAGGAACATAAGTCTTAATTGTGATTCTATTTAAACCATAGTTAAGATATACACCCTAACTACAACTTCTATACATTGAATACATTTAACTTGTATCATAATCATCGTATGTCATATGTTACTAAATATAATTGAAAACTATAGTCATTTATACATAATACCTTTCTTATGCTAAGATTCAATATATTCAGTTCATAGCTTGATCTTATTAACATGAGATGCAACATTGGTTCATTCATGCCAAATACTAATCATATAATATATTGTACAACTCAGAAATATACTTAACTTTCCAATAAATTACAATCATACTAAGGATTCATTTTATACATCTTATAAATATGAGCACATCATTATAAAACTAGATAACATAATATGTTCTATTCTCTTAATTAACTGCTCCATTGGGCATCTTTGCTTTCATCTAGTGCTTTGCTTTTCTTTACGTGGCATGGGTTAAAAGGGAATGGAGGGGGGAGTGAGATTCTGGGTAGAATCTTAGTAGCATGCTCCACATTCAATGCATACATCAAGTTATCCTAAGCGTAAGGAACATAAGTGCATATACAACATAACTCATGAAACATTAAGATTAGCATATATATACTTGTTTAATTAGTTAGTGGCCATAACTTTTAAAATATAAATTAACTGAGCTTCACTTAGAGAAGAGCTATTATGCTCAATTTCCTCTTTAGGCATCATCGATACTATAACACATATTAAATAAAGCACATTACATCAAATTAACTCAAACATGCAACCATAGTATCATATAACATGTCATAGTATATAAGCATCTAAACACTTAAGATACAAGCATACATATAAAAAAAGAAGAGATGCTACCTAAAAAACTCAAATCCAATGTCCCAAGGATGCATTAAGGCCATTGGAGTTGTTTAAATCATCAAAATAGATGACAATATAAATAACTAAAATATCTACTAACGTAATTCATTACTTTTCTTTAAAATTCTACTGATACTTTATTTAAGTCCCTTATTTTAAAAAATTATATGTTAAGATAAAGACCTCCAAATTTAACAAATTATAGCTTGTTGGAAATCTCTCCTACTTACTGTAAAAATTTCAATTTAAAACTAATCAATTTGGCCCATGAAATGCATCAAAAATCAGAGTTGGTACAGGGCAAAAGTCTAATGCATGACAACTTTTCTGGACCAAATTTGAAAATTCACAACCTTGGCTAAGAGTATCCAATTTAGACAAACTAAGATTTGTCAGAAAGCTCTTGATATGCTCTAAATATTATAAAAATTTTAGATTTAAACTAGATGATTATGGTTTATGAAAAGAGTCGAAACTTAGGATTGTTCATAAACTAAAACTGATATAGGGTAGATTTTTTAGGGAAACTTTGGAAACTCATAAAATATCCTATACTGATCCAAAATTACAAATTATATCTGGGAAAATTTATATAATTTTGTATGGTTCCTTACCTTGATTCTTTTCCTCTACTTTATTCTCCAAAAAACCTTCCTTCTCCTCATGAACTGCTCAGATTTCCATCCTTTCAAGAAGCTAAAACCATTATTAGAAATATCTTTTTGTATAGAATAATCTGTATAACTGATGGAGGATGAATAGAGATCATTTACTTACCTAAATTAGAGCTTAAAATCTTTGAATTTACCTATAGAATGTGTATGGCTATTTAATAAAATACCCTTAATAAGGGTATGATGAAAATTAAACTTTAATGCTATTTTTTTAAAAAAAATAATGATATGAGATATTACCAAGCTGGTAGCATGATAAGTCTCATTCAAACAAATATCAAACATTAATTAGTTTAAGAAAAACACAAAACTCTTGAATATTAGCTAGAATGGTGCACCAAATATAACCCTAGTTTTTAGCTTTGATTTCCCATAACTAAATATGGTCATTATTTTCACAAATCCATAATAATTTTCTTTATGGATATATCAATTGTCACAACTTCTTTTCTTGCTTTATAAATACAAAGTTTCAACAGGAGTTAAATATCAAAGTGGCTATTAATGAACTACTTTCTACGTGTACCACTACTTCATGAAATTAAATTTTAATTAGAGTGATAAAAAAAAATATCTACATTAAGAGTAAAGACAAATTTTAGTAAAGCACTATAATACAAGAAAATATAAATTTAGTAATGGATTGACTAGTAAGAAAATGTAAATCCTATGCTGATTCATGGGAATTTGAAAGGAAAAAAAATATGTGAACATTGTATCAAATTTTACAACCAATTAAAGAAGCTATAAATATATTTATGTTTAGCGAGGGAAAATTTTCTTATTGAAAAGGCTATAAATATATTTACATTTAACTAGGGATTTGACCTTTGTATTCTCTCATTAAGTCAGAGTAAAAACTTTTAGTAAAGGGATGGCAAGGGAATTTTCCTATTTAGTTTTTGACAATATAGTTAAAATCCTTAACTTTTTCCAACAAATCACTTTGGTTGCCTTTGGTGAATTTCTCTTCCCCTCGCACATCATTACTTTCACTATGCCATCACCATTACTTATTACTATCTTTTTTGTTTTAGATTTCTTTGTATTTTTTGAATTTAAATTAACTCTAAAATTGGAAAAAAAAAAGAAGAAAAAAGGTAAAAGTATAAGATGATATGAAAAAGTAAAACACATACAATAACTCCATTAATTTTGGAAAACCACCATTGTAACCATGGATACTAGAAATTTTAATTTTGAAGCACTTTGACTTCAAATAATCAAAATTTTGAATGTAAGAGAATTTTTGGACTCTATTACATATCCACAAAAAGCTTTTTTAAAGTTCATCAAAGTCATTGCTTATTAGAGTATTAGATTTTCAACACATTGAAATTTGCTTTTTAGGTTTCATGGTTACAAAGCTTTAGAATAATATTTTGCAATTATAAATGAGGTTTTATTTTATAGCAATTAAATTATGTGGTGGTTTTAGCCAATGCTATTGTTAGTGGCAATTTTAACTACCATTATAACTTTTTTTGGATAATGTCCATATTGGAGTTTATTTTTATCAAGAAGATGAAAAGGGACCTTGCCAATCCTTCAATAATTAATGAGGAAAATATGCACCAAAAGAGAAAAAAGTAATTTAGTGAGCAAAAATTCATCATTAATTTTTAAGCAAGAGAATTTACTAAGGGACTAATGAGAAAAAATTTTCCTTGCTATTTAGTGACAAAGAAATAACAAGGGAACTTTAACTCATCATTCCTTTGCCAAATGTGCTAACAAGGGATTTGTTGCTTGCTATATATGTGTGTGTGTGTGTGTGTGTGTGTGTGTGTGTCTATATATTAAAGGATGGAACTTTAACTCATCATTCCTTTGCCAAATGTGCTAACAAGGGATTTGTTGCTTGCTATATATATGTGTGTGTGTGTGTGTGTATTAAAGGATTGATTGATATAACATCCCAAAATTAATTAGGAATAATTATAAAGAATTATAGAATTGTAAAAGGGAATGAGGGAAATAAGAATTCTTAAGGAGATGGATTCAAATTTTGGGCACATGGAGATAAATAATAATTTTTGGCCATTTAAGTAAAAAATAAATTAATCTTTAGGTTTGGACTTAATTAAGGAATTAATTAAGTAAGAGAAAGTGGATAATGAATACTTCGAGTCATAAGATTGGCTTAGTAATAGCAAGAACTAACTATAGAAGCCCAACATTAGTTTTCTTAGAGGCCCAACTTATTTACACGTACTTAGCCCCAAAAGCTTTGGTCCAATGCTAAATAAATCAAACCATAGGAAATATTAGGCCCATTGGGCTAGCCCACTCACTCTAAAACCCTAGGAGACAAGCCATTTCAACATTTATGTGTTGAAGTTTGAGGGTTTTGTAGAGCAAGGGAGCTATTTTCACATAAGAAGAAAGGAAGCTAGGGTTTTCTACATATTTCCACCATTTCTCACTTCTAGAGGAGGAATTTGCCAAGGTGAGTTATATGAAACTTAATCCTCTCTTCTTTCTCTATGTTTTGGTCTGAATAGTTCCTGGTTTAGTGAATTTTTCCTATCACCTAAATTTGAAATTTACTCTTTTGGTGACTCCATTGTTGATTTTAGGAGGTAGAGACTAGAAGGGTTGTTTGATAAGTATCTTCTCCTTATTTTAAAGTATTTTATGTTGGTTAGTGACCCAATGGTTGACTTATGAGGTGAGCTTTGTTTTTATGAAAAAATACCCATAAATTAAAGTGGAATATTGAGTTTCTGGTGTGGGTGAAGTTCAAGTCTGAATCAGGGACTATTTGGTGATTGGGCAAGTGACTTCTAGGTAATTCTTGATAGTTTAGTTACTTGGCATCTGATTTCTGCTATAATTAGTGACTAAGTATATGCCTTGATTTTATTTAGGACCTTTAAATGTGTGGAAACTTACATTTGACTTCAAAACTTTATGCATTTAAGTTAGGTAACTGGGGTTAATTTCTTAATTTCATGTATATGCTCATTTTAATATGATATTTGATGCACATGTTTGATTTTGAGATGTTACATAATTGGTTAGCTACTTGATTGTTGTGTTTGAACCATGAGTGAGTCTTTGGTGGAGCTGTGGTGTAGATGCCACTCATGCATTGTGCTTTGATCAGGCACCAAATTGTTCTCAAACTCATGAATGCATTGAACTCAGAGTGTGCTCAATATGGAATTGGTGCCGTAGATAAGCCTTTCCTTATGTTATTGGCCATTAATATGATATATGTAATTGCTAGTATGGGATAGTAGTCACTAGTAGCTTAACTATTTCATTTGCTAATATGATAGATGATTATAATGTTTATTTGATTAAAATATATTTATGCTAATTAAATTGTCCATATGTTTGGAATTATCCATTGGTTATTGAGATTCATATCTCATCCCATTTTATGTGCTAACAAATTTCAAGTGAACATTCCTCGGATAAGAAAAAGGGGAGACAAGTAGATGGCACCCCTAACTTAAAAGCCATGTGTGGGCTCTCTACACTTGGGCCATTTGGTTTTTAGTAGATGCTATTATTTTTGTAATTCATTTTATATAACATCATGATACACTCATATTGCCAAGTATATGTATTTTGATGTTTTTGTAATTAATGATATAACTGATAGGAAGTTAAACCTTATATCACTTGAAATTTGATGCTTGTACTTAAGGATGATTTGATATGAGTTGTTGCTAATGAATAACAATTGCTTATTCACTTGAGAGTGTAATTATGCTATGCAATGAATAATTATCTAGAATAGTGTGTATGAAGGCTTTGTGGGAACATATATATGTATTAGAATAATACTGTTAGTAGCTTGAGTACCCATTGCTATTATAGTGTGCTGATACATAATAGAATTCAATTGTATGATTCCCTTTGGCTTATGCCCAATAAGGATCTGTGAATCATCATATTTGGGTGCTGGGCAGTCTAGAAAACTATGTATGATAGCTGAGAAAGCCTTAGAATTCATCTAAAATTAATAGTATATAGCTAAGGAGTGAGAAAAATGAGAGAAAGTGACCAAAAGGGAGTGAAGTCAATTGCTTAAATCGTGGCCAAGAGACATCCAGAGGCGAGTAGCACCACAACGCAAAGGGTTGACCTGCAACGTAACACGAGGATTTTAGCTCTAGAGGGTACCCGAGAGCAATCTCACTGCAGTGTAAAAGGAGTTCATCGTGGCGAGATTGAGTGACAAGATTGGGAGAGCTCTAAAAGAGACTTTCGTCACAGTGCCATGTAGGCTCGTTGTAGTGAGAATAGGGTTTTGGAGAAATAGGAACATCCTGAGAGTAACTTGGTTATAGTGCAGAAGGCCTTAGCCACGGCAAGGATAGTATAATTTCGTTTTTAAGCTCTAAAAACGAGTTAAGTCATGGCACACAAGTCTAATAATCCAAATTTTACGTTCTAGTAACCAACTTAGCTATGGCAAAAATGTCTAAGTCGAGGCCTAAAATAACAAACTCTTATTTTTAGCCTCTAAAACTTAGTTTTCATGATGTTAATGGTATGTAATAATTTGAGAGTAACTATAAGAGGGTTGGTGAGTATAGAATCAATGGTAACATGAATTGAAGGATTTAATTGATAACTTAAATCTCCTATAGGCTTAAGTTATTTTGTTTTCTAATCAATAAAGTCCAAGGATAATAAGGTTCAAATTTCCTTTATATTTTCACTTCTAGCGAATTATTAATAATATTTCACTCAGAGCATAAGAGGTTAAGAGTTAATTATGATCAATTAAGGTGTTTAGAAGTTATGGTTTAATTGACATTAATGTAAGAAAATTATAATATTCACACATCTCAATATTTGATTATAAGAAGTGATTTTTTTAATTAAACCATTGAATTAGAAGTAATTGCTATATTGATCTTACATGCTAAATTTTAGAAAAATTGAAGAACAACAATTATGTAATCAAATTGTTTATAGGTTTTTTTATATTTAAAAATTTTATTGTACATTAATTTATGATATATTGATAGACTACAAAACAATGTTGGATTAATGTCAAATTTTGGAGATATTATATTTATGATTAGAACCTTTAATCTAATGGTGGATTTAGTGAAAAACTCATTCTATATAAAATTATTCAATGTTGTAAGAATGGTTTTAATTAACACTGGTATCTATTAATCCCTCCTCTGAATATGTGTATGTTTGTGTGTGTTAAATTTATGCGTGTCACTCCTAAAAATTAGATATTTTGCCATGGTTACTACCATTATTAAGAAAACAATGACAAAACCACATCCTAATTGTAGTTACTATAACTACAATTAGGACAAATGTCTTAACCTCAATTTTAAAGAAAACCATAGTTAAGATAATTGCCTAACTATGGTTTTCTAAAACTGGGGTTAAGACACAATCATAACTACAATTAAGACATTTTAAACTCTCAAATGCTGCAAGCCTTTTCCTCTTTCCTTTCAAAACTTTTGAACTCTTAACACAATGCAGCCATCATTCAACATTGATAGAGCCATTCCTTCTTTGAATAAAGGACATCAACAACACGTAGCCCTTCCTATCATTCATCATGGATGATGCACTAGTGGCTTTCCTATCAATAGAGCTCATTCCTTTGTTATGTATAAAAGTTTTTGCTACTGTGAAGAAGATTTTCATCATTGATACTCCTTGATTTCTCCCTCCTAGAAATTTTTTCAAATCCCTTCATCCATTTGATGCTAAGATTGAGTTGAAACTTTTTATTTTTTTTAGTTTAAAAAATTTATGCCACTTGTTGAGTTGAATTTTTTTATTAGACATTGAAATGCTAAGATTGAAATATTGAGCTTGTTGATGGTTGTTTGAAGATGATTTTTTTTTTTTCATAATTTTTTCTTCATTTAATCTTTGTGTTTAAGTTCTAAGCACTAGTTTTAGAAATTATATGCTAGGAACTTTCAAGGTGGACAAACTACCATTATGTATAAATTAGTCAATATCAAAAGCTTGCAAAGGCAAATAAATAACCTAATAATAATAATAATAATGCACTTTTCGTGATAGTGCTAGAGCACTTTCTTCATAGTGAATAAATTAATGATATGTAAGTTTTCTCAATTTAGTCTCTTATTTTCATTCTCTCTCAATTTATTATTTAACTTATTAATTTTTTAAAATTTAATCCCCACGTTACATTGTTATAGTTAGATTTTCTTTTTCATAAATTATAGTTAAAGTAATTGACTAAGAAAGCATAACTTTTTGTGGAAAAAGAGGCTAAAAATTATATGCCAAGCACTTTTTTTTTTCATTATTGCTTGGAATTTGTTTATGAATGTGGTAATTTAATATCTTGTAGTTGTAACAAAAGACAATGTCTTTTTAGTTTATTAGTATAAAAACTAGTCACCAATTCTTAGGTGGATCAATTTTATATAAACTTATTGTCTTTTAAGAATGGATAAGTCTTAGATAACTAAAGTTTAAAATACCCAAAAATATTTATAGGGACTTAGTAGAGTTTTAGACTTTGCATTTACTAACGGTTGTATGGAGGATAAAATAATATACTTATGTCCTTAGTGTAACTTCAAGAAATGTCATATCAAAGAAGATGTTTGTGACCACTTGATTAATGTTAAATCATTCTAATAAAGGTACACTTTTTGGGTCATGTAGAAGAAGAAATGCAATAAAGAATTCTGCAAAATCTCTAATAAGGCCACAACTAAAAGAAGAATGGATTTGTTGGAATGACCTTGTGAATGACATGGTCATTGATGCATTTGTGATTCATCATGAAATCAAAGTGTGGATGAAGTTGAAAGTCCAACTCCACCCTTTTACCAAGAAATGAATGAAGATGCCAAAGAGTTTTACGAGTTAATCAGAAATGGGCAATAAAATCTATACAAAGCATGTAAGAAATAGCCAAAGGTATCTTTCTTAGTGAGGTTATATCACATTAAGTGTTATGTGTGGTATAACTAATAGGGTTATTAGCAGATGCTTTTGAACGTGCAAAGGTTCCATCTTCTTTTATAAAGTCAAGAAAACCATCAACAAACTAGGCTCAACTACACAAAATTTATATATGTATAAATGATTGGATGCTATATTGGAGGGAGAATAAAAAGAAGGATGTGTGTAAAAAGTGCGACACATATAGATGGAAACCAAAAAGCAAAAGTGAAAAACGAAAGAAGTATGCAAAAATCCTTGATGATAGGCATAAGAAATACTATCTTTGATCTATGGGGGAGAAATGGAGGTAGAAGAGGAAGGACTTGTATGACAAAAGCTAGATGAAACAAGAATAAAAGATGAGCTAATATAAATGGTCCTTGATGGGATTCTAAGGGAAGAATGGGCATCATACATTAAGTACCAACTCAACTTGAGGACTTTAGTAACAACAATTTTTTTCAATATTTTCAAGATTCTTAATAGATATACTTATTGTATTTTTATCAATCACAAAGTGATCGTGTAGAAGAATAAAGAAAATAGGAGAAAGAAGATGATTCAACACACTAGTGGATCTAAGAGCCTTGTAAGAAAAAAGAATGAGATAATAAGAGATATTGGTCAGTAGTATAATTGAATTTTTAATGTAATATGATGTGTTATATTATTTGTCTTATACTTTACAGAAGGTTGAACATAGGGGCTCAATCACCTAAGGAGATGTGTAAATATAGGAAAGATGAAACTCCAACTAATGAAGAAGTTTCAACCGTCATTGTAAATGCATAAGCTATCTAGGAATGAAGTGTTGATTATTAGTTTTGTTGAATTGATGCATTGTTGAAATGTTAAACTATTTTTTATTTTACTTGAACTTGCAAAAGAAGATATTAGAGCTTTAGACTTAAGGATCTTTTTCTCAAGAGATCTCGACTTAGGATTCATTGGTCACTGCTTTAAGAAGCCAGGAGCACCCTAGTTGACTAAGGCATTGTTTGGTTCAGGGTTTTTGGGGGGGAGGGGAGGCAAAATACCCCCTCCCCTCCCCTCCCTTCCCCTCCAAAAGTGGGCGTTTTTGGAGGGGAGAGAAATTTTTTGTTTCATTGAACTAAATTGCCCCCACTTTGATTTCACTTAAAACATAATATAGATTTTATTTTTTAATGAAGTTTAAGATAATTTTTTATAAAAATAAAAAAAATATTTTTTGAATAAAAATAAAAAATTATTTTTAATAATAAAAAGTAAAAAAAAGTATTTTTTTATAAAAATAAAAAAATTAAAAATTCTAATATCATAAGGGTATAATTGTCTATTTAATTTTATCTCCCCTCCCCTCCCCTCCTCAACCAAACAACATATCATTAAAACTCCTCTCCTCTCCTCCCCTTCAAATCAACCAAACATCATATCATTAAAACCCCCCCCCTCCCTTCCCCTCCCCTCCCCTCCCCTCCATTAAAATCGCTCCCCTCTCCTCCCCTCCTTTGAACCAAACACTCCCTAAGAGGACTGGGATTGGGTGCTTGCCTATCTTAAGTATTCAACAAGTCTACTCACATCCATGGAAGGGTTCTTAAAAGTGAAGTGAATAAGGCCTTTTTATGCAGAGTTGCAGGATGAGATACAAGAGCCTAGAAGTGAACAAGAACAAATTAGATAACACTAGCAATAGATTAATGTAGCTTTGTCATTTATCTTCTAAAATTTTTAAGATCAGTTGCCACTTGAGCTGGTTAGTCTTAGTGTTCTTGTGGTAATATTATAATCTTTTTATTTTACTTAAATTATATGAATGAATATTTATTTTATGTAGTCGATATTTTGTTTCTTATTCATTTTACTTGTATATTTAGGCACCAAGAAGTCTCAAGAGTGGAAACTTAAAAGTTGCAACTCAATCTCTAAACTCATTAAACATGCATAATTAGTTCGATTTTTTGGTTTGTATGTAAACTTTGATTTATATTGTATTTGAACTTTGAACCTAATTAAATATATTTGAATTTCAATAATAAATTGTGATTGAATATCTATAAAACTATTATTGTCGTTGAATTTTAATGGTAAATTGTGATTGAACAGCTACACAAAATTGTATTACTACTATTATAAGTAGGGCAATTAATGTATAATTTATTGATTTTTTTTAAAAAATAATTTAAACTGATGCTAAAACATTTCCTCCGCTTAGCTGCAGTTGTTCCATAATTGCAACTAAACTAGTTGGTGGTTTAGCAATGGTTATCAAACTATTGCTAAACTTTAGTTGCAGTTAAAAAATCACCACAATTTTCAAAATTGTAGTTAAACTACAGGGGTAATTGCGGTTGCCTAAAACTACAGTTAAACTTATCGCTAAGGATGGACCACAGTTAAACCTAAAAAAAACCACGTGCAGTCAGGATGGTTTTGTTTTTTGGGTAGTGTTTGTGTTTGTGTATTAAATAAGCCAAATATAGATAAAAAAATTCAATTGAAAAACAAAAAAGAAATTCTTATACGCACAAAGTGCATGTACATTCAGTGACCAAAATCTACTCCACAAATGTATAAGGTAGATCCTCTACTCCATACATGTGCACCTAATGCTCCGTAGATGTACGAAGTAGATCCTTAACCATTTGATGTACATTCACCTCAAAATTTTTTGAACTTCCAACGTACTTGGCCAAATTGTCGGTAAAAATGACAACAGAAATGTGAGGTAATTGATCTTTTTTTTTTTTCCTAAAGGTTATCTGATGTAAAAAAACAATATTCTTATAAACAAAAATTCTAAAACATTAATTCCAAACATTCTAATCAACCACTATATAGATCATACATATATATGAAGTCAACGAGACTGCTGAAATACAAATCCAATTCCCCTCTGGAGATATATATATATATATATAATGTTCCATTCTAATTAACCACTAAACTAAAACCAAAACTACGTACATGGTTACATATATTTACATGCTAGAGGAATCAAAAGCAAGCTTGACAACTGATCCAAGCTCATCCCAATTATCATACGTGAAGAAGTCGTTAGCAGCAGCAGAAGGGTTATTAATCCAGAAGTTAGAAGAAGGTGTAGTAATTAATTGAGGTTGTGCCACTTGGGAACTCATCATCAACTGATTCCTTTGATCAATATTATTGCTTGTGTAGCTAGTGAAGACTGGTTTCTGCTCATGATTATCCTGATAATAATAATGACCATGATTATTGCTTCCTCCAAAATTGATGTAAGCTTCTTTGTTATTGTAATTAGTATCGCTCTCCCCAGTACTAATACTGCTCATTCTTGTGCTCTTGTCAATTGAAGAATACTGACGCTTGGCACCGACCTGCGTTCTCCAGTCTGTTATGTGCTTTCTTGGTGAAGCATTTCGCTTGAAGATTCGACACAATGTCCAAATTTCCTGCACATAATCATAGAAAGCTGCAGATAATGAATATATTAACTTGTTATAGCCTAGGAAGCACAAATACTTCAAAAATAAAAATATATGTTGTCAATTATGCGTTCAACACTCCTATTTTGTACTTATCTTTCATTCCTCACACATCTTAGATATCAAAATATAAAATAGCATGGCATTTAAAATTCTAATGTATTGAAAATTGTCATATAAGTTAAATGATAATACAATTAAAGGTGTTTTTGTAAAAAGTTAAAAAAAAACTATAACATTTTTTGGAAATGAATTCTCGTAGTAGTATGAAATACCATTTAAAATAGTATCATTTGGTATTTTAGATGATACCAATCATCTTGAATTCGAGAATACCAACCAGACACCCCCCAGGCCCCCCTTGGTTAAAACTGTGTCATCTCATGCCTCATATGATATCTTGAATGCCTTGACATCCAATTATTAGATGAAAACGATGGTGTACCAAACATCTTCTAAATTACACGAGTCAACACGAAGCAGCGTTAGTGTTGCTTCTTAAGTTATGTCAGGTCATAGCTAAGGGTTGATAATGGGTGAATGAATCTAAGAAAGGAGTGGAAATATTAAGTTGCTTACAGCTTCTTGGGCAATGGTGGTACTATTATTCTTGGTGGTAGCGTCATGATGGGAAGGGAGGCGAAACTCGTGCATCATCCAGTCAGTTTTGGTGCCTTTGCCTGCACTGCCTCTGTAGTAAACAAGTGTTTTCTTGAGCCCAATGCAGTCGCTGCCTTCTCCTCCCATTGAGTACACAGGCTTGTCTATCCCAGTGGCTTTCCAGAACCCAGACCCAGTCACTCTATTTGGCCTTATGCTGTTCCTATACTTCCTCCCTCTCTTGCAAAAAAAGTACCACTCCTTCTCCCCACCTGTACTACTCGCTTCTGCATCACATAGATAAATTAAAAGTTTATTTGCAAGATGCCATTAATAATAAGTGAAGAAAATAATGCTCGGTAAAAGAATAATTTACAGAAATGATCAATTTAAGTTGCACTTAGCATAAGTAGGTTAGATTGTGAAAGTCTTCTTCACATGTTTTACGTACCTAACTTGATAAAACTGAATCTATATATCCACTTATATTTGCATGAATCATGAGCTATATCGCTAGGTGTATTGGTTGGAGAGGAAAAGCTCTTAGCTGAATTAGTGAGCATGCAGGCCTATATTTGAAGAATATACAAGAACAGGAAAATAAATAAACAAATATTTCCCATGAAAATAGAAAATCACTAGTTATCATAGCTCATGCAATTCCATAGAGCCAAATTATCCTCTACATAAAAAGTGAAAAGGAAAGCAAGGAAATTTGTATATTAAAACAATATTCTATCCTTCTTAAACTGTTTATATACATATATATGTAAAAAATATTTTCTTGCTCGTGCTTTAATGAAAACCCTACTTTTTCTTCTTTCTCGTCTTGTTCATATATCAAAAACATAATTGACACAGATATATAGAAGAGAAGAAATCAAATAATTAAACAGCAAACTAGCTATATATAATAATTAAGAGTACAAGTATAAATATAAATATACTTGGAAGGTCCCAAGGGTCGTATTTGTAAATATCGATCTGCTTGATGAGTTCGATCCTGATTGGTTTCTTATCGAGCTGCCTTCGAAGATAGAAACCCACAAGTTCTTCATCTGTGGGATGGAATCGAAACCCTGGAAGTTGAACATCATCATCCTCTTCCATAAAGTCTTCCTTCCTGAATTCTTCGCCACCCATAGCTTCCCTCTCTATCTCTGTGTATGTTTGCTTTTCCTCTCTCCCCCTTAAATTCCTTAAATGGAAGGGGAAAGTCGTAGAGCAATTTCAACAAAGTGGAGAACCTTCGATAATGAAGAGAGAGAGAGAGTCGTCTGATACGGAAAGGTCAAGTCATGAGGTCTGACTAGTGCATGCTCCTAGCTCATACATTATGGTAATAGACTCGTTCTATCTATTGTTTAATAATTTAAGTCACCATTTAGGACTTAAATATATAACAATAATATTTATTAGGGTAAGAACTGTTCCGTTCAAATACTGTACTTTTCTCCTTTCCTTCCAATAATATCGCTCTCATACGGGGTTGAACCATAAATGATACAGCTCCAAGAGTTAGAAGAACATGGACCCACATCCTCTGAAGTTGTATTTGTTTGAAGTTGGTGAAGTCTTTTACGAATAAGATTTTTTTTTTAAAAAAGTTATATTAAAAAAGAGAAAAAATATATAAAAAATTTTATTGCACTTCAAAGGATGCAACTTGAAAGGATCTATTCGCAGAAAAACATTCATTTTGGTGTTGTAATTAACAGGGCCAGTCCACGTTCAACATATAAGATGACTGATTCTTTCTTTTTTTTTTTTTAAATCGCATACTTTTTCTACACAGTCCACATCATTAGTTAATATGTACCTAATACTACATTTTAGATATATGTGCACTCTATTGTGTTTCATATACGTGCTTAGGATATAATTTTGGCTGAGTTATTTTTTTTTATTGGTTCAAATTGAAATAGTTTGTTCATTCATAATTTAAAATGTGTCATTAATTCATTATTTTATGGTTTGTTGAATCAACATCTTCTGCAGTTCGTCCACCTTGCACTTTAGAACTTAGGAGGTAAAATGTACAAATTATTTACAAAATAAATAGTTAAGATTATCTTAATTATCCATTTAAATATTTAAAATTTAAAAATAAATGCAACATCACATACCATAATTTGAATCCTATGAAATTAAAAGTCAATAAAGTACTTTTAAAATAAAATAAAATAAAATAAGAAATAACAAAGAATAAAAATGTATATGGAATCTATTTTTTCTATTTTTATCCACCAATTATTTTCCCTCTATCTCTCTCTTATTTTAAAAATACTTTACCCCTTTTTTACCTCAAAGGATCCAAATTCAACGAGTTTTTTTATCTTTTCTTCTTTTCTCTCTCATCTATTATCTATTCTCTTTTTTTCTCTAATCTTTCATATCTTGAATTTTTCTCTCTTCTTCATCCAATAAAATTTAATTTCTTTTTCTCTCTCTAATTTATCTATATATTTATCATCTTCTTCACCTCTTAATATGAAAATATTTAAACAGTGGCAGTTTAAGCAGGGCTTGAAATATACCATGGACAAGATCAATGCATCTTCGTCTTCCTCTGGACTTCAGCCTTAGCCTTTGGACGTTCATGAATTCTTGCAAACAATTGGAAGCCCCTACATTGACAATTGCATAATATTATCTTGAATTATCACCGAACAACGATTGTTGCATAAATTATATATCACACATTAAAACTTATAATATCAATGGGCAGAGAGGGAGGGGGAGAGAGAGAGAGAGAGTGTGTGTGTGTGTGTGTGTGAAGGGAGGAGAGACATTACCTCCAAAAATTGGAGAGAGAAGATAAAAATTGAATTTTATTTGGTGAACGGGAGAGAAAAAAATTCAAGCTATGGTAGATGAAAGGAAAAAAGGGAAAATATAGTAGAAGAATAGAAAAGAAAAGAAAATAAATATGGGCTTCTACTACTGCATTTATTTATAAATTTTAAAATATTTTAAATATACAATTAAGATAATTTCCACCATTTCTTTTGGACATGGTTGATATTTGTATATTTTACTTCATAAAAAATTAAACTTAGGTAACTATTTATAACTTTATTATTAGGTTTCCTAATTAAAATATGTCAAATATATAATTCCCCAATAATATTATGACAAATATATAGGTTAATTGAGGAATAATATAATTATTTTTAAAAATTATATACTTATCATGGTATTAATAAAATACTGTATACTTATTATATTTTTATCAAAAACCTTGAGAGCAAGACTATAAAAAATTATATATAAGTTGCGCTTAAAAAGATTATGGTGTGGTTTGTTTTTTCACCATTTATATCATATCGTGATATCTTTTTATCTTACTTTTACAATACGTAATTAAGTTAATGCAAAAAGAATGAAAAGTTTTATATTAAAAAATATATAGTCTCTACTCAGAGTTTAAACTGTCTTATAATTTTGTAAGGTCATTGTAAGGTTTAGAATGATATTTAAATATAGATATCGTCAATAATTTTAATTTAAAAAATAATTTCAAAACACTATTAAAAAAAATCAATATATAAGTAAAACCAATTTGTAAGGATAAAACTCTTTATTATTTTAACATTTAAATGACTATTTTTGTTGAAAACTAATTAAAAAATTAAGTAAATTAATAACTTAATTTATAAAAGATCACTTTTCTTTTAATCTAGTTATTCAAACATAAAATCTCTTAATTTAGTTTCCTAATCATTTTTTTAAATCAAAATGGTCTCTTATATTAGGCAAAGTTATAGTAACTTATTAGTATATAGGAGCCCACATGACGTTAATTGATTATTTGAACTTATCTAGGTGTTATTCTCCCTCAGCTTGCGTCATTTTCTTTGATTTCTCAAAGTTTAACTAGTCTAATAAGATGATAAAAATTAAACAAAAGGATGTTGTTTGGGAGAAAATAACATCTAAGAAAGTTTAGATCCTCATTTAATAGTCACACACGGGTTCCTGTCATTATTTTAGCTAATTTATTAAGTAACTGTGACTTTATATAATGTGAGGTTTGGTGAGGGGACTAAATTAAAAAATTTTATTTTTTAAAAATTAACTTGAAAAGAGAGAAATTTTATAAAGACAAAATTATTGAGTTATTCTAAAAAATATTACATAATGTTTATGTAATGATGAAAAAAGTAGCATGAGAGTTGAATCTCTCACGCTTTTGTTTGGGCGAATCTGAAACTTTCATTCAAACCAAAACAACAACGCACCAGAAGAAACAAATAAGTGTTATTTTTCTGTAGGAAGTTTCGTTCTCATCAATAAAGCTATATACCTTTTCTTTTTTCTTTTTTTATTATTACAGTCATATGTACGTGATAAATCTCATTTAATTAATATTTATATAAAAAGTTTAGGATTGAATCACATTTTCACTGGACGTGTTATTTCCTCTGAGAAGTTTATGCTGTACACCTGTCTGATCTCTCACCTATTTAAGCAGGTCTTTATGCATCAATTCTTGCCTCCACTAGGAAAGCTCATGCTGTGACAAAGGGAGATGTATATATCTCTTTCAAAAGTTTTCAATTATGGTTTCTGTTTTTTCAATAAAGTTGTGGCGATTATTCATATGATAGCAAAAGCCATAATAACCATTGACAATTATATAGCATGTGAAATTAATTACATTGTCTATAAAATTCCATTGTAAGTGGACTTTCAGAACTTATATCACCACCAGAGTCAAATTGAAAATTCTTTTGCTTCTATCCCTATCTTTTCAATCCATTAATGTTTCTTGAAGTCCTCAAATTAAATGCAAATTTCTATGGTTTCAAAAGAGAAGGAAAGGCGCCCAAAGTTACTTCATTGAGAACTCTATGAGATTACATGGATTGTGATTTTTTTAGTAATGTATCATATATATAGATATATTTGGAAGAAAAAAAGATATAAAAGAATAAAAATTTATATAAGACTTATTTTTTCATCAACCCTTTATTTTGTTTATCCCTTTTCAAATATACATTCTATTTATTAGCTAAATAAAGATGATCGAGGTCCGAGATTGCACCACCAAAATCTCTTGGATCCTAGACTGTCATCATCAATATTTAAGAAAAAGGAAAATGGAGACAAAAAAGCTTACCCCAAGAGTACACAATGCAACGTACTGTTTGACAAATTTACGCGAAGGATGAAGAGCGAGGGAGCTACGCAACACTGATTATCAAGTCTCCAAGTGTGTATGGGTGGAATTTATAGAATAAGACGCCGTTTGGTTGCTCAGTGAAAGAGAAAACGAAAATTAAAAATGTTGAATAATATTTATTATATTTTCTAATTATTAGTTAATCATATTTATTTTTTAATAATTTTTTCAAAATTAAAGGCACTAGAATCATTTTTCATTTACAAAATTCTTTTCTATTTTTATTTTTATTTTTTATATATTAAATGAGTTCCTTGTAATAATAGTTGGAGTCATTTTAGTTTGCTAGGCCAGTGACAATTACAGAGAGACGTTGGAGACAAGCAACAGGGATCTCATAAATGGTTATGGATCGTTTGAGCAATTTCCAACAAGGTGGGACTGAGTTGTCGCTAGCGAAGTGGGCCAACCTAGGGGCTAGGTCAACCCATATTATATGACTTTATGTCATTAGAAGTTAATATGCAACATTTTTTTAACAATTTTTGCAATATATTTAGCTAAAATAAAAATTGTCCTTCTATATTATTAATTTTAAAAGATATTTGTGTACGTATGTAACATTTTTTAAAAAATTATACTATTTTTTTTTTGAAAATTAATTAAATTACACTTGATACTTTTATTTATTTAAAAATTATACTAAACTCTTTCTAATTTATTTTATACAAATAAAATTAATTTTTTATATATAATGCCTTTTAAAAAAGATAAAATTACTTAATAGCTATCTTTGCTGTTATATATTAGAGATTAAATTGAATTTTTCAATAAAAAATAAATTGAAGGAGAAATTTCTTCTGCTTCTATGTTTATCTTCTCAATCCATTAATATTTCTTGAAATCCTCAGATGCAAAATTGATATGGTTGAAAAAATTAAAGGAAAGAAGCCCAAAAGTACTTTATTTCAATGAGGTCCCTGTGAGGATGCATCACCAAAAAGACTTGGATCTTAGCCGGTCAACATCGATACCAAGAAAGAAAGGGGAAATTGAGGACAAAAGGGAGTACAATGCAGATGTACTGCTTGACAAATTTTCACAAGAAGAAGAAAGGCAAGGGAGCTGGTAGGGTTCCTAATCGACCATGATTATCAAACCTGTAAGCGTGTTGGTGGAAAATGTAAGCGGCTGATGACGCGGAGGGTTTAGAAAAAAATTTAATGGATTGGATTGAATTGAATGATACAAGTTTTGGCATAAGATACGTAAAGTTTGTGGTTAATGAATCTTCAAATGGTTATAACTTATGATTTGGATGGAGTTAACTTAATAAATTTTCAAACAGTCATGATATAAGAGGAATTTAGCTGTTATTATATATTTATAAAATATTCTTTTCGAATTTATCGATTTGGCCATTGGGAATTATCCAATTAGAATAGTTTATAGGCCCAAAATCTCTTTTTTTTTCACGTGTTTTAGAGTTTTTTTAGTTATTTTCTTATTTTGTGGTGTTAATTTTGATTTTTTCTTAATTAAGATTTATTTCTTTATTTATTAGGGTTAATTACTGCTTCTATAAGCATCTCATGATATTATTTTGAATTACTTAGCAATGAGAAAATTATTTAGTCTGTATTTTCGTTTCTGTTGGCATTTCGTGTTTGTAAACATGTTCATACATTTTGTCAAGTGATCAAATTCATTAAAAAAAAAAGTTAGATTCAAGTAAATTTTTTGATATTTTTGTCATTAAAATTTTTTAATTGAAATATGATAAATATATACATTTTTAATAATAATATAATAAGTATGTAATTTAATTAAAAATTATACCTTTATTTATAAAAATTATATATTTATTATATTTTAATTAAAAATTTTGATAATAAAAATATAAAAAAATTATATATAATTGTGTCCTTTATAGAATAATAGGAAAATGAGTCCCTTGTATAAAAGTCGAAGTCATTTTAGGTTGTTACATGCGTGTTTGGAAACTCAGTAGTTTTCTCTAAAATTACGTTTTTTTTAAATAACAAATTGTTACTTTTATACGTACACGATTTGCCACCGTGATTGGGAATCAAACTTGTGACTGTTATAGAAGAATCTTTGAGAGATATGATTAGAATCTCGTAGATGGCTAGTAATCATTTGAGCTATACAAGGTGAGCCAACCTTAGGGGCTCAGTCAATTTATATTATAAAAAAAATTATATTTATAGATTTATATTATATAAAATTTATAATAAAAATTTTAAAAATTAAAATTATTTTTAAAAACTATTATTAGTATTATATTTTAAAAAAATTATTATTAATTTTAGAGAATTTATTATTGTGTGTAAGAAAGTGCTAAACTTTTATGCATTTAATAATAAATTCTCTAAAATCAATTATAAACCCCTGAAAATTTGATAATAATTGCAATCCTTAAAAATAATTTTAATTTTTAAAATTTTTTATTATAAATCTTATCGTATCTAAGTTTTTGGATATAATTTTTCTTATATTATATGTCGTCCATATTTAATATGCAATCTTTATCAATTTTTGCAATATATTTAGCCAAAATAAAAAAAATTCCCTTTTGTATTATTAATTTCAAATGATATTTGCATATCTAACACTTTTTTAGAAAAAGTAAATTACACTAATTTTATTTAAAATTTGATTAAATTATATTTCATATTTTTGTCTAATTTTTTTATACCAATAAAATTATTATTTTTACACATAATATGTCTCTTAGAAATTTAAAATTATTTAATTATCGTTCTGTCAGATCAATAATAAATTAATAATTTTATATTAAAATTTAATGTCAATTATTTTATTTTTATTGTTATATTAAAAATAAAATCATAATTTGATATTGTGTCAAAAATTAATTTTTCAATAAAAAATAAGTTATAAAATTTTTTAAAAAAAATATATCAAAATGTTAGAGAATTCAAATATAACTTTTAAAATTTTAAAATGGGGTTAACGTCCGTAATTACTCTTCTTTAAAGGAAGAAAAATTGGTTACGTACTATAGGACTTATTAGTCGCCAAACAAGGCTAAGCCAAGCCTTGTAAGATAAATATCCCAAAGGTCTGGGGAAGCAAATGTCAAAATACGAGTACGTGGCACCTGTTTTATATGCATCACAAAGACTTTGACTACGCCATAACAAAACGACACGCCGCTCATCGTTTTTCTTTGTTTTGCCTCATATACATATATATATATATATATATAGTCATTATCCTAACTGAAGCTTCCAATAATTAATTTACACTTATACCTTATTAAGGTTTCTTATTAAGATATAATAGGGTAGTTTGGACTTAGGCAGAACACGTATATAAATGTAATAAAAAATTAAATAAAAAGTAACTAATATAATACAAAAATTTTATACCTGAAAGGAAAACAATTTTTCAAAAAAAAAGCGAGATATCAACGTTTATTAATATCAAAACTTCTTCAAATCATATGCAGTATATACTAATCAGGTCAAGTGGTACATTCCCCTTTTTTGTTTTCCCCTTATTAGTTAATCGCTCCAAGTCAGAGACTTCGGCTACTTTTACACGTAGACAAGTGCTTATTCATCCTTTTCTCTGAATTTTAGCTTGAGTAAATTATATAATCTTTTTTTGAAAATTTACAAAAATTATACATATTTTTTATTTTTAAAATATATTTAAATCTTTTTTAAAACAAAAAGTTATCTTATAATTTAGTTTAATTTAAAAATTTTTTATCAAAATACTTTTCATTTAAAATTTTTTTAGTTTTAAAAAATATGTATTTAGATTAATGAAATGTATTTTAATCAAAAATTTAAAATTAAACAAAAGTATAACATAATTTTTTATTTCAGAAAAAAATTTGTGCAATTTCAATAAAATTCAAAAGAGATATGTCTAAATTACTCTTTTAGCTTATGATAATATTTTCATACATAATCATTTTTGGCGAAGAAATTTACATGCACAATTTTAAATGTCTTGTTTCCATGAGAAACTTGAGAATGATGAAACATATGTCGCAGCGGCTGGGCCCTTTCGTTGCATTTGTTTGTAGACCTTGTCACAAGAGAGACCAACTACCATGCTTCCAACCGCCTAATTTAGAATTGTTCTCTACTTTGACACCATCTCGGAGCCTATAAATATAATAACAAAACTACTCTTGGAGAGAGTTTACTGGCCTTTTTAGTATATAAATATGGTTAGTCTCATATATTTGAATAGCACTTAGTTTTATTACTTATGGAGGATTAAACTTGCAATTCATTATTCAAAATTTTACCCTCCCACCTCCCAACCATTTGAGCTAGCCTCAAGTGGTAGAGATGCATATCGGTCAAGTTAAAATAGATGACCAATGCAATTGACATCTAACATTGGATGAAAAAAATATTACCTGAAATCAATCAATTCTTTTTTGGCTTACTTGAAAAAAAAAAAATTGGATCTAAGTGGATCGAGTTCGATTGAGTCATGTCTCAAAATTGTTAATTTTCACAATCTCTACATTATATGTATTTTTAAATTTTAAACCAAACTAAATCAAATGATTTTTTTCTTTTACATAAAACTTTACTCAAGCAAATCTATCAACCTGCTTAAACTTGACTAAGCCATTTATTTTTTCAAAGTTTGGTTAAGATTGGCGAATTATACACACTTCTATCAAGTGGCGACCAAGTAACACTTTACTCATGCATTATATACTTTTATTATGAATTTTCATATGTATAGTAACTTGAATATCAGAGTTTTACTCCCCATATTCTATGCACATCCCTTGTCGCAAGGTTTAGCTTTTCAACTAAGTACTAGGACGTACCCCCTACAAGATGTAAGGGGATTTAGAAAATTTCTTGTGGGTCTCATAGGAAAAAATGGAAAAAGAAAAAACGTGGGTTCCACAGAAAGAAAAACCAAAAAAAAGAAGAAAAACAATACATGAATAAAATGTTAACAATGCCACTTATATGACGCCATTGAATAATGCATAGTGAACCACGAAATATTATATATATATATATATATATATATATATATATATATATATATATATATATATATATATATATATATATATATATATGATTTGGTGCATTATTTATTTTGAACAAAACAATAATGAGAATAGGTCACTTCAAATTTATCATTTAGGGCCCAATAACATACTTGGGATCTCAAAAGAAAACAAAGGTTCAATCTTAGCCCTTGAATGTTAGAGGATAATCTTTGTGGAGAGAGTTGACCACTAAATAAAACTGCTAATTATAGGAGGACTCAAACCATTTACACATGATGGAATGGTCTCTGAATTTTTTCAATCAGTTGAACCAATTCATGTTGGGCCTGAACTTTAAATTGCAATATCATATATAAGATGTTGAAGATACATAAACCTATATTTTCTAGATGGCTAGACTTTAATAAATTAATAATACTAAAACGTGTATAATTAAATGGTAAGAGTCTGAACTTTATTACCATTGTTTTGTTAAATACTTCAAAATGACGAAATATTTATGAAAGAACTAATTTAGTCAATTAAATTTTTAGGGTAGATGTAACTCATTCAACAGAAATAATATTTCTGGTATACCCATTCAGCTACAAGAGTCACGCCCACAATGTAGAAAAGGATTACTTTTCCTTTAATTAAACAAATATAAACTTTGGGAAAAAAATTCACATTGATCTATCTTGCTAATTAATATTGTGGACTTGTCTTTACACATAATATAATTAATTAATACCTGGGAGATTCTCGGACATTGGAAAAATATTTTTTATTGAGTGTTTTTTGTTGAACTCTATAAATAAGAGCTATACTTATTATAGGGTTCACATTACATTTTAACCTAAAATCTTAAGATATTAAATAAATTAATTTACTTATATATACATAATCTATCTATTTTTATATATAAAACTTTTTTTTAACTCTCACTCACACTTAAGTCCAATATATTTATGCGCAGTTTAGTAGTTTAATTAGTTGATCTGATACACCATCTTCTTTCTTCACTGCAAGTGGAATCAATCAGTTCTTCCACTTAATGGAAATTGAATCCTTTACCGTACTAAATGGGATTCAATAAGCGAGAGAATGAAATCAAATAAAATCCAGTTGAGTGGGGTTTCATTTTCTGTCTCTCGTCTACTAGACTACGCTACTACTATAGAAGATCTTTGGTTCCAATTTAATATCTTCAAGATTGAAGCTTCCGTAGAGAATTATTAAGAAAAGTTATTAGACACACAGAATTCTAGTTAAGAACCTTTCATCATAGTCCATTGACATCTTACATTCATGGAATATTTTAGATATCATATATAATATATATGCTACTAAGATATATGATATTGTAGTATAATTAGAATTCTTATGTTTAGTTTAATGATTAGAAATTATTAAAATTATATAATTAATATTTTATAAATATGATTGAAAATTAAGTTCAAAGATAAAGGACTTTTATGATTTTATTTTTGTGAAAAAAATACAATCTAAAATGGGGTGACACATCTTATACATTAATATGCCAAATAATTAATACCCAAAAAAAATACCAAATAATTATTTTGAATGGCTCATGATATATACAATTAAATTGCTGAAACTTTCAAATTTTAGCTCATCACATGTGTCAGAGTGGTGACTAGTCAAAGACCCATTTGAGAGACGACAAGAAAATTAACTTAAATCGTGCGTAGGAGATGATGAAGAAGAGAATGAAGAAGTCAAAGTTCTCAGTCAAATTAAATGGTTGAAATTAGTCTTGGTTGGAACTTTCTGTGTTCAGAAAAGAGAATTATCCTTTTGCTGCGAAATATTATAATAATAAATAATAACCTCAGAATTATAATTGGGTGGGGCTTGAACTACTGCGTGACGTGCAGCATTCCAAATTGAATGGATCAGAATGGAATTTTAATAAACCCAAAATCAGTCAAAAGGATTAGACCACAAGTATAGCGTGATTAGATTAATTTGAGTTGTGATTTACACACCGACATTTAGTGGTTGGGTTATTGAAGAATTGGCCAAAGATAATAATAGAGGTGAGACCCAATGCAAGAAATTTTCTACCTTGAATACGGGCTCATGATGTAGTTAAACACAGTAATGAGGTTCACAGGTCAAGTGGGAATTTGAAAGTAGGATCAACTGAGTTAATTATATACATTTTAATAATGTTGGCTCTTTGATCAAATGAGTTGGCATGGCAGTGGACACATAAAGATAAAACCAGCAATTAACATGACACGGAAACACATACAGTGGGAATGTGTGACACCGAGACAGACAGAAGGGAGAGTGAGTGACCAAGCCTGCCTGCTATGGTTCCTAATATAATACAAAAATTTTATACCTGAAAGGAAAACAATTTTTCAAAAAAAAGCGAGATAGCAACGTTTATAGATTAATATCAAAACTTCTTCAAATCATATCCAGTATATACTAATCAGGTCAAGTGGTACATTCCCCTTTTTTGTTTTCCCCTTATTAGTTAATCGCTCCAAGTCGGAGACTTCGGCTACTTGTACACGTAGACAAGGGATCATTCATCCTTTTCTCTGAATTTTAGCTTGAGTAAATTATATAATTTTTTTTGAAATTTTACCAAAATTATACATATTTTTTATTTTAAAAGTATATATAAATCTTTTTTAAAACAAAAATTTATCTTATAATTTAAATTTTTTTGATCAAAATACTTTTCATTTAAAATTTTTTTGGTTTTAAAAAATATGTAGTTAGATTAATAAAATGTATTTTAATAAAAAATTTAAAATTAAACAAAAGTGTAAGGTAATTTTTATTTTAAAAAGAATTTGTATCATTTCAAAAAAATTCAAAAGAAATCTGTATAAATTATTCTTTTAGTTTATGATAACATTTTCATACATAATCTTTTTTGGTGAAGAAATTTACATGCACAATTTTAAATGTCTTGTTTCGATGACATACTTGAGAATGATGAAACATTTTTTGCAACGGCTGGGCCCTTTCGTTGCATTTGTTTGTAGACCTTGTCACAAGAGAGACCAACTACCATGCCTCCAACCGCCTAATTTAGAATTGTTCTCTACTTTGACACCATTTCGGTGCCTATAAATATAATAACAAAATTGCTCTTGAAGAGAATTTACGACCTTTTTAGTTTATAAATATAGTTAGTCTCATATATTTAAGCAATATTTACTTTTGTTACACGTGGAGGATTAAACTTACAATTCATTATTCAAAATTTTACTCTCCCAACCACTTGAGGTAGCCTCAAGAGGTAGAGATGCATATCGATCAAACTAAAATAGATGATCAATTCAATTGACATTTGGATGAAAAAAATATTATCTAAAATCGATCAATTCTTTTTTTGGTTTACTTGAAAAAAAAATTGAATCTAAGTGGATCGAGTTGGATTGAGTTATATCTCAAAATTGTTAACTTTTACAATCTCTACATTATATGCATTTTAAAATTTTAAACCAAACTAAATCAAATGATTTTTTTTTTTTTTTACATAAAACTTCACTCGAACAAATATATTAACCTACTTAAACTTGACTAAACCATTTATTTTTTTAAAGTTTGGTTAAGATTGGCGAGTTATGCAGACTTCTATCAAGTGGACGTCCAAGTAACACTTTACTCATGCATCATATATTTTTATTATGAATTTTCATATGTATAGTAACTTGAATATTAGAGTTTTACTCTCCATATTCTATGCACGTCCCTTGCCGCAAGGCTTAGCTTTTCAACTAATTACTAGGACGTACCTCCTATAAGATGTAAGGGGATTAAAAAAATTTCCTGTGGGTCTCACAGAAAAAGATGAAAAAAAAAACATGGGTTCCACAAAAGGAAAAACAAAAAAATAATAATATATGAATAATACGTTAACAAATGCTATTGATGTGATGTCATTGAATAGTGCATAATGAACAGTACAAAGTCCCAAAATTATATATATATATATATATTGGTGCATTATTTATTTTGAACAAAATAGTAATGGGAATAGGTCACTTCAAATTTATCATTTAGGGCCCAATAACATACTTGGGATCTCAAAAGAAAACAAAGGCTCAATCTTAGCCGTTGAACGTAAGAGGATAATCTTTGTGGAGAGAGTTGACCACTAAATAAAACTGCTAATTATAGGAGGACTCAAACCATTTACACATCATGGAATGGTCTCTGAATTTTTTCAATCAGTTGAACCAATTCATGTTGGGCCTAAACTTTAAATTGCAATATCATATATAAGATGTTGAAGATACATAAACCTATATTTTCTAGATGGCTAGACTTTAATAAATTAATAATACTAAAACTTCTATAATTAAATGGTAAGAGTCTGAACTTTATTACCATTGTTTTGTTAAATACTTCAAAATGACGAAGTATTTATGAAAGAACTAATTTAGTCAATTAAATTTTTAGGGTACATGTAACTCACTCGACAGAAATAATATTTCTGAAACCCATTCAACTACAAAAGTCACGTCCACAACTAGAAAAGGATTACTTTTCCTTTAATTAAACAAATATAACCTTTGGGAAAAAGATCACATTGATCTATCTTGCTAATTAATATTGTGGACTTGTCTTTACACATAATATAATTAATTAATACCAGGGAGATTCTGGGACATTACAAAAATATTTTTTATTGAGTGTTTTTTGTGAACTTTATAAATAATAGCTAAACTTATTATAGGGTTCACATCACATTTTAATCTAAAATCTTAAGATATTAAAATTAATTTACTTATATAGTTGTTACATAATCTATCTCTTTTTATATATAAAACTTTTTTTTAACTCTCACCGACACTTAAGCCCAATATATATTTATGCGCAGTTTAGTAGTTTAATTAGTTGATCTGATACACCATCTTCTTTCTTCCTTGCAAGTGGAATCAATCAGTTCTTCCACTTAATGGAAATCGAATCCTTTACCGTACTAAATGGGATTCGATAAGCGAGAGAATGAAATCAAATAAAATCCACTTGAGTGGAGTTTCATTTTCTCTCTCTCGTTTACTAGACTGCGCTCACTACTATAGAAGATCTTTGGTTCCAATTTAATATCTTCAAGATTGAAGCCTCCGTATAGAATTATCAAGAAAAGTTATTAGACACAGAATTCTTGTTAAGAACTCTTTCATCATATAGTCCATTGACATCTTACATTCATAGAATATTTTAGATATCACATATAATATATATGCTACTAAGATATATGATATTGTAGTATAATTAGAATTCTTATGTTTAGTTTAATGATTAGAAATTATTAAAATCATATAATTAATATTTTATAAATATGATTGAAAATTAAGTTCAAAGATAAAGGACTTTTATGATTTTATTTTTGAGAGAAAACATAAAATCTAAAATGGGGTGACACATCTTATATATTAATATACCAAATAATTAATACCCAAAAAGAATACCAAATAATTATTTTGAATGGCTCATGATATATACAATTCAATTGCTGAGACTTTCAAATTTTAGCTCATCACACGTGTCAGAGTGGTGACTAGTCAAAGACCCATTTGAGAGAAGACAAGCAAATTAACTAAAATCGTACGTAGGAGATGATGATGAAGAAAATGAAGAAGTCAAAGTTCTCAGTCAAATTAAATGGTTGAAATTAGTCTTGGTTGGAACTTTCTGCGTTCAGAAGAGAGAATTATCCTTTTGCTGCGCAATATTATAATAATAAATAATAACCTCAGAATTATAATTAGGTGGGGCTTGAACTACTGCATTACGTGCAGCATGAGTGGATGACTTTTTTGCCACACATTCAGAATTTAAGGCTACAATGCAGCGTTTGTCAGCCGTTTACCAAATAACGTTTTTTGTCAAACTAGCTGGTAGCAAGAAGATGAAGAAAGGGAGGGATTTCTGTCGGTACTAAGAGGTTACGGCTATGTAAAATTGTTAGAAATAAAAATAAAAATAAAAATAATTTTCATATTTTTATTTTAAAAAATCATAAAAAATATATATTATTGAATAATGATTATAAAACTATAATAAATATTATATGTAATTATGAAAGTGAAATATATTTGTTATGGCCATATCTTTTTTTTAAAAAAATATTATTGTTTTTTCTTTTTAAGTGATGTTTAAATTATACACTATTTTTCTTATTTTAAATAAATAAATAAATATTAAATGCAAATATATAATAAAAATATTTTCAAGAATAAAATTAATTTTTTATTAAAAGTATAACTTTTGTAAATATTTTTAAATTTTATTTTTAATATTATTTATTTTGTGTTGAAAATGATAAATTTAATTTATTTTAAAACTTTACTAAATTTATAGCGATGCTTATGTTTATTATAATATATTTAATCCAAGAATTGTTCTTAAAATTAAATTGTTATCAACTAGTTAAATTTTAAAAAAAATATTGTGAATATTGCTTTATTTTAATTTTTTATCAAATAAATTAAAATTTACCAAATGTAGATAATCGAATGTTTTATATTAGTTAAATATATAAGTAAAATTTGTTATATTACATGAATAACTAGAACTTGAGTTGTGCAACACTAGTGAATGTAATGAAATAATTAACTTAATAATTTTTTTTTAGATTAAGTGCTTTAAAAACTATTTGAGTGTTTATTATGGCTAAGTAAATAATATTTAATAGTACTAATTATCAATTTAAAAATAAACAAAAAATAATTAATGACATGGTATAAAATAGCATCAAATACTTAACAATTAGAAATATAAAATCTAATGCAATGTCATATATGTCATTAAATGTAATGCAAATTATGATATTGTGCTTTTACAATTCCTCACAATAGTGATTTGTTATAAGAAAGTTGAGGTAATATCCCTGAGTATTGGAAAAAATAAAAAAGGTTATTGAATTTTTGCCAAATAAAGTATATTAACAAAGTCCAGACTATATTTTACCAAATATATTGGGAAGTTTATTTGCTTTGCTGCAATTTATACTAAAATCCTTGGTCTACATGATTATCATTGCATTGTTTGAAAATATTTAATCAAATTATTCAGGTTTATAAGAAGATATGGTATTGCACAAGAGATAAAATTATAACTTATCTTGAGATTTGATAGTTGATAAACATATAGAGCAGACATGATAGTATAGTAATCACTTATTATAATGAAGAAGAATAAATTTTAAGCAAGTAGTAAACAATTGTGATATCTATCATCACCTAACAAAGAAAAGATTTTTGAATTTTTAGCAATATACAAATATTCATAGCCTCCTTGCTCCATAATCTCATACAAAAAGAGACTAGTTACATAGCTAAAAAATATGATACATAGAATATTAGAGTAATTATCTCACTATGTTGTACGCTATGCACAATTTCCTTCCCACATAAAAAGCATATACTATAATATAGATATTTAATAAAATCATACAATATTAATATACTTAAATAAGGAGAAGTTGTGAAATATACATAAAATTATCCAACACAAATTGTTGAATGCTTCTTTGTAAGTAACATTGGAAGTAATATTTGTTGGATTATGATCTCTATCAAGAATAAGAAATTTAAGCCTATCTCTAATATGAACTCTTGAAGTAACAACACATAATTAACCTTAAGTGAACATAGGTTTTTCTGGATACAAACTAAAGTTTGAAATAGACTAACCTTGGCTCTTATTTATGGTCATTGCAAAATATAATACTAATAGTAACTATCTTTGTCCTAACCTAAACTAAAAAGGTAATTTGGAATCAAATGGTGTTATGACCATTCTTAAAATAATAATCTTTTGACCTTTATTAATTCCAAAAATAACTTTTGCTTCCACAATATGCTTTCGCAATTGATTGATAATTAATCTTATACCATTGCATAGACCCATTCATTTGTCAATATTTTTAAGTAACATCAAAGGAGCACTAATCTTCAGCTTTAATAAATGATTCAACATTCTAGATAACCTTATTGAGTTTAAGAACTTAGTAGTGTTTAGATCATCCATGGAGTTATTATTACCATTTGCTTTACAAACATTATTTGAACTTAAGCATATCTTTTCTTCATTGGGAAGCATAAATAGCTTGTATTCATTAACAACATCTAGATCTGTCAATTTATGAGCAAGGATAGTTCTTTCTTCAAAATAATTAAGGTCATCAATATTTTCTAATATATTTGGGTAAGTGCTATAAACAATTGCCTTCATGGGATCATCTAAGAAATTGATAAGAAGATCATCTAGAAAACTAAAATTAGTTTCATCATCATTCCCTTTATCTGTTATTCCTTCTCCTAGTGCAATTATCTAATCTAAAAATTCTTTAATTTCTTAGTTAACATTAGTTGAAGAAGACATTTAAAGCCTCATATTTTGCGTCAACTTCAATAATTTGCAATGATTCCATACATATGATGAACTAATTATGGAGAAAACTATGTCCTATCTTGTTCCCTTAGGTATTATTGGTAAAATTTGTCAGAAGTTACCCCCAACAACTATTACTTTTCCTCCAAAAGATCGATGAACAAATTTTGAATTTCTCAATCTCATTATATCTTTTAAGCTTCAATCAAGATCCTTAAAATAGAGCTTATTTGTCATTAGTGCCTCATCTCATATGATAAGCTTTGTATGAACCAAAAGTTAGCTAAATCATTGCCTTGTCTTATGTTACAAATAAAATCTTCAATTATTTACAAAGAAATAAAAGACCTAGAACATGCAATTCTACCACTCAAGGGAACATTTAGAATTATCTTACCTTCTAAAAGTAAAGATGTTGATTGAGTCTTTCAAAGAAAGGTTATACTAATTCCTCCAGAATCATAAACAAAGAAAACACCACCATTTTTTGAATAAGTAGCACTAATTATCTCATTATAAATACTTCTTTGTTGATCATTGAGTGACTTTTAGTATTTTTCAAGCCCTCTAGTTAAATGTCTATATTATATTGAAGCTCATCATACGTTAACTTATTAGCATGTGCTTGTCTATTAACATTCTTTGGATAAGGCATAGATTCAAAATCATGAAGACTTCTACCATTATTAATGAGCAAGTTCTTTTTTTCAATAAAACTGAAATTCTTGATTTCTTCCTTTAAAAGTTGTAAACTTGCAATATTCTCACACAAAAATAGAATGAGAAAGTTATTTATATCAAACAAAATTTAAGGAACAAAATATCTAAATTTAACTGATAGGATTTATGTGCACAAAAAACAAACAAACTTACAATCATGCACAACAAGTGATCTTTGCTTATAAAGAGCGTCATCTGCCGATAATACCTAGGTTCTTTCCTAAACTAATTTAGGCATGGAAAGAGTATTTGAGAACAACAACATAGCAAATAGACATCTTAAATCCTCTAGTAAAGCCTAGTAACTTGCTTCTATAATTCCATCTATATATTCCCTTTCATCGTCTAGTAAACCAAATGCATAACATGCATCTTTAAATGAAGAATATAAAATTAAATCTACTATTCTAATTTCTTTAAAAGATGTTGGCTCTTTCACTAAATTCAAGAAAGTACATAGATAATAAACTTTTTTACTACCAGAAGGAGTATAATACAATCTCCCAATTGACAATCCACACTTTCTAGGAGACCATTGACAAAGGTCTCTCTTATAAACAAAATGTGTATGAAACTCAGCAGTTGTTAATTCTTTTGCCTCTGAAAATTTCTTATTGGCTTTAAACCAAGCATTAAACATATAGCCTTATTTGAATTATGCTCAACCATAGAATCAATAGGCTCATCATCAGAAAAAATAATCATCTACTGTTGAGGCAAATGAAAGGAAAGTCTTTCAATTGAGGGTTTCTGAAATTGATGTTAAATCCAAAAATTTGCCAATCAAACTCACATAGAGATAAGTATCTGCAATTATAGAACATTTTTATCTCATCATTACGTTACCTAGATTCTATATTAGTTGAATCATTATAGAAAGCTACAATTACTCTCTCATGACCCTTACTGACATATTTGAATGAATACTTTATGGATCTTGTCTGGTTGCAACGTTCCATATTAATGTGAGCTTTGTACCTTGTAAGCAATTTTGGATTGTAAGGAATTACATATCTATTGTCCAAAACCATACCATTCTTCTCTATTGTCGCACCATTATTTGCTCTTCTATATCTTGAATAGCCTTCATCGTTAATGAAAATTGATTCATTAATTGTCTTAGGGAAATGTTTAGAACATTTACCTAACCTTACAAGGCCAATTGCAATTGGTTGCACCACAAGGCCCATGCATCATAAAACTACTAACTACATCAAACATTTTTGGGAATTTATCCTTGATAGGCATTTTAGCTAATATGATCCTATCAATGTCCTTTGTTGATAGGCAATTCATGTTTCTACAACTCAACTGTAAATATTACTGTGTAAATACCAAAAAAAGAGTTAATGACATATTATTGTATAATGAAAAATAATATACGATTATTAGAGATCATATAGTTCAATAAAAATAGTACTATTTTATATATAGCTAATATATAAGCTAATATGGTATTATTGAATATCATATTATTCTTAAAAAAATTATTTACCTACCTTTACTTTTTTAAAGAAATTATTCTTCTTATGTCTTTGATCATTTGGTCTAGTTTCATCTTCAACACTCTATACAATATGTTAGGTCTATCTTCTGTTCTCGAATGATTTGACTGTAAGAATTTGGAAACCTCGGATCACTTTGGATTGCACGTGAAAGTAATAAACAAATATGGATAGCTATTCGATTTGCAAATAGCCATTGCATCATGGCATTTTTGTATAGTGTATCACACACCTCCACTAAATGAAAAAGGTAAAATGATACGCTTGCCTTATGAAGAAGGTTTTGTCTCCCCTTTAGGCATAGCATCTACAAGTCATTTATAAAGACCTGTTTTTTTTTTTTTTGAGTCCTTATGTAAGAAAGCCTTTCAAACTCAACCATTGTATCCCATCAACCAAAATTTGTTGGAAAAGCTTACCTGCGCTCATAATTGTCTGAGGCTCATTGTCCCTATCTTGAATTTTAAAGACAAAAAATTATCTGCGTGTCACTCTTTCTTTTAGAGATGAATCTCTATTTATATCATTAATTTGAATATCATCTTTGTATCCATCTTCTCTATAAGGAAACAATAATGGGTACTGCATTGGCAGATACATTGGATGAAGCTCATAAATATTGCGTTGGAGAAGACCTGACTTAAATTGTAAAATAATATCTTGATCATTCTTAGTACTTCCAATGTCACCTACAATCAAGGCGGCAACTTCAGAACACGATGGATACTTCCTACCATCAAATAAGCACTTTCAAATAAGTTTAGTCTTTATTTCCTTAGACATATTAGAATTTATTCGTCCTTCGCCATTCTATGATTTTTGACTAAATGATAAAAGGTATCAAGTATGTTCTTCAATGATTCAACAATGCCAACATCGTATTAGCTATTGTCATTATTGTTATTATAGAAACAAAAGAATTAGAGTTAAGAGTATTGGCTACTCCAATATACGTACGTAAGAAACAAAATATTGATTCAAAGAAAAACATGATTACCTTACTGCAGAGATCCTGTTAGAAATTTCATCCTTTGTATCATAAGTATAAAGCTGAGAAATGAGTCAGGGTTTGGAACCAAACTACTAATCATGTGAACATTTTGAACACTCAATCGCTACATGCAAGGACCATGGTTTCTATTTATATCTTTATCAATTTTTCCTCTCATTGATGTAAAAGCAAACATCATAGTATAACTTCTAATGTTATCTAGAAAGTGCTTGCTCTTTGCATCTCTGTCATGTAATAATTTATGCAACACATGTGAAGGAGGATTTAATAATGGTAGCTCAACTTTTCCTTGCATACAACACGTGGAAAATTTAGGGTTCCTTGAGTTGGCATCTTTTTTGCATCTCTCTTCATATCACATTTTTGCTTTACAAAACTGACACATGCAAAGTGGATCACCTATGTCCCAGTAATCCAAAAGTCATAAGCTAAAAATTTAACAATGAAAAGATTGATGAACAAATATAAACGGTAAAAAAAATTATAAAGCACATTATTTATAAAAAAAATGTACCTTCTTCTGAATGATTAATATCATTGATACAATTTTCTGATTCAAAAATTAAAAAAAAAAACATATAGATATAAAATAGTGGAATATTAAGGAAATATAGTATAATTAAGGTTAGATGTAGAATATTAAAAAAAAAAAAAACCTTGAATAACTTGTTGGGTGACGTTTGATACAAGTGAAACATTCGAAATTTCATCACCTACACAAATATTTTCAATTTTAAAAAATAAATGCTCTATTGAATTGGCATAAAAAATGTGAATAAAGCAAAAAATTTCCTCATGATAAAAAAAATAAATTAATTAGACATGTTTAAAATTGCGATGTAAGTTTCAAATGAAATAAAAATATCATTATCTACCAGTTGCATTTGAACAGATAGGTTAGATGCTATATTGACAAAAGAAACAATTGTTGATAAACTTTTAGATCTTTTCCTTATATTTCTCTACTCGGTTAAATGTGGGTTAGTGTTTTCATTGCATGAAATTGGCTGTGCTTGTGATTTTTGCTGCTATTTTGGATTGTAAAGCATGCCTCAATATGATATCAAATAATTCTTTTTTTTTTTTTTTTACAATGATAAGAAATATACAAATTAATAGAACTAGCACTTCCACAATAAGATACTTCTGACAAATGGGAATCTATAGTAGAAAGCCAATAGCTGTTTATAAAAGCAATAGAAAATATATCAAATTATAAAAGAAAATAAAAAATTTTATTGACTTGAACTTAGTTGCTTTGAAGGATCAATGCTTGATGATGACGATACTTTCTTCTCCCTAATAATGCTTCTCCTACGTACCTTGCAGATGCTACTCCTCTCAAATCCACACTGAATCAAAGTAAACGTTGAATTTTGATAATGGTTTATCATTATCTATGTTAAAAAAGAATCTAAGAATAATTCAGAGTCCCAATTACTTAATTAACAACCAATGAGAATTAAGAAAAAGAAGAGGCAGTGATCATAAGCAGTCAACAGATAAGAAGCAATGTTTCCCAATAGTTATCTTATTCAATTTAATGATTTTGAAAATTTTATAGTCCATGTTTCAAAAAAAACAAAGATTTATTCACGAGTTATTAACATCATTTATTACATTCAGTAATTCCCAAGCAAAACCCCTTATTCGTTTTACTTATTATGTTCCCCATTACTTTTGAAAAAAAGTAGTCATTATTATTTATTATTTATTCTATTAAAAATTTTTTAGTTTGTTTGTTAGAAAAAAATAATAATAATGTGTTACAAAAATGTTACAAGTATATATTGATATATTAATATATATATATATATATATACAGGGACGAAGGCACTTGCCCCCCCCCCCCAAAAATTTTCCAAAATTTTTTTATATATATAGTATATGTATATATTATAGGTATAAATATGAAATAATATTTGGGCTATTAAAATCTTTTTTGTCTAAATATATATGTCTAAGAAGCATTCTTCCTAAAGCCAAAAGCCCACATCCTAAAGCCCATAAAATTAAAGAAATAATTCATTTACATAATAAACCTAGGGCACACAATTGTAAAAAGCACAATACATTTTACTTGGGACCACTGTTTTTGGTTTCTACTTGCTCTTGTATATTGTGATTTCCCACTTCAAATTTAGGGACCACCATTAACGCCACACACTTTCTTGTTTCGCTTATTCTTGGACCCACACAATAGCCATGCCTTGGAATATATATCAAGCATTAGTTTAAGAGATTAAAGGTATTTTCTCACTTTCCCCACTTTCTAAGTTTATTTTTACTATTTGTTAGATATTGTTTCTGCAATTTGCCCACAAAACTTGCTAGATGAAGATGATTTTACTTCAAAAATGTTTGTTCTGTTTCATTTTTATTGTTATGCAATTTTGGAGTTATGCCTTATAATTATAATATTGTTTTTTATATCTATTATAATTTAGAGAAATAAATTTATTTTATACAATGTCTCTTATGGTAATGTTTTTTTTCTTATCTTTTTCTTAGATGAAAATCACAATTGATTCCTGCTTTAAAAGAAAAAATGATGAAACTCCACCAATTGATGAGGGGCCAAATCATCCAATTGAAATTAAACACCCACATCCTGAATATCCTTTTGCAAAAATTCCAAGAGTTAAAGCTAACGAAAGTTTTAATATAAATTCATTAGAACGTGATCCGAGATTGAGAAGACAAAAATCTGGGAATATCATGTTGATAAGCGTGATGAAGTTCAATGCGCTTATATTATTATGACTGGTCCATATCAGTTTATACTTTCAAACTATCCAAAATCTAAGGAAAAACATCCTTGTAGCTTTCAAACATCATGGTTTAAATTATTTCCATCGTGGTTGGAATATTCTCCTAGTGTAGACGTTGCTTTTTGTTTGCCATGTTATTTGTTTCATACACAAAATGCACCTTCTGGATTAGATGCATTCACTATCAATGGATTTCAATCATGGAAAAAGGTGAGGGATGACAAAAATTGTGCATTTTTGGAACATATTGGAAAAGATCTCACTTCTTCACATCGAATTACTGAAAGAAAATGTGAAGATCTTATGAACCAAGCATCACATATTGTTCATAGATTTGAGAACTTCACGTCTCAAGAAATTGCAAAAAATAGGCTTCGTTTGAAAGTTTCAATTGAAGCAACTAGGTGGCTAGCATTTCAAGGATGTGCTTTCAGAGGTGATGATGAGTCTAAAACCTCAATGAATTGTGGTAATTTTTTGGAACTACTAAGTTTCATCTCTTCTTACAATGATAAAGTAGCAGATGTTTTGGATAATGCTCCACAAAATGCATTATACACATCACCTACAATACAAAAAGAAATTTTGCATGTAATGGCAACCAAAGTTAAAAAGGTTATTCGTGAAGAAATTGGTGATGCCAAATTTTGTATAATGGTTGATGAAGCTCGGGATGCATCTAAGAAAGAGCAAATGTCAATTGTGTTAAGATTTGTTGACAAAAAGGGACATGTACAAGGGCGTTTTTTTGGAGTTGTTCATGTTAAGGACACTGCTGCCATAACATTAAAAGAAGGTATTTTTTCTCCCTTATCTCAACATAATCTTGATGTTCAAAATATCAGAGGACAAGGTTATGATGGTGCAAGTAACATGCGTGGAGAATGGAATGGATTGCAAGCTTTAATTTCAAATGAATGTCCATATGCCTATTATGTTCATTGTATGGCACATCATTTACAATTGGCATTAGTTGCTGTATCTAAAGAAGTTATTCCTGTCCACCATTTCTTCACTACGTTGAATACTATTATCAATACTGTTGGTGCCTCATGTAAATGAAATGACCAATTAAAATATGCTCATGCTTCAAATATTGCTTACTTACTTGAGATGAATGAGATTGAATTTGGGAAAGGGCTTAATCAAATTGGTGCTTTAGAAAGGGCTGGAGATACACGTTGGAGTTCTTAATTGAAATCTATTTCTAGCTTAATGAAGATGTTTAGTGCGACATGTGAAGTTTTACTTAATATAATTAAAGATGGAGCTACTCCTGCTCAACGTGGAGATGCAGATGCTGCTTATGAGGTGCTAACTTCTTTTAAATTTGTTTTCATTATGCATCTAATGAAATTTTTTTTAGAGATTTCTAATATGCTTTGCCAAGCTTTACAACTCCAATCTTAAGATATTTTGAATGCAATGCATCTCATTTCATCTACTAAGTTGCTTGTTCAAAAATTGAGAGATGATGGATGGGATGAACTAGTTATGAAGGTAAAATCTTTTTGTGAAACAATCAATATACCTGTTCTAGATTTTAATGCCCTTTATGTTACTAGAAGAGGAAGGGCTCGTCGTCAATAGGATGAATTTACTATAGAACATCACTATAAAGTTGACATTTTCAATACAGTGATAGATTCTCAACTACAAGAATTGAATAATAAGTTCAATGATCATACAATAGAGTTGCTTATTCTTGGCTCGGCTTTGGAGTGAAGAGAAATGCAAACATGATTTAGAATTGATGACATTTGCAAGATAGTAGAAAAATTCTATCCAACTAATTTTTTAGAACATGAAATAAACATTTGAGGATGCAATTTGAGCATTTTGATCATGTAAGACAACTTTCAGATTTTCAAGCATTGGTTACTATTTCTGACTTATGCTTATGGTTGGTGAAAACAAGAAAATCATAAATTTATCTTCTTGTGTATAAAGTTATAACTCTTATTCTTACTCTTCCAGTTTCTACAGCTACAATAGAACGATCTTTCTCAGCCATGAACATAGTCAAGACTGTGCCACGTAACAAGATGGAAGAAGGATTTCTCTCTAATTGTTAGCTTTTGTAAATTGAAAAGGAAATTGCTAAAGAACTTGGTATAGATTCTCTTGTAGATGATTTTCGTGACTTGAAACCGAGAAGGTCTAGATTTTCATGATGTATTTTCATAAGTTAATAAAAGATTGGTATTTTGTGTTTATATAAATTTAATTTAAATTTCTTAACTAAAAGTTACCCCCAACCTTGAGAGCTGGCTCCGTCCCTGTACATATATATATATATATATATTACAAGTCTTAAAAAAATATAGTTTGTCAATAGATGGTTTATCAATATGCTAATTTCTTTATTATAAGTGATTTAATCACCTTCAGTTAACATGCTAGATTATTTACAAGTTACCATGCTAGTTATTTAGATGTTAGAAATTCAAAATCTTATTTATACATGTTTTATAATTAAGCATATTTAATAAATACGTTTAACTATTACACTTAATTCATAATCACTATAATAAGTTAGCAATTTACTCCAGCTATTGTGAAATAAAGAAATCACTACAATTTTGAAGGAATGAAAAGAACTTCGATTAAAATTTGTATTTCTTTAATGCATAACTCAGGATTATCAAGCTTGTTTGACATGATTTGTAATTGTTATTCATTAATATATTTTTTAATATTCATTAATTACTTGCAATTAATTTTGTTTACATTTATTAGTTAATAATTTTTATTAATTAATTACATTAAATCAAATACGTATAAATGCATAATTTTGTATGATAATAATCTGTTGATAAAGATTTATATCAATTAAATAGTTTATTTAGAGTTGCAAACTATAGAACTTAGTAAAAATAAAAGGTAGTTACTAAAAATGAGCTCATCAGATTAAACTATGCAAATTAACAAAATATACTAATCTAAAAATTAAACAACTAAGTTGAATTAATAGGAACAAAACTCTTAACATATCCATCTACTTCTGAATACTAAAAGGACCATTGATAATCTTTTTGTGCAATGGTTTCCATCTATATGTACAAGCATTATATGTGGCTAATATGTGAGTACAAATGTCCACACTATCATCTTCATTATAAACATCTCTAACTATTTGGTATAGCATGATATTAGCCCTGATATTTAGGGATTGAGATTGATTTCATATCAGATTTGAAGATTTAGATCTAATTTGGCTAAACCATTATTTTATATTTAAGTCTATTTATTTCAGTTTTAATTTTGTCTTTTCTTTGTTTAAATTTTACTATTACAATCATTAGATTATTTCCTTTTCTTTATTGATTTGTATCAAGGGACTTTAAGCCCTATTTAATGTCATTGGCCTTATATATATAGCTTTACCCTATTTAGATATAATGCAGTGAATTATTCAGACCACAAACATATCTTCTTTATCTTTTCTAACATGGCATCAGAGCCTTATTAGCATATTCTTCTCCCATGACCAAATACGATCTTCAAACAATAGTGAGTGAAGAAAAGAAAGAGCTTCCCACAAAAATGACAACCCAAACACCATATATCTTCACCGATAATACCTCTCCTATAAGCATTACCACTCATAAGCTAAATAGATATAACTTCATTTTATGAAGTCAATCTATGATGATGTTTGTGTGTGTGAAAGGGAAATAGGATTATTTGAGTGGAGAGGCTATTGGACTAAATACTAGTGATTCCAATTATAAGACTTGGAAGGTTAAGAACCATCAAGTCATGGCTTGACTTATTAATAGGGGTGAATACTGAGCCTGTAAGCCCAGTATGCTCGATCCTACCTAGCTAAATCGAGCTAGGTTAGGTCAGGAAAAAAACTAAAAAAAAAAAAAGTTAGGCCGGGCATAAAATTGAGCCAATCTTATGAGCCACGTTAGCCTGGCCTAGTGTGGTGCTTAAATTAAAAAATATTTTTATAAAGATTTATATGAAAAATTTAATTTCTTTAAAGGTAAAATATAATTTTATAAGAATTTATATACAATTTTTTAAAAGTAATATCATAATTTTTACAATAGATATCAAAAATTAAAAAATTAAAAAATTAAAAGAAATTATGCTAGGCTGGATTGGGCTCGGACCCAAGCAACAAGCTTCAATTTTGAAACTTGTTTAAAATTAGGTAAGGCATCAGGTTAAGTCAAAGCCTAGCCCAACCCATATGCACACCTACTTATTAACTCTATTAGCATAGAGATAGGTGAGAATTTCATGTTTTTTAAGACCACCTGTGAGATTTGTGCAGCGGCCCAAGAAGTCAACTCTGCCCGTGAAAGTGCCATTGAATCTTTTGAGATAGAATGCTTAATCCATGAGCTAAACAGAGGGAAATACATTTGTAAATTAATAGTTCAATTCTCTTTCTAAGTTTTGGCTATAGCTAGACTTGCTAAACATTTATATACTTAGAGTTATACCACCGATGAAATAGCTTACATGAAGATTATAGAGAAATGAAGAATTTACAAGTTCTTAATAGACTTAAATGATTGCTTTGATAAGGTAAGAGGTAGAATCTTTGCTATGAAACTTATTCTCTCACTTAAAGAAATATTTGCAAAAGTTAGACATGAAGAAAGAAAGTCTAAAATACACACTTTTGCAAACCCAAATGAAGGGTCTACACTTGTGAGATGTGGATCACCCCAAGGAGATGACAATAAACAGAAGAAATGTGGCAAACTATGGTGTGAGCATTGCCATAAAAGTGGTCATTCCAAGGACATATGCTAGAAGATCCATAAGAAACCACTAAACGAGAAACTAAAACCAAAGAGTAAGGGGAAAGACCATGTTGTTAGTAGTATGGAAGAACCTACCACATCAAAAACTCCTCTATTTTCCAATGAACAGCTAAAGCTACTTCAGAAGCTATTTGGACAACAAAAGAATATGGCTTAAGACACTTCAAAGGTTAATGTGAGAAGTGGGTATATTGCCCAATCAAGTAATTTTTCTATTGCGTTAATGCTTAAAATCTATATAATCTCACATAGGTAGTTGATTCTAAAGCATCAAACCACATGATAAACTATCCCTCTTTATTTGATGAAATTAACAAGTGTAGCACACCTTTGATAGTAAAAATAACAAATGAGACTTTAACTATGGTGATAGGGAGCAGGACTATCACTATCTCCAGAGAGTTAGTCCTATAAAATGTTCTTCTTGTGCCCAAACTTGCTTGTAACTTATTATTTATTAACAAATTAGTTAAAGATAATAATTGTATGGCTAACTTTTTTTATGGTGGATGTGAATTTTAGGACTTGGCATCCAAGAGGATGATTGTTAATGCCAGGAAGGTATTTGGTCTCTATTTCATGGGTTACACCTACTAATAAATATGGCTTTAGAACTAATACAAATGATTTGTTGCTCTAATGTTCAATATATGAGAAAATTGTATCCAAATCTTTGGAATAAGAATTCTATTATGGTTTCTTGTGAAACATGCCAACTTGCTAAATGCATTCACAATAATTATCCCACATAAAGCTACAAACCATCCAAACATTTCCTTGTAATCTATAATGATGTGTAGGGACCTTCTAAGGTTAAAGGCATTTCAGAGGCTAAGTGGTTTGTTACCTTTATGGATCATCACAAAAGGGCAACATGGATTTATATGATAAAAGAAAAATTAAAAGTACCTTCAATATTCATAACCTTTAACCAATTTATCCAAAACTAATTCCAAACTTATATCAAAGTACTAAGGAGTGATAATGATGGGGAATACATAAATTCTTATTTTGTTAAGGAATTCACCACTAAAGCACTTATGTTTACACCCTACAAAAAAAAAGGTTAGTTGAAAGAAAGAATAGACGCATATTTAAAGTTATAAGATCCTTATGATTTACCAAGAATGTCCCTATAATTTTTTTTGGGAAAGCCATTCTAATAGTAGCTAGCCTTATAAATTGAATGCCTTCCAAAATCTTAAATTTCAAAACACCATGCTCCTTCTTCTCCAAACCTACCCCACTACCCAAATTACCTTTTCTCTACCCTGAGAAGTGTTTGGCTATACTACCTTGGTCCACATTCACCATAACCATAAACTTGAACTAAGAGAAACTAAATCTCTATTTTTGGGATATTCATCCAATCAGAAAGGGTATATTTGCTCTTCCCTTAGCCAAAAGAAATTTTATGTGGTGAATAAAATTTTAGTGATTCAGAACTATGAAGGATGTGATCACTATGAAATTGAGTAAAAGCCAATAGCCCCTATGAATATGAAACCAAAGTAGAGTCAAGTTTGGAGTAAAAGGAAAACGGGCCAAAAGCAAGTGAGTAGGTACAACAAAGAGAAACTTTTATCTATTCATGGCAAAATAGAGACTTCAAGATAAAGATAAAATAGATCCTTTTGCAAAATTCAAGTCTCTCTAGCCAAAGTCCAGAAATGGAGGATTTAGCTATACCTATTCTAGAGAGAAAAGGTATAGGTCCTACACTAAGCACTCCATTGGCAAATATGTGTCATATAATAGATTGTCATCTTCTTATAAAGCCTTTATGACCAACGTTTCTAATAAAAAAAATCCCTCAAAGCATCCATGAAGCTCTTGAACAGGGACAATGGAAAGAGGCTATTATAGAAGAAATGAATGCATTTAAGAAAAATAGAACTTTGAACTTGGTTGATTTATGTGAAAGGAAAAGGCTGGTTGGTTACAAATGGGTTTTTGACATTAAATACAACTCCAATAGAGGTATCAATAGATATAAAGGCTGGTTGGTTACAAATGGGTTTTTGACATTAAATACAACTCCAATAGAGGTATCAATATATATAAAGCCTAGTTGGTTGTAAAAGGATTTATGTAAATACATAGAATAGACTACAAAGAAATCTTTGCTCCGATAGCTAAGTTAAATTCCATTAATGTGTTATTGTCCCTTGCAGCCAACTTGAACTCAGTTGCACTAACTAGATGCAAAGAATGCACTCCTAAATGGAAACTTGGAGGAGGAAGTTTACATGTCCATCCCACAGGGTTTTAAGAAAGAAAGTAGAAGCAAAGTTTGCAAGGTGAGAAAGTATTTCTATCAACTTAAATAGTCTCTTAGAACATGGCTTGAAAGGTTCACTAAAGCTGTCAAGAAGTAAGGGTACTCATAGGGGCAAGCCGACCATACTTTCTTAAATAAGTTCTCTCATAAAGGAGAAATTGCTAGTTTAATTATGTATATAGATGATATAATAGCCACAGGTAATTATGAAGATAAGATAAGAGCACTAAAGAAAGCCTTGGCTAAAGAATTTGAAATCAAGGACCTAGGATCTTTAAAATACTTCTTAGGGATGGAAATTGCTATGTCTAAACAAGGAACCCTCATATCCCAAAAGAAGTATACCGTTGACTTGCTCAAGAAATAAGAATCCTTAAGTGTAAACTGGTAGATACTCTTATGAAAGTATATTACAAGGTTGGATTTTCCCAAGAAAGGCCTCTAGTAAATACAGAGAAATATCAAAAACTTGTAGAGAAACTAATCTACTTGTCTCATACTCAACTAGATATTTATTTTGTAGTTAGTGTCATCAGTCAGTATATGAATAAACCTTATGAGGTTCATCTAGAGGTTGCCTATAGAGTTTTGAGGTACCCTAAAATGTCTCATGGCAAGGGAATCTTCTTTAACAAAAGCACATGTCAAATTATAAAGACATATAGTAATGCTGATGGGCAAGCTCAGTTATCAATAGGAGGTCTACTATAAGCTATTGCATCTATGTGTGGGGGAACTTAGTAACATCAAAAAGTAAGAAACAGTTAGTTGTAGCAAGAAGTAGCGCAAAAGCTAAATATCAGGGCCTTGCTTAAGGAATCTATGAAGAGTTGTGGCTAAATAGACTACTTGGAAAACTTAAAGTAGCTAGCCAACTACCTATTAAGGTTTTTTGTGATAATATGGCTACCATCAGTATAGCTAAGAACTTGGCCTAACATGATAGAACTAAACATGTTGAGATAGAGCATCCCTTTATCAAAAAGAAGGTTGGCACAAGAATTATTGATCTTTCCTACATTCGAAAGAAAGCTCAAGTTGTAGATGTCCTAACTAAAGCCTTGACTAGAGTGACGTTTTGAAGAACTTGGATGCAAGTTGAGGATGATTAACATCTACTGCCCAACTTAAAAGATACTATTGGTATAGCATGATTTTAGCCTTGATATTTAGGGATTGAGATTAATTTCATATCAAATTTGAGGAGATTCAAATTTGATTTAGGTCAACCATTATTTTATATTTAGGTCTCCTTATTTTAGTTTTAATTTTATCTTTTCTTTTTTTAGATTTGACATTATAGTCATTAGTTTATTTCTTTTTCTTTCTTGATCTATATCAAAGGACTTTATGGCCCCACTTAACGCCATTGATCTCATATATATAGCTATTCCCTATTCAAAAATAATGCAGTGAATTGTTTAGACCACAGACCTATCTTCCTCATCTTTTTGGACACTAACAACTAGTATTCCAAATTCATTAATCATGTACAAAGGTTCATATAGTGGAGATGTTAAAGGTATTGAGTTAATCTTTGTCCAATAGTTCTCATCATTCTTCTTGATATTGCAATTCCAAATCTCTAGATTGTATGATTCATATATATTAAGGTTAGATAATATGATAGATGGATTACCCTTGTATTTGGATCTTACATCTTGGCTTAATAGCACTCTGATAAGTCCTAAATTGTCATGATTTTTTTAATATTTTAAAGGATTTATCATACGAATGTTAAACTTATTTTATATTTTTTTATTTATAAAATTAATAAATGTTAGTTAAGTTAGTATTTAGTAAGTTTTGGTTTTATTTCTTCACTTTTGATCTTTTTTTTTTTCCGTTTTAGTTAAGTTGTATTTTGTATTTTTATTTATATTTTTATATTACTAAATTATTTAATCTTTGTTGGTAGATTATAAATATTAATTAGATAAATTATATATTTTTGTAGGGTTACAATTATAAAGAAACAAGTTTAGAAGTTTTGAAATGCAAAGAACAAGTATTGAGATTTGTTGGAAAATGATCAAAAAGGAAAAGAAAAAGAAAAAGGAAGAAACAAAGAAGAAAAGACAAAAGAGCAAAAGATGGCGCTCAAAACCGCTGCTGAAAAAAATTCAACACCGTGGTGACAAAATTAAGCATCGCAGCGCGTGGAGACACAAAAGCTTACTTGGCCAAGGCGTAAAATTTCGTGCCGTGGCTCTTTTCACCGCTACTAAAAGAAATTCATCTACGGCGCGACTCATTTAAGTGCTGCCACAGTGCAGTTCGTAGAAAATGCAAAACGCACCATTTTTTGTCGCGTTTTTTAGGGTTTTAAAGGGCTTCCAACACTTTTTCAAGGAGAGGCCGCCATTCTGAAGGTTTTAAGGAAGGAAAAGAAGGGTTTGAAGCTTCAAATGCGTTAGAAAAAGCTTGGGTTTAAGGAAGATTCACCGATTAAATCCGTTTTTCTCTTCTTCCCTTGCTTTTCTTTGTATTTCTTTACCTATTGAGTTTATGCTTTGTTCTTAATGTTGCTATTTCTTGTAATTATGAGCTAAACTTATTGATTTGAGATTATGATAAACTCTAACTTGTAATATGTTGCAATTACTCTCTTTATTTATAATTAATAGTATGATTTAATTACTTAATCCTTGTGTTTCATGCTTCTAAGTGTGTGAAAACCATTAGATGATTTAAGTAGTCTAAATGAACTTGAAAAAGGGATTTTAGGACTTAACCATGGATTAGGTATTGTGAGTTTATGAAACTTACAATTGAGTGAATTGATTCGCTTGTGGGATATGAATATACCTACCAGTTTCACATAGTCATATTAGGACCTATTCTTGATTAATCTTTTAAATTAATTACATAAAGAATTATAGATTGGTTAAGGGAATGCCTATATGTAATTCGGAAGATGCTTATATGTAAATTAGAGTCCTAAGCTATTAATGACATTAAGAGCAAGATGAAAAGAGATAATTAGTTCTTATGAAATATTAGAGGGAGTCATAATCTCAAATCATTTTATTTTTCAATTTCATCTAGAATGGTGTCTCTCATTTTTTTTAAATTTTATGTCTTTAGTTTAGTTTAATTTCATATCACCTTTTTGTTGTTGGCTTGATTTAGATTAAGGTATACAATTTTAATACTTAGTAATTTACTTAGCGACAAATCCCCGTGGGAATGATACTCTATTCATCACTTTATTACTATTGTAATACGTATACTTGCTTATACACTTTCAAAAAGAAAGCAACACACTCGTATGTATATCTAGAATTTTAAAATCACCTAATGAAAAGTTAAACATAACCAAGGACTTAGGTAGTTTATGACCATCCTTTTCAAGAAAGGACATCCAAATGAAAAAGCCATCTAATACAAGAGTTTCACTTCCTAATATATTCTTTTGAACAGGTATTTTCAATGCATCAAACCAATCTTTCTCTCTCAAATAAAACATTTCTATTTAGGGCAGAGGAAATGGGAAAGGGGATCCCTTAAGCATTGGTCAATTGGGCCTGCACCTAGTTTGAGACATTCCAACTTTGAAAAAGAAAAGTTAAACATAACCAAAGACTTAGGTAGTCTATGACCATCCTTTTCAATAAGGGACATCCAAATGAAAAAGCCATCTAATACAAGAGTTTCACTTCCTAATGTATTCTTTTGAATAGGTATTTTTAAAGCATCAAACCAATATTTCTCTCTCAAATAAAACATTTTCATTCACATATTGTTATGATTTAGAGCATTCTTGAATAGCAAAATGTTAGGATACTCATCAAATTGTTTGTTGTGTCTAAAAGCATACTGAAAGCAATCTATGAAAAACAAAATATAGAAAAATCAAATACATTTTAATAAAATGAAATAGAACATAATATTATATTCAAAATAATTAAAATGAAATATTTGAATAAAGAAAAAAGACTACTTTACCAATGGACAATTTGTTGACAACATCTAGGATCTTAATGCTCTGGTTTGTAACATGTAATATCCCATATTGGAGAGGAAAGTCTTGGGCCAAGTGCATACCAACATACAAGCTAGCTTCTCTAACTAATATTATCCCCTGTTATGGTACCCACCTGCCACACAATAAGGTAGGAGTTTTATTTCTCACTCCATGAAAAAAAGGCCTCGTTATTAAAAGGGCATCACATCTAGACTTATATGCACCTAGCCAAGGACTTTTCTCTCCAATGTGAGATTTTACAATCCACCCTCTTTGGGACCACCTTGTCCTCAAGGTGCACACTTGACTAGGCCAACTCTGATACTTACCAACATACATGCCAGCTCCTTCAACTAATCTTATCCCTTATTATGGCACCAACTCACTACTTGTTAGGGCAACGGATTTGTTTCCCATTCCAAGGGAAAAGGCTTCGCTATTAGAAAGGGATCGCAACCAACATACAAGCCAGCTCCTCTAACTGATATTGTCCCCTGTTACAGCACCCACCTTTTACTCGATAAGGTAGAGGTTTTGCTTCCCACTCTACAAGAAAAGGCCTTTCTATTGGAGAAAGATCACATCTTGGCTTATATGTAACTAGCCCAGAATTTTCCTCTCTGATGTGGGACATTACAATCTATCCTCTTTGAGGCCATCTCGTCCTTATGGTGCACACTTGGTTAGGCTAGCTCTAATACCAACCAATATACATGCTAGGTCCTTCAATCAATATTATCCCCTGTTACAGCACCTACCCACTACTCAATAGGGTAGGAGTTTTGTTTCCTACTCCACGAGAAAAGGCCTTGCTATTGGAGGGGGATCATATGCTAGCTTATATGTACCTAGTCTAGGGCCTTCTTTTCTAATGTGGGACATTACAATCCATTTCCCTTTGGGACCACCTCATCCTCTAGGTGCACACTTAACTAGGCCAGCTTTAATATTAACTGGCATACAACCTAACTCCTCCAATCGATATTGCCCCCTATTATGACATTGACCTGCTACTCAATAAGGTAGGGGTTTTGTTTCTCACTCCACGGGAAAAAGGCCTAACTATTGCAGGGAGATCACATCATGGCTTATATGTACCTAGCTTAAGACCTTCCTTTCTGATGTAGGACATTACATAATATGATTGAAAATAAAAAGATCCTTGTAGCCTCTTAGGAAAGAATAATGACTACATACTAGGCCATGAATTGATCCAACATATATGCTTCATAAGCCTTACATAAGAACTATAAACTAGAATTTTCAACTCATATATCTCCAGAGAATCAATGTCCACAATACTCAACTTGTTGAAAAGTAAATAAGACTTGTTATATAAAGACTAGATGATAACACAATTGGTCCTATGGTTAGACCTTTGAAGATGACTCATAATTTTAAAAAAATTGAGATTTAAAACTTGAGTACTAGATTTTAGAAACAACAAAAAATTTTAAACAATTTTTTACATCCAAGCATGCAAGTATATTGCACTTAATATCCCTATTGAAGTAAATTCCATTGTGGAAAAGATCTTCCATTTCTGTATAGAAAAAAAATACATTCAAGTGAATTTTATATAAAATTATTCACTAAAACTAAGAGAAATATCTCTATTACTGAGTTTAGTAATAGACAAAAAAGATTTACAAATGAATTGTTGAGGGAACAAAACCCCTAAAGTGTATGAAACCAAATTTCAGGCCCAAAAAAATATATATATATATATATATACACATAGCATACCTTCAATTTGTATTATCTTTATGAGAAGGAAACTCATATGAATATCGTTGGTTGAATATTTTTTTTGCATGAGAGAACTATATATATCATGATTTTTGAGTGGATGATACCAAATCAGAGTGCCCATCTTCTATTATGGATTAAACAATTAGTTTTTCAAAAATAAATAATATGAGTTGGGAAAATAAACCAATTATTATTTTCATTAGTAGTAATGATTGTTTTTTAATTGGGAATGTAATGGACAATGCATTAAAGAGCAATACATCTAAAAAAAAAATTATTAAGCTTCATTTCAACCGACAAAATTATTAAGGGAACAAAAAAAATTGCAAAGGCTCCTAGAAGTATAGACCGATTCTCGAATAGTTTTTTAAATTGATCTAAAACGTTATTACATTTCCCATTGATTTAAACGACTTTTAATTATATAATTCAAAAAGTTAATCTGAAAAGCTATAGGTCTGAAAAGTTGTTGACTGTTCAATTATTCATCAGCATCACCATTTATTAGATATTTTTTTCGCCATAACACCATTTATTAGAGTGAATAATTCCTTTATTTATTATGTTTCCCATAAATTTTGTGAGAAAAATGTTTCAAAAAAGTAAAACAAAACACAAAAAGCTTACACACACACACACACATTCATATTTTAATAAAACTTTATTATAAACTTTAACAATCAACTATATCAATATGGTAATTTATACATGTCTCTTAATATTATAATATAAGACTTGCCTTGAGTTAAGATGTGATTTATTCTTATTAAATTACATACACTAATATTTCTTATTAATAATATATGTTACTTCAAAATAGTATATGTCTGTGGCGATTATTTAATAAATATGTTTGACTATTATACCTAATTAATAATCAATATAATAAGTCAGTAAATTACTCTTCTTATTGTGAATATTAATAAAATATTGAAGGAATTAAGGGAAATTCAATAAAAACATTGTATTTGATTAATTCGTAACAATATTACATATTTTAATTGTTAAGGAAAAACATAATAGAGAAACAAAGCTTTCAACTTATCAATTGATTAATACTGAAATGCCATATCTCTTTTTTTTTTTTTTTTTGGGTAAATCAGTTTTCATAATTTTATATGATTGATATTCAATATTTAACCCAATATAACGGAAACATGGTATACAAGGAGGCATAAAGTTATAAAACAGCAAACATGTAAAACGATTACAAAACAATAAATTTAACAACCTTTTTAAAGATAATATAAAAAATACGTCCAATTGTTTATTTTGGTTGAGTAAATAATATAAAATTGCAATCATATTAAATAGAAAATCATGCAATTATTAAATTTGTATGTCTTGAAAATTATCAAGTCAAGGTGAAATATGGCATGAACTGGAACATTTTATTTTACCATAAATGTAATCATATTAATTAGAAATTTTTATTTACTGTATTTATTTAATTAAAAAAAATAATATCATCATGCGTAAGAAATTTGAACACTTCTAATAAGAGCCTTAAACAAAGTGTCAAAATATATAAACAGTCAATGAAATAAATTCATTAATTTAAATATGATAAAGTTTTAAAGTCCAATTTAAACATATTGGCATCAATAGAATAACAGAAATAATAAAAAACCAAATAAAAGATATGCAATAATTAATATCTGAGTTTCATAAAATATATCAAATAATAGAAATATAATAAGATAAATGAAGTACAAATTAAAAAAAAATGTGATAACATAAAAACCAATTGATAAAACAACATCAAGGTAAATTATAATCCATATAGTCTATAAGGAAACAAATTATCATCATTCACCTTACAATATAAGTTCCAATAAATACCAAAAAGAAAAAGCAAACTTCAAATGAACTCTGCAAATACATAGCCCTCCAGAATTTTACTATGGATTCTATATAACAAAAACTACTTTTTATCCAAAACTTGAAATTAGTGTCATGAAATATCAGAAGCCTTGGTTCACTTGTTGTTGCTTTTTTTTTTTTTCAAAAGCGTACCTACAAACATATATATCATACTAGTAATAAAGTGATGAATAAAGTATCATTCCTATGAGGATTTCTGACCAAGATTATTGTTAAATACTAAAATTATACACCATAATTAATGTAAAGGCTTAATCAAGAATAAGTTATAATATGGCTATGTGAGGTTAGTAAGTATATTCGTATCCTATAAACGAATTAATTTACTTAACATTGCAAATTTTATAAACACACACTACCCAATCCATGGTCAAGTCTTAAAATCCTTTTTTCAAATTTATTTAGGTTACCTAAATTATCTAATGGTTTTCACACACTTAAAAGCATGAAGCATAATGATTGAGTAATTAAATCATACCATTAATTGCAAATAAATAGAATAATTACAAGTTAGAGTTTATTACAATTCCAAATCAACAAGTTTAGCTCATAATTAGAAGAAATAGCAACATTAAGAGCAGAGCTAAATAGGTAAAGAAATATAAAGAAAATCAAGGGAAGAAGAGAAAAAAAAAATTAATTGATGAATTTTCCTCAAACCCAAACTTCTTCCCTAGCAATTGAAGCTCCAAACCCTTCTTTCTCTTCCCCAAAACTTTCAAAATGGTGGCCTTCCTTGAAAAAGTGCTGAAAACCCTTTTAAAACCTTAAAAAATGTGGCTAAAAATAGTGCATTTTGCATTTTTCTCAAACTACGCTTTGGTTTAAATAAATTTTTTACTGCAGTGGTGAAAAATACTGTGGCATGAAATTTTACATCGCGATTCATTTTGCTTTTGTTTCTCTGCACGCCGCAGCGCTGCATTTTCTTAAGCAGCAATTTCGAGCGCCATCTTTTCTCTTTTTTTTTTTATCCTTTTTCAACAAATCTTCTCAACTCTTATTGCTTCTTCTAAATTTGTTTCTTTATAATTTTAACCCTACAAAAATATAAAATTCATCTAATTATTATTTATAATCTACTAACAAAAATTAAATAATTTAGCTACATAAAAATATAAATAAAAGCACAAAATACAACTTAACTAAAACAAAAATAATCAAAAATAAAGAAATAAAACCAAAACTTACTAAGTACTAACTTAACTAAAATTTATCAATTTTATATACTAAAAATATAAAATAATTTCTGTATTCATATGATAAGTCTCTTAAAATGCTAAGAAAAACATGATAACTGAAGGATTTATCACACCCCCAAACTTACCTCTTTACTTGTCCCAAAGTAAAGCCATATTAAATGATAAAATTCCTACATACTCAAGTTTCCATCTCTAGTAATGATAGGTGGATGACTTCAACACATGCATTAAGAAGTATAATTAACAAGAAAAGAAAGTAATGCATACAAGCTTTAGAATTCAAGAGTTAATGACAAATTTTCCAAACCTATGATGTGTGTGTAAAGAACCATGTTAAAGTCTAATTGTAAACCTTAGAATAATTTATGTAAATTAAAATACACAATAAACCTCTCCCTTAAAAGCTTCATACACTTGCTCTTCTATCCTATCTCTACTAATGTAGGCCATTGCATAATCCATTAATCAATAGGTCTTTTAAAATTGTAATGTGGCTTATGGTTATAGTTATTACAAGAAAAATGGTATCTGAAAAATCTATGAACAAGATTCAAGAGAATAACCATTAAATACAATAATAGAATATAAAATTTTCCCTCTTTCTCTTATTTTCCTTTCTTTTTTTCATATTCCACCTTATTTTCTTTTCTTCTTTTCTTTCTTTTCTCTTTTGCCCCCAAACTTAATGCATTTTGATCCATCAAATTTTTCTTTGAGTTAATTCTTTGACCACTTTTTGTTTTAGTTGTTCTTTCTAATCATCGTATTTTTCATGTCTCTCAAGAAACAAAGAACCATACCATCATTATTCTCACACTTCTAATTTGCATGTCTCTCATGAAAAAATGTAATTATTCACATCAAACTCACATTATATCTTATTTCACCCCGAAAGCTCCTTGTTCACATAGTATCAAATGTTAATTATCCTTTTGAAAAAGGGTAAAAACATTGTTTTTTAGGCTAAAGGTTATTAATATGGTTAAAAAGAAGAAATTTCATACAATTATATGTATATTTCACATAAGGCTCAATGAGGAACTAATAATATACTTTGAAAAAAAGTGAGTTTAAAGTTTCAAATATAACTAATGAATGCCTAAATCACTCAATACATTATACAAAGTCTAAGATTTCACCTCAAAAAGGCTATAAAGCAAGTTCTAAAGTTTAGGTTTAAGATTAATCACATAGTCTAACCTACATACATTACTTAAAACTAACAATTATTCTAAGCATAGTGTAAGTGCACCAAAAAAAAAAGTGTCAATGAGTTAGAAAAATATCACCATTAACAATCAATCTCATCCACAAATTGTATTAATAGACATTTCCTATCATTTATATACTATAAAGAAATTGAGTTCCTCAATGGCATCTGACATCAACTACAAAATAAATACATGATAGGTAGACAAAACTTAAGGTCAAAAATTTTTTAAAATAGGGGGTTTTTCAATTAAGTTTTGCATAAAAATGTAAACAATTAAAAGTAATAGAATTCACATTTCTAATGTTCCTTACTCCCAAACTTAAAATGAACATTGTCCTCAATATTCAAAACATGGCATAACATAAGAGTAGTAAAAGGTCAAGAAAACTCTCTGGATAAGTTTTGCTTTTTGTTCATTTCAAGATCCTTCAAATTAAAAGGCAATAACAACAAAGCACCTTCTTATGGAATGATTCTGTCAATCTCAACCTAACAATATAACTAAAGTTAACATTTTATAACTCAACTAGCACAACACCAAAATATTATTAAATACGGTAAGTGTAAATTTTTTTCAAAAAAGAGTTGTAATGACATTCTGGTGAAAATTTAAAGTTGATTGCTCTTAATAAATTTTTCAAGTCATGCTACAATAATTATACTCATTCGCAATAACATAGAAAAAAATTAAGAAAAATGAGCATACAAAAGGAATAATGTTCAACATATAAGCACACCAAACACAATTATGAACCCAATAAAAGGAATACAAAATTGATTTGAAATCACTCCTTGAATTGCATGCTTTAGCTACTTACCTCTTCTTCTTAATTTCAACCAACAATCATCATAAGGATCTAATGCTAGTGGGCTCTGATAAAAGGAAAGCCAAGGGTTAGAAAAACTACATAAGTGAATTTATTTATTTTTACTTGTGAATACCGTATTTTGTTCAAGCATACTCCAAAAATCATGATAAAAATAAAAAAAAATTAGAAAATAAAAAAAAAGAGAAAAAATAAATAGGTCTTTTAGCTCAACAAAAACAAGAAAAAGTCATAATAAAAATACAAATACAAATCAAAGAGGGGATAACCGAAATCCAAAAAAAAAAGAGGGAAATAAAAATCACAAGCGACCAAGAGAAAAAAAGAAGAAGAAAAGAAATGATGAATAAAAAAAAGAGTGAAAATAAAAACTCACAAAGAAAGAGAGAGAAAAGACTAAAAACAAGTTAATTCAAAAAAATTAAAAAAATAATTAAAAAAAAAGGAAATAAGATAATTAAAAGAAAATAATAACGAAAGGCAAAAAAAAATTCAGCAAAAAAGGTATCCAAAAAAAACAAAAAAGAGGAAGTAATAAAAGATATATGTTAAAAAAAAAAAAAGAAAGGAGCCCAAAACAAAAACAAAAAAGATTAAAAGGGTCCAAATCATAAAAAAAAAAAAAAGGGAAACCAAAAAAGAAATAAAAAAGCATATTAGAGTTTATTACCTACAAATAATTAAAAAAAAAAATCAAACAAAAGTCTACTAACTTAATATCAAAAAAAAAAAAAAAAAAGGAAAAAAGACAAACAAAAGAAAAATCAATTAAAAAAAAAAAGATGTCTTAACTTTACTTCCTTTTTCTCTAAATGAAAGCCCAATACCCAAAAAAAAAAAAAAACCTTGATCCCAGAAAGGAAAAAAACTAAAGCAAACAAAAATAGCTTCAGTCCATTTCTTTTAGACCTAAAGGCCTAAACATGAAAAGGAAAAATGGGCTAAAAAAAAAAGAAAAGAAAAATGGAGGCCCATTATTTCAACCCCAACCTAAGTCTGAAGCCCAAAAACCATAACCCCAACCAAACTCGGATCCAAACCAAAACCCTACTTGGTGGTCCCTTTGGTCCCCCTTTCATTTAAATGCACAAAAAGACGCAGACGTACAAAATGCACAAAGAGGGGCAGACGCAGAAAAAGGGGAGATAGTGGAGTAGAGGCTGGTAGGGGAGAAAGGGATAGACAGAAACAAAAAGAGATTCGGGAGAAAGAAGAAAGCGAGAGATCAACGGAGAGAAAAGGCGAAGAATGCAAGGGAGAGAGGAAAGAGACAGGGAGAAGCAAGGAGATTTCGAGATTCGAGGAGGAGCACAAACAAGACAAAGGGAGATGCGAGAAAAGAGCAAGAAGATTCGGTGAAAGAGAAGCGAGGGTACATCAGTGGACTGAGAGAGTTTGAGGGGAACCAGAGAGCTGTCGAATCAAGGGAGGCTGAAAGCGAGAGAACGAAAAGAAAAGAAAACTGAGATGGAGGAGAGTAACAGAGAGGGGAGAAGGGAAAAGAGGAGTGAAGCAAAGAGCATGAGGAGAGGGGACGGAATGAAGAATACCAACTTGCTGGAGATGCGTAACGCACAGGCACAAACAAATGGACAGACACAAAGGCACAGACCCGCAAGAGCACTTACGCGAGGCATAGCTTTGAAGAGAAAATCATGCAAGAGACAGACAGAGAGCACTCTGAACAGAACTCAAAATATACTGAGAAGTATATTACTTCCATGTTCCTTCCTCATCTGAAAGCTTACACATTATTTGTCCTTAGTTTTCGCATTAGCTGAGAATCATTTTGGGTTAGAGTAGGGATTTGTACCAATCAATTGAATAAGACTTCTGTTGTTTTTTCTAGGAATGTTCCTCTATTTAGTAGGCAGCTTTTGATGAGAAATTTTTTGTGTGTTTTGGTTTATTATTTAGACATAATTTTGAGGTTTCACTCTGTTTGGACTGTGGTTTGCATTGTATAGCTAGATTTTGTTGTTTGTGTTTGAATTTGCATGCTGATGGTTAGTCTGGTTGATAGCTGCTGCTAATATTCTATCATGTCGCTTCATTGTGATCACGAATAGTTGGGGTTTATTGGCCACTCGGTCATAAAAATTGCATTTGGCTCTTAGCTTCTGTTTCACATGAACGTGTTTTTTGATGTCCCTGATTAAGATGCTATAACTGTATGCGGATAAGAGGGTAAGTTTTAGACTTTTGCTTCATCGATTGAGGGTTTTGGAACTTATGTGGGTTTGGGCATTGACATATGGAATTGGTTATTGCAAAAGTGATAAATTCCTCAAAGTCACTGCCTAGGTGATGTAATCTCGTCTAGTTCCCTGCATTGCTTTAGCTAGTGTTAAAAGTTTCCAATGTGTGTTTGGGAATTTACAATCCAGATGCTTTAACCATATGTGGGTAATAAGATATGTATTTCAGATTTTTTTTTCCGTGATTGAATGACCCAAACTCATGTGGGATTGGGGACTTTCATCATGGAATTGGAGTTAATCTCTCGACCCATATCTTGATATTGCCCATGGATTTTTCTTGTGCGTAAGATGTTTTGAATAAGAATTTTAATCAAGGATAGTTACTGACTTTGGTTGGCAAATCCATTTGAGTATTTGGGGCTAATAATTGTTGGTTACTATTTGCATATGTAGTTTCAATTCAATATGTGGTGTGTTTTGATTTCGCTTTGACTATGAAGTGGAAGTATGTCTTGAAGGTAACCTTGTTGTTTGCCTTTTATTGCATATGAGTCGCTAATTGGGAAAGGTTCACTAGGATGTTAAACGAATGAGGAGACTTACTAAGAATTGAACAAAGATCAAAGAGATGGTTGCGCTACAACAGATGAAGCCGAATTGGATAGCATAGCAAAGTCAATTAGTTTGAGTTTGTTTTCCTATACTTGAAATGTATTAAGACATGTTGTTTAGCTGGTTGGAAACAAGCACACATCGTCAAAACAAATGTTGCAAGCTTGTGAATATTTTTGTTTTAATTTGATTTTTATTTTTCTCTTTTAAAATAGCCGTGTAGGATTTTATATCCCCTCGGGCACATAGGAAAACCTAAGGATCATGTGAATCAATAAGCCTCCTTAGTACCTATTTAGGTCTCAAGTTTATATTTAAAAAAAAATTTTGGGTTTCAATTGTCAAAGTCAAATTGGTTTTCTTTAAATTTAGCAAAAAACATATTTTCAAAAAAAAAAGGAACAAAAAAAAAAGACAACCCAACAAAAAATAAAAAGTAAGTAAGAATTAAACCTTTTGAGACTGATGAACTTTTCTGAAAGTTTCTTTTAATAAAATTATATTTCATAAATACAAAAAAAAAGACAAAGGAAGAGAAAAAAATGAAAAAAACAAAAAATGATAAGCAAAAATTAATTAAATTCTTTTTGTAAACTTTAGAGTTTTTCTTTAATTTTCATTCAATAAAATTAGAAGTAAATATGTGCTTTACAAAAATTGAAAAAAGGTGTTTCAACACAAGACAAAAGCAATTAAAAAAAATTAGAAATAAAAAAGAGAAGATGGTGAAGGGGAATGAGATTATTTTAGTTTTCACATATTAGGACATACAAATCAGTCTCAAACTTGTTTTTTTTTGTGAAAGTCTAAAATGATTTTTATTTTCTTTTTTTCTTCTAAAAATAATAACAATAATAATAATAAGAATAATAAAACAAAAAAAAGAACAAATCAAAAATAAAAAAATCATAAAAAAATCATAAAAATACATACAAAACAAAGATAAATAGGACAAAAAAAATAAACAACAAAATAAAAATTAGCCAAAAAGAAATAAAAATAGAAAAAATAGAAAAAAAATCCAATAATAACAAAACCAAAAAGAAATAAAAATAGAAAAAGCAAAAAACAAAAAAAAATAACAAAACCAAAAGGAAAAATAAAAAATAAAAAAAATAGAAAAAAACATAAAACAAAACAAAAACAAAATAAAACAAAAACAAAAAAGGGATAATAAAAAACAAACAAACAATGAACGAAAAGCAAAAAAAAATGATGAGTAAGAGAAAAAAAAATTGAAAATGTAAGAAAAATTAAATTAAATTTTCTTTTAGCAAATTAAAACACATCAACCAATTTCAAAACTTGTTTTATTAGCTAAAGGAAAAAGTAATTTATTTTCTTTGTCTTTTCAAAAAGAAAAAAAAACAATATCCAAACAACAAAATTAAATATAAGAAAAAATTTAAAAAAGAAAGAACATGCAAAAAGGAAAAACAACAAAAACAAGAAAAAAAAGGGAAAAAGACAAAAACAAACAAACAAACACCAACTAACAAATACAATTTTCAGTCGAACTACGTGGACTTTGATTTCCATTTAGGGGTACGTAGGCCATAGATTCTCATCCTAGGTCAAGTCCGCTCTTGTAAATAATCATTTTTTTATTTTATTTCTTTAATTTCTTTCCTCTTATTTTAAATCTTATTTCTTTAACTTCTTTTTTCCTTTTACTCTTAATTTTATTTTATTTTATTTCTTTACTTTCTTTTTGCATGTGATTTGTTAAGGAGAATTAAAATAGATTAAAAGCCATGATAATTTTGCACAACTAACTTAGAGTAACCATTTTTAAGAACGGGTGTAGTGGGGTGCTTAACACCTTCCCCACTCACAATCGACTCCCGAATCTATTTTCTGATTCGCAGATCATTTTTCTCACAAAAAGGCTTTTCCCAAAGTTTTGTCTTTTCAAAAATTAAAACTTCGGTGGCGACTCCTAAACCTTATTTACTATCTATTTATTTCAAGAGATTTTTACTTTTAATTCTTGGATTTCGATTAAAGCGCCACGCGGTCGCATTTTTGGGTGTGACAGTTTGGCGACTCCGCTGGGAATAGTTTGAGAGTCAAGCCCAATTTTGGTTAGTTGAGCAAAATGTTATGGCCTTCTTTTATTTTGATTTTCCCTTTTATTTGTTGTTTGCCTTGTATGATTAGGGTAGATAACCTGCTATTCACATGCTTCCTTCATCTGTTTTATTTCATTGATTGTATATAACATGTGTTAGGATTAGATAACATGTGGAATAAAACTTTAGGGTAGAGGACGATATTTGTATATATATTTCTTTTACTTATATCTATATATATTTCTCCACCATTTGTTCTACCAATCTGCCTAGCAGATGAGGGTTGGGTAGTCTATAGGATGCAAGGTAAATGCTCTCCTCACACACATCACTGATACACAAACATATCACACATGTTATGGGCCCTATACCCGGGTCTGAGTATTCCCTAAGTTAGTAAAGGTTTATATTGATTTCCCTGTGAAGCCTTGTGCTTCCTGAAGCTATTACGAAGATCTCACCTAAATTGTGCCTTGTTATATGGGTTTGACTTGTGTAGGATATTTTATTCTCTCAAAGTCAAGTTTATATAGCGAGATCCTTACCTCATGGTGAAGGCAATTTGGGAACCAATGTTCTAGAGGTCATAGATCTACCTTAAAAATGCACTAATAGTCAAACTCTAAATGCCTCCTGAATAGTTAGAGTCAGACTTTTGTAAACTGGTGATCTCAACCTAGGGACTACCCATGTTAGGACAAATGGGAGCATTTTGATCTTTTCTTCTCATCGTACTCATGCATTCAATAAAAGCCATAGGGGAGGTGACATATTGTTGCAATTCACTGGAGTAGTTAATGAGATACCATTGCACAGTTGGACATACGTTAACTATGATGAAAGTATAAATTAGTGCAACTAACCATCACTTGTGGGTTTCCAACCCTGAAAAGGTTATAATCACATTTGTCATTATCTCACAGAAGAAAACCCTTAAACATGCATTATTTTCTTCATATACATACAAAAAAAACAAAAAACAAAACAAAGAGAGAAAGAGAGATAAAATAAAATAATAAATAGTATACAATCCATTTTCATTCTTTAAAACCTCCACCTCATAAAATAAAATTTTTCTTCATAGAAAAGGAAAGAATTTTTAAAATTCTAAGAAATTATAATAAGTATGTCGCATCATCAAGTGAGTGTCATGTCTTGGTTAGGGATTAGAATTATTTTAAGGCATCAATCGTGTAGATAGACATATCTCTCTCGGTTTGATTGTCAACTATTTTTTTTCCCTCCAATGAAGCAATAAGCTTCTTGAGAAAAAGTACAAAGTTTTTCTTCTTTTCTTCTACCAAGACATAATTCTCAATTCTATATGAGTGAATATGCAACATTAACTCCATCATACATCAGTGGATCATTAAATTGGCTTGTTTGTACTAAATATCATCAAACCCAGAGTTCTAAGCATCAATTGTGTAGAAATTTCCTGTTCTCAAGTTGAGTGATAAGCCATAACTTCTTATGAGTCAATAGGTTCCCAAGGGAATGTGAGAGATTATTAACCAATGATGATAATCCGCTAATTAATCGAAAAAGCTAATTTTGGGTAACTTACACAGGGATAGCAAGCTTTGGCACAATATTATATGTCAATTTTCTAAATAAATAAAGATCAAATAGATTACATGAGTCAAGCTAGTTAAGAACTCAATTTGAATTGCTTGCTAAAAAAAAAAATGAAATTCCTGGTAAGTCGATTTTGTTAACCCTACCCTTCATGGTGAAACAATAAGGTCCTAGAGGAAATAGAAGGATATGAAAATAATTTTACAAATTGTCAAAAGGAAGCTAGATTGGTTGCGCTTTTTCATAGACATCATCCATGTAGAATTTAATATATTCTCTTAGGATGATTTGTCAACTTTATTTATCCCTGTATGCAATAAAGCATCTGAGGAAAATAGAGGTCAAATAACTTTAAAAAGAAGGGATTTTCATTGGGGTAATATTGAGTGAGAAAATTCTAAACTCTATTCTTAGGTCAATTGTGGGTAATGAATTCCCTAAAAGAAATAAAGGTCCTATACCTTGAAAGGCTCCCACACTAAATACACCCATCAATTCATAAATCAAACGAGTAATAAAATTGCATCGTTGCATTGTCATAATGCATTTCTTGTCAAAAACCCTAAAATTTATAAAATATAGGATTCTTGGCCCTTTGTAATGGAAAGATTAGCTTCAAATAAAAAGCTACACTCATGGATAGCCAAGATGAGAAACTGAGGTACAAGTGCAAAAAGTAAAGGTGTGTCACTTGATTAGGCAAAAGAAAAGTTGTCAAAGGTCTTGATAAGGTTACTTATCACCTCCTAACCTTCCATATCACCATATTCTTCAGTTTATGACTCTCGCCTATCACCATATCCTTCACTCCAAAGAAACTTAAATCATCTATCTCCAAACTCATCAACACCCATCAAACTTAACCTTTCCAAGAATCATGAACTACTCCAAGTAAGACACTTGTTATTTGCCTCAATTACAATATTAGCCATTTCCTTAACTTTCACATTAGCAATTTTAACAAAAGTAGGATGCCTCTTACACTAGCCAGAGCCTTCACACCCAAAATGGCATTACTCAAAGATTGTAAACTTGATTATAAGGCAATGAGACACCTCATTAAAAGAAAAGGTTGCAACCTCTTCATGAACAAGGTGTAACATGACATAAGAAATAAGATTTCATGAGGATTTCTTGATGATTGAACTCTCAAAGAAGTTGTTTGTCATATTATAATCAGTTAATGCTTGTTTGATCTATATTCTTCTATCTAGCTGAAATCCAAGGCTAACAGAAGTTGATTCATTGGACCTTATTTGATTTAACCTTGTCAATACAATGGTCATATTCTTCCATCTCACCTTTTACGCATCCTTCCATTCCATCAATTATGTTGACACAACTTCCTTTCTTGCACGTTTTTCCTTAATAACCAAAAACCCAAAAATATAATGTCTAGAACTCCTTATGAAAAGATTTAATCGATGTGAAGAAAGGTTAAATCTAGAACTAATTATATGCCCCAAATTCAATTACAAAAAAAAAAAAACAGAAGAGGAAAAACCAAATTAAAAGTGAATACATGTCCCACAATCAAGCTATGCTTATGATACCAGGCATTCTTGGCCTTCCTAAATATAAAAAGTCACCCCTAGTCACCCCAATTGAGCCAGGAGTGATGTTCATTTCCTTCACCCTAATCATACAACCTTTGGGATGGGAAGTCGTCAACAAATTTTTATGCCGGTAATTTAAATATCAAGAGAGGGTCAAGTTCTTTCAATCATCCAAACACTTCTCAACCATTGCTAACCACTTTGGACTTGAAAAAAATTCTTCAAATACCAAACATGAATCGAACTTGAGAAGCAATGAGAATTCTACATAAAGAAAAAGCAATTTTGGCACCATAGTGGATTCCTTCTAGAAAAAAAAAAGAGATTAAATGAAAAAAAAAATGAAACAAATTGGAGGAAGAAAAGAAAAATCACAGGAGGAAGGAAATTCTCAAAAAGAAAGCTCCCACAGATCAAATTTTGAAATAGTAAAAGCTTTTAAAAGGGAGCTTCACCTTAGCATGCAATCGATGGGCAAAATTCTCAAAGAAGAGTCTTATGTAGCATAAGAAGTAAAAAAAAAAAGAGAGAAAAGTCTCCGGAGGAGAGTTGAATTGAACAAAAAATATCTTTTAAAAGAAAAGGTTGAGTTAATTGTCATAAACCAATTAGTCCTGCCAAGATGGTACAATTACTAGAGCAAAATTCTCATTGTGAACTTATATGAATGTTTGGGCCTTGTCACCTTTCTTTCTTAAGCTACATTTTTACCCATTAAACCCCATTACAACCTTGAGACTTCCTCTCTTGCTAAGTGAATTTCGAGTATAGAATTTTGTTAAAGTAATATGAAAAGGAGATTAATAGGAGACTTGATGGGGACATGTTAATTCTTGAGCCTAATATCTCTTATTTCATAAACCTATTTACCAAGACCATATTACAAACATCAAAAGTCCTTGTTAAGGTTTAGCTTGTTTTCAAAATAATGGGGCATATTTTTTTGAAGGGAATGATTTAAGAAAAAAAATCAAAATAATTGAAATTAGGGCAAAAAGTTTGATTCAAAGCAAATACTCTGAATCACATCAATTTCTTATTTCACAAGGAGTTCAAATCTAAAAGTGAAACTTCTCTCTAACCTACCATACCCATCTTCTCAGCATCTCACTTCTCTATTATTCAAAGGAGAATACTTCAAATGTAGAATTGGGGCATTTTCCCATTCTATCACATTATACCAAGCCATTGTCTATTCCAGTTCTCCATTCCCAAGACATTTTACATGACCACATTCTTCATCAGCCCTTGCGTCCCTCTAATATTAAGGACCTTTTTCCTTCCTAAAGTCATGTGTTTGTATCTCTTAATGCATGATTATATTGACATTGTTAAATAAGGCAAATGTGAATTTAACTTATTGACCTTTCAAGCATTAATGATGAAGAGTTGACAAAAAGAGATTGCCTTATCAAGTTAATAGTCCAAGGTTGATGGCAAACAAGTTTCTTAAAAAAAATCATAGATATAAGTCAAAGCAAGAGCCTTGGGTCTTCTTAACTTGGGATACTACCTCAGGGGCATTTTTGGCTAGCCAAGAGGTATCAATAAATTTCTTCATCCAAATAACAAAGGACAAATTTGGTAGAATAATTAAAAGTTTAACCTTTCTCATTGTGGTAGATGAAGAGCTAATGTGTAAAATTTTTTCAAAAGCAAAGGGCTAAAAATACTACGTTTTATAAATTTTGAGATTTCTTATACATTATATGCTTGCATTGAATTTGTACATGGATAGAGCATATTTTTCCTTTTCAAGTCAAATTAAAAAATATTAAAAAAAAAAGATTACATTTATTCTCATTAATTCATTAAAAAAAAAAAGGGATCACACTTTTCTCATCAATTCATTTTCCAAAAAAAGTAAAAAAGGAGTCCAAAAAAATAATGTTCATTCTCTTTCCCTTTTCCTTCAAGATGATTCTGTTTACAAAAAAAGAAAAAAGAAAAAAAGGGGTTCAAAGTTCAAAATCAATTTACAAGCATTTAGAAATAATGCTCCCTCTCTTCCTCCTTCTTCTAAGGTGATCTTGAAGAAAAAGGAGTCTAAAACTCAAAATCCATTTAAGAATGTTTAAAGATAATATCCTCATCTTTTTTGTCTCCATTTGGAGTTAAGTTTACTCGCATAAATTGTGCATATTCTAGAAATAAAAAATTTCAAGTTTAAAAAGTCCAAAAAAAAAAACAAAACAAAACAACTTGCATCTCATATGCATACATATTATCAGATCCATACAGAGGCAAAGAAAAATATGCATTTGAGGGAAGTAGGACAACTTGCATCTCATATGCATCCTGCATTCTATATTTGCATACATCACATAGCCTCTAGTTCACACTAAGGCAAGCAAAAGAAAAATCTGCATTTCATGAAAGGAAGCATCACCTGTTTCATGCATTCTACATTTGCATAGCCTCTAGTTCACACTGGGGCAAGCAAAAGGAAGATTTGCAGTTCATAACATAAAGCATCACATGTTTCATGCATTTCACACTTGCATACATTACATAGACTATAGTTTATACTGAGGCAAGTGGAAATAAACATTTTGCATTTTAAAGCATCTCATATGCTTCTTGCATTTCACTTAGGTATACATTATGTGGACCTCAAGTTCATATTGGGGCAAAAGAAAAACAAAAAAAATGTGCATTCCATAAATTGTAGTATCCTACATACCTCATACTTCTAACACTTACAATGATCTTGATTCATATTTGGGCAAAATTGAGTTGTTAAACTTAAAAGTCAAGAATTTTGCATGCATGGTACGTTTCATAGAGGTGCATTACCTTGCATAGAACTTAGATGAATGAAGTAAAGTTTTCAAACTTAAAAAAATTCACAAAAAAATACCCTTAAGTCCTACGTAGAATAGGCATCAAAAGTCCTGCTCAGAACAGGCATAATAAAAGTCCTAAGCAGAATAAGCACCAAAGTCCTGCACAGAACAAGCATCAAAGTCCTGCTCAGAACAGGCATAATAAAAGTCCTACGAAGAATAGGCACCCTTAAGTCCTACGAAGAATAGGCACCCTTAAGTCCTACGCAGAATAGGCACCAAAAGTCCTGCTCAGAACAGACATAATAAAAGTCTTACGAAGAATAGGCACCCTTAAGTCCTACGAAGAATAAGCACCCTTAAGTCCTACGTAGAATAGGCACCCAAAGTCCTGCACAGAATAGGCATTCAAAGTCCTACACAGAATAGGCACCCAAAGTCCTACGAAGAATAGGCACCCTTAAGTCCTACGAAGAATAGGCACCCAAAGTCCTACATAGAACAGGCATTCAAAGTCCTACACAGAATAGGCACCCAAAGTCCTGCTCAGAACAGGCATAATAAAAGTCCTACGCAGAATAGGCACCCTTAAGTCCTACGAAAAATAGGCACCCTTAAGTCCTACGCAGAATAAGCACCCAAAGTCCTACACAGAACAGGCACCCTTAAGTCCTACAAAGAATAGGAACTAAGTCCTGCCAGAATATGCACCAATAAAAGTTCTACCAGAATAGACACACTCAAAATCCTGTTAGAACAGGCATTCAAAGTCCTGCAAGAACAGGCACCCAAAGTCCTACCAGAATAGGCACATTCAAAATCCTACCAGAACAGACACCGATAAAAGTCCTGTACCAGAATAGGTATATAAGCCTTGCACCAAAACAAGCACCATAAAGATTTGCACAGGCCAGACACCCAAAAGTCTTGCATAAATCGAGTATACAATCAAAAACTTGCAAGCATCTTTAGTTAAGTTCCAGCATTTCCAGGTAAGTTAGCTCACCTTTATCTTTTAACGTCCCAAACAACATATATGTTTCCATCTTTACTTATTCATAAGCTAAAGAAATCAAAAATTGCATTTTCGATTTCTTTACTTAAAGAATAAGTAAATAGGGGCAACCTATAAACAGTCATATTTTGTTTGAGTCGCTCTTATCTTTTCCTTATTGTTTAATTGATAAAAGGTAATCAAATCAGTTCGAACAAAATACGTGTTATTATCTTTACTTGTTTCTTATGCAAAAATATCAAAAATTACATTTTCAATTTTTTTGCCCAAGAAACAAGTAAAGAGGGGCAACTGTGAACACCGTATTTTGTCCAGGCATACTCCAAAAATCATGATAAAAATAAAAAAAAATTAGAAAACAAAAAAAAAAGGAAAAAACAAATAGGTCCTTTAGCTCAACAAAAACAAGAAAAAGTAATAATAAAAATACAAATACAAATCAAAGAGGGAATAATCGAAATCCAAAAAAAAAAAAGAGGGAAATAAAAATCACAAGGGACCAAGAGAAAAAAAAAAAAGAAATGATGAATAAAAAAAAAAGAGTGAAAATAAAAACTCATAAAGAAAGAGAGAGAAAACACTAAAAACAAGATAATTCAAAAAAATTTAAAAAAATAATAATAAAGGAAACAAGATAATTAAAAGAAAATAATAATTAAAGGCAAAAAAAATTCATCAAAAAAGGTATTAAAAAAACAAAAAAGAGGAAGTAAAAAAAGATATATGTTAAAAAAAAAAAAAAAGAAAGGAGCCCAAAACAAAAACAAAAAAGATTAAGAGGGTCCAAATTATTAAAAAAAAAAAAAAGGGAAACCAAAAAATAAATAAATAAGCATATTAGAGTTTATTACCTACAAATAATTAAAAAAAAAATCAAACAAGAGTCTACTAACTTAATATCAAAAAAAAAGGAAAAAAAAAAGACAAACAAAAGAAAAATTAATTAAAAAAAAAAGAGGTCTTAACTTTACTTCCTTTTTCTCTAAATGAAAGCCCAATACCCAAAAAAAAAAAAACCTTGATCCCAGAAAGAAAAAAAACTAAAGCAAACAAAAATAGCTTCAGTCTATTTCTTTTAGACCTAAAGGCCTAAACATGAAAAGGAAAAATGGGCTAAAAAAAAAAGCAAAGAAAAATGGAGGCCCATTATTTCAACCCCAACCCAAGTCTGAAGCCCAAAAACCATAACCCTAACCCAACTCGGATCTAAACCAAAACCCTACTCGGTGGTCCCTTTGGTCCCCCTTTCATTTAGATGCACAAAAAGACGCAGACATACAAAACACACAAAGAGGGGCAGATGCAGAAAAAGGGGAGATAGTGGAGTAGAGGCTGGTAGGGGAGAAAGGGATAGACAGAAACAAAAAGAGATTCAGGAGACAGAAGAAAGCGAGAGATCAACGGAGAGAAAAGGCGGAGAACGCGAGGGAGAGAGGAAAGAGACAGGGAGAAGCGAGGAGATTTCGAGATTCGAGGAGGAGCACAAACAAGACAAAGGGAGATGCGAGAAAAGAGCAAGAAGATTCGGTGAAAGAGAAGCGAGGGTACATCAGTGGACTGAGAGAGTTTGAGGGGAACCAGAGAGCTATCGAATCAAGGGAGGCTGAAAGCGAGAGAACGAAAAGAAAAGAAAACTGAGATGGAGGAGAGTAACAGAGAGGGGAGAAGGGGAAAAGAGGAGTGAAGCAAAGAGCGTGAGGAGAGGGGACGGAATGAAGAATACCAACTTGCTGGAGATGCGTAACGCATAGGCACAAACAAATGGCAGACACAGAGGCACAGACCCGCAAGAGCACTTACGCGAGGCATAGCTTTGAAGAGAAAATCATGCAGGAGACAGACAGAGAGCACTCTGAACAGAACTCAAAATATACTGAGAGGTATATTACTTCCATGTTCCTTCCTCATCTGAAAGCTTACACATTATTTGTCCTTAGTTTTCGCATTGGTTGAGAATCATTTTGGGTTAGAGTAGGGATTTGTACCAATCAATTGAATAAGACTTCTGTTGTTTTTTCTGGGAATGTTCCTTTGTTTAGTAGGCAGCTTTTGATGAGAAATTTTCTATGTGTTTTGGTTTATTATTTAGACATAATTTTGAGGTTTCACTCTGTTTGGACTGTGGTTTGCATTGTATAGCTAGATTTTGTTGTTTGTGTTTGAATTTGCATGCTGATGGTTAGTCTGGTTGATAGCTGCTGCTAATATTCTATCATGTCGCTTCATTGTGATCACGAATAGTTGGGGTTTATTGGCCACTCGGTCATAAAAATTGCATTTGGCTCTTGGCTTCTGTTTCACATGAACGTGTTTTTTGATGTCCCTGATTAAGATGCTATAACTGTATGCGGATAAGAGGGTAAGTTTTAGACTTTTGCTTCATCGATTGAGGGTTTTGGAACTTATGTGGGTTTGGGCATTGACATATGGAATTGGTTATTGCAAAAGTGATAAATTCCTCAAAGTCACTGCCTAGGTGATGTAATCTCGTCTACTTCCCTGCATTGCTTTGGCTGGTGTTAAAAGTTTCCAATGTGTGTTTGGGAATTTACAATCCAGATGCTTTAACCATATGTGGGTAATAAGATATGTATTTCAGATTTTTGTTTTCGTGATTGAATGACCCAAACTCATGTGGGATTGGGGACTTTCATCATAGAATTGGAGTTAATCTCTCGACCCATATCTTGATATTGCCCATGGATTTTTGTTATGCGTAAGATGTTTTGAACAAGAATTTTAATCAAGGATAGTTACTGACTTTGGTTGGCAAATCCATTTGAGTATTTGAGGCTAATAATTGTTGGTTACTATTTGCATATGTAGTTTCAATTCAATATGTGGTGTGTTTTGATTTCGCTTTGACTATGAAGTGGAAGTATGTCTTGAAGGTAACCCAGTTGTTTGCCTTTTATTGCATATTAGTCGCTAATTGGGAGAGGTTCACTGGGATGTTAAACGATTAAGGAGACTTACCAAGAATTGAACAAAGATCAAAGGGATGGTTGTGCTGCAGCAGTTGAAGCCGAATTGGATAGCATAACAAAGTCAATTGGTTTGAGTTTGTTTTCCTATAGTTGAAATGTATTAAGACATGTTGTGTAGCTGGTTAGACACAAGCACACACCATCAAAACAAATGTTGCAAGCTTGTGAATATTTTTGTTTTAATTTAATTTTTATTTTTTTCTTTTAAAATAGCCGTGTGGGATTTTATATCTCCTCGGGCACATAGGAAAACCTAAGAACCATGTGAAGCAATAAGCCTCCTTGGTACCTATTTGGGTCTCAAGTTTATATTTAAAAAAAAAATTTAGGTTTCAATTGTCAAAGTCAAATTGGTTTTCTTTAAATTTAGCAAAAAACATATTTTCAAAAAAAAAAAAGAACCAAAAAAGGACAACCCAACAAAAAATAAAAAGTAAGTAAGAATTAAACTTTTTGAGACTGATGAACTTTTCTAAAAGTTTCTTTTAATAAAATTATATTTCATAAAAACAAAAAAAGACAAAGGAAGAGAAAAAATGAAAAAAAACAAAAAATGATAAGCAAAAATTAATTAAATTCTTTTTGTAAACTTTAGAGTTTTTCTTTAATTTTCATTCAATAAAATTAGAAGTAAATATATACTTTACAAAAATTGAAAAAAGGTGTTTTAACACAAGACAAAAGCAATTAAAAAAATTAGAAATTAAAAAAAAAGAAGATGGTAAAGGGGAATGAGATTATTTTAGTTTTCATATATTAGGACATACAAATCAGTCTCAAACTTTTTTTTTTTGGTGAAAGTCTAAAATGATTTTTATTTTCTTTTTCTCTTCTAAAAATAATAACAATAATAATAATAAGAATAATAAAAAAACAAATCAGAAATAAAAAATAAAAAAAATCATAAAAAAATACATAGAAAACAAAGATAAATAAGACAAAAAAAACAAAAATAAAAAATAAACAACAAAATAAAAATTATCAAAAAATAAATAAAAATAGAAAAAGCATAAAACAAAAAAAAAACAATAACAAAACCAAAAGGAAAAATCAAAAAGAAAAAAAAATAGAAAAAAAAAACATAAAACAAAACAAAAACAAAAAAGGGATAATAAAAAACAAACAAAAAAATGAACGAAAAGCAAAAAAAATGATGAGTAAGAGAAAAAAAATTGAAAATGCAAGAAAAATTAAATTAAATTTTCTTTTAACAAATTAAAACACATCAACCAATTTCAAAACTTGTTTTATTAGCTAAAGGAAAAAGTAATTTATTTTCTTTGTCTTTTCAAAAAGAAAAAAAAACAATATCCAAACAAAAAAATTAAATATAAGAAAAAATTTAAAAAAGAAAGAACATGCAAAAAGGAAAAACAACAAAAACAAGAAAAAAAAGGGAAAAAGACAAAAACAAAACATAAAACAAAAAAACAAACACCAACTAACAAATACAATTTTTAGTCGAACTACGTGGACTTTGATTTCCATTTAGGGGTATATAGGCCCTAGGCTCTCATCTTAGGTCAAGTCCGCTCTTGTAAATAATCATTTTTTTATTTTATTTCTTTAATTTCTTTCCTCTTATTTTAAATCTTATTTCTTTAACTTCTTTTTTCCTTTTACCCTTTATTTTATTTTATTTTATTTCTTTACTTTCTTTTTGCATGTGATTTGTTAAAGAGAATTAAAATAGATAAAATGCCATGATAATTTTGCACAACTAACTTAGGGTAACTGTTTTTAAGAACGGGTGTAGTGGGGTACTTAACACCTTCCCCACTCACAATCGAATCCCGAATCCATTTTCTGATTCGCAGATCATTTTTCTCACAAAAAGGTTTTTCCCAAAGTTTTGCCTTTTCAAAAATTAAAACTTCGGTGGCGACTCCTGAACCCTATTTACTATCTATTTATTTCAAGAGATTTTTACTTTTAATTCTTGGATTTCGGTTAAAGTGCCACACGGTCGCATTTTCGGGTGTGACATTACTCATATATTTTTATTTAGTTATACTTGGGTTGCCTCTTAAAACAAGCTTATTTTATAATCTTCAGCCTGAATTTATATCAAAGCCTAATCATAAGTGTCAAAAACTATAATTGCTTAGCTCCCTTTCTTCCTTGGATAAGTAGGTTTCAGCAAGAATGGGTGTTCTTTCCATTTGAGAACATGTGATTCCTCACCTAATGTTTTTATAGGAAGACATGCTTTGGCTCACATAATAGAAAGCTTAGAATTTAATTTTTTTTGGTCAATTTTTGAAGCTTCCAAATACTTTAGATACCTTATAAAATCTTCTTTGCTCTCTTCAGTAAAAACCAAGAACTTCAGTGGAAGACTCATCAAGAGATTGCTTAGAATCATATTTTCTACTTTCTTTTTCTTTTCATTACAACATTTTTCTAATTCATCAAAAGAATCCTTTACCATGGCCAATTGGAATGTCACCTCTTGGTCTTCTAGCCTTATAATATTCTTCCTTTCTTCCACTTTTTGGTCATAATTCCCCTCAAATTACATATAACCCTCTGGTAACTCTTCTCACTCCTGAAATTAATTCCATTATAATTTTCCTTATCTTCTATTTGAGAAGTAGTTACCATATCACTTAGAATACTCTTTTGTGAACCATTATAGATTACATTAGGTAGTTTGCTTATTTGAATTTCCAAGTTTCTGATTGTGTCATCTTGCTTGGCTAGGTAGGCATCTTGCTTGTCCATATATAATACCTAATCATTTCTTCTAAGTTAGGATTATGCTCTTAAACAAAAATTTCATCTTGTAATTGCCAATTGAAAGGTTAGGAAAGGTAGATTGCATATGATGAAGAAACTTGACCATGATTCCAAAAACAATTTTGTTCATGATTCAAACTAGGAATACATGTGTTATCACAAAAATTATTTGGACTCTTATTGAAATCATCCTCTATCTGTGCATTTTCTATAGAATATGGGCACTGTTCTCTATAGTAACCTTCTCTACAATCATCACAAGTCATGTACAAGCATTAAGACTTATTAATATGAGCAGTATAACTAGTACTTAAATCAGAGTTATCAAACCTCCCATCAAATTCTGCCATTTGAACTGTTAATTTGGTCATGATATCAAATTTATACTCACTAGTTGCCTTATTTGTTATCCAAGAGTAATCTATAATTAAAAACAAAAATTGAACACAAATATCAACAACTCCAACACAAAAACAAAACACAAACCAAAAAGACTTAAAACAAAAACAACAAAAACATAATGAATAAAGCTTGAGTTCAAATTAAGTGAGCTTGGTATTAATATTAACAAAGACTTAGTGAACAAATCCCTTACAACGGTGCCAAAAACTTATTATTATTTTTTTAAAGCATACACGCAAATATATGTATCGCAAAAGTAATAAAGTAATGAAAAAAGTATTGTTCCCATGAGAATTTGTGGTTAAGATAATTGCTAAGTACTAAAATTGTACATCTTAATCTAAATCAAGCTAACAATAAAAAGTGACATAAAATTAAACTAAATTAAAGACATAAAATAAATAAAATAAATAGAAGATACCATTCTAAATGAAATTGGAAAGTAAAATGATTTGAGATTATGATTTTTTCTAACATTTCATATGAACTAATTACCACTTTTTATCTTACTCATAATGTCATTAATAGCCTAAAATTCTAATTTACTTATAAGTATCTTCCGAATTACACATAGACATTCCGCTAATCAATTCATAATTCTTTACACAATTAACTTAGAAGCTTAATTAAGAATAAATCCTAATATAATTATATGAGGCTGGTAGGTATATTCCTATCCTACAAGCGAATCAATCCACTTAACATTACAAATTTCATAAACTCACACTATCCAATCTATGGTCAAGTCCTAAAATTCCTTTTCCAAATTTATTTTGGTTACCCAAATCATCTAATGGTTTCCACATACTTAGAAGTATAAAGCACAAGGATTGAGTAATTAAATCATACTATTAATTGCAAATAAATAAAGTAATTACAACATATTACAAGTTAGAATTTATCATAATTCTAAATTAACAAGTTTAGCTCATAACTAAAAGAAATAGCAACATTAAGAGTAGAATATAAACTAAATGGGCAAAGAAATATAAGGAAAAGCAAAGGAAGAAAAGAAAAACTGAATTAATTGGTGAATCTTCCTTAAACTCAAGCTTCCTCCCTAACAATGGAAGCTCTAAACCTTTCTTTCTCTTCCCTGAAACCTTCAGAATGCCAACCTCCCTTGAAGAAGTGTTGAAAACCCTAAAAAACACGGCTAAGAATTGTGCGTTTTGCATTTTTCTCGAACTGCGCTACGACTTAGATCAATTTTTACTACAGCAGTGAAAAGCACTACGGCGCAAAATTTTGTACCGCAACTCATTTTACTTCTATTCCTTTGCACATCGCAGTGCTTCAATTTGTCGCTACAACTCTACATTTTCTTTAGCAACTGTTTTGAGCACCATCTTTTTCTCTTTTTTCTTTTCTTCTTTTTTTTTTCTTTTTCTTTTTGATCATTTTTCAACAAATCTTCTAAACTCTTGTTGCTTTGTATTTCAAGACTTCTAAACTTATTTCTTTATAATTTTAACCCTATAAAAATATATGATTCATCTCATTACTATTTATAATTTACTAACAAAGATTAAATAATTTAGCCATATGAAAATACAAATAAAAATACAAAATACAATTTAACTAAAACAAAAAAGGATCAAAAGTAAAGAAATAAAACCAAAACTTATTAAATACTAACTTAACTAAAATTTATTAATTTTATATACTAAAAACATAAAATAATTTCTGTATTTATATAATAAGTCCCTTAAAATGCTAAGAAAAATATGATAATTTAGGAACTTATCAGTTGTGAAGCAATTAATTTCAACCAATTTATTCTTGAAGACATTTTCAAAATTACCATACAAAATCTAGTGATATCTATCAATAACCAGTGATCTCAAGGGAGGAATAACATATTAGTGGTCATAGGAATGTTTTTCTCAAGAAAACTAATTCCGATTCAGAAAAACTATGACACACATATAAAACGGCTTCGTAATCAAATTCATGATCCTCATCACAATAAGCAACACCTAAAAAACCCTTGTAATCAACAAGTATTTAGTCTTTCTTGAGTAAACTAGAAGGCAATGTCATGTTAGTCCATGTCATTTATGAATATTATAGGAAAGTAGCCGTTGTGAACCAATAAAATTAGTGCCTGGGGAAGTAACAACCTAAAACATTGATCTATTAATACAAAACTCCCAATATGGATGGAATATCCCTCTGGATTGGAAGCAATTCAATGGAAGACCATCTTCTTCATTGGAGGGAATAATTACACGCCTTCATATGATTGCCATAAGAGCAATCTCTAAAAATGCAACTACTATATAGTCATTGCCAATTGGATCATATCTAAAACAATGACTAATATAATCTTAAAAAAGAAAAATGTTATGAGTCATTTGTCATTTATGAGTGCAACAAATAAGATGAATAACGATCAAGAACTATATTAAATATAATGAGCATGCTAAACTATCTATCAACATCAAAATATGACCCCAAACAATAGACATCTATTTATTAAAAAAATTGAGCAAACTAAAGTTGTGTTGGTATGTCTCATCAAGAAAATCCAATATTTGCTTAGCAGAGGGATTGCAAATGATGTAACATCGAAAAGGATCATCACAATATATCATGCAAAGGACAACGTTTATCAATCCCATAAGCAACAACTTTTCTTTCACTCAAACAACAAGGAAGTTAAGGGATATCAAACATAATAGATCCACAGGACAACTTACATATCAAGTTTCTCTAGTCTAGTAATTCAAGGTCTACGTCTTCACCGCAGTTGAAGATAAGAGTTTCATTTTCAATGGATGATCTTGTAAGATCCTATTTCACAGACACAAGATCATCTATACTTAACCTCCAACTTTTGTATATCCATTGTTTTTTAGCCAATTCATTTGCAAGTAGTATGAGCATAATTTTCACCATACAATCTAACTTAAGCCACAATTGTTGTCAAATATAGTAGATATGATGGAGAACAAAAGGATCTTTGGATTTTGTATAGAGAAGAAGGAAAAGGAGGAGAAAGAGACAATAGTTTTAATATCATATGCATAAGAGAAACATATATATTAGGCATTCAATATTAATAACTATTTAAAATGAAGTGTCGTTTCTTATCATGAAATAAACAATAAAGCAGTTTTCCATGGATATTAATGTATCCCTACATTTAAAAAAAAAATTCGCAAACATCCCTAAGGTAAAAATATGTGCTTAAATTTATAATGAATTGATTATACTAAATGAAATTAGTAATAATACTTTAATAAAGAAAGAATGAAAAGAATTTGAAAAAACACTTAATATATCTTCTGTATAATCTCATTGTCCAATTCATTTCAAACTACATTTTTTTATTAGTAATTGTAAATTAATTATTTATAATAGTCAAAGCAATTAATAAATACTCATTACTAATTGAGTTATTTATAATTAAAAGTCATAAGACAAACCAAAATTAAACATATGAAGTAGAAATTAATTAGAAAAATTATTATACAATAGCATAAAGTATTATGCAATAACATATAATTATTATTTTCTTATTATGAATTAAACTATATATCAATTTTTCATGCATATTAATGCACCCCTACATTTAAAAAAAACATCAGCATTATAGCAGCGAAAACATGTGCCTAAATTTATGATGAATTGATTACATTAATTAAAGTGAGTAATCGTACAATAAGAAGGAAATAATGAAAAAACTTGAAAAGACGCTTATGCTCTGTTTGGTTCACTACATTGTGAACGTAATTCTTTTATATATCTTGTATAACATCTATTATGTTTTTATACTTATTATTTTATTTATTAAATTATCTTTTTAAAAATAAGAATAAAATAGTTATTTCTTATCTCACTTACCTTTATCTACCCCCATCTTATATTCTTTTCACTATTACATCTTCTAGTCATTACTTTTTTAGTACATAGTGTAAATAATTTAAATTACATTTTTTAATTGTTAATTGTAAAATAATTATTTAGAGTAGTCAAAGCAATTAATTAATACTCATTAATAATTGAGTAATTTATAATTACTTGATTGTTTGTAATAAAATTATAATTAGAATAAATTGAAAAAAATAATTTTACATCTTATAATTGATGTGATGGTTCGTTTTCTTTAAAATATGCAGAAGCATATTTCGTTTCAGCATGCATCCCGTTTTGGCTTATTATATTTCCTGTAAATTTTTTTGCGAAAAAAAAAAGAATTGTCATTATTATTTATTAAGTTCAAAATATCTTATTCATCTAAATAAGATATTGGTCGAAATAAAAAATCAAACAATATGTAAATATAATTAGATTAAGTTAAATTTATATTATTAAACATGTAAATATAATAATCATTTTTATAAGTACTTTTAAATATTATTTTATACAATTTGTATTAATTTTCATCCAACCTCATAGGACAAACTAAAATTAAATATATAAAATAGAAACTAATTAGAAAAAATATTATACAATAGCAATAGCATAAAATTTAAATATGAATAAAAAATTATAAAACTTAGATGTCACCATCCAAATCCTTGGCTATGATCAGTGCATAAATTAAGTCAATCCAAAGCCAATTTAGTCCAATAAACCTAAAGAAATAACCTTATTTAAAAAAGAAATTCTATTTTCAAAATACATTATTTATTTTACCAAAGATATCATCTAAGGGTTGCCAAAAATTGAGCAAACCTCTCATTAGTTTGACTACTTCATAATCTGGATAAACAATCTCAATCTAATAATTAACACTTTTTAAAAATAAAAAGAAAGAAAAGAAAGAAAGAAAAATAAAATAAACAACTTGAACAAATTACAATTCTCATACTACACTATTTGACCCAACATTTAGTTGCCACGAGGTCATAAAGTCTTACATCACTATCATCTAGTCAAGAATTTACCCAACATGTCTAGGAAGACATACTAACCCTAAAGTACTTTGTTTAACTACTTGTTAATTTTGGGGGGGGGGAACATGAGTAGCAAAGTAAGTCTACCACTAATTCAGTGAGTGCATAAATTACAAAGTGCGTAACAAAATAAGTAAGCATATTTAAGTTTTTGACAAACGAGTATTATTAATAAAGTAAGATAAAATATCAATTTATAATATTTAAAAATAAATAAGTAAACAAATACTTTCTTTTCAACTAGTAACCAACTACTAAAAAATATATAAATTTTTAAAACAAATATATAAAAGCTCATTGGATGGATATTGTGTAAGAGGGTATATCATGTTACTTTTTCTAGTGTCGCTGCACTTTACTTATTTCTCATTCCAATACTTTCGTACTTTACTTGTTTTACATCTCAGTGCCATCACACCTTGCTTATTTCATATCTCAGTGCCACCACTCTTTTCACATCTTAATATCAATGCACTTTTCTTATTTCATAATATCAAAGCACCATTGCGGTATTTGTCATATCTCATAGCGCCTTTCATCACTTTTCAATTTAATCAGCATGTTCAAGCTGTAACCCTTACTAATAGCTATAGGTTTCACACTATATCTTATCCATTACATTTTTAAATATATAGTATATATTAATAATAGGACTTAATGAAGAGTAGATAATCTATCTTTAAAAACATTATCAAAAGGGGAAAAAATGTCTCTATAAGTACCGCACCAAGCATTTTATACTACTCGACATAAGACTTGGGATTTCAAATTTTATAAGTAACACACTATACATCCCATATTAACTAATGAGACTTAAGTTTTTATAGTGCAGTCAAGAAGGAAAAAATACTCTCCTTAAGTGTCACATCAAGCATAAATAATTTAGAAAGATTATTATAAAAATCCAAGTTTAATTAAAAAAATCAATTTAAAAATATATTAATCACAAATCTAATTAATATGAATAAATCTCCCCATAGAAATAAAGATATTTTAGTGGAAGTACAAGACAACAAAAAAATAATTCATTATTCTCATTACTTTACTTATAAAAATGTCATTACTTTTTAAATAATGTAAATAAATACTTTATCACAGACAAAAAAATAACAATAAAAAATAATATTAAAAATAAAAATAATTCAAATATGTATTTATATTTATATTATAATTACTACTTAAATAGAAACAAATCAACTTTAAAAAAATTATATAGAGAAAATTAGAATATGAAGAATATTATATAAAATAACTAAATGAGATAATTTTAATAAAAGTTCATGGTATAGAAAATAATATATAATAAGTTTTACCATAATTTACACTTTACATCTATGAAAACATTTTTCATATTATGCATTCATAAATTTCACATTTATTTATCATATATTTTGAAAATGAAGGTTTTCAAAAAAAAAAATTAAGATTTGCTTCCCTATAGCATTAGAATAAGAATTATTTAAAGCAATATTTGAGACAAAAAAAATATATAATCAAGATATAAATGAAAGGTGCCACTTTACTATTTATACACTCACCATTAGGGACCAATGGTAGAGGTCTCTTCAAGGCACAATTTTAGTTGATAGGATATCTTCAATAATACCTAAAATCACATTAAACATGCGTTATTAACAACTATTCTACTGATACCCTATAATATTAATTTGACTAAATGTAAATTATAATGCTAGAACTCCAAATTTAACTTAAATTCCTTATTGTCATTACTAATTTTAGACCTAGATTTTTTTCTTTTAATCTTTTATAATTTAAATTGAATTTAGAAATTACCTTATGGAGTAAAGAATTGAAGAATAGATATGTTAATTTTGCACTTGAAAGTTTAGAACCAAAAATCCCAAATTCCAAGTTTCATCAATGGCCAAATTTGAATGAAAGAATATGTAGAAGTTTTAACCAGTAAAGATGCAAATAAAGCAATTAAAACACTATTCTTTCTTGGAGATGGAACACATTATAGTTTTGGATGAAAGAAGAATGTTATTGTAGGTTCATGTGCAATGATGTTGCACTTTGGTTGGAAGAAGAATGTTAATTAGGTATTGTATTTAGTGGAAGAAAAGTGTGATGTGAGAACAAGAGAAAAGGAAAAAGAAAAAGGAAAGTAGGTTTTCTCTTATTTGAATCAAAATAAGATATAAGGAAAATTACTTTTAGACTTAAGTATTTAAATAAAATCTTATAAATATTTGAGTTTGATAAGTAAAGTCTATTTGGAGATTTTGAGATATAAAAGAATTCTATTAGGTATAGGATAGATATCCAAGTAGTTCCGAGTTTTAAAATTTAATTCAAATTAATTAGTTAATATTTTCTATTCCTAAAATAATACATTTATCATCATCATCATCATCATCATCATTTGTTTTTTGGGTTATTACATCAGATATAAGAGAATAAAGACAAAAGAAGGAATTATTGGCATAACTGAATATATAAGAAGAATTTAGCAGATAACATAATTTATTTTCGTTAACATCTAAAGCAAATGAATTACTTAAATTTTGTCAAAAAAGAATGTCAATATTACTTATTGTCTTACAAAATTAATCACCTCTTAAATCAAAGCGTCATTTTTTATTATAAATCAAACTATTCATCAGTGTTCCATGCATATTAATGAAATGAGCAAAGATAGAATATTATGGAGAAGGAGAATAGCTATCTTATTTCATTTAATGATCTTATCTCGTTATTGGTTGTATTAATGTATCCTCACATTAAAAAAAAAAAAAAAATTCATCGGCATCATCGTTGATTATGTTAAATAATTCCCAAGCCTAGACTTACTGCGTTTCACATAAATTTGTTGAAAAGAATGTCATTGTTACTTATTAACTTCAGAATATCTCATTAATCTAAATAAGATATTGGTCAAAATAATTAATCAAAGAATATGTAAAGATAATTAGACTAAGTTAAATTTATATTATTGAACGTGTAAATATAATTAATTATTGTTTTTATAAGTACTTATAAAGATTATTTTATACACTTTGTATTAATTTTTATCAAACATCATAAGAAAAACTGAAATTAAAACATATAAAGTGGAAACCAAGTAGAAAAAATATTATACACTAACATAAATTTTATTTTGCAATTAATCTAATTAAATATAAATAACTTTTATTTATGTTTTTAGTAAATATTTGTGTAATATTATGAAATCAATGATTTATTCTTAAGAAAATATATCCTAATTAATTATAAGAAAATTTTACACAGAATAATGTATAAACGATGTAATTATTACTTATTAACTTAAGAATATCTTATTCATCTAAATAAGATATTGGTCAAAATAAACAATCAATGATGATGTAATTACAATTATATCAAGTTAACTACATATTATTGAGTGTGTAAGTATAATTATTATTTATTATAAGTACTTTCAAAGATTATTTTATACAACTTGTATCAATCTTTATCAAACTTGAAAAGAAAAAGTAAAATTAAATATATAAAATACAAATTAATTAGAATAAATAACACAATAGCATAAAATTTGTTTCCCAATTAATATAATTCAATTTGAGCCACTTTTAGTTACGTTTTTAGTAAATATTTGTGTAAGAATATGAAATCAATGATTCATTCATGAGAGAATATATCCTATTCAAATTCTTTCATCATAAAACTACCAATACCTATATTATATTAACCAAAACTATTTAAGATATAACATATAGTATGCAAAACATAACCATTGTCATATCTCCCATAATTTATGAAAAGATAGACTTCATAAAACTGAAACAAAGTAAAATGCTTATAATAAGAAAGATAAACTTTGTAATTAAAACTTAAACAAAGTAAAATACTTACAATTAATAGTCTGAGCTTTAGAATAAAAAAAAAAAAAGGAACTTTTCAACTTTGATAAATTATGTAGTATTGGAAGACATTTGCATGAAAAAAAGCATATCTATGCTTTACATCTGTAATATTATCTAATGTATAAGAATTGAAAGATCTCTCCAAATTAAAGGCCTGAATTTCATCAAGATATTTCATATTCTCTTTAACTACAAAATTTATAGGTGTTATCCTTTTTGAATTGTTGCCTACTTTAAACTCAACAATAGAGGAGCCTAAATCATTTTCAATAGTTGTGTTGCTCTAATTATTAGTACCACGAGAATATTGAGCTGATTCATTGCTTCTAAATTAAGATTCAATTAGATCCTTATTGTTACATTCGTTATTCTAAAAGTCTAAAACCAAACAAATTACAAGAGGAAGTCCTCTAAATTGAATAATTAGAGGCCAAATAAAATTAAAGTAATAATCTAAACAATTAAAAATGGGGATACAAAGCTAAAGGTGCCTTAAAACTGGAATCAAAATAACTAAACAAAATTAGACGAAAAGGTAGTAATATTTTTGGTAATTTTGAGCAATTTTTAGAAAACTCAAAAGGGGGATCTTTAAATAAAAAATTTGACTTTCTTGGGGTTCTTAAAGGTTTTAAAAACTATAGGAATCCCTAAAATAGTTCAAACCCCTCTGGTTTACATTTTAAAATTTTAGTTGACCAAAATTTTGACTGATTCATTCAAAAAGGTTTAAAACTAAAAGCATTTTATAAATTAAAGAACTTAAATTTTATAATAGAAAAGACATTTTTTGAAAAGGAGTTAAAATGAGCTTAAATGGAAAGAACAAAAAAAAAAGGATAGAATGGAAATTAAAAAAAAAAAAGCCTTATAACTTAGCCTTGCTTCTTATATCTCACGCCTACCTCCTCTCTTCATTCCATCTACCTAATTCTACTCCAAAATAGAACTTGGACTCCTTGAAGTGGGCCACCAAAAGAGAGAAGAGAAGGAAGGAAAAACCAAGAAAAAAAGTAAGAAAATTCATAGTTTTTCATACTTCTTCCTTCACCAACCTTGTTCTCCTCTTTCTTGTCTCTTTTCCTATAGTTTTAATGATTAATTTGAGGTTGATTCATGGTGAGTACAGTGAGAGGAAGAGAGACTTTGAAGGAGAGATTAGAAATAAGTGAAAGTGCTCTTGGAAAAGATAGAAAACAAGGTAATATCCATGGCTTGTCTTGCTTCTTCTTGCTTATTCTCCTTAGGCGTATTTTCGGCCAACCCTAAACCATTTAAGAGGGGATGATTTCTGACCAAATCAAGGTAAAAACAAGGGTTTTAGAGTATAAGAAATAAGAATATGCAATTAGATTTAAAAGAAGAGCTTTAGAATTCAAGTTGTATGACTTAAGGATTTTGTTGCACCTAGCCATTTTTTAAGCTTTCTAAGGATAATTTAACCTATGTAAGAGTATGTATGAGTTCATAAGAGGTCAAAGAAGTTTTACAAGTGCCATTTCCCTAAGAAAAATTAAGCAAACTCCATGGGTCCTTACTTAGCTCTATGTCTCACCTTAGAAGAGGTTTAAGTACCTAAGGGATTTTTCTTTGATTCCAAAGATAGAAATAGCCTAAATATGATTAACAAAATATCAAAGGAACTATTGGTTTAAATTTAGATGTCATGGTTTATGAGATGAAAGTTTAGGTTTCTTTTTAAGATATAAAAAAAAAACTTGAGTTTAGACTCATTGAATTGAATTGATGATGGCTCTAATAAGTTTAAAGGGAGTCATGAGACTTAAACTGAATGAAAAATTGGAGCCAAGATCATGAATTCTAGGGATTGCTTCATTATACACTTATGTGGAACTATAACTATGTCATGAGATAAAGTAAGCTTACATAGAGTTTATGTGAGACTAGAACTTATTCCAATGATGCAATTGTGTCTCATTTGACATGTCTAGGCTAAGTGGATCAAGCTTCTCTTAGTTGTGTGTGTGTGGCCAAGAAACAAAAGGAGAAACTCAAAGGGAAACATGTGTCTCCTAGTTGACTTGAGATAGCTCTTTATCCTTTCTTACATATATGTCTTGGATGTTTGATTATTATTGGATGCTTGTATGTATGTTTGAACCATGAGATATGTTTATAGCCATTGATTACATGTTATGATACCATTATGCATCTTGAAACATGTTTTGAATGTAAGATGGCTTGAATGAGTGAGGTTGTACCAAAAGTCTTTTAGCATGAGTAAGAAGATGCCAAAAGTTCCTAAGAATGGGTAAGACAAAGCCAAAAGTCTTAAGAAAGAGTGAGACTAAGTCAAAAGTCCTTAAAAGTAGGTGAGGCAAATCCAAAAGTCTCAAAGAATTGGGTGAGACTAGACCAAAAACCCTCAGAGCATATGTTTGAATTGTATGAGCTTAAGTGACATGAAAATATTCTTATGTATGTTTACAAGAGTTTTTTATGACATGCTTGCATTCTTTAATACAAAAATGTGCCATGTATGTGTTCCTGAAAGGGTAAAAGAGCTATTGAAAATTTTTTAATCTCACTCTTTCTCATATATGTCTAACCATATCTAAGTATAGCTCAAAGAGCAAGAAATAAGAGATAAACACCTTGAAGAATGAGAAATTGACAATATATGTAATGGTTATGTGATGTAAACCTTGAAGCATGTATGAAAGTTTTTAACCACAATGTATGAATGGAATTCAGAATCGAATTCATAAGTATATAAGTTCTTGCCACCCTAGAACTATGGTATACATGTATATGAATTCAAGTGGAAAGGTGAGTTTGAGTTCTATAATGATTTGGATCATTTGGAATTCTTTTATATGTTGTATTTATGTTTTTGGATATGCTCAAATAGTCATAATATGAGTAGAAGACCATTTGACACCATTTAACCCCATTGTGATATTAAAATTTACTACTTTCTTAACCTGAACCAAAGTCTGATCAAATGGATGATTCTATGCATGAAATTTGGCAAAAAAAAAAGATCTCATCTAAAGCTTTTCACGAGTCAAAGAGCACTATTTTTAGAGCTCTAGAGAATTCATTATAATTTTTTAAAATTAGTCAAATTATGCAAAAATTGTCATGGTTACTGTTCATGTGGTCACTTGATTTTTTTATGTCACTCAGGGGTCAAATGAAGTTCAATGCTCATGAATTTTTATAGACATATATTATACATCATAAGCTTTCTATATCCATCAAGAGCACCCCAGTTGGAGCTCTATAGAGGGAGAAATGAATTTTTGAAGTTTCAGATTTGCTATAGGATGACTACTAGACATGATGTTCTATTCCATCAGTTCTAGTGGCTCAAACGTAGTTGTTTTGATCTAAAATTTTTATAGCTACTAAATGACGTTCTAAGCTTTCTAAAAAGCTACCGTTTGCATGATTTGGATTTTTTTAGAATTAGTTATAATTTTTTAAAATTCTTATCAAAATATAGAATTCATGGCAAAATGCAATTTCGTTTTCTATGGCTTGGACCGTTCTGAGCTTTCCAGAAAGCTATCGTTTTCATGATTTGAATTTTTTTTAGAATTAGTTATGATTTTTCAAAGTTCATATCAGAATATAGAATTCATGGCAAAATGCAATTTCGTATTCTATAGCTTGGACCTAAATTTTAACCTTCAAATTATGATAATTCTGGTTGAACAAATGTAATATGGATAGAAAATGAATTTAGGAAGCTCACATAGTCCATTAAGCCAAGAATGGATTAATTAAGCTTTTAGTGACGTAATTATCTATTGCTAAAAGTGCTATTTTAATGAAAATAAGTGTTTTAAGCCAATTGTGCCATGAGTTGAGAGTTATATAGATATGGTGTTACACTTATCATTAATTATACGCATGACAAAGTACACATTGCTTTAGTTGTGTATATGTTTGTCTTGAATTTGCACTTTAAAAATGAACTTATAAGAAACTAGTCCAAACGCTTTAGCTAACATTATCAAAACTCTATGTATAAAAAAAAAATTATAAAATTTATGATTGTTTGATGTATATTATAAAATGAAGAAATAAACATTACATGAACATACCAAATATACAAAATCCCTTAATTTATCGATGCTACATCCAAGGAATTTTGACGCCACTTTATAAAAGACAATGAAAGTAGTACTTCTGGTATCATTTGTAACCCTCATTTCAATTTTGAACCTACATATAATTAAAAAAAATGCAAAAAATGGATATAAACAATTCAAGAAAACATATTAATATAAATCAGAAGACAATAAAGAGAAAACATAATAAATTAACACATAATGCACAATCTATTACCTAGGTATAACAAATTTAACAATCCCATTGCATTTGTCACAGTAAAAACCTAAACCATCAAGAACAACTTCCTTAATGCATTTCTTACCGGAGTTATAAAACCATCCTTTATCAGTGTCACTTATCATCATAGTTGCAATTGTTAAATACATAGTTTCCTATAACAATTTATTTTATTAAAAAAAATCACTAATTATTAAACATATTAGATGAATTATTAAGTGAATTGCACAGCGTGACAATTCTTAATCTCATCTAATGTCTTCCTCTCATGAACTTGTAATAACTCTTCAACTATGAAAACATGAGATTGACTACTTATTTGGATAGGTTGCTGGGACAATTTGAACTCATGGAGCTTCAAACTAACAAAATATGGATAATTGATTTAAAGCATAGAAAAATGCAATACATACATACATACATACATACATACATATACATATTTATAAATATATCATGAGAAACAATATATTATCGAGAAAAAAATTTAGTGACATTTAGAATATTAGTATTTAGGAGCATTCTTGATGCATGCATAGAATTAGATATCTTTTTGGTGCCTAATAAAAAACACAAATAAAAAAAATAAAAGCATTATTGAAATAACCACTACCAATATTTTTCTAACAACAAAACAAATATGACTAATGAACTTTCAGATTAAAAAAATGTTAAATTCAACATATAGAGCAGAAGTATAGACCAATGAAGTCTTTTATCTTACATTCCTAGACAATAACCACTATAGGCCCTATCAAATCATTGTTAGTGAATTCAGCAACATCTGCAAACTTATCTCAAAAAGTACAATTAATCTTGTTAGATCTATAAAGAAAAATGAATTAATATTAACTTAGTATATACAAGTAGAAATTAATAATTTATTGATTAGAAACTAAACAAAAACTATAAAAATCTACTCTGCATCTTCAAGCTCTATTACTATTCTCTTTTAGATTTTCTATCATTGTTTTTTTTTTATACACAGATTTTCTATCATTGTTGTTCTCTTTTAATGAACTGACAACATTCAACATCTCAATAACATTTAATAATAAATAATAAAATTATATTAATTTTACACACATAAACCATGCAATAAAGTGCTTCAACAACAACATCCAACAAAACAAATATTTTGACTAACCAACTAAGTAATTATCATCAGCTTGTCTATTTATAATCTCAGTGAATGTGGTGAGCAAAAAATCATATTTTGATATAGAAGGATCATCATCCAACCAATGTACATTAGTTGAGTATTGAAAGTTAATCTTAAATGGATGTGTAGTAGTCCTATACGGAACGCTATTTTGTCCAACATTGAGCTAACTTATAACATATGCTTTACCCTTTGAAATAAGATTCTCAAACTTCCCAATAAAAATCCTCTTCACATTTGCAAGAATTTAAGAACCTTGAAAAAATTTACTTAATTAATGGAATGTTTGAAAAACATAAAAGAAATTAGAATAAATGTAACAAACACACACCTTTGAATCTTGAAGTATCATAGTACAATAGATATCTTTTAGAAGATGGAACCTAGAAATCATCTACAAACAAACAACCCTTGACTTGATCCTCCAATTTTCTTTTAATAGTGTTATATCATGTATGGCGTTATATCTTGTAACCATAATGAAGAGTTAAAAGATACCATAAAAGAAACACGTATTGAAAAGGTTGAAAATTTGATAAAGATAGATGATACCAACATAAAAGGAATAGTAACACTATTTAAAAGATATATGATATGACAAAAAAAGAATAGTGGCATGTTTAGAATAGGAAATTGAAATTGCCACATAATTAGTAATAAAAAAGTTAATTGTACACTAAACTTAAAATTACAACGGCAATAAACACAAGCCATGTCAAAGAAGAGATTTGCAAACAATCAAAAAGAAAAGATGTGACAAATATTTTGTATGTCACTATAATAATTTAGCAAAGTTGTAGGAGAAAACATAGAACAAACTATAAGAATAAACAAACATGGTATAAAGAACTAATATTTTAAATAATAGAGAAAAAAGAAATAAATGCCAATTAAACATTATAAGTTTCCAATAACAAAAATATATAAAACAAATAAAGAATTATAACTAAGAAAGAAATAATATATGATACAAGATAAGAATTTTTTTAAATTTACAAAGTTTTATAAACAATAGAATTTGTTCAAGGAAAAATAAATATAAATTGAAAGCTACCAGTTTCCCAAAAAAAAACATGGAACAACTAATGAAAAAGTTCCAAATATATGCAATGCCAATAAAAAAGAGAGGATTTATTCAAAACCATCATTAAAAAAAAATCCATTAGAAATATTCAACAACAAAAAACACTCTCATATAAAGCAAGAGGAAAAAATTGATAGTATTTACACACCAAAGACTTCTAAGCCAATCAAATCCAAAAATCCAAATATAGCCTTGCATATGTTAATTATATTCATGAAGTGTTCAAAATCTGACCATTGATATATATCTTAAAAATTGTTTAGACTGCCTTGTTGTTAATTTTCTTAAAAACTAAAACTTGATTATGGCAACTACATTATTCAACCAATAACCATAGCATGAATATTGTTATGTGCATATTAATTCAGATTTTAAAAATGTTAACCTTGTAAACATAGCTACCATAATCTAAATGCCTTAGGTGCTAATAAGCAATGCTTAACCAATAATTAACAATCATGCCACATTAGTTGTATCCACATAAGTAATACGACGCGGAAGCGCACCAAGTTAGCTTCATTAATTGCGCTAAAGCTTTCTTTTAGTCTATTATATGGATAGATATGTGAGTTATTTTTATCAAAATAAGTGTAAACATTATAGTTTATCTTTTGTTACAAAAGAAGTAAATATAGTTCATCTTTTGATTCTAGTGGAGGAAAATGTATACTTCCAAAACAAAAGAAAGAATGTGAAATTTAAACATCTCTTAAATAAAAATAAAATAATTTATCCTTTATTTTAATCACAATCAAAGATATCATCAGACTTTATTTCACCTATTATCTTTAATTTGAAAACTTCTAAATGTGCACTCTCAAATTACCACATGCTCTTTTTTCTAAAATTAGCTATATTTCTCATACACTTTGTTTATAAAAAATTCAATAGACCAAATTAATTATTAATAAATTGTCAGCATATTACTATATTTTTATGCTAGATTTATTTTTGAACATACTTATTTTATATAATTAATTAATTTAAGCGAAATTTATACATTTAGTCTTCATAATTTTATTTATTTTAATTGAATGTTTTAAAATAATGGTACTAGACACCAACATCAAATCAATTCCTCACTTGTAATAATCATCATGTTGAGAGTTTCAATAAAATATAATTTTCTTCTACAAAAACTGTTTTCTGGCCCACCACATAAACTCTTTACTAAAAGTATAATTTTCATTTAATTTAATTTATAAATTAAATTTATCTAAGAATTTCTCTCCTCTTTTTGGCCCTGAAACGCAGTGGCAAAGTTCAAAGAGCAATAGAGAAAACATGGTTGCTCTTTAGACTTTGTAGACGGGATCAGTTTGGTTGATTCGATCATCGATCAGATAAGATTTCAAAGGGTATCACATGCAAAACTAAAAATGTTTTCAATATTCATGGTGAGCGTTTAGACGGGTTGGAATAGGTCAAACTCCCAAGGAATATCAAAGGTTTTCTTCCACTCAACTAATTACGACCCAAATTCTTGTCAATTCCTATAGGGGACCAACAAATTAATTTTGCTATAAACAGAAAAGAAAGAAATTTCTTTTCAAAGGAAAAATCTTTGTTCGGTTTTCTTTAAGAAGACTTGGGTATGAAAGTTTCCCGTCTAGGTGGATTCCATTGCTTTCCAATTTATTTGGAAGTATTGGCTTTTTCAACACCAAAAAAAAAAAGTATTGACTTTGAACAGCCCATATGGCCAATTTAATTACTCTGATATTTTTTTGGAAAAAAATTCATAATAAAAGACAAAACTCTGTCAAAGTGGACAATTTTCTTCAAAAGAGGATCAATGAACCATTTCAAGGAATAGTGTTTATTAAATAGTTTCAAAAACAATTTCAAAGAATACTGTTTATTAAATTATTGCAAGAGCCATTTCCACTTACTCTACTATAGAGTGTCACATATAAATGTTGCAAATTTAACCTATGTTAATGTGGAGTAGAAAGAAAATTTGCACAAATCACTTGTGTTTTGACCTATAATATTAGAATAACATATATTCATGTATTAAAAATTAGTGATTGGTATTTTGGCAAATAATAATCCGAGGGAGCCCCTAAATTATTTGTAGTGAATATAGTGGTTCACTACAAAGTAGATTGAGAGAATAGAAATTATGAACTTTTCTCTTACTATAGTATATAATTCCAACTCACACACACACACACACACACACACACACACACACACACACACAAGTATATATTAAAGTACTAAATTTAGATAAAATTTTATAGATATTTATTTTCAAATCCCTCAATAAATATATAATACAAAAGAAAAATTATTTTAAAGTCCAATTATATAATATTGAATTGTTAAAAAAAATTACTCATACTTAAGGCCAAATCTAAACATAAGTTATTAGGAGATTGAAAATTAAAAAAAAAAGTCACGAACTCATAATTTATATAAAAATTTTACATTAACAAAATTATATTAACGTTATAAATTACTATGTAGTCTACAAAAAAAATTATTTTTCATATTATTTAACAAATACCACATTATGTTATAGTTAAATTTACTAACACTTATTTTTATTTTTTATAAATTAGGAGTTGGGTAGTTAAATAATTTACTTTGCAAGATTTAATAGATTGGTAAATCATAGTTAACAACATATATGATAATTTTTATGTTAAAAACAATCATCTTGACAAGTTTTTTTCCTTTGTTAGGAGGGGAAAAAAAAAAGCTTTCTTATCCCTTTGACTCTTATGAGTAGGAAATGAAAAATCATTGCAAATGTAATTAGAAACAAATATGAACCAACAAAAATTAAATCTCAATTGAAAATGAAAGAAAATAAAAATGACATTAATTATATTTTTGCATATAGTGTAATTAAAAGAGATTGGGGGAAAAAAGGAATAGGTGTAAAAAAAAAAGTTAATTAGATACATACTCTTTTATATTATTCTTTCTCTTTAACTACAGAGCTATATAATATGTATTTGATTTTAGATCATACCCTCCATTTCTTTTTTGATTTTGCATCTTTCGGTATTTAGTCTTTGCTTCTTTTGAGAGAATTTGAGAGATTTGACATTTAAATGAGAGAAAGGCTTAGTTTTCAAATAAGAAAAAATCTTGACACAATCACTTAAAAAAGTGTTAACAGAAATAGAGAAATATTACGAAAAATGTGTAAATTTAATTGAGAATTTATACCATGACAAAGAGAGGAAACCGATTAGGAGCACAAAGAGGTGACAGATATGATGTGATTGAAGGATAATGGCTGAGTGGAGTCATTTTTAATATTTATAAAATTATGAAAAATAGACATAAAATAATTTTTTAATATCATTTATTTTTTGAAATTTGTTGAGTGAAATATTTATTTCACTTTTATTTATTTTGTGTATTTTTTTTCAATCATTCCTTATACACAGTTGTTTAAATCATAATTTTAAATTTGTAAACTTTTTTACTATTTTTAGTTAATTAAATATATTTTACATTTATATTAATTTATGACTTAAAATAAATAAATTATATATTTTTTTAATTTTTGAACATGAATGGAAGCATTTTATTACTCATAGAATAATTAACCACATTACTATTTATCACATTTTACTATTTTCATATTGAAATTATTAAATTATTAATTTAAAATATAATATATAAATTATTAAATTATAATATATATATACACACACAAATTTAATAATATTTAACTAATTTGCAACGGTTTCATATATACATATATATATATATATATTTAAGTCATTATATCATATAAATTATTAAAAAATAATATTTAAATAATTTGCGACTGATTTAGCGACGAAAAATTTTGTGACAAAAATTCCGTCGCTAAATTAATGACAGAATATTCCGTCACAAAATTTTATCACAAAACTAGAATTGACTATCACGCTTAATAGTGACAAAACTTTTCTGTCACTAAATTTTGTCACTAATTTTATTTGCGACAAATTAACGATAAAAGTATTTGTGGCGGAAATTTTCGGTCACAAATTTTGTTGCTAATTTCTGCGACAGAATTAGTGATAGATTTGTGATGAACTTGCGATTGAACAAAATTCCATCACAAATTTGCTATTTTTTTTGTAGTGATTCGATCATCGATCAGATAAGATTTCAAAGGGTATCACATGCAAAACTAAAAATGTTTTCAATATTCATGGTGAGCGTTTAGACGGGTTGGAATAGGTCAAACTCCCAAGGAATATCAAAGGTTTTCTTCCACTCAACTAATTACGACCCAAATTCTTGTCAATTCCTATAGGGGACCAACAAATTAATTTTGCTATAAACAGAAAAGAAAGAAATTTCTTTTCAAAAGAAAAATCTTTGTTCGGTTTTCTTTAAGAAGACATGGGTATGAAAGTTTCCCGTCTAGGTGGATTCCATTGCTTTCCAATTTATTTGGATGTATTGACTTTTTCAATGCCAAAAAAAAAAGTATTGACTTTGAACAGCCCATAGGCCAATTTAATTACTCTGATATTTTTTTGGAAAAAAATTCATAATAAAAAGACAAAACTCTGTCAAAGTGGACAATTTTCTTCAAAAGAGGATCAATGAACCATTTCAAGGAATAGTGTTTATTAAATAGTTTCAAAAACAATTTCAAAGAATACTGTTTATTAAATTATTGCAAGAGCCATTTCCACTTACTCTACTATAGAGTGTCACATATAAATGTTGCAAATTTAACCTATGTAAATGTGGAGTAGAAAGAAAATTTGCACAAATCACTTGGGTTTTGACCTATAATATTAGAATAACATATATTCATGTATTAAAAATTAGTGATTGGTATTTTGGCAAATAATAATCCGAGGGAGCCCCTAAATTATTTGTAGTGAATATAGTGGTTCACGATGACAGTCAAAATAAAAAGAATGATTGGCAACATGGAGAATACTAACTTTGGTACGGCTTTGATACCTCATCCAGTAGGTGACTAGTGGAAATAAAAATAGAGTGCTTTCAGGTATCTATAAATAAACTCCTAAAAGTATTATGATCATTCTCTTTAGTGAAATAATAACAAATAATAAAACACACGATGATAACTCTTTGGCTACTCAAAATTTGGTATGAGGTGTGCAAGCGCATCGATGCCCCAACCCATTTCTCTCAAGTACATGACCATATGTGATTCTTCAGAGTCATTGATTTTAGAAAAAAAATTATAGTTAAAGATTTCAAATTAAAAATATTTATATTTAAAAAAAAATCTACACGTACTGAGAACGGTCTAGATATTTACTTAGATGCAGCAAATTCAGATCTTGCTTAAATCTTTATCCCACATAGTTTGGAAGGAAGTTAGTAGTGGACTCCAATCTCCTTCGCACGATAGATGGCACCAATGTCCATGGGGTTTTTCTCAACTATGTGTTAACTGAGTTTTTGTCATTGTCTAAGGAGAAGTTCAAAGAGGAGGGAGAGAGGGTTTATTTTTGTCCCCAAAAAAAAAATCCCATTTTATAAAATATATAATATATTATACTGACAACGATAACAAGATAATAGTTTTTTCTGTAGTTTCCTCCAGCAAAAGCCTATTTTACAAGCCCGTCACTACTGGACCATCTTCATATAACAACGGTACAGATTGGCTGTTGCTGAACACTGCTATTATTATTCAGCAAAAGTTGAAAAAAAAAAAAATTATACTTTTTATTTTAAAAATTAGAGACCCTCCCTTTGGGCCCACAAACCCAAAATAGAATCACCCTACTCTGTCAAACCTAAGGTTATTTTTGATACTCAAATATAAAAGTAGAAAGAGAGTTAAAAAAATAAAATAGATATAAAATTATACTCATATTCTTATTTTAAAAATAATAATAATAATAAAATAAACATTATTAAATATTAAATAATAAAAATAGAAATTTAATAAGCGTTGCTAAAAAACTCTCCCTCCCCTTCCTTTTTTCCATCACCGCACCATCCATTACTGGAACAAGAATTGAAGGTAACGATGGAGCTGGGACATCGCTCTTAATTTCAAAGTTAAAATTCTTAAAATTAAAATGATCCCCCATATATTATAACAAAAGGTTAGATTTTTTGTTATATAAAGATTTTTTTTGTTATATAAAGAGGAAGTGGCCCCTCTCTGTTTTCACAAAACCACTCCTATATTTTCCTCTATATCCTCTGTTTCTCTCTCTGCTTTTATTTAAATACTCTGTTTTCTTCTTTTCTTTTCCATTTGCAAAGAATTTGATTATTTGGTGTTAAATTGCACATTTCATGTCATTTTGTGAGTTGGCTTAAATTGATAATATGAAAAAAGAAATGTCTTGATTGATTTTTGCTTGTGATTTTCCTTTTTTGATTATTTGGATTCAACCCATCTTATCTATTCTTTTGTTTTTTTTTTTAATTTAAGTGAAGACTGGTTGATTTTAGAGGAGTCACAGGTTAATTGTGAAGGTTCTAAGAAAAAAAGATATAGTGAAAGGGTGTTAGGCTATTGCAATTAAAGTTTTAATCGTTCAAACACTGTAGCGGAGAGTATAATGATCAAGGTCATCCAAACATGTAAATATCTGACGTCATAAATTAGAAAATTTTACCAACTTTAATAACTTATTGATTAAATTCTTTCATTAATAAATTTTAATTATCATATTAAATTTTAAAAAATCATATCTAAATATCTAATATATAATCTAACGTGTTAGTGTAACAAACAGATTCATAAGTTCTTTTTTTTTAGTTGTCTGATTTTTTTTAGCATGCTCGGGTTAATTTTTTGTCTATTCCCATGATCTAGCAGTATGTTTGGATGGAGAGACAAGTAAAGAGAAGGAAAAGAAGAGAGAAGAAAACAAATTTTTTTTTTGCTTGGCTCGGAGAAAAAAATTTGAAAAAAAAAAATAGAGAGAAAAGTACAGTGAATCCTATTAATTTTTTTTCTCTTCAAATATGGAGAGATTTATAAAAAAAAATACACGTGTGGTTGTAAGAATGAATAAAAAAGTATATATATATAACAAAATTTTTTAACATTTTAATTAATTAATTAATATTATAATTATTAATTATTAATTTTATTACAAAATTAATTAATAAAAAATATATTTTTCAAAATAATAGCTTTTAATATTAAAACCAACAAATTATATACATAATTAAAAAAAGTATTACATATAAATTTTAAAAAAAAGAGCATCTGACTGCAAAACAGTCGAATACGTTCAACCAAATGCCAGTCAGACATATATATCCAATTGACAGTTAGTCGAAATATATAAGAATAATAAAAAACATATATATATATATATATAACAAAATTCTTTAACATTTTAATTAATTAATTAAAAATTAGTGTTACAATTAATTTTATTATAAAATAATAATATATTTTTTAATATTAAAATTAATAAATTATATATAATTTTAAAAAAATTACACATAATTAAAAAAAATTATTCAACTGCATTACAATCAGACAATGTTGCAGTCAAAATTCAGTCAAACATATTTGTCTGACAGAATGCATTGCCCACAGTACATATGTATATATATTATATTATATTTTTAAATATATAATATTTATATATTTGTATATATAATATTATAATAAAATATTACAAATAATATTAAAAAATATTTATTATATTTATATATATTATATTTAAATTAATTAATATATATTAAAATAATATTTATAAAAATGTAAAATAAAATATTAATATTTATGATATTAAAATAATAATTTATAGATAATTTTTTATAAAATAAAATTTAATTAATTTAAAGAATATATTTTTTAAAATATTTTTTAATTTTAAATGTGTGTTTTCTAGCGAGAAATTTTTTTTTATCTTATTCAAAAATAATTTCTTAAAACTAATTAATATATTTTATAAAATAATAATATATTTTTTAATATTAAAATTAATAAATTATATATAATTTTAAAAAATTACACATAATTAAAAAAAAATATTCGACTACATTACAATCAGACAATGTTGCAGTCAAAATTCAGTCAGACATATTTGTCTGACAGAATGCATTGCCCATTGTACATATGTATATATATTATATTATATTTTTAAATATATAATATTTATATATTTGTATATATAATATTATAATAAAATATTACAAATAATATTAAAAAATATTTATTATATTTATATATTATATTTAAATTAATTAATATATATTAAAATAATATTTATAAATTTTTAAAATAAAATATTAATATTTATCATATTAAAATAATAATTTAAAGATAATTTTTTACAAAATAAAATTTAATTAATTTAAAGAATATATTTTTTAAAATATTTTTAATTTTAAATGTGTGTTTTCCAATGAGAAAATTTTTTTATCTTATTCAAAAATAATTTCTTCTTATTATTTAAATATTTTTTTAAAATTAGTTTTTATTTCTTTTATTATTCTTATTTTTTAAAAAAAATATATGCAAAAATTTAAAATAATAACAGCATTATTATTATATTAAATTAATACATTTTTTTTTTTTACATTTTTTTATCTCCATCCAAACGTATAGGAAAAAAACATTTTCTTAATTTTTTTTTCTCTTGCATTTTTCTCCACTTTTCTCTCCCTCTAATTTTCTTCTCCTCCATTTAAATACAGCATAAAAATAAAAGTACGTCTGGTATGATATAAGGCGTTATTCATTGTTTTTATTGCCAATAATTAAAAAAAAAAAGAGAAAAAAAAGAAACTTGCCTAGCTAGTGGAGATCGGAGAGACGAGGAAGTTATTTCAGCACAGTTTTGTGATAAGAGGAATTTATTCTAATTAAATCTAACCATAAGTCGGACTACATATTTAATTTTTGTCAATTTTCTATATAATTTTCAATTAAAAAATTAGCCAAAAAAATTATAAAATCAGTTTACAATCTAATCCTCAAACATACGCTTCTTAAAATTATACATATTCGTCTTTTCGTTTGATATCCTATCTTAAAAAACTGACTCAAATATATGCGCATAAGGAGTTATAAATTTTTTAAAAAATTATTTGTATAAAAATAAACAAATTTAAAACTAGAACATAAGAAGATATATATATTTTAAGAACCCAGTGATATATATTTATATGAAATAAATGGTAGCATGGAGAATTGGAGAGAGTTTGACTAATAATCAACCTTGATTTTGTTATTGTTAAAATAAATTATATAAATTTTTTTTACTTTTAAAATATATACAAATTTACCTTGAAATAAAAAGTTGTCTTTCATTTGAGTCTAATTTTAAATTTCTTAATTAAAATACCTTCTATTAATATATATATATATATATATATATTAATTAAAAAAATTCAAATAAGAGTATTTTTATCAAAAATAAAATAAAATAAGACTAAAGTATAAGATAATTTTTTATTTTAAGAGAGATTTATATATTTTTTAAAAATAAAAAAAAGTATATAATTTTAACAAAATTTAAGAGAGATTTATATAATTTACTTTTATTATTATTGATAATAGCAAAGGCTGGTGGTTTCATATGTGACATATATAAAATATGGAAAAGGGAAATACAAGAAGGTGGATGATTAGTTTTGACGTGAAGCAGAGTTGATGGCTGCAAAATCAAGAGACTTCTTGCCGTCATGAGCATTTGCAAAGAAGTTGTCCATGTAGTCCTTGAACACCATCTCTCTGTAACGTGGCATCCCATCTGCCTTCACCGCTTGGGGCAGTGGCCTTATCTTCTCCCTAGGGTTTGGGATTGTGAATACTGGGACTGACACTCTGCTCTGCCTGCTCGTTGTTCTCACCCTGTGTTCAGCACTTCTATACCTTCCGTTGCTCACTATCTTACAATATCACACACACAGACACACACACACATATATATATATTGTTAGACATTTGTGAAACTGAGTTACTAGGCAGAAGCTAACACTTATTACTTACGAGATAATTTTTTATGTGTGTGGTTTTAATGGTCATTGTGTAATATAAATATCTCATACGTGAACACAAACTAGTCTCTTTTTTTTTAAAGTACATGTGTTTCAAAAATACACACACACACACACACACACACACATATATATATATATATATATTAAAGGCTGATCAAAATGGGATTTTTCTTTGGTTAGCAGAACATATCTTGTCATTCATCGCTAGCATTGTCAATACAAGTCTAAATTGCAGGCTAGCTTGGATATTTGAAATTAGGCTGAAACTGGCTCGTTCGTCACATAGTTTTGGGATGAGCCCATTTAAAAGAAGGATCATCTTGATCCATTTAAGGGATACTCCTTGCGACTTAATTTCTTTGACAGTGTTTTTCATAAGCACAACCCATTATTGACACATTGTGTTGGCAATTAAAAAAAAAAAGTATATTTTACTTTTGTATACTATGTTTTAATTACAAAATTGATACATGAACTTTCAAACATAACAATTTTTTTATGAAATTTCAAATGCAACAAAACACTTCCTTAAATACCAAATACCAAACACCACTTTCATAGAGTGTTTTGACACATTTTTAAATTCATAAACTAGTTTTGTAATTAGACAATTAGTTCATGTAGATAAAACGTATTTTATCCTAAAAAAATCTAAGTTCAATTATAACAGACGACCATCCATGTAGACATCCTACCCAGCAATATATTAACAAACGGTGAAAAATAAAACTCATGCTATACTGCATGGGGTCTTGTAAGAAAGAAATAGAGAGAAAGAAGGATGGCCCAAATGAAACCCACTCTAGTGGGCGTCACACACACACTCTCTCTCGAGCCAACCCATTTCTTTCTATTTCTCTGCTACAAAACCCTGCAATACAAATCTAGATACTCAAAAGCTGGGGTTTATAGCAGTGAAGATGGAGAATATCAAGTTGCTTCAAGATATCAAACCTGTAAAGTATCACCAATGTTGATAACAAGAGCTCCTGGGATTGGTGGAATCTCAATCCAATCTGCTTTCTTTGCAGCACCATCATTGTCCTGTTCAAGTTTTACCTGTAAACCACCAATGCCATCTTGGAGAAGCACAGTTAGAGTGCCCATATCAGAGTGGCGCCCTACTCCCACAGTGAGGTCTGGGTTTGGGCATGCGGGGTAGTAGTTCATGTTCACTGAGCTAAACGCAAGCAGGCCCTCAATCTTTGAGTCATCAAGCTTGGCTCCCAGATTTTCTATCAGAATTTCCAGGATGTCCTTTGCCATCTTCGTTGATAACTTCAGATATTCAAGCGCCACCTCCCTGATAGATTCCAGAATACAGCTCAATCTCATGAATATTGTAATATGCTGAGACTACCAGTTATCAGGTCGAGGTTGGGTCAAAGTACTAAAACTGTTCTTTTTGGTGTTAGTTTGAGCCTAAGTCCACTTTATAATTTAGACCGGTCACTGAAGATCAGATTGATGATCCAAGTCCATGGGCCAAGCCCGAACTTAGCTTATGTTTCTTTGCATATAAATAATAACTTGAATAAATTATACAAACTTCTTTTAAATCTTATTAAAATTATATAATTTTTTTCACTTTTAAAATAAACTTAAACTTATCGTGAAACAAAAAGTTATCTAATATTATAGTCTAATTATATATTTTTTATTAAAATATTTTTATTTAAAAAATATGTATTCAAATTAATGAAAGTTATTTTAGTCAAAAAATTTTAAAATTAGACTAAAATACAAAGTAATTTTTTTAAAAAAATATTTGTATATATTTTGAAAATATATACAAAATTTTAATAATTTCAACGAAATTTAAGAGAAGTATATTTGATTTACTTTAATAATTTTGGTTAAATTTGAGAAATGAACTTTTTTTTTCTAAGGGAACCTGATAATTTTTACAAATAAATATCATTTCGTTTATCTAAGGGATGCTAAATAAATCAATTTATAGATAACTTTATATCACTTTCATATGTAAGAGCATGTTTGTTCAAGTAGTTACATTTGTCATATTTGATTTATTAGACAGAAAAATTAAAATTTGAGAGTAAAAACCAATGACAAAACAATATATAATAATAAGAAATAAATTAATAATAAAAACAAATAAAGGACAAAAAAATTTATAGAGTTAATAAATTAGTAGATTATATGGACGGGTTGATCCAAATCATACCTAGCCCAAGTCCTCTAGACTTTAAAAGTCATATAGCCTGACTTGGCTTTTGAAACAACTCAAATCTCTCGCAGAAATAGTTATTATAGCAATTGGTGGAACAACTTTAAAAAAGTTTTTTTTTAACTAAAAAGTAATGTAGGATATTTAAAAATTATTATTAGAAAAACAACAATTTTTAAAGTAAAATAAAACAATAATTTAAAAATTTTAACTATACAACTTTTAATTTTGTAGTTATAAAAAAAACCTTTTTGAAACTTACTGTATGATATGCCATAAATTTATTTACTATAAACTATGTATGCTACTTTTGATAGGGAGAAAAAGGGGGAAGCTATTTATTTTTGAAAAATCTAATTATTCCCTTTATTCTATTAAAAAAATTAATTATTTTGAGAAAACGTTATTGGTTAAGTTTTTGTAAAACAAATAAATAAGTTATTTTTCCAGTGATAACAAAATATATATATATATATATATATTGCGTTATAAGAAGGCAGTTGAAAGTTTAAAATTTTCATTAAAAGGAGAAGTATAAACATATTTTTTAAAACAAAAATATCTTTACTCAAAATCATTAATTATCATCTAACTTTTTTTTACATATAACTTCTACACTCACTCAAATTCATAATATCCTTAGTACATTTTTTTAAAAGATTTGTTAAACATAATAATATACTAAAAATACTTATCAAATAATTTTGTCAAACATAAACTATACCTTTTAAAAAACTTTATTTTTCAAAATTATAAGTAAAAATTCACACCTATCCAGCCATTTATCAGCTTAAATAGTATTAAATCCGAATCTAACCATATTATATTAGGCCGAACATACCAATGTATGGACTTAACCCATAAACACCTTTAATTATTATATGCTCAAACGGAAAGGCCATCAGGGGTTTGATATCTTGTGTTAAAAAAAAGAAAAAGAAAAAGAAAAATGGCATATCCATACTTGCACACATCAGGCCAATATTGAAGCGCATCTTCGTCGCTGCTATACTCCATGCTAACATAGTCCTTCCACTCCAAGGTCTTCTCTTTCTCAGGCACAAAGCTGGTCCCATACTTCACATTCGAGCTCGGCCCTTTCCGGTACGCCGCCTTCTTCTCCGGCGGCAGGCCGAAGAAAGCGTGGGCCGCATCCTTGAGCGTGTCCAGCAGCTCCACGGGCACGCCGTGGTTCACCACCTGGAAGAAGCCCAGGGTCTGAGCTGCTCTAGCGATCTCAGCCGCCACTTCCTCACGTTGAGACCCACTGAGCTTTGATAGGTCAATGGGTGGCACCTCTAGTTGTGGGGATGAGTTGATTCGCTCTTGTGGGGGTTTTATGTACCTCTCTGGTACTTCTGATATGCCTGAGTCCACCAACCCTTTCACGCCATTTCCATCTCTGACCACAAAGTCGTACAGTGAGCTTGCAGACTCGAATGTTGAAGCCATGGTTGATAGTGTGAGATTGGCGAAGAAGAAAGCTTTGAGATAGAGAACTGGAGATACAAAATTGCAGTGATCTCTAATGGCAATGGCCTACTTCTATATATAGTACATATAGAGGTAGAGATTCCTCTCTTTTTTTCCCAACCAAAAAAAAAAAAAGAAATTAATAGTGTTAATATCAAAGGAAGTCAGAAGCATTACATATGAGATCCACGTATACTGTGAGACTTACGAAGAATGATTCACGAATCAAGTGGGTCACAAAAATTAGTGTGAATATATAATAGTAACGATAAAAGAACAAATAATGAGCCTAACTTGAATGAGCCTATATAAATATATATTTTGTTTAATGGCAGAGTGTTATGGGCGTTAATTTATTAAAAAATTAAGGCTTAGCTAAGGGTGGATAGGGATGGCTATGACTTGTTTGTTTACGTGAGGGGGAAGTAATTAATAATAAAAGAGATCTATGGTTTGAACAAAAGGCAAGATTCAGGGCGTTTAGTTGGTAACGAATGCACCAACTAATCAAGAAATGGGCATTACATAGTACATACCATTCTATTTGTGCACCAACGAAATATTTTGAGAGGCATAGTGGTGATACTGATAAATGGATTGAAAGCAATTTGGTGGGATATTGAAAAACTATTGCAATATTTTAATTTATATAGGAATTTAAGATGCATATATCACTCCCCAGTCTTGCTTTTATTCATCCATTTACTTTCTTCAATGCCCTGAATCTTGCCTTCTTCCAAACCATAGATCTCTTCTATTACGGATGCAATGCATCACCTTATTTTTTGCTGCTAATATGATGTTATGATGTTGAAGAGAGATAGATAAGATCCAGCATTAAAAGAGAAAAAGTAAGAGTGTATAGGGTTCATATCACCTTAATTTATTTCTGTTTTAAACGCCAAAAAATGAAAGAATTTAGATTCAAGCTTGGGGGTGCTCTCCCTTCCTCTCATGATTGAGATTTGTTTTTTTGGTTTTTTTGAGCCAGAAATGATTGACATGGATTTAAGATATTAAGTAATATGGAATGTGATTCTAAATATGAAATATGATTGTTTTAACTTTTATGCAACTAGGACATGGAATCCTGCAAAATTAAAAAAAATTGATTGCACGTAACATAAATCGGCATTATTTCAAAGCTGCTAGCTTCCTCCAATATACACACACACACACACACACACACAAATATACATACACACATATGTATTGAATTTTACCTTTGGAGTAATAATTTATTATTGATATTAAATAATTTAGAATAAAATATTTGTTATTTTACAAAATTCTTCAAATTGTTTTATTTATCAATTACTTTGAAGAAATGGGATCTCAAGATCATTTAAGAACTTAGTGTTTTCTAAAGACAGTTTTATTTTATAATGTCTTGACTCGTGTAATTTTTAAGCCTCTTTATGTTTTACTTATTAACTATAAACTTAGATGATGAAAATGTCAGTTAGAGAGTTAATTTTTTTATGCTTGAACTAGTGATTCAAATGATTTAAATTTAAATGCTTCATATTCTAGTGTCAATTATATTATTATAAGGGCTATTTTTTTTTTTATTCAAATGCTAGTCTTTTCATGGTTAAAAAATCATACTTATTATCCAAGGACCTTTATTTCTCATTTGGTAAAACAATTTAGAAAATTTGCCTTTGAATGATAAATGTTTTTAAAAAATTCAATTAAAAGAAAAATTACTTTTGAGTAATAAATGTTTAAAAAAAGTATTGTACAAAAACATATTATATATATATATATATATTAACCTACAATTTTTTACATACATGAGCATATTAATTTTTTAAAATTTTTGATCCCCAATAATTTAGTAATAGATACGTTCTGTTACTTAAATGAAATATATATATATATATATATATATCATTTAAACATAACGAATCTGAATAAAATATTAATGTGGTTGAAGAAATTGAAAGGGCATGGAGAATGGCATTGTCTTGGTGAGAAGAGAGATTATCAACTTCATGTGCTATCACATTCTCGATTCTCGGCATGAAAATGACATATATTTCTCGTTGTTAAACCGAAACTGCCTGCTCTGCAGCGCGCTATGCCCGATATAGAGTATACTACACGGGGCACTTTATAGAGTGAAGCGTTTACACATCTTTAAATAATTATTAAACTATGCAAGAAAATTCATACCAATTAATCAAAATTTTTTAAACATAAGTCAAAAAAATTAATATTATGAACAATATTTCAAAATTCAAACTTAGAAATTATGTATACAAGTATATATATATATATATATATATAAAATGGTGTATTAACGTAATCAAATAGACAACATATATATATATAATGGTGTATTAACGTAATCAAATAGACAACGTACCAGTGCAACCGGGCTGTAGATAAAAAAGCTCACGACATTGAAAAACACATACTGAAAATTCACTAGTGTTTACGGATGATAAGAAGTTTTCATATTCAGAGATTTTTTTTCAAAAATTATCCTATTCGAAAATTTGTTTTCCCAAAATTTTTACCTTGTGAGAACCCCCCCCCCCCAATAAAAAAGTGATAGGAATAGCGGGTAAATTTCTTCCTAATCCATTTTGAGAATGAGAATCATATAGGTAAAGAATTTTTTAGGTTTTTTATTGTAAAATTTTTGTAAATTTTAAAGATAGAATTACATAAAAAGAAAAAATATTTATAAAGTGCACTTTTCACTTTTGTTTCACTTCCTCTTTTATCTTTTATCTTTTTTATATTTATAAAAGTTTTACAATAAAAAATTTTAGAGGACTATCTTATATTATTCTAATCAAATTACATAAATAACCTTATACATATAGAAACATGCCTTAATTTAAATGTCTTATTTTGTAATTTTTTTTTGTTATTTATTTTAATTGAAAAAACTGAAAAAAAACTAACACTATAATGCGGCAAAATTTAAAAGCCTTTGTTTCTTCTATGATTTTTTACCTTAATTTAAAGGATTAAATTTATATGCATTTTTTTTATATTTTGGTTACTAAATTTTTTTTAATAAAAAATATGAAAAGTATGTATTTTTTTAATAATATAATATGATATATATATATATATATATGGTTTAATTGAGAAATAATTCATCTATCTATAAAAATTATACATATATTCTATTATTATTAAAAACTATTGGAAAATATAATAATTAACTTTATATATATTTTGTTAATTTAAATGTCTTAGATGTTGTCAATTTCAACCCATCTCAACCCTTCATTCAATTAACGGTTTCAGCATGAGCCACGTCATCCCCCAAGAAGACACCATGTTATAGCTCAAACGCACCGTTTAATGCCTCTCCCATTTTACGCAACGACGCACCATGCCCTCTCGCCTCGCGTCCGTTCGATCGATTTTCGAGAACATATAGCACTTGCAGAGCTGCCTCTAGATTCTACTGGTGTATCGTCGTCTGCCTTCGGTTTTCACCCATTCGCTCGCCTCATGTCTCTTCTTTTTCATTCTCCTCTGTCGTGTACTTCGGTATGATTATTCTTCATGCTTTTACTTTTCTCCATTTTTTTATTTTTTATTTTGTATATATTTGTCTGAAATTCAGCCTATATCTTTGTTTGGCGGGACAGTGGAAATTGAAGGAAGTTAGGTTCAGCCCTTTATCATTGTCCGGGCGAAGGAAAGTTATAAGCAGAAACAATTGTTCTCAATTGGGTTTTGCTAGTGCTAATTCTGATAAAAGTGGGGTTAGAGCATTTTTCTTCAATCCTACAGAAGACCCTATTATCAAGGAAGCTTTTAAGGTATAATTTCTACCTTCACACTATGTTCGTTTTGTTTAATTTTCAAATTTTATCTCAAATACTGTTGTTTAATTTTCTTTTGTCGTGTGAATACTACTATGCGCTCTTGTACTTTATTTTTAATTTTTTTTGCATGAAAAAGAAAATTAGAAACTGCTTTGTTTGCTTTTGATTCACTGTTTTTTTTTTTTTTGGTGGATTACTACTGGAAAAGCAGTTAGCATTATTCATACTTTCAACTTATTTTTGGGAGATAAAAGCGTTCTAAGTTTTCGGTAATTGTAAGTTTAGATTAGGAAAATCCTAATTCGTCTCTCTTGGAATGGGTGTAATATTGTGTCTGGTATAACAATTTACAATTCATGTAGAGGGTTGATCTTTGAGTCTCCATCTCATCTGAGTCAAAACTATGAGTGATATCTTTTGTGTTATAGTTTAATCAAAGCCTTCTTTAGCATTTCATTGGAGGCAGTTCATGTTCTCAGATACGTTGCAGCAAAACATTTATGTAGTTTATTAATGCATTGGAAATTCTTTAAGCATTATCACCACCAAGTAAGCCTTACTGCCTTAAAAATATTAATCCTTCACCGCTGTTTCTCCTCTTTGAAGGACTCTGGTAACTACAATACTTTCTTTTACTTCTAAGTGGACCATTGATGAGGTTGCCAAGAATGAAGAATTTCAATGGAATTGTAACTATATTTATGAGTTGGAAAGAATTTGGATAAATTTGACCTAATTCGTGAAGAAGGATATGTAGCCAATCTTGAACCAAAATATGATGATGAGAACTGATACATAAGTTGTGAAGTCTGGTAAGCAGAAATTTTAAACAAAGGGGAAGAACCAAAAAAAAGAAAATCATCTTTGGCTCAGCTAAGCTGTGAAGGCTGGCAAGAAGAAATTCTGGGAAGCACACGTTCATAATATCATCATTGCTGGAATGGATGCTTCAGAAATATTATGTGATGAAGCGTCTTTTATCCTTTCCGTAGCGGGAATGATTGCAATGTATTGATAACTTTTCTTCCATCATGGCTGAATGCATCACACTTGGTCACCAGATGGCCAAGACTCTATATTGAACTATGTAAGCTCTGCGTGAATGACTTGTCATACTTCACCTGATCACATTTGCTGATAATTTAGATAGAATGTCCCTTTTCAAGTGGGTTGAAATGAATTAATAATGGATAAGGTAGACCTAGTTTACAAAAGATAAATAGACTCAACTAATCATGAAAATACACGTATCAATTTGCCTTTTAGAATTTTTTAAGTGTTCTGCCAACATCGGTCAGTACTAAATTGCTATCTCCGCAGGAACCAGTGGCGTTCATGGGTGGCATTTTTGCGGGGATCCTAAGACTAGATTTGGAAGAAGAGCCTCTCAAGGAATGGGTTACAAAGACTGTCGAAGCTGCTGGTATCAGTGAAGATGAAATTGATACAGAAGGGACAACAACTGAGGCAGCTCCTCAACAGATTGAGATTGAATAACACCTTCTGTATACTGTACTGGTTTTATGATATTGGCATAGGAACCTGTATGCCTATACTTTAATAGAAAATGGTTCAATCGGTTATAAATTATAATCCACTTATTAGTTATATGACAAAAAGCAGTTTGAGTCCATCTTTCTATTCCCCTCCTTGCTCTGCTTGGAATCATGAACTCTACGTCTATTCCTATTGCTACCTTGATTTCATCCTCAAACCAATCTTTTTTCAAGACGAGGATCAAATCAATACACAATCTGCATAAAAAGTGATATGGATATTTAAGTGTTTATCCACTTTGTGATAAGTGGTTGGCAAAAGTAAATTTATTGAATTGACAAGGGATTAGCTAAAATAATGAGTGATGTTCAGACTTGTATATGCTACTGTCACAGTTTTTTATCACTATTGGTATGCTACTGATAGAGTCACAATTTCACTGTAATACTGACATTTGATTTAGGTTGTTTGGTGCATTAGTTCCCGCATAGAAATAATGTAATGGAGGAGCTGTTCTTGCGATAAATACCAAAGTTATGATATTTCATTGCCCAATTCGTGTTACAGGGCATTGGAGTATTCAGGTTACGTGGAAACAACTTCTACACCAATTGCCGTGGCATTTATACAACATAAGCTTTGTCCGTTTACTGCATTCTAGTTCACAAATTTACCACTATCTATTACAAATGCTTCACCATGACACTGTGAGCGCCATCTATTACGATCAATATTTAAAAAAGTAGATTAGATATTAAACTGAAATAGAGTGATTCACTATTTAATAGTTTGCTTTGAACCAAAATCAAACTATTTTTTTAAATATATATAAAAATGTATATATATATATATATATATATATATTATTTTAAATTAAATTAATACATACATTATAAGATAATATTCAAAATAGATATAAATATTTAAAAATATAAAAAATAGTAAAAACATTTTATATATAACAATAAATTTTTATGAAATGAGAAAAACTCTATTTTAAATAAAAAATAAAGAATAAAAATAATTTTTTGATTAATTCAATACTAAACTGGCTAATTTTTCAATTTCATCAACCAGTTTGATTTAGTATTCATAACCATAATTACAAACATCTCGCTTCTCTTTCTACAGCGAGGAGCAGAAGCCCATCTCCTCAGTAGCAACGCGTTCGATGTTTTCTGAAAGTGGAAATAGCCTCCATGCCTTCCTTTGTGGGTCCAACAACATGCCAATGGGTTGTTTTTTGTTTTTTGTGTTTTTTTGGGGGAGGGGGGTGGAGGAAAAACAACATGCCAATGCTAAGATGAGTAATTCTCGCCCTTTTTGTTGGGTACTAAAGTAATTTCATTCAAATACAAGCGGTTTGGTTTGGGTCAGGACTTTTTGGTCTGTCCATTATGGCAGGATGACACGAACAAAATAGAGGCCACGCCCAAGCCTTCACCAGAAGGAGGAGACCAAAATGAAAAATGAGAATATTGGGCCTATTGCGTTGGCTAATTTGTTTTATGGGGTCAAACACCTAATTAGCTAAAGTGGATGTTAGATCATGCTTCAACTATTAAGCCTGGTTTCTCAAAGTATATACGGCTACTAAAAGAAATTATACAGTTGAAAATTTTATTGACATTATAATTTATAAAATTTTTAATTTTAATTTTTAAATTCGGGAAGAAAATTTTCTCTGTTATTTTTTTTTTTTACAAACATTATATTCTTGTACTTATTTGAAAGAAATTAAAATTATCTTTGAAATATGATTAAACTCATAAGATAAATTATCATTAAAAATAATATTTTATTCACACACACAATGTTTATGGGTAAGATAAAAAGTCCTTGTGTTTTTCAAGAAACCTAGTTTTATGCAAAACAAAATCATTTTCAATTTTGAAATTATAAATATATGATGTGACAATTGGGTTTTTTAACATATATTACACACTTTAACCATTTAAACCTGCAATTTGCACATGTAGTGCAATATGAATAGGTGTAAATAGGAATTTCATATTATTTTGTAACTCTTTCTCCACACAACATAATTACCTTTTTCTGATTTCAAGTTCGAGACGATGGAGGTCGAATAAGACAAATACAGTAGGAAACAACGTATCCCTTAAGAAAAGATAAAGCATAACTTTATGAATAGCTTAAAATTATCCCAAGTTAATTTTATCACTTTTAACTTTTGTATTATCCCATCCATATCCCACATTGTCGATGCCAATAAAATTGACCAACAAAGCATGATCCCACCTCATCTTTACACCGTCAAGTTTTCTATCAGCATTCATGTTGATTCCTGACATCAATTCTCTATGCTGTTAAATTTTATTAACATAATTAGTTTTGTGTTATTTTCACACTTCAAATATGAAAGATCAATGTCCTTAAAAGAAATAAAGTTATATAATGAAGTCAATCTACTTAAGTTAAAGTGATTGACATAAAACATGTACATTAACTTAAATGTTTTAATATATAATATATGATTGGATATGTACAGTAAGAAAAGTTTGGAAACCGGGACAAATCAAATAATTTCAAAGCTATAGAAATTTAATTACAAATTTTTAAATTATAAAGGTCAAATTAAGAATTAAATAAAACTCTATAAACTAACAAAATAATTTGTCCTTAATTAAATCACAGATAAAATTAATATTTCAAACAAATATAAAATTATTTTTATTTTTATTAATATTCATTTTTTATTTATACTTTATTCTTAAAATAATTTTTTAATTTCAAAAGAGTACGCCTAATTCAACCAATTGCATCCGTTGATTCGAAAGGATAATATTCTTCATGAGATTTACTAAAATACCACCAAGTTAACTTTTCAAACTTGTAACAATCCCTTAGTAGCTTTCTTTATTTTTTTATGTACTTTTTCCCTAAGAGGTTAGGACTCACACGTAAAGCCCAACGGAAAAGAAATGCTTACGCATAGGCAAGTTCCAAAACCGTGTTGAACTTTGAATATGGTGGAATGTTTCTTATATATTTACGCTAATTTGTTGTGTATACATATAGAGAAATTTTCAATTAAGTTCATTTTAATAATAATAATAATAATAAATTAAAATATAGCAAAATTTTTACTTTAGGGTGTTGACATACTCATGTTATACAATTTTTGTTAATTTTAATTATTTTAATAATATGTTTGTTTCAATCTGAAGGAAACTACTTATACAAGGTGTGAACAAAAAGAGGCCATGTTATACGACTCTTGAAGAACATTGGACCACACACATCTTTTTCAATCTTAATTTGTTGATGATTTGTAGGTGTCATTCAAGGTTTGAGGCCCCTAGTTGGAATTTTCAATTGCATGATCATTAACCCTTCCCCACAAACAGATTAACCTTTGATAGCTCCCATTATCTTCATCAAAAAAAAAAAAAAAAAGAAAGAAAGAAAGATAGCTACTATTATCATGTGTACTCTTTAATTCTCTCTCTCTCTCTCTATCTGTTTTACTTTCTTTAGCGAGAAAATAACGACCAAAGTTAATCGAACTTGTCCTAGCTAGCTAGGCTTTGTTTGTATCATATGTAGATGGGAAGGCCTATTAGTAGATCTTTTTCTCACATCAGAACGCCGATTTTGGAAAAAACACAGGGAGTGTAAGTTGCAATGAATTTGATCTTTTTGAGTTCAAGTAATTAAAAGCTTTCGGTGGATAAGGACTGTTCAATTACTTGACCGTTCTCAACCACGAACACGCCTGCCTATCATGGCCTCACCCTTCTCGCACTGTTTTGTACCCTCTAATTATATTCCATGCCTCATTCTAAAGTTATATAATGAGCCCAGGTTGCCTCAAGTTTTATTCGTAAAATGGAGGAAAGTGATTTTTTTTTGGGTCTGATTTTCAATTTATTCTTTCAATTTGATTTCTTAAATGTTAAACTGGTCTTCCAAAGATTGTTTTTTTATTTAAAATGATCTTTATGTTGAACTTGTTAATTAATAATTAACGAGACAGGTAAGACTGCTTATCGGATAAGAGATGTACTGATTGTTAACTGCCTAAACCCTCCAAAAGCACTCTTTCAAAGCATTTGTTTTGAATTTTTAAAGCGTATTTATGTCGTATTTTGATGGTCACATAAGTATAGTTGACGTTTGCATCACTTAGTTTGTTAGGTTAAATCAATTGTCCTATTAACTATATGCTAATACTTAACATGAGGATTATTTTAAAATAGGCCATTTTTAGAGAATTAACTTTCTTTCATGCTAATATTCTATTTTTTTATTCCCAAGGCCAATGTTCTTTCTTGCTATAGATAGATAAATAAATTCATTTCGAAAAAAGAGAAAATAACAACCTTATGTAGAAACCTATAGCTAGGTATCTCTTTGACATTTATTTTAGTACGCACAAAAACATGTCAAGGATTTCTATTTTCTTATAAAGATAAAGAGCCAATGAGTTATGGTAGGCTGTAGCTAACAGAGTTATGCTTGCTTGAAAGAACATTAAAAAGAAAAAAAGAAGTAATGCTACGAGTTCTACTCTTAAGAAAAATTGAGTTTTCCCATGATTAGATTTATTTTGAAAGCTTTATTCTAATTTTTAATTAGTAACATAAGAATCTCAAAGTAAGTTGTTATATAAAGCCCCTTAATTAGAATTACCTTTGAAACAACATAAAACATTGACTAAATAGCCAAATTTATTTAAAATATGCAACAAAATCCTTCACAAGTTAATATCAAGCCGTTATGTGTGATATAGTGATAAAAAGTATAAATAGTTAATAAGTGATTTTAAATTCAAGTTTTTCCTCCGTGATAAGGCGCAACAAAAGAAATATTATTACAGGAATATATGAAATTTTTGTATAAAGATATAATTCACAATATATTAATACAGCGTAATATTTGCATTGCTACAATAGTGATGTTACCCACATCTATTTGCTCTACAATAATATCTTCTTCTTCTTTTTTGCTTTACAATGCAATATATATTAAGTCACCATCCTAATAGTTTAATTTTTCCTTTATAATGGTTTACAATATAGAATTCTAGTTTAACCAAGAAATTCCTTTAATACATGGTTAGTTTTAACTATTTTTGTAATTTTAAGAAACAAAAGGTTTATATTTGTCACATTTGGATTAGCTAGTGGTTCAAATTCGAGTTAATTCGTACAATATAATATGCCTTATATGTGTATGTATTTATATAAATTTTCAGAAAATAAAACTGAGTACTTACGAAAATAATTCATTAACAAGTTCCAACAAGCTGTTTTTTTATTTGGCCAAGAAAAAATGCTGTATTATTACCTATATAAGCATATGTATCCAAAATCAAAGTAATTTAATCATTCCATCAATAATTTGATGAAGTTAAATATTAACTATAACTAAATTCAAATTTCTATTATTAAATAGTATAAGAAAACTTTGACAAACGCTAACTTGAAAAGAGAATATATTATTAAATCGTGGAGATTGATTGAACTATGTGGATTATAATTACCAAAAAAGTCAAAATAAAAAAAAATTCTTCAAGTTTTCTTGGGTTTATTGATCACTATTATTATTTTTGCTACGGTATATATGACTATTTTGTGCGGCAACAAAAAAAAGAAGAACACGAAAATCAGCATTTTCGTTTAGTCTTAATCCGAATTATCAATCAACTGGGCTTGTTGCCAGCTAATTAATTTCTGTAAAATATGAGAGAGAGATAGCACCGACAAGAAAATAAAGCATATCAAAATATCAAATCTATCAACTTATAATTGATCATCTCTAGTGTAACAACCAGAAGATCTAAAATGAGTGGTTGAAACTGATAAGAAGTTTATTATTGTTATTAACATCATAACTATTGAACAAATTTGTGCGTAATCAAGTGATATAATCAATCATAAGAACCAGATATTAATTTTCCCTTTTCCCTGAACTAGATATTGTGATGGGCATGCGTCCGCATAACCCCTTGGCGCAGCATCATTTCAAATAATCATACCTTGAGTGTAACATCATTTTAAATGGTTTCCAAACCCTAATAGATCTAACTTTATAACCTTTAGTTTCCATTCCTTCATGAGCACTCAAATATCCTATAGTCTTACTATATATATGGTTCCCTCTCTCCTCCGTGTAGTAGCCAAGACCTAAGAATTTAGCAAACTGGGATTATTTCTATGCGTAATTATGGGATAACTGCTATCTTCTCTTATTTATACATAAAACCATTCGTCAATCTCTTATTTAGACATAAAACCAATATTTTCTCTTAAATCACTGTCATACATTCATACATCATCACAAGGGAATGGAGGATTTGATTGGGTATTAATATTAAATTGGGAAGCAGCTAGCTTGAAGCCTTGGCTGATAAAGTCAACAAATTAACTAGTTTAACTATTGGTGAGATGAACCAATTGAAGAGAAGTTTTCCTAAGATTCGATCAACCTTAAGAAAATTTTTCCTCTAGATTATGTGCTGCATGTGCATAGCATTTATTGATTATTATAAACTATAACTTTGAGAGGCTCCTTGGTATGGTATTGGTTAGTGGATGATAGCGTTGGAATTAAACAAAGTATAAATTACACAATTGGCGTCAAAATAAGCAGGCACTTACTCTCAACGATGTTACTTGTCCTCAAAAGGTCACTTCATATCAATGATATCACCAAGCAAATTAAAACATATCTTTGGCAATATTTTCCTGTAATCGGATCTTAGCGCATGTCTTACATTTGCAAAATTTGATTCTCTTCTTGTCAGTTTCCTATACTTGGAATCTAGTATGAGGATATTTTAATTTCCTTAATTAATTTCTTTGTGTGGCAGAGAGAAATTTCTGTCTCTCTGCATGTAAAAGCTTGTGTCACAAGATCTCTCAACGGGACACTAGAAAATTCTGAAGCACATAAGACAATAATATTGGTGAAAGTTAGACACAATACAGCTTAAGTATCCAAGTAAGCTACATAAAGGAGGACCAAAAAGTGTTAAAAAAAAATTATCTTGTATAACATCGTTTCCCTCAGCTTACTCCCTTATTTGACGAAACAGCACAAGATATACATACATACATACATACATATATATATATATATAGGGATGATTATGGATAGGTATAGGTATAATACCATATTATAGTCTCCATCCTTGGACATTATAAAAATTTAAAAAAAAAAACCAAGATTTTAATGATAAAGTTTTAATGATAATTACCTTAATCATTATTAAAACACATTTTAACTACAATTTAGGCATAATAGTCGTTAGGCCTTTAAAAAGCCTAACAATGGTTAGACCTATGCTTAAGCCTAAAACTCACCAAAAATCATATATATATATATATATTCTTATCTTTAAACTCATACTTTAGTAGGTAACAAACTCAATAGTCATCTTTTTTTTCATTTTATATCTATCTTTGGATTGGATTTTTTTTTTTAAATCTTTATACCTAAATTCAAATAGATGAATTTTGCAGGTGGATAATGTTTGGGTATTTTGATCATCCCTAGATATATATATATATATAATATCAAACAAAATAAATAATTATAATGTAAGACATCATCCACCTCACCTTCATATGGTTAAGATTAATTATTAGGCGGCCATCAACGTTTTCTACTAGAAAACTTGGTTTCAACATTCTAATCTGTCTTTGTCATTATGGGTAATTACGTAACATCAAAACCCTACTTGTCAACCACTTAATATATGGTAGTACATGTGCAAAGTAACATTTATTTGTTGGTCTTGCTTCGGTGCATGTACTTTGCTTTTTCTCTTCAATTTTTTTTTCTTTTCCTAATTCTTTTGTTTTCTGCCATCCCTTTCAAGATATATAATGCTTGTTGTAGCTTTCTTTAGAGATTCAAGATCACACGTTCAAACATTTTAGAACGGTGGCAGCAACTGGCAAATTTTAGATCAAACATTCAAACTATTCTCAAATAATTGAAAATGTTACTGACATGTTATCTCAAGAAATTAATTACTCTATGCGTTTTTACAAATGATCAAAAATCAAGTTATTAATATATTTATTATATATGAGTGTTATGGTCCTTTACTTCATGAAACTTGCTTCTCATTCAAATTGCTTAGGGGTGGGAAGGAGAGAGAGAGAGAGAGAGAGAGAGAGAGAGAGAGAGAGAGAGAGAGTAATTAATCAGTTTCACACCTTCACATAGGTTTTATCGATTGAGAAGAGAAAATTAGGAATCAAGAAATTATATTTTTACTATAACAATATATGGGTGAAAAATTATTGAAAAAGTTACCTAGGCTCTAGAGTCTAGTTAGACAACTAGATGAAACTACATAATTGTTGTCGTATACAATACAAGCATGTTTTGACATAAAATTAAAGATGAGGTTGGCCTTTTCAGCTAAAAGAACAACCGCACTTAGCTCTTTTTTTTTTTTGGGCCACAACAACTATCCAAGCTAGCTACGTATCGTGCATATTGATTTTTCACTTTTCATATAAAATTATAATATGAATAACAATTTTGATGTATTCATTAGTTTGAATTCAGAACTTATGTTGTCAGGTTTATCATCATGGTGAATTATGTTGGTTTAGTTGAGGGAGGCCATATAGACTTTTTCTCTTCTGTTTCTGTCAGGTTTGAAGTATCTATCTTACCATACAGACCTCTAACATATGCTCTTCTCGTAAAGGTCCCCAGAAACAAAGAAAGTGCGAATAAATGTCACTTTTGGCTGAACTGTACTTGACTGTAAAGGGAGGACAGTACAGCTTGACTGTTACGTACTGTAGCTAACATTACCAATATTTCAATCAATAATGGTCTTCAAACAGATATGATGTTTTAAACCGATCGAAACCCTCAAATTTTCTGTGAAGAAACTTTTCAAACATGAATATATATCTAATACCAAAGTGTATAAGAGGGATAAATAGGAAAGAATAACAATAATAATGATAATAAAAGCCGGCAGAAATTGCACTTTTCACTATAATCAATTATCGAATTGCAAATTTTCTTCTAAATAATTAATTTTAGCAATTAATTAACTAACACTTTTAACTAACCTATTGTAATTTTCTCCCAACTGTCTAACTTGAATTTAAGTGTAATACAACAACGTGTGATTATCGAAGTATTCCGACCAATTTAGACCTAGCCCTGGCCTGATAGACTTAGCGTTCAATAGACAGCAGAACAAAAAATAGTTATGTATCAATTAATCAATTGAGAAATAAATAATCAAGATGAAAAAGTATAATTTCTAAAATTTGAAAAAAAAAACGCCGAGACAAAAACAAATGTTATGCAGGTGGGGCATTGATCTTATCAACAATATATGTTTTTTTTTCCAGCAAAATCTAGGGTTCTTCTTTTGTGGGGCCCTTTAAAGATTTGCTATAACATTTATACATTTTCTCTATATAATACCACATACGGTGGTTCCGTCAAACCCCTCTCTCCTACCTTACTCTCTTGCCTTTTCCTTTCTTCTTGATTTCCCTCACAAGCTTGCCATTTCGTATTTCTGGGTTTTATAAGCAAACCTATATATACCAAGCTCAAAGTGCTTAATTATATACAAATTAACTCATTAATTCTTCTTACACTAATTAAGAAGAATGAAGGAGGGTGGTAGATCAAAGCAAGGTGCAATGTCACCATGCGCGGCGTGTAAGCTTCTGCGAAGAAGATGCGCGCAGGATTGCGTGTTTGCTCCTTATTTCCCAGCAGATGAACCCCAGAAATTTGCCAGTGTTCATAAGGTTTTTGGGGCTAGCAATGTCAACAAAATGTTGCAGGTAATTCATTGTTCATTGCTCATTTCAATTCTCATATTTTACTTAATTTCCAATTTCTGTCCCTATCATGATCATGTGCACGCGCATGATAATTTTTTTGTCATTTTCGTGAAATTATAGTAGAATATTACTTTCATATTTTTTTATATGCTCAAGTCATTTTCAGAAAAGAAAAAAAAAAGAGGGGCAGATGCTTTTGGGTTCTGATTTATATATATTGGTAAAATAGAATATTTTGAGTAACAAAAATAGGAATAATTTGTAAAAATTGATCCTCTTCTTAATTCATCTCAAACTGTATAATTAATCTGTTTTTCTTTTTTTCAAGAAACTACCATTGCGAGTTTGTAACTGATCTCAAGATGGGAACACATTAATGTCTGGGTTTTTGGTGGAAAGTTATAAACTGAAAATGGTTTTTTTTTTTTTTTGGTAATTTGGTTTTGATTGTGATTTGAACTTATTAGATCCTTCATCCACGAACACTACCAGAGTACCATTGAACTAAGCCTCATTAATTAGTTACTAGATTAGGGGTTTGATCAATTGGGATTAAGTATATCTAAACAGAGAGGGTCTTACATTTACAAGAGGAAAGAGATCAGTTTCTAATATACAATAATGTTTTCTGTAATTCAATGCAAGATGCATTGATCTTTGCATATAAGTTCTATAATAAGGTTGAAATTAACTTCTTCTAGTCAAAACATTAAAAAGTATAATAATTCCACTTCTGATCAAGATAGGAAAACTTACTTTGCAAGCTTTTGATTTCAGTTTCTTATATTGCAGTGCTAGTTATAAACACCCAGCTAGCTGTTTTACTGATCTGAGCCTCCCAACTAGTTCCTTACAGACAAGTTAATCTATTGGTTTCTATAATTTCACTAAATTTTTAATTTAGTCTTTATAATTTAAAAAATTTATAATTTGATTCTTATAATTTTAAAATTTTTAATTTAATTCCTGTTATTAAAGTTTTAACAATATTTTGTTATATTTTGGTGACATGGTAATTAGGTATTATCTTAGTATTATGAATATATATGATTTAGACCCCCAAAAAAAGTGATAATGGATAATGGAGTGGAATTAATTCACATATCTATATGATACGTGATGCAATACATATTAAATTATTTGACCAAATCAGTTTAAATAATGTATATTTAAAATGTCAAAATAATACATGATTAATTATGTCAACAAAATTTAATAGAATACTAACATAAGTTTAATAATATAAACAAAATTAAAAAATTTTAAACTAAGGTAAGAATTTAATTACAAATTTTTGAATTATAGGAATTAAATTAAAAATTAAATATAATTATTGGGACCAAAAGAGTCATTTTTCCAAAAATATTATATTATATTTCAAGAAGAAAATTTCATCTTATATAGGAAAAGTAAAAAGGGTATCTTTCTTTTGTTTTTTCCACCTTTACTTCCGTTATAGTGGTTATTTACAGTTGCATGGCCCCATGGTCCCTCCCTAAATTAAGTATAATTCTCATTCTTCTTTATTAAAGTAAGGCACTATAGCATTTCTCTTTCTCCTAATGATTCCTTAGCACATATAAAGAGAGAATAAAGAATCATTTACGTACAAATTAGCTTTACTACTTCTTGAAACCATACTCAGTGTGAAGAGGGTAAAGTAAAAAGATGAGGCTTCCAGGGTTATTATTGTTTATATTCCAATCTGTACAACTTCTTCCTTTATGACCATCGCTCAGCTTTCAGTCTTCGGCTCCCTTGTTTTTCAATACACTTTCAGAGAAAAAGAAACTATTGCTATGTTTCATCTTTTCTGTTGTCTTTAAAATCATGGGTTACATTGATAGAGACGGCTTTTAATATGTCCAAAAGAGACGTTGATTCCCCAGATAAAGATGTTTTATCTTGCAAGTAAATAAAATTTCAAAAATATTATTATTTTGTAAGCATGACATCTTGATGACATTATTATAACCACATTAATTAATTTTCCTTTCTTCTTAATTTCTGTTTTGCATAAGACATAGAATTAGCATATGAATAATCTGTAAAGGCTAATTACAAGTATGGACCAGTATTCTCATAAATTTTTACGTGACTTTGAACATGTACCAAGAAAAAAGGTATCATTAAACTTGAATTGCCTTGACTTGCCAATTAATCCATTTTAAGGTTTAACTAAACCTTAATAGGCTTACTTATCACTATAAATTTTAGCATGCAACCAAGAAAAATAATTTCAGGGTTATCTTTTTGGCCACCTTAGACATAATGATGTGTGTCTAATATCGCTCCAATCCAGTGCACCATCCGAAGCAACAAGCCAATTAAGCCAGCCAGTATTATGATTTTGATAGTGTTTTATGTTCTCTCTGGTCAAACTATGTGTTAATTTCTTTCCCCCCCAACAAAAACCAACTTGAGTACCTTGTTAGAAATACAAAGCCCCTTTTTGACTAAGTATAGGATCTATTTAATATACCCATGCAACCTCTCTAGTTTTTCATCATGGCACTCGCTGAAATTTCAAAAAGCTTCATGTCTATGCGTTTAGGTCAGCAATAGGAAGCATATAGCCTCCACCTGAAACCTACTCTTTTGACATCTTGTGCTAAAACCGATCAGTTTTAGTTTGCCCTCATTGAAGTTGCTTACTTACCAACCTTGAGATGTTGTCAAATATCACTTTTAACCCAAAAAGTTTTATATGTTAAGTGAAAAGTTTATAATTACATTTTATTATTATCTCTAACACATTCCTTTATACAAAGCCTTTTGAACTTGTTGGACTTAGAGTGTGCTAAAGTATAGCTCCACTTATCTTGTTTGAAATTTTGTTCAACTAGGAAAAACGAAGACAGTAAGCTAGTAATGAAGTCTTGACTAGCTACTTGGCCATATAGAAATTCTTATATCATATCAACTCAAAAAATAAAATTTTTAATTGAAGATGTTAAGTATTCTGGGAGAAGTGCAAATACTCTCTTCGATTTTGGCCATTTACAAATAGTCTCTATCAAATTTGAAAATCGAAAAATATTCTTCAAATATAATTCTTCTGAATTTAACCTCTTATGTCTATTTTCCCATAAACTCCCTGAAATGTCACACTAGGCAAATCACAAATGACGGCTTGATATGGCATATCTGTTAACTAAATAAGTTAACCGAGAAATGAGCCGAAGAATTTAAATTTTGAAGGCTGATAATATATTTGAGGAGATTTTTTTTGTTTTTAAAATTAAAAGAAATGTTTGTAACTAACTGACTCAAAATTATTTGCATTTCCCTAATTTTTATTACAATATCTTAGAGAATTCACGAACGATGTGTACTCGGCAGGAACTACCAGCGCACCAGCGCAGTGATGCAGTGAGTTCAATGGTATATGAAGCGAACGCAAGGGTGAGGGACCCAGTGTATGGATGTGTGGGAGCCATATCCTCTCTGCAGCAACAAGTGGATGTGCTTCAAACCCAATTGGCACTTGCACAAGCAGAGGTTGTGCACATGAGAATGAGCCAATTCTCATCATCATCAACTGTGCCAGCACCTTCCACTTCATCATCAGATCATCACAACTTGACGTCCCCATCTTCATCAAGCAGGCTCAATGCCAAGTCCTTTTTTGCCATGGACATGGGAGAGTCCTTGTGGTCATGCTAGAGAGCTTTTAGCTTAGCCTATTAGCTTATGGCGTGCACGCTTTATTTTATTTTATTATGATTATTGTTACTATCACGGGCTTGCTTTATTGTCTGCCTCATTAGTATCTTTTTGCTTTGTACCTCTCTCACTTTTCTTTTACTTTCTTTCTTTCTCTTTCTATGACTTTAAAGGACACATCTCTCTATTCGTTACCCAGAGATGATGCTGGTGATGATTAGTTAACCTTAATGTAAATATCTGAACTTGTAATTGAGAGTAACCTTCTATATCCGTTAGTATAATGTTGAATATATATATATATATATATCTACCTTATTTTCACTTGCTTTTGACTTGGCTTAGAAAGTTCATGTGCAGCGACTCTGTTGGTTTTATAATTGTATTCAACTTTAGTCTGATTTTTGTAGTTTAAAAATTTATAATTTGGTTTTTATATATCTAAGAATTTAAACGTAGCCCTTATCACAATACTTTTATGGTTGATCATATATCTTCTTGGCACTATAAATATGGGTCATTCATATCAACAAAATAGATAAAATTACATAATATGGATTGAAATTCATTTAAATGTGTAGCATGTGAACTCACATATGTAAATGGCTCGAGTTTTACGTATTTAAAGTGTTAAAATAATACATATATAGTTAATAAAATAGTTAACAAAATTTAACAGCTCATTGCAACTTTAACGATAATAATTAAATTAATTTTTTTAAAAGTTTTAGACTATAGAAACATAATTATAAAGTTTGTAACTAGAGACTAAAAAAAATAATTTAACAAAATATAAATGTTCAGAAATATATTAAAGTGTTTCTCTCTCTTCTTTCTTTTACTATTTTTTTTTTCTTCGCTTGTTATCTTATTATTCTATTTAACAAGTTCTTCCAATTAATTAGCTACATCCTTTCTTTTTATTTAACTCATTTGATCCTTTTTACATTTTTTTTTTTGGTTGGGAAATGGTTACCTACCACTTTAAGTTTGAGAAACTTTATAATTCAAATCCACACATCCATCTCCCAGTTTGAAACCCAAAATAGCATTTGTAAGCGTATTCTATGCAAGATATATAGAATTGTTAGAATATTAACTTTTGATGAATGGTAGATCTTGCAAAAATTATAGTTTTTTTCTTGTAAGGATGAATAAATAGTTTTGTATTTAATAGAAGTAATAATAATCATGAATTGATTATAAGCATGCATATTGTTGATGTATAATATATGAGATTTATATTTTTTTTTTTTAAAAAAAGGTAATGATCACAATATATTGTTAATTGCTTAAATAGTAAGTGTAAAGAGTATTTATTTTTTTAGATTTTAAATGTTACAAGAAAATTTTAATCAAGACAAAATTGGTTGTCGCAATTGATCAAAGTTGCTAGCCAGCTTCATGATGTTGCAGAGTATAATTAATTCACCATTTGTGAAATTTGAAATATTTCCATCATTGGGTGTAAAAAGAACAATGAAGAGCAAAAGCATGATAATACTAAGTAGGTCAACATGAAGCCCCACTACACACATAGTGATCATGATTAAGTTTTCCTTAAATACTAAGAATGGGAAATTGCTTAATAATTATGACTTATCATTGATTTTTAAGAAATGCCACATGATTTGAAGCATTTTACAGCATATTGCTAGTATAAGGTAACGGCGGTACCATGTGTGTGTTCACTGTGTTAAAAAGAATGCTAGTAACTTCTTCAAAGGTCTGACTGTATAATGACATTTAATTTGCAAGAGTTAAAAGTAATTCATTTGATGAAATATCTACGGATTTATTGTTGATTTTTGTAAGCACTGATCACTCTTGGGGAAAGGCAATATATACGCGTATCTTAGGCACATTAATTAATCAAGAATTATCTATTATATTGGTCCTTAAAAGATTTTAATGATATCAATTTAGTTTTTGATAGGTCGAGACTAAAATTGATGGTAATAAACTTTCAAAGGCTAAATTGATAATGATCGTATTTTTTGAATGATAATCTTATATTCTTGAAAATATTATATTCGTTAATTATGACATAATAATTATTAAATATAAAATAATATTTTATCTATAATTGTACTCATTAATTACACAAGTATTAAATTAATTATTTTAATTTAAAAATATTAATTATTAAATAAATTAATATTTAGGTATAATAAAATATTATTCTATGTATAATAATTAATTGCACAATAACAGAAAAACATTATGCTTTAAGAATATAAGATCATCAGTCACATTTTTCTTGGTCCAATATATTTAATTAATAAATACTAACACGTGATTTCACTAGACAATATTTGCAATTTTCTTTGAATTACCACAAGTGTGGATGAACTTATTTAAAGAATTAATCATGTAATATTAAGTTATAAAAAAGGATTACATATTATACTTTAATTAAAAAACTTTATAATAAATACTTAAAGAATTGCAACTAGTTGTTTAATTGCTTAGTCAATGTATACTAACACTGATTTATTAATTAGTTGTGTCCTAAAATGAATTGGACGGGATGATATTTTGATATATGCCAATCGAGTTCCTATGCCTTATTTGCTTAATTAGTATATATGTATATATATAAGCTAAATTTACTTATCTAACATATATTATTTTACTTACTTTTGAAACAAAATATGTTATTTTCTTGTTTCAAAATTATTTTTTTTAAATAAAATATCCTATATTACTCTCTATAAATATAATTAAAAAAAATCTATCCTACAAGTTCCAAAACTATATGTGGCAGTTAAAACCACCCACCTATAGTATGCCCCCACTTCGTATATTTTCTAGTAAAGAATGAAAACAACATCACAACCATATCTAAAAGCACCAAAAGCTCAAATCCAAGACAAATCCGCCCATCATAGATTTAATTAAAATTATTGAAATAAAGAAAGATGTTGTGGCAGTTGTTTGTTAATTTAATAAGTGGCTAATTATCCCAGAGAATCAAATTGTTTAATTATAGAAAAGAATATGCTTGGAATTCATTAGGTGAAGTTTTAAAGGCTAATAGTAAGATATTAGGATAATCTAATGGAACAATGCTATGCAATTAATGTCGAAGTTAGAGGACAAAACAAAATCATTTTCTAATATATTTTCTGTGAAAAATAACAAATAGAACATAATTATTTCCAAAGGTCTTTATTCAAGTATTATCTGTTTTAGACGTAAGTTAAAACATCTTAATATATTTGAATTCAATTTTCATTTTTTTCTTTGATGTTCTATTTTTAAGGTCTCATTTTCTGCTTTAAAAAAAAAAACATAACTGGGTGACTGAGGCCTAACCCAAAGCTAAATCCAAATCAAGCAATCAAACAGCCCAAAGAGGTCAATCAGGGCCGGATCAAAAATTTGAAGCCACCAGTTTCCACATCAGGATTATCAAGGCTTATATCACAAACCAGCCCATCTTCTAGCCCTATCATTTTGGAATTGGACAAATTTGTAAGAAAATAAAATGGCCCAAAAAAGGTAAAACGAAGTTAATCATTGAGTTGTAAAATTGTACTCTAAATGAGGCCCAGATAAAATTGCAGAGATGCCAATCGTACAGGCAATTATATATTCCCAAAGTTTCGTCCAAACAAACAAAACTTTACCCAAAGCAATATCGAAGCATTTTTTTTTAAAGATATAATATTTTATCCCTTGAATTTAGACATATTGCAAAAAAACTCTAGAACAATGGATTAATCCTTGGGTGACAATTACTTCTGCATTTTCTTCCCAAATCCCTTGAATAGGCACAGCGTCTTGTCCGGTGACTTTCCATTAATTTGAACTGAGATTTAACGTTTGTATTTTAGTCCATAGGAAAGTGTTTTGTTACATATTTAATGTACTAATTTTTTAATTATATAAAGAAATAAATTGTGATTTTTCTTTTTTGGAAAAAGGGGAGCCGGGGCGGTTGGGGATAGGGGTTGAGGGGAATTTGCTATCTTTCAATTGTCTCTTAATCAAATTTGTTGAGTTAGAGGATTTAAATTTGGGCCTTTTTGAACTTACATCTGCGTATTCTAATTCCTAAATGTTAATTCATTAACTGCAGAAGAGGCTGTGAATCTGGCTGGGATGAGGTCCCAAGTGTTTTTTTTTTTTTTTCCCTCATCGAACACCTCAGCTGTGTTTTGTAGCAGAAATTTCAAACAAAATAATGACACCTACTATCAACAGTCTAATTAAGTATAACCAACGAAGTACAGACACACACACACTGCAAATCAAAATATAAATTAATCAATCAATAGTTCATGACATGATATCAGTTCCGTCTTCATAATATTGACATGAGTCTTTTTTGTCACAGGTTCTATTTCTATCCATACCCTTTTTCTAATTTCTTATTTCCAAGGTCTTAGTCTCTTAGACTTCTTTATGATTAAAAAAATAAAAATAAAACTGAAAAACCCTCATGATGTACAACAGTAAATGAAAAATGAAGAGAAGAACTAAAGAAAAACTTGGTAATATTTCTCTTGCCAGGAAAAAGTATAGTTGAAGCATCAGTGTGTCCATTTAGATCATGTCACTTGCAGTTGCTTTCCATCTTCTTAAACTTTCCCACAGAAATTGCTCTAATTGCAACATTGATATGCCGGCATATCCTACGACCAATATGAGTAGGGAAGCATAAAGTACAGTGCTCCATCCCATTATATACACAACTAGCTAGAGCCTAGAGAGTCGCCCAGCGACTTCTCATATATTGAGTTTGAGTATTTTTAGAAAAACAAAAAACTAATGACTAATTAGTCAACCAATACATACGTACTTAATTTCTCTTCCAAATCCAATGGGACCAGAGTTTGTGGCTCTCTTTTCTTCTTGGAGTTCTGTAAGTCACAGAGGGAGGCATGATAAGACCATTGTCACCGACCAATGTTTCTACATAATCAATTTGATATCAATATGTTGGGATTTAGTCTGAAGGATATATACACATATATATAAGCAGCAACAGTTGATATGCTTCCAAATTCAAGATCAATTCTACTGCTCTTGATCCCACTACATTATATGTAGCTCTCCCTTGACCTCAAGGGACAATCAAGACTAAGAAGTCTAAATCCTAAACCCTAAATCTTGAAAAAGTCTCATAGTTTAAGTAGCATATTATTAGGTCTTGATGATTGTCTAATGTTGGGGGAAAAAAACTTCATCCCATAAAACTAGTTTATTAGATAATACACCCTCAAAACTTAATTAAGTATTATTTAAAGTTTAGATAATTGACTAACATGAAACATAACATGTTAATTGGCGCATAGAATTACTATTTTTTTTTCATGTTTCTTTTTAGTTCTCACATCATTGTTATTGCTATTCATGAAAAACTCCGACTTCAATAGAAAACAAGCCAAATTCTCAATACGTAACAAGATGGAAAACCATGATCATATATAATGCCATGGGGTCAGCCTAGCTAGGGGGTATGAGAATGTTTCAATGATCACTAGCTATTTAGTGCTTTCTTACGATTGTAAGAATACTTGCTTGTGATACCCATTTTCTTTTGCCTTCATGGATCTGGATTCTGGACACTCTCATTAGTTAACATGCGAGTTAGATATCAAGCGGCTAAGTAAACTTCCTGTCATGTCTGGTTGACTTGTGCCAAGCTGAGTGTCTAAGGGAACAAGGATCAACCCATCTTACATATTACTATATCATGCCGTTTTTCCTTTCTTTCTTTCACTTCTTTATCTAAAACGCAACTTTCCTGACAAAGAAGCCCAGGATTATCATTACACACACACACACACACACACACACACACACACACACACACATATATATATATAATTACGTTTGACAACATGAATCAGACTATTTGTAAATTGTTCAAATTTTGCTTGTTAAAACTTGAATTTGACTTGATTCATTTATTAAATGAATGAACTTGTTCATCATATGCAATTTGTTTAATTAAATAAGTCGGGCATGAAATTTTGATACTCGGCTTATTAAGCTCAAGAAGAGCTTAGTATTAAAGTATTATATCAGGTAACATATATTGTAAGTTTATGCAAAGTTAAAACATTGTACTATATATTTTCTTAAAATTTTCTCATAAATATACACATATTTAGCATAAAAGTTCAAAATTTTTATATATGCATGTATATATGTATTATATTTATAATACTGCTCGTTAGTTGTTCGAAGTCAGTACGTTAATGATCACTGGATTATTTGTTTATTTAAAACTGGCATTCATATTTAGACTCGCTCTATTTTATAAACAAATAAGCTTAATCATGTTAAAACTTGGTTTAACTGGACTTGTTTACAGTGCTATTTAAGCTTATAATGCATAGTTTGGCTAGTAATCAATCTATGTTTGACAAGCTGAATTATGAAGTTAGCTTCTAAAATTTGAGGATATATACTCTCTCACCAAATTAATTAGTCGAAGAAGCTGTATACAAAGAGTAAATTACTTTCCCTTAAGAAATGATTAAATTACATAATTCTCTTCTTTTATTATAAAAATATAAATAGACCCCTTTCAGTTAAAATATGATCATATACGTCCCTCGAGGATAATCTTGTTTTCTTTTATTAAAATATAACTTATTGAAAAACATTTTTTTTAAGCTTTTGTTTGAATATTAATTATTGTGTTGAAAATTTTAATTTTTAATTTATTTTAAACATAAAAACAAAGTATTTCTACATCAATTAAATACATATTTAATACTTATTATATTATATAACATAAATAATATATATAAGAATATTTTGATCAAAATAGATATAATGTAATTCATTTTTACTGTAGAAAAGCCTAGAATAGTGCATATTTTGATTTTAAAAAAGAAAAGTATAAATTTTTAAAATAAAAGAGATGATTGTATAATTTAAAAATCTCTCACAAAATAAAAGTGTAATTTACTCATATACATTACACTTCTTAAAAGGAATATTAGGGCATTTTTTTACATGATATCAGTCTCAACTTTGAAATTGAGGTGAATTTAATATGTTTATAAGTTCAATATCTATTTATTCTTATTCTTCTTCTTAGGTCTTAAATCTCCTATGTAAACATCATTTTTTTCTTACATCAGTGACATGTTATACATAATTACATCGATCGTCTGCGCAACATCAAAGATAGAAGGCCATTTATAACGTATTATTTATACTATTATCTGCAACGGTGTTTTATATATATATATTGGATGCTCAACATTCAATTAAAATGTGAATAAGGGCCTAAAAGTCTGGCGTGAACATGATGACAGTGAGTGCGGATGATAACTTTGAAAATGACACCACTAATAAGCGCATATGAAGTTGATAGTTTAAACTTTAAAGGAAAGCAATAGAGGATACCAAGAAAATGGCAGCCCATCTATATATCTAGAGGGATTATAAAGAAACTTCCCCAAGTTGGGGCCAGGTTCCAATTTTGGAACAGTCAGGAGCCATGTTACCTATACTTGAGTCAGATTCTGTCCATTAGATCGATGCAAATTGAAGGATATGGATACAATATGAACTGTTGATAATATAGCAGCGCTAATCATGACAGTGACAAGCCTAATTTGGTTTTTAAATTTAATTATAATTATATGTTAAATCAAATTAATTGTTTTTTTTACCAAGCACAAGCAGAGCAAAATGAAAGTACGAAAAAGAAAAAATATATTTAGTTTAAATATAAATCAAGAGAAAAACCTAAATTGAACTTTCACTTTACTTTATATTTTTCTTAGATTCTGCTTAATCTAAAATATTTTTTAACTCATTAAAAAAAGAAACTTAGAAGTTATATATATATTGTTATTTTTAACAAGAAAATAAAATTAAAGAAGCAAATTAATTAAAGTATGAGCAAACCGGCAAGTTCAATTCATCATAACAAATTTATAGAAGCAAATTATGTGTCCTAAATGTCTGTGCAATATGAAGAGAAATGAAAACTGAAAAGTTAGGGGGGCGTTTGGTTATGCCATTAGCAAGGAAGGGAGACTGAGTTAATTACGAGGGAGAATAATATTGTTGAATTCTATTTTGCACTTTAATTTCTTTTTGGGGCTTTATCATGAAGTACCGAGAACATTTTTAGGTTCTTTTAAAAAGGGGACGAACTCTCAAAGGATTCAAAAATAATAAAAAGTATTGAGTTCCAAGTATGTTAATCGTATCTAGTATATAAAAAATAGAAACGACATAAATGGTGTGCCATACCCTAAATTATAAATTCTTTTTTCTTGTATTTATTCCATTCGCTCTCAACAATCAAAAGAATAGTTCTTTCCTTATCTTTAATGTTTTATAATGCATACGTAGATATATATAAAGAAAAATTTATACAGCTTATATGAAAATGTATTTACACGTAACATTTAATTTTGTACGCACTTCTTCAAAATTTAAAAACTTAAAATTTTCATATTCTTTGAAGGAAAGAGAATGGAAAGCTTGTTCATTTACTTTCACTTTTAAAATAGGAAAGATTGTTAGCACTTAGCAGATTGAAGAATATTCTTTCTTTCTGTTGGAACAGAGGTGGCCCTTAATATTTGCTCTATAATTAAGAAGACAAAATTGCATTCTAATTAATAATTATAATTTTTGGCAAAACAGCAAGTATTTAATACTGGGTTTGATCTCTAATAGTAGTGTAGCTACCAGGTAGGTCAAAGGTTAATCTCAGACTTTAAATTTAATGGTGTTTGATTGTATGTAAGAAAAGCTAAAATCTTGAATAGCAAGATTTAATTTGATTACCCTAATAGGATCTCTGCACCCATCTAAGGCTGTTTTCTGATATATTTAGGCTCGATCAGTATGTAAAAACCGTAGGCAACCACATCCACCAAAATAATGCTGCTAGAATATTATTATATGTGAAGTAGAAATTCTGATTAGTTGCTTTCAATATTCATTGCAATGACGGAATACATCAATAATTAGAGAGATTGTGGCTCGTATAAAGCTAGTTTATTGGAATATTTCTGTCTAATCAAACATAAAAAGAAGTTCCATCAAAATAGAATATTATATCATTCAATCAACCCAAGTATCAAGTCAAACTAAAGACCCATAAAATTCCTTAATTAACAAATTAGATGCCTCTGTATGAAGTAATTACACTGCCATGCAATTAAAGGTTACATCTACGTGCTTAATTAATAATTAAAAAGAAATAAATTAGCATACAATTAATCAGTGAATACTAAACTTGCACTGATTTCAACCCCTTCTGAAGAGCCCACACATATGCTTTTACAAGTTCTAGCTAGCCATGTCCATAATTCCATATAAACTAAGCTATTATATATCATCCGGCGAAGAATGAGATAGAAACACCAGACTTTCCATGGCCTCTTGCAGCCAATCCTCCTCATCATTCTTTAACTGCAAGAGATTACACATTAAAAGGAATCATCATATATTTTGCATTTAGCCAGGGAAGAGATATAGATATATATAGAAGTAGAGAAAGTTTAACAGAGGGAGAGATTCAATTTGAAATAAATAAAATTTTTGCCCAATTTATGGTTAAAAACTTTAAACAATCTTAAATGATGCAACATGATATTTGTTTATATTGTAGTTGCAGGTATTTCGTACTTTTTTCAAGACTAAAGGGTGTACCCGCTTGATATATTTAGAATTATATTCTTAAAGTAATTTCCCAAAAAAAAAAATTTAAACCAAATTAATATAAAAAATTGTAGTCATTTATAGATTCTTATTCCATCCGAATTAAGTTTATTAATCCATATTAACAGCATAATGGAAATTATGTACCTGGAACTGGATAGAATCACCAGCATACAAGTCGTCTTGTTGAAGATTCTCAATATTCTTTTTCATTGTCATTTCATCCTCACATAGTTCATTGTTTCTGGCAAACCTTCCCCTCACTCTGACTCTCCGATCAGCTAGGGTTTTCCGACAAGCATACTGTGTATATATAGTTTGGTAGAAGTCAACGTGTGAAAATTCCCATTCATACAAAAAGGACAAAAGAAATTGGACAAATTCAAAGTACTTTTCATTCTGTGATGGAGAGTAAAGAGAGACCTTGATAGTTTTGTTAAAGTTCCTCTGGTTTCTTTTCCTTAAATATCGTAGAATTCGTTCCTTCCTTTCTTCTTCCGAATATCTTCCTACCTTGATGTTTTCTTGATCAACTGCTAGCATTTGATTCCCATGAATTCCCTGAAAAAGATTGATTCACTGATTACATATTTAACAAATTAATAATATGATCTTTACAAATTTTCCATTACATTCAAAGGAACCTTTTCGGGGGCATGCAGTGAAAGATGACTACAGGGCATTGAAAATCTTGATCTTTCTACAAAAAATTAGCAGGAGAAATGATATGGAGAACTTAAACTTCAGCCATTAGATATACTATGAAATTCGTACATAATAAAAAATATTATTTGTTACAAATTTTAAAACCGTTCAATAATTAAAATTTTGAGTTCTCCATAGCCAAAGCCAGTTATTAACAAATAAAATAATTATAAACATCTACAACATACTTTTTAGTAAAATGCTTATGTTTATATATCTGATTAGTTTGATCTATTAAAACATTTCTTTATAGTAACTTTGGTTGTTAATCGAGGCAATTTCACAAATCTCCCTCTTCCTTTTCAGAAGAGTATTAATGAAACAAAAAAATGCAGTGAATTAATCACTCCATATATGTATCATGCACAATATATACCCTTAAATATAAAACACAAAAAGAGAATTCACAATAATAACAATCAAGCATACCCAGTTTTCTCTTGCAGTTTTAGGACGAGCAAGTGGCTTCACATCCTCCACTATCCCACAACATTCTTCTCCAAAGTCACCAATATGTGGTTGTTGGTATATTCCACCGCTAAAACTCTGAAACCCCTCATTGTTAATGCCATAGAAGCCCGTTCGGAGGTCTGGAACTTCCGGCACAGCCAACTCCGGAATGCCCACCGGGTTCTCCGAAAAAGCCGGCAACCAAGCAGAAAACATGGTATCGCAATCCATGGACACAGTATGATCAAGAGCAGTACCAAAACTAGTATCAAGCATAGGAACCAAGTTATATCGGTGACCACCCCACATTGTATTTTCTTCTATAACTGAGGAATTTATTCCATTTGCTGGGGTGGTAGTGGGGAAGTCTGGGAAATCACTAAGGAATGTGTGGTTTGAATAGAACTGAGGATTGGAAGCCATTGAAGACGGAAAGACAGAGGGGTTTGGGACTTGGATTTGGAGTTGTGTGTGTGTGTTTTGGTTTGCTAGTGTATGAGGCTTGAATTAATATATAGCTATAGGCTATATAGCTCAATGTGATAGTGCGGTGGGGTTGAGGCAAGTTGTTGTGGCAAGTGGCTATGACAAAAATAGCTCATTATGCAGCTTGGATACATATATAGACTAAACTGTCATTTAAAAAAAAAAAAGAATTTAGGTACATTTTTTTAAGTTTTTACATGTTGTTGGATTTTTTTAATTAAAAGAGTACTTTTGTTTCTTCTAATTTCATAAAAACTTCAATTTGGTTTCTTGGATTTAAAACTTGACAATTTTATTTTCTTAGTTTTTTAAGTGATTCAATTTTGCTCTTTTGTCTTGCAATTTATATAAATTTTTACGTCAACTTTTACAATTTACTGACTTAGTAACATTTTTTATTTACTTAATATCATTAACTCATGTTCAAATTGACATTCTGTCAACAAATGTTAAATTTGATATGAAATTTTAAATGAATTATAAAATAAAGAAGCAAAATTGAATCATTTAAAAAAAATAAGAATAGTATTGCTGGATTTTAAATTAGAGAAACCAAAACTGAAACTTCTATAAAACTAGAGTGATTAAAATATATTTAAGCTTAATAAAAATAGGACATTTCAGCTCAGTACCACATAATTAACTAGGTTTTAAAAAATTTACATATGTTTTTATTGGAAAATTGACAGTTAATGTTTCACAAACTTTTGTCAAAATTTTGTTCCCTTTTTATGCTGTCTCCTTTGTCTTTGCTGTTGCGTAAAGCTGTAAACGTGCAAACAATTTAGTTGTGATACTCTTTTGCAACTTTTCAAATTAAATATCTAGTTATCAGCATCATTTTTAGCTTCCTGATAATTGTTTAATAATAAACTTTTATTCTAAAGCACTTTTTTTAAGTAATTTAGAGGACCTCAATGATACATAAGAGCAAAGAATTGCACACAAACAACACGATCGATAAGATTATAATAGATAAGGATACAGCAATTCGGAATTTTCTAGGTAATCTTATTAATCTATTTATATACTAGAGTCTAATTAGGCTAGCACAAAATGTAATTTTAAAGAATAAGATCTTTTGGTGATTGGTATGTCTAAAGTTCTTTCTCAGAATAAAATTACTTAATTTTGTGTGTATTGTAGACTGGTGAAAAAATTAAATAATTTATTATTATGATTTTACAGATGTGTCAATTATATGAATATGTGTGTGTGTGTGTGTGTGTGTGTGTGTGTGTGTGAGAGAGAGAGAGAGAGAGAGAGAGAGAGAGAGAACATGTTTGGTGAGAAGACTGGTTTATTGTAAGAATTGAGAGAACTTACTAACTATCATTTGATCAAGAATATTAATGGTCTAAATTAAGATAACAATTATTAATGCAATAGAAAAACCACTTGTCATGCATGTTTTTTGCATTATCAATTTTGTCATAATCTTGACTCTTGATTTTTGATACAAGAATGATTAAATAATTCTTCTTATCCCTCACAAAATCACTCCCATATATTTTTATATATATCTTTCCCGGTCTATTGTCCAAGATGAAAGAAGTCAGACGCACCTTACAACATTTCAATTGGTATACTGATAACAAAATAACTATAATTTATTGTAATTGAATGACTAAAATAAAGTAAAACTTGTTTATTAATTTGCATCTAATTAGAAGTTTCTTTTCTTTCTTTAAATTATCATGTCCTTCTTGAAAAAACCGAGATTCAATCAATAATATCTATATTGTTAAGAATTAATGGAGATCCAACCAAAATAGAATTTATATATTTAGAGGATTTATATTGATGAAATCCAGTCAATTCTCTTGTGATCAGGTCGAATCTCCAATAGTTAGGTCTTATATAATCTTACAAAATAAAAAATGGTCAGAGTAACGAAAAGACTTTAACCCTTATCATAGACTCCAATACTTAATTCCAATGCATAGAAAAAAAAAAAACCATGTAGTGTAATGTCAAATAAGAGAAAGATAAAAAATCAATATGTGTGTGTATCTGTCTGTCTGTGTGTGCGTCTATTGTCAATTAAAATTAAAAGTATATGTATTATGCACCAGGAATAAAGTAATAATTCAAAGGTGCATAAAGTAATAATTCAAATTTTGGGCAAATTAGAACCAACAAGGAAAAAGAATTTAAGCAACTTAGAAGGAAAAGCCAAAGACTTGAAAAAGTAGATGATAGAGGGCCTCATGTGCATTCTATTCTAATATACTGTTTTAAAGCTGTGCACCCATAAGTATTAGTGTATTACAAAAGATGTATCCTATTAATAGACCAAGAATCTACCACATGGGTTTGTTAGATCTTTAGTAAACAAATCAAGTACACAGATATCTCCCTCTCCACCGAAAAATTTTTTTATCAAATCTTTCACTTGCCCTAATACCCATCATTTTTATCCAAACACAAGTACATTGACTTGAGGTTTATTGCAAATCTGACCCTTGGCTACCATAAACACTAGTAACTTGTGCGTAGGCCAAAGTGCCTCCTTTGATTGGATGGACACTTAATTTTGTACGACGACAGGACACATTCGTTTGATTTACATAACCAAGAAGCTTCTCTTGTTTTTCTTGTGCTCAAAACTCAAATAAATCCTCAGTTGATCATTCTAATATTGTAATTACTGTGTCATTTTGTAGGTTCATACATGAACTAGCTAGCAAAGATCTGCTAGCATGCTTTTTTATTACTCAGGTTCAAATTATAAAGTTTAATGCTTAAACAAATTTATCCTTTTAAATGTACTAAATCAATATGGGAATTGCCCCCTAAGTTCATTCATTGATGCACAAATCAACCTCAAGGTGCTCTTTAAAAAAAAAAAAACACTCTACTTGCCATACTCTTTTGCAGCTAATATCTAGAATTGATCACAGCTGAGTTTGTCTATTTCTAATTAGGAGGTTTAATTTTATAATTTGATGTAATTTTGTATGTAAAATAGAGTCTGAAATGTGACCTGCAATTAGGTTTAGTATTCTCTTCCCATAACTGATTCAGGCTAACAATTTTAAACCGAGCCTAACTAATATATGTAAATTTAAGTAATTTTCTACAACCTCGCAACAAATTTTTTGAACTCAAAAGAGTGTGTGTCTGTGTGGGTGTGATCATATTTGCCACCAAAAAAAGAAAACACTGACATCATACTAACGTTATATTTTCTTTGCTTATTATAAGTACAAAAAGGTTGAATTTTAGTACAATGGAGGGAATCCGTTAATATCAGTAATTTCTATTATTTATTTTGACTGGGAAAAGGTGAAAGATGTTAAAGTAATAATTAGTTGGGAGAATGATGGAAAATCATCCATAACAAACTCTATCGTCTTTACTTATAAAAAATGTTGAACATTTATTTAAGCTTATTTATTATTTTGTTTTGATTCTTTGAGTTTGTCGTGTTAAATTGATAATTTAATTTTTAATTCTTATATGTATTCTAAACTAACTCAATTAACAGACTCATCTAACATCAATGATCTGGGATTCTAAGTGTCAGTAACCTGGCCGAAAAGTAAACTAACAACAACTTAAAATACATCTAATATGAATGAGAAGTTAAAAGATCAGTTTAGGCAAACTAACAGTTTAACTTAAGTGACCATACTAGTTTAATTAATCGTTACAATACTATATTACCAAAAAACAATTTAAGTTTGAACATTATTACAATTTAAATGAAAGGCTTTTTATATCATATGTCTTTAGAATTTTGTTCATAGAATGGTCTCCAAAGGAATCAAACCCAATTTGGTAATCTCTTCTTATCTAACCCCTTTGGTTCTACTATACAGATATGATAAAAAGGGTATCTGGTTCAAATTCATTTGCACGATGTTTTGTTATCTGCAAAGATTCCTGGCCTTCCCACCTTACTTAGTATCAGCCATTTTAATGGAGTAGCTTCTCCTTCAAAGTTCATCTTTTCTGAGGCCTATTTGCCACATAAAGCAAAAAAAACCGATAGAATTCAACATTTATCTTCGTGACAGTACGGAGTATCAGGTGCCTCTCGATCTCTTTCTATCCCCATCACTCAACTTAGCCAGCTATCCTATTTCTCTCTATTCCCACTTGCATGTCTCTACAAAAATTGTAACAAATGTTTCTGTCACTATCTTCATTACGTGACAAGCTCATGTCAGACAATATTTCATGTTGAAAGCTTAAATTTCGAGAGCAATTTTGCTAATATGTCTAACATGTCCCTTCACGCGCACTAAAATTTTTGAGTTTAAAACATGAACTAGACACATCTTCAAACTTTGCCTGGGCTATTACTTTCTCGGACTTCGTTCTCAAAATTTAAGCTAAATAAATAAAGAATCGACAATTAATTTGGAGGTTGATTTTGAAGGTGCGTTTTAATCCGTTTGATAGTGCCAAAATTTTTTGTCAAATTAATTGCTAACAAAAGTGCATGATATAGGAGGTCTAATTATTTTTTGATCTCTTTTGACCGAATCATCCGAAGTGACAGATTCTGCTTTTGAATGCCTTAAATTTCATTAAAGGCCATCTTATGCCCTAATGGATGAATGTGGAGCCTCAAGGCTGGTTTTCAGGACTTACAATTACAGAAGCACAATCTTTTATTTGCTTTGAAACCAAGCAACTCTTTCTTCATTGACTGATAAGTTTTTTCTTTTTCTTTTTTCTTACAAAGGAGTATAAGGCCCAAAAAATTTAAGAAGAAAAATTTATAGTAATTGAAAATTTAATATGAATCCTTGTAAATCACTTTTTTCATTAGTTGACACATTTCTGTCTTTCACATCTCCCTTTACCTTTTGGACCCAACAAGCTCATGTTGATGCCAATGGTGGATGTTGCGGGGAAGTGAATCTGAAGCTGATTTTGGAGGCATAAGATCATCAAAGCACTTTTTCATGTTTTCCAATATAAGATTATTCTGTCCATGGTACAAAAGATTTGTCGTGCACACATGCTTTTTTATCCGCAGGATCAATTTTCTCATGTAATTCAGGTCAGGCATGAGCCCTTTGTCTAAACGCTATCACACTACTTTATTGTTCTCACTCTTTTGAATGATACTAATTAGATGAGGATGAAAAGCTTTGACAGTGGCATACTGACGAATTGCTATACTTAGTAAGTGTTCGGTTTTGCATCATACAAGCTCTAATGAAAGATCTCAATTCTCCAGAGACCACAAATTTTGTCTTTCTCAAAGAATGTTTTTTAGCAAGCAGCCCGAAAGTAATTAGACAATGAGTGATAAAATATTTTAAGATATTAAATTAGATGCCCCCATTTCGTCGATGTATTTGGTAAATAATGAATTTGACCTATTTAACTAGGCCAAAGGTCATTTTAGGATTTTTCTTCTTGTTTTGGCATATCTTTCAGGTTATTAATCAAATATATAATTAGTATTTTAAAATCTGGATGATATTGTGATCCAGACATATTGTAGGTCATGAATCAATTGGTTTAACCAACTTAAACCATGATCAAAGTAGATGCCGTATTAAATATATCTTTTATATATACTATTAGAATATATTTATGTACACTAAAAAATACAATGTACTAAAATTTCATTCATACCCATTTTATATATTTTATTATATAGAATTGCTTAATTTAAATAGATTTTTTAATTAAATTTAATAAGGCAAAAAATGAAGCTCTTCAGGCTAAGTGAATGAATATAGGTCATCACAGTAAACTATATTGCAGTACAATTGTAATACATTTATCATTTGTTTTTCTTTTGGGTTACCAAAGAGGGAGCGGAGAGAGAAATAGAATGAGAATCCAACCCATGCGCGTTAAGATCCTTTCATTCTTTGGTGAGAAGTGACACATAAAGCCAAAAAATTTTTACCCACAATTGCCTTTTTCAAATTATGAACAAATTGAGATTAAATTGAAAGAAATTTGAAAATTAGATAGGATTTAAGAATTTCAATAGCATTAGATAATATTGTGTCAGTAGAACAAACCACAGTTTAAATTCTGCTTGTTCCTGCGGCCCCGGTTCATTACAGCAACTAATAGAATACAAAAGCAAATTGAAGTGCCAGGATAACAACTCGATGATGGCCATGATCACGTTATATCAAATTCCAGAATCCTACAATCCCATTGAGCAGGGTCCATATCGAAAGATTTTCATATTAGTCCCATCTTGGAAAGCAGCAAATCGTTTGTTTCACTAGCTTCATCGAAGAGGTTCAACCTTGTTCCCTGTTTGGAATAAATATCTAGTTTAGAATCATACATGATAATTCATCATTCGCTACCTTCCCGCAATGGATAATTGTTTAGATCATACGCATTATTCATTCATAATATTCAAATTAGTACAGCACCAGAAAAATCCCTTCCATCTTCTAATCACTTTAATTTCCAGTTCATATCACGGTGCCAATAATTTCAAGGGGACAATCAGAATAAACATCGATAATGTTACGGGAAAATGGACATTCCATTACAAGTCCATCTTCAATCCACATATACCTCACTTCATATAATACAATTTCTCCTATAAGCCCATAAATTGAGGGGGGTGCAAAAATTAATACAAGTGTTGGTCCAACCAGCCACGTGAAGGGGTTCTAGAATTACCTTCAATCTAGAGATTTCTTAGGGGAATATACATCAACTCAGGGTGCAGCTGCATCAGAACAGAATTGAGAGCATGCCAGGATCTTTGCTAGAGGTATATACCGAGACACATTTCAGAAAAATTACAACTGAGACATACCCAGCAGCTGTAAACACAGCATCAAACATGGTTCTCTTGTACGTGCCTTTTGCTGTCCCTCTCAGTATGACCCAGTCGGCTGACTTTGTTACGATCATCCATATGATCAAAACGATTGTGGTGGTGAGGTCCATGGCCATAATTATGCCGTTGTTTCCCCTCCAGTACTCTATCAGGTGAGCTCCCTGCTTTTCTCTTGCGGTTGCTTGACTTGGGCGACTGAAGTCCTGGGCCAATGTCATCAAGTGCTGATAACTCCCCTTCTTCCACGTTACTTAGATCAAACTGGTATGATGACAGACCCTTTATCCCATGATGATGCTCATCTTCATGATCTTGATGCCTTCCATGCAGCATAGTCTCATAATCTGATCTATCTGAGGGTTTAGACCAGCTTTGCCTCCTATCCTGCTTGTTCTTGTCACTCTGGGAAGCCAGTTCAATATCTTCCAGTTCTCTCTCAATGAGATCATCATCATCCATAGACTCTGTTTTTTTAGTTATCGGACCAGATGCTTTCCGCCGTTTCTCTAGCGCAGCCTTTACCTTGTCTCTATCAATTTTCTTTACGGCTTCCTGAGGTGGCCTGCCAGATGTACCATCCCTGTGATCTAGGTTTCTGCTCGTATATTTATCTTTAAATTCACCAGATTCCTTCATTTCACTTCTCCCAACATTGCTTTCTTGCCCTTCACCATAACCTGATCGGGATCTGACCATGTCAGGAGGTTCCTGCAAGTTTTCCTTATACATAGGAGGTTCCCACTCTGAATGTTGATTGCCTTTGGCTTCATCTTCTACCCCGTGTTTCATTTCTGTGCTTCCATAATCACTACTTCTGTTATGGTTTGGTACAGGGCGCCCAACATGATTAGCAGCAGATGACTCAGGCAGTGCCTTAGAAGCCACAGACTTTGAGGTTTCAATTTTTGAACTTGTGGCACCAGTCTGAGAATTACTGTTTGTGGTTGCAGTGTCATCATTGCTGGTTGGACCTTTTGCTAAGGGCCTGTTAGTAGCCCCACCACCTGCAGTTCCTTCAACATCATTGGATGGTGGCACTCGGTTTTGTTCATAAAGCTCCAACATTTGATTACTAACTTCTGCAGAAAGTGAACCGTGAACGTACACAATTGGGCATTTCATGATAATGAAAAAGTAAATGATCAAATGATATTCACTGTCAGATTGATTGCACCTGTTTAAACTGATCTTGCTATGTTTGTGTTTCTTCATAAGCAGAAGAATCTCAATTAACTAGACAATTAATTCTTACTCAAACACCATCACACACAGAGAAGGAAGAGATAAGCGGAAGAAGTAGAGGGAAAGAGAAACGATGATATAGTAGTTTTGTTTTTCATTTCTTTATATCCCTAATACTGGGAGAAAAAGCAAAAAGAAAAAAGGATACCAACCCTCCAATTGGCGTGGGGTGACATCAAACTCTTGCCACCAAACCTTCTCACCATCTGATGGGAGCTTTACCTTGAGAAACTTGGCAGCAAGGAATATCGCTCCAGCTGCAATGTGATGGGGCTTAAATTGCAAACAAAGAGATGTCCGAAGTCTGCATACCACATCCTAATTTCAGGAAAGAACAATGAAAGGCATTTGGGCATAACAAAAATGGTGTTATCTCCATACCCATCATTCACAAAATTCCAGGCAACTTGGGCAAGGGCATTTTGAGCAACTTTGAATTTCTTTATTGCTTCAACCAGCGGTTTATAAGGATGGTGCACATTAAGATCAAAACCAAGAGTCGCAAGAACAACCCTCTCTCCCAGTAAGATTAATTCCTTCTGCTGTTCATACACCTCCTGTGCCATGGTTGCAAGAAAGAGTAATGGCATGAGAAAAGATAATATTATAAATGAAAGCTACACCACGGGGACAAAAATGAAAATTCAAATTTTGAAAGAAACAACAAGAATGCTTAAAAAAATATATATTAAGAAAGCAAAGATTTAGTTCAGTCCAGCAAACTAATTTTAGATATAAATTACATGTCAAAAGTGTTAAAAGTGTTGCATTCACTTCCCTACTCACAGCAGGAACTAATCTGTAAATGAAATTTTAACCACTCATAAAAGTTTAGGTAGAAGATAAGACCATAGAGATCATCAAGCACAAAGAACTGAACCACACAAACAAAAAACAAATAACTCATTAACAGGCAGTTCAATGATGATAGCAGAGATTGCTTAATACAAAAGCAAGACAGTGAGAGACATATAATATACCTTCTGCTTGATTCTCTGAACTGCTGCAGGATCCTTCTTATGCATAATTTCATATGAAACAAGAATTACATCCTTTAGAGGGCGAGGAGTTTCCTCAACCTTCCCAGCGAGAAACATGCATACTGTTGCAATGGTCTGCAAAAAGTAAAACAAGTTTATGTTACTACTTAAGAAACTACTATCATTTGTCCAATGTAATATTCTATACTATGTATTGTGCACCGTGTATCAAACCATGTTTGTGAAAACAGAAAAAATGATTAATAACTATGGAATCAAACCAGCAGGATACCAGAATGAACTCAAACAAGCATAGAATGATTCTACAAAACACATCCAAAATGCAAACAAGTAACAAGATAAGCAGCAAGTTGATGGCCAGCATAGAACAAAAAGTTACAATTCATGTCATAGAATTATAATCATATGGAAAGTCATGCAACAGAAGCACCACTTGGTTGACAACCACCTGAAATATATTTAATTAGGGAACAGGTTTTTTTATTTTGGGGAAAAAAAAAAAAAACACTATAACCACCATTCTGCTGGTGTAACAGGGTGACAATTTATAGTCCCTCATTGCCCAGCAATCTGCTAAAAACTACACTCTTATCCCAAAATTTTTACATGAATTTCATGCTTCCCCTCTAGGGGGTCACTTGGGGTTTTTCTGCACTTATAAAAGAGTTGCAAGTCTGTTGTTTTTGGGAGGCCCTCAAGACTGATGTCAAAAAATTTGTAGCTCAATGTGAAATGTGACAGCATAAGTGTTAAGCGATGAGTCCAGCAGGTTTATTACAGCTCCTTCCCATTCCATCCCACATATGGGAAGCTATTTCTATGGATATGGGGGCAGCCTTACCTAAAGCACAAAGACTGGATCAGTGTTCCCTAATATGTGGTTTGGCATGGTACATGGTATGGGTATAGGGTACGCCAGTTTATATAATTCATAGTACAAGGGGTAGGTTTAGTTGGAATGTTATTTTGGTACATGTTATGCTACTAAAGTGAGAAGGAGGCCATATATTTAATACAATTAAATTAATATTTTTATCATAATTATCATAAAGAAATCCTTGATTTGGGAATAGAAAAGAAGAGTGAAAATAAATAACAGTACAGTGGAAGAAACAACATATATATTTATTATAATTAAAATAATATATTGAATATCATAATTACCATAAAATAAAATATTTGATCCTCTTCCCACTATTCTTCCTAATTATCTCCTTTCCTATTTCCAAATCCCACTCTTCTTTCCTATTCCCAACAGAAGATACATGTGAAACCCCCCCCCCCCCAAAAAAAAAGATGTGTGTTATTGCAGCTATAAGATGTGTTCTTAAGCAATATATCTATTATATTAATCTTTCTTTTTCATGTTTCCACTACCACATTAAAATAATATATTATATAATAATTTACTCATAATTGTCTATCAATCCACTTCCCAGCAAATTGTATCTCCTCTTTCAAAAATTAAAATTCAAAAATCAATTAAAATCACAATCTCCCACTCCCCCATCTTCTCATTTTTTTAACCTAATTAATATCTCCCTCCCACTATAACTGTCTCTACCTCACCCAACATTAATTAGATATTTATTCTTCTCATTAATCATTATCTCCTACCAACTTTCTTAACTCCTATCAGAGTTACTTCTCCAACCCACATCGCATGATACCCATCCCATCTTCCTTAACCTTGCATGAGATACTTTGGTTTGCTCTGAACTCAAAGAACTTAGGCAGTTCTAAACTCTGAATGCCTGCAAATGGAGGAGAGTGGAACCATTGAGTGCAGCTGCAGAGGCAACACTGGTAATTGCCCAATTCGTTCATTTTTACGAATCAGTATGTGATCATACTGCAATTGGAACATGCAATTGGGAACGAGGTTCGAAGGGGGAAGGACTGAATTAGGCAACACTGGACTGGATACTGTGTTGGTAGTGGTGGACTAAATGACTAGGTTTTCTCACATTCTTTCCCTCAAACACCCCTTCAAAGCCAAATATGTGGCAGCTGTGTTTGCTAGGAAAGTGGTAAGGTTGCATGGGCTTCCCAGTTCCATTGTTTCAGATCACAACAAGCTGTTCAGTCGTAATCTTTGGACTGAGCTCTTCAAATCTCTCAGTCCCACACTCATTAAGTTCAGCCTATAATCCTCAAACAGATTGTCAAACCAAAGTGGTTAACCAAAACCTAGAAGCCTGTTTTAGGGTGTTTTGCAGATGCACATCCTAAGCAATGGCTTAAGTGGCAACCATGGACTGAATATTGGTTTAACACCTCTTTTCACAATCTGCAGGAATGACTCCCTTTAATGCCCTGTATAGCCATGACCACCACCATTATTGAGGTATATGGATAAAGAATCTCTGGTAGAAGTTAACCAGCAGATTAGGGAATCCAATTCTGTCCTAGGTGAGCTTAGAGAGAAATCCCAAAACAGAATGAAGAAGTTAGCTAATTCTGGGAGAAGGAAAACTCAGTTTTCAGTGGGTGATTGGGTCTATTTGAAGCTTCAACCTTTAAAACTTCGTTTTGGTAAATGGCACAATGAACAGCTTAGCCCTGATTTTAAGGTCCTTATCAAATACTAGAGTGAATTGGAAAAGTGCCCTATCAATTGGTATTCCCTCCTACCAAAATGCACTGTCTTTCATATTTTACAATTAGAAAAAGGTCGTTGGCCAGTACAAAGCCAACCTGTTCCATCTTGTTTATCAGATGACTCAGAACTCTTACTACAACTTGACAGAGTCAAGGAAGAAACCTTTGCCTAATGATTCAGTTTAAGTTTCGGTTCAATTACTTCAGTGGAAGGATATTCCCATTTCCCTCCTTTAAAAGCACTTGGGAAGCATTTGATTGCATCCAATCCCAATCTCCAGATTTCCACCTTTAGGGCAAGTAATCTCTCTCTTTTCCTTTTTTTGGGGGGGGGGGGGGGGGGGGGGGGGGGGGGGGGGGGGTGGTGTTAGGGCTGGTGGTGGTTATTGTTAGGTCCCCAATTAATGCTCTCAGGCTGGTGTTAATTCAGATCAGGCCCAGGACAATGATGGTCCAGAAGGGGCATTAGAGGCAGAACAGAATGGACAGCCAGCGGTAAGAGACTTGCCATAGCATTTAGAGGAAAGAGAAGATGAAGGAATAAAACACCAGCTGAGAGGCCAGAAGCTGGCAAGGAGGAATTGAGCAGCAAGGGAGGTCTGGTGAGGTAGAACAAGTAGAGAAATAATAGAGAAGGGTAAAGAGAATCTCAGAAGCAGGGAGATAAGGGAGAAGAGAAATAGAGGGGGAAAGAGGAAGAAGGGAAAAGAGGAGGCTAGAAAGCCAAAAGAGAATCTGAACTTTTATTCAATAGAGCTACGCTAGCCTAGTACACTGATTGTGGGCTTTATTTAGAGCTCAAGAGATAACTCCTAAATCCCAGTGAGATAAAATAAAAGGATAATAAAAACCTACAATAATCTAAAAGCAATTAAAGTAAAATAAAGGCAAGTTCCTAGACTTTTATAATTCCTATGTTTATCCTTAATTGATGGCTTAATCACTAACTTAAAAATAATTACCAATAATGCCCCAAATATTCTTTTCCCATTCTTTATTATCCGGCCTCCTCAAATTTGTCATTTAAGTAACTTTCTCCTCTTTGTCTCCTGCTCTATAATTTTCCTACTGGTTACTACTATTTTTCCTCCCGGTGCTCCTATATTTCCTTTCCTAGATTCTGTTTTAGCTCTTTAAGTAGCTAGTAAGGATAGATAATCCTAACAGTTTCTCTGTAAGTAAAGATATTCAAGTGAAGAGAAAACCAAGTGCTACCTTTATATACCTATAAAGAATTTTTTACCAAAACAAGAATATTATAACCAATTGATGCATTCAAAGAGAAATAATTAGATGCATTTATTAACAACATCGAGTGATAAGATAGAAGACGGAACAGAGGAGGATAGCACAAATATATAGAGATAATTCCGCAAGTTTCTTTCAATTGTCTTAACGAATTCTTCTCATATCTGCCCAACATTAGTTAGATTTAGGAAATTATAGAACTGCCATTTCACCCAAATAGATACAATATTCATGATTCTGATCAGGGGTGAACGTATGATATTTCAACAGTCACTAAAAACATTTACTACAAGAGAACTATTATCCAACAATGACAATATGCAAGTTATGAAAACAGAAAGTAGACTCACCCTCCTGTCATTCTTTGCATGGGATTGACGAAGGAAGAATCGATGACAAAAAATAATTGCTGTGGCAATGGTTACCTGAGGTCTGTGTCACAATAAAACCATAATCAACATTATGATAAACTAAGTTATGCATCTCCAATGCCATTTAATAGTACTTTCAATATGATTAGTGATAAATATAACAATTTTTTCCTAAATTTTCCAGGACAAAATATACAAACATGTTTAAATGCTCCCTGGGTTAAAAAAGTTCCTAGGGTTAAAAGACAAATCACCACTAGCACAACCTTATCTTTTGTATAATCTAAATAAATTGTGCCACCAAGCAAAAATCCATATCAGCTTGCCAAGGAAAAAACAAGGAAAATAACAAGGAATTATAAATCTTAAATTGGCATAACAAGTACCAATTGCAGTTGAAATAGAGCTTTAACAATACCAAAAGAGAAAAGCAGAGAGAAAGAGAAAGAAAGAGAAACAAGTTTTTTAAATAACAGAGAACTCACACTTTAAGTCTCATGCCTAAATCTTGCAGAAATGTACAATATGATTTACGTAGGTAAGTTTCTTTCTTCAAATCTATGCCATCTTTCTTAGATGGTGAATTTTCTTCAATCTCCTTCCTAGAAAAGTACCAACGAGAAGCATCCTCTGGCTTCTCTGGAGAGTATCGTTGAGAACCACCTTGATATGTTCCATGATGAGAGACATCACTAGACAACAATCCAGCCATGATGTTGAAAGATGACTATATTTGTTCTGATTGTGTATATGAAGTCACAATGCAATGAGCACAACAGCAAAGTGCAGTTGCTCCCTGCCCAATAGTTACAAGAATGAGAAAGGGAGCATACAGGATAAGAGAATCCTAGCAAAGTAACCTTATATTTTACCTCCTATTTAATTAGCAGACAATAAGACATAATTAACCAACTTCAAGAATTTCTTAACAAACATACCAATCTCACATGTGATCAACTCTTGGACAGCCAATTTTGGTATAAAAGAAAGGCAGGCCCCCTATATATGTTGTTAGCTAAATCTCCACATCCAATGTTATTAACAAACATTATCCTATATACAAGTTTGAGATATGTTGTGAACAGATATCACAGCAGCAACCCCCTCCCTTCAATAAAAGATCTGAAGCACTGTGCCTCCATATGCCACTACTCAAGCAATCTATCGTCACTAAATTAAACTCTGTAGTACTCATATCTAAAACACGCTTCGACTAGTTTCCCCCTTCAAACTACTATGTAAAATTGTGCATAACAAAAGGTTTGCTTAGATGTAAACAATGAATTCATATAATAATTTGGAAACAAAGTACCACACTTTTTTTTTAATCATTCCACAAAGTTCCTTGCATGACTTCTGCATAAAACTCCTCATTATCATTTATTAAGAACAAAATACCCAAAAAAGTTTTAAATTTGGAAGGTCAAAAAGGTCTAGCGAAGGCATAAATGCAACTAGTGAGGAACTCTCAAGCTTCTTAATCTTTTAATCTTTCCATGTAATAGTTACAAATATATGCATTGGAACAGATTCACAATGAGAATCATAGAAGTCATTGCTTTGCTCTCCCACGCTTCTGGAAACTAATTAATTATTTCAACAAACCTTGTAAAGCTAGTAACATTATCTGGAAATGACAAAGTTTTGGGTTTTATCAAATGAATGAGGTCAAGCTTATGGCTATCAGAAACTTTTCTAGTTTAGAAATTCAAGCCTCTGACATCTGAACCACAACAACATTTGTCAAAAAGTTTGAAAGCATTGTTGATACCACCTGATCTGACACACATTATTCTATACAATTGTAATATTTTAATCCGCACATGTGATAGTTGCACTGTTGGCAGACATTGATCAATGTAGCAAAAGTTTTATGTCATTGTGTGAATTACATAATTTGCTTGAGAAATCAGAAACCCAGTGCTTTGTTATATACATCTAAAAAAGCATTAACTGAATGAAAAACAAGAGGAGAAAAGATGAGGAAAAATAAAAAAACCAAATACCACTTTTAATACTTTCAGTTGTATTAAAAAAGATTAAAGGAAAGACTGAAAAAGGAATATCAATTTCTTTCTTCTAGAAAGATATCAAACTCCGATGAAATCGACTCTGCAAACTAGCAATTCCTGAACACAATCTTGTAATTATAATGAAAAAATTTTGGCTGCAACAGCCATATCAAGACTCAAAAGTTTCACACTCCAATCTACGTTTAATATCAAAATCAAGTGTCATTGGGATATTAATTATTCAGTAAAGCCGACAACACTTTGACAGAAAATTAAATTTCCATTCATCATTTCAGCAAATGATAACATAAGGATTTTGTAAACATAATAGCGAATATAGTTGACAACACTTGACAGTTATTTGAATTTCATTCATCATTTCAGCTAATGATAACATAAGGACTTTGTAAACATAACAAGCATAGCACTAAGGAACAGAATAAGAGTTATTTCACACTTGATTAATTAGTTCACAAATTATGTTCACTTCTCTCTCAATTATTACATAAGAAGACCAAAGAGGAAGGGGAAAAAATTGTTTTTATTGTAGACTCTCTTCATTCGTTAGGTTGGAAGGGGGGTTGTGAGTTGTAACACATAATGAATATAGAATGCAATCACATAACACCGAACAGGCGAAGAATTTATTCTAAAAGCTTCTTTAGAGTCACTATCTCATCTTTACACATCAAACTCCATTCTAGGAAACTTCTTTGCTTATATTACACATTGAAGAAACATAAAATTCCTAAGCTACAACATATTATGCCAAATTTCAATTTGAGTTCTTCTATATAGCCAATTAATAACTACATGAAAAAAATGAAGGCACTCTATAAGCCACAACTCACAAGTAAACAACTGATTATCTGAACAGACAATACAAGGCTTTCATTAAAGACACATTTGTTCATATAGAATTAAAAAATGAGCGCAACTTGAAAAAGTTCCCGATTTCATACTAGTTCGTTAAAAGAAAGTAATTTTGCAAGCTGATAAGTCCAGACATCAAGGTCTTCTTGCTACCCCAGGACCCTATTTCCATCATATGATACTATCAATCACAAGCCAGTGTCAACGATATTACTTTTTCTAATAAATACCCCAACTACAAAAGCAAAACTGAAGTTTAAGAGCATACAAGAATAATGGTACGAATCCAAAAACCTTACCTTTCAGTGAAAGAGAAGTATTCGATGAGTGCGATACGAACTGAATCTGCAAGCAATAAACAAAACACCAAAATCAGGGAGCTCCCTGCACCCGCTCGTCGGCTAAGTATACGAGAGAGGGAGAGAGTATAGTTCTACTGTGTATAAGCAGATAAAGCAAACCAAGATGAGGATGAAGAAGAAGATGGATTACTTGGAATTACAGAGTTTAGGGTTTAGTGTGGGGAAGGCAAGTGGGAGTGGGGCAAAGAAGAGAAGACATGGAAATAGCCTACGCCGTACAGACCAACCCCAAGGGACCCAACAAACACTGATATTTCTTCTACCGGTTTTTTCGCTTTTTTACTTTTGTAAGAAAAATTTGACTCCTTTTATTTATTACTTTTTATTTCAAAATATCTGGCTAAATATAATGAAAGAAAACCTATACTATATTTTAGGTCATTGAAGTAAACTTTGATAAAAAAAAATAGTATATATATTTTAAGATATAATAAATCATATTCTTAAATTTAGGATAAAATAAAAAATTAGATATCATTTAAAATAAAAATCAAATTTAGATATAATTATTTTATATTTTTACTATTAAAGTTTTTGATTTCAATGTAATAAGGGTATAAATTTTTTATTAAAATATGAGAAATATATAATTTAATTAAAAAACTATATACTTATCTTTAGAAATTATATACTTATTATATTACTATTAAAAAAATTACATATTTATCATATTTTGATTGAAAAATATGATAAAAAAGATATCAAAAATTATATATAATTTTTTAAGATAAATTATAAAAAAATTACTTTCTACATTAACAATTCTACAGTTGACATCAAGTTAAGATAATCATACAAATATTAGAGGTCACATGCCATTCATGTTGCCTCAAGCAATAATTTTAATTAAAATTTAATTTTTCATTTTTAATTTAAATTTTAAAGAATTATCTTATTATATTTTAAAAGTTATATACTAATTTCATAATTAAGATTTTGTTTTAAAAAAGTTATAATTTCTCATGTAGTAAAATTTTTTGTCAAATTAAAAAAAAAATAAAAGATTAAAATTCCCTCCTGTTATCTTTTTTCTTGTGTAAATTTCCATCTTGTTATGTTGTGACTTATACATCTGATCTGAATTTTTTAAAATAAAAATAAGAAATGTAATTATTATGATTATATTTCATGGTGCAGTTTTTAATATCTTTTAAAGTTTGTGTTCTATAATATCTAATAGATATTAGTTTAGAAAGAAAAGTAGCATGTAATACGCTTCAATATTATTTTTAATTAATAATTGTTTTTCAAAACTAATTTATTAACATAAAAAACAATGATAAAAATAAACTTGTACGTTCAATATGTTATGTTCAATCTTTCATTCCTAAATTCCCTCCTGTTATTTGTCAATTATCAATAAATAAATAAATAAATAACAAAATTTCCTCCTCTTGTATAATTTAATCTTTCATTTATAAAATTGAAATTCAAAATGTGATAAATTTTTACACGAAACCAAAATCTAATTGGCACATCAATTTTGACTTTTTTAGATAAATGTTACGAAAAAATAAATCCTCCAAATCCTCTGGGGCCATTGTTTTTCACCCTATCCTATCGCAATTTTTATTTTATTAAATTATACCTTTTGTTGGGATTATATGATATTTTTTAAAATATATAATTTTTATCCTATTTTAAAATTAAAATTATGTAATATTTTAATTTAATTTTAAAATTTGTTATTAAAATATTCTTTATTAACTTAGTTTTTTTTTTTGAATAAAAATTAGAGGTCATATTAGTAACCTAAATATCTTCATATTCATTATTGTTTTTTGTCAAATTATATCCAAGTATGAACATATAAAATAAAAAGTAGACTTTGTTTTGATTGAATTTAACAAAACCTTATTTAAATTAATTATAATTTATCAACTAATAATTAATGTGGCATATATCTTCAACATAAAAAGATTGTTATAAAGGTATTTTTTTTCTTTTCTCTTCTATACGAATTGACTAAATTATGATTAATTATTGTGAATTAGAATTTTAAACTCTACATGACTTTTTAGTATACTTATTCAAACTTAGCTTATTAGTAAACTAATTTTTTTCATGTTAATTTTAATTTTTAAGTATAATTTTTGCTCAAAGTAATAGATTTCCTTGTCACCAATTATACTTCCCTAAGTTACTAAATTTGAATGAGGATATTTTAAAATATATATATATATATATATACGTATTTTTTTACCTAAAAAATATGTATTTAGATTAATTATTAATAATATTTTAATAAAATTTTAAAAATAAACTAACGTGTAAACACAACTTTTAATTTCAAAAAAAGAGAATGTATATTTTAAAAATAAAGATTAGAGTCATATAATTTTAAAAAAATGTGAAAAAAAATAGGTATAATTTACCTTTTATTTACTCGGTCTTAGCTCATTGTGAGCCAAGACACCAATTTTGTTAACAAGTTTTTAGTCTCTTAATCATTCTTTTAAAGATTATATCTATATCATTTCGATTAAATTAATACTAAAAAATCTTTGAATGACTTCATTAAATAAAATACTCTGTCACTTCTTACTTCCATAAGATAACATTATAATAATAGTATTACTACAAAATCCAATTGATCCTTTAAAGGCTACATTAATATCATTTTGATAGTAAACTAATAAAAAAATATTTGAATGATTATTATTAATTTACTATCATTAATAATATTAATATATTTTTTAAAGCAACAAATGAATTTTATGATAATACATATTTTGGTTTAATACTTATTATATTATGAAAGTAAAAAGAAAAGAAAGTATTTTAACTCATTAGACTTTTAATATTAGTACTATCAAAATGATTATGATATAATCCTTAGATAATTAAATAAGAGGCTAAACACCTATTGGGAGAATAAAAAAAGAAAAATTAGTGTCTAAGTTCATTGGGAGCTAAAAATTGATTTGGTTTGTTCATTCAACATTGAAATATAATCAATGATACAGTAATATTTATTATATTATTATAATTATTAGAGATATGAATATTATTTTTTATCTTATTTGTCTATTTTTTATATTAACTAATTAGATCGCAAGTCACTGATCATATTTAAAAAATAAAAATAAATGTCTCAATTCACTAGTCCCCAAAAAATGTTATAAGATATGGATAAATTAAAATTTGATTTTTTGTAATTCAAAAATAAATTTATATGATACAATTAGAGAAATATAAACATAAACACATGGGACTAACATGTCAAAAATTAGATTCTAATATTAGAAACTTTTAATCTTTCTCACTTTAGTTGCTTAAGATGTGCAAAGGATCCATATGCAATAAATTACAACAGAAGATTTGGAAGATTTATTTATTTGTATAATATTTATGTAAGAAAAGCACTTCAATTTTAATTGCATATCCCTGTATTTCCGAAAAAAAAAATATATATATATATATATATATATATATATATATATATTTTTTTTCTTTATTCAGTTGTAGACTGTTGCCGGAATAGGAACCTTTTGTCCGCGTCGGTATCAGACACGTGAACCTTTTTCTCATCCACCCTAGAAGTACGTGGCGGCTGTCCTGAACAGTTAGTTAAAATTACATGTGTCTCAACTAATTTACAAAATATCATGAGGACGTTTATAAAATTGATTTTACTTTATTCTTTTAAAATTTAAAATTAATAAAATAGATAAAATTGAACTCTTCTTTTTTTTTTTTGTTCTCAGTAAAAAAAACAAAATTTCAATATTTATTCAATATAAATTATGGTATACATGAACGTACTTATAATAATAAATTGATTTAATGCATTATTTTTAATAAATATTTTTAAAACTATTTCTTTCTAAGAGATTTTGGACTTTTTGGGAATTACAAGACATTTATATATAGATAATATTTCTCACACCACTTTTTAGTTTCAATATATAATTTTTCATTAAGATTTATAGCTCAGTATAAAAAAAATACTTTTTTTTTATAATATGAGTTTAATTGTTTAAAAAATTATTTTAGAATTAAAATATTAAAAATACATTTTAAAAAGTATACCCTTAAGAATTTCCATATTAAAAATAATTCAAGTAGAGTCATCATGATTATAATAAATAAATAAATATATCATTTTTTTAATTCCTAATTTATCTTTAGTTATTTAGAAACACATTTGACTCTAATACTTATATGCTACACTACCAAAATAATAATAAATCAAATACTACAATACAAAAATTTCTGCTTCATATATTATATTTTGCAGAGTCCATTTATTATTTAGAAACAAATTTGTGCCCCCAAAGGCATACCCTTATACAGGGGTTACACCCTTCTGTAATATTTTTCGCTACTTTCATTTAATGTTATTATTATTATTATTATTATTACCGACAGTTGCCACCTACATATCTAGATGTTATTCATTTTGGTAACAGCGTGACCGAGATCTTAAAAGATAAAAAACACAACTCAAATTTGAGTTTGTAACAAGTAAAAACCGTAGATAAAAAGTTAAGTATACAAAATAAAAATAAAAATAAAAATAATTTTATAGATAAAAAATTATTATTATATTTTTATTTTTAATAATTGAATAATAATTAATAAATAATATTAAATAATAATTATAAAGATAAAATTAAACATGACTGTATATTATTTGCCCATAATAGTTTTTACATTGCAAGATTTAACTAATTATAATTTTTTTATTGCATCTGGCTTAAAGTTTGAATATTTTTGTATACACTCAAAATTTTAAAAATTACTTATTAATTTTTTTTCTTACAAACTATTTAAATTCGGTTAAATTAACGCTGAATTTACTTAAATCTTAACTTAATTTCTTTCTTTGGAAAATAATTTGAACTTACTCTGCAAAAATCGTTTTTTTCCCAGTTTTAATAACAAAAAAAAAACGTTTTCTTTTCTTGTCTTTTTCCAGAAATAAAATGCAATAATTTTACATAGGACTCAGCACTAGTATGCCATATGATTTCTCCTCATCCCGCTCGCTCTAGCTATTTCCATCTTATCAATTTCTGTGTGTTCACATTTGAGCAGAGCAGCGAACTGCCCAAAGTTCAAATTTCTGTATTTTTTGAATTTCATGGTTTAGAACTTGTCGATGGTTATGATCGACTCTGGATCAACAGTCATGGCCGCTTCGCCGTTGAAAAAGATCGAACGCGCCCACCAGATGTACCGCGACGGACGGTACGGCGACGCGCTGGGTTTCTACACGGAGGCTATTGGGATGGCTAAAACTAAGGCTCAGAAGATCGCTTTGCATAGCAATAGAGCTGCTTGTTATCTGAAGCTTCACGATTTCAAGAAGGTTCGCTTTTTTCTTTTTATGGGTAAATCTACTGATAACGCCGGTGATGTTATTCTTCGTTGATGAATTTGTTCTTGTGGGTTCTTTCAAGTTCGTTTTTTTTTTTTGGTGGTTATTGTTACTCGGCTAGGGTGCTGTTGTGTTCTGGATGTAATTTGAAATGGTTTAATATGTATATGAAGTTAAAGTTTCTAGATAAATGATGATAAAAATTGAATAATATCTGTTATTTCCCTCTCATATTCTGATAGTGATAATAGTGACAACTATATTTTGGGAAAAATCTATGGCGTTTTATGTGATCTTTTTTTCCCTTGTCATATTTTGTGCTGCTTGGATAATGGGCAGTCAAAGGCATTAGTTTGCATAGGAAATTAAGTGCATATTCCGCTAGGTTCCTGGCATTTCCTTGATTTTCGAAGCTGTTACTCTGACACTTGAGTGTGAGGATCACTTAATGGTTCAATAAGGAGAAAACCATCTTGAAAATTAAGAAAATTATCAGCAGAAATTTCTGGGTGGATAGCTGCTTTCACTGTGTCTCTTCTATCTAGCCAATCCGGATTCCAGAATGAGTACTTCCCTTCCCCCTCTTCCTTAGAAAGCTATAAGGTTCAAGATTTTGGGGATTTTGGAGCAGTTAGAGGAATTGAAGATGAAATTTCATTTGGATTGACTAATATAATCTTGCTTGCACTTTATTGGAGGCCTAAAATCAATACTTACATCCATATGCCAAACAAGGTCTGTAGATGCAAATTCCCTCCATCTAATGGACTGTGAATGGAAAAAGATATGAATGTGTTCACTTCTTCTCTCACTCATCTGTCTAAGGATATATAATTTGCAACAAATGTTTACAAATACTAGCTACTTTATTAACACCAAACCATTGGTCTTGTGCCTCTTGGAGTTGGATATCAAACTTTGCCTTGTGTTATAGATATTTTAAAACAATGGTTCAGAATTAAACTTTCCCATGTGTTATTACTTCCACGCTTGTCATCTTCCCCATCTGTCTAACTGCAAGGTTTAGCTGTCTGATTTACACTCTTTTTTTTTTTTCCTGGGATGTAATTAACTGGTGTCACTGCCATCTCAGGCTGCAGAAGAATGTACCTTGGTGCTTGAGCTTGATCACAAGCACAATGGAGCATTGATGCTTCGGGCTCAAACACTAGTCACCCTTAAGGAGTACCATTCAGCACTTTTTGATGTCAACCGACTCTTAGAGTTGAATCCATCCTCAGAGGTGTATCAAAATCTTCAAGCTCGCTTGAGGACACAATTGGTAGGGCATTATCTCTCCTGCTTCATTTTTTTCGTTGCAGTTGTATATATTAGTTGGCAACTTGGTATTCAAGAGTTTTGACAACCGAGTTCTGTATCAGTAAACCAGCTGTGAAGCCCCTGTAAAATAAATTATAGTCTAGTTTTATTCGCTGGTTTTACTTTTTAAAGTCCCTTGAACATTTTCTGGTAGCACTGAACTATTAGGTTGATAAGTAACAAAGTGCAAAATGATAGGGAGAACTTAACTGCCCCTGCATCCTGTAAAACACAGCTACTTATGAAAATTTTCCTATAACCTAGTAAATTTGACCTAGAATGAAATTTATGAATGAAGTACCTTCTCAGCCATAAGTAAGAAATGGTTTCTTTTTTTTTTTTTTTTTGAAATTTTCCTGCTCAAGGAAAGTCACTTGCTCCAATACCAGAGTCAGAAGAGGAGTTTGAAGAACAGGGAGATGACAAAGATAAAGTGACAGCAAAAGGAGATAATAAATGGGAAAAATTCAAAGAGAAAGATATTGGGAGAGATCAGAAAGATGAGCTTGGCAAGGCTACTATGAATGCTGAAATAGAGTCCAAGCTATCATCTGAACAAGGAATAGACCAAAACTGTGAGCCAAAATATTCCACAGCAGAGGCAATTGCCAAAGCACCAAACAAGGAACCATCCGAGAAACATTCCAAAGGATGGCAATCAATTCCAAAGCCAAAAGGACATTCAGCTCTAAACTATGCACGATGGGACAGTGTTGAAGATGATTCTAGTGAAGATGACGACAACAATGATGAAGATGAAGAAGAATCTCAGCCCCAGTACCGATTTCGTGTAAGAACCATTGGTGTACGACCAGTAAAGTGAGAATAGCCTAATTCGTAGTTCCTAGAAATGGCTGTTCTGTTCCAACTATGCACAGAGAATGAAGTTTTCATGGACCAAATGGGCTGGTTGAAATAGCTCATGCGGTCTGTCATGAACATCTTTGAATCCTAGGGAAGTACTAGCTTTTCGTGGTTCTTTTTGGTTGTTGAAGAAGAAATGGTCAGATGAGCTACCAGACTCTGAAATTCACTTGGACTTCCATGATCTGTTGTGATACAAATTAAATTGGTTCATGCTTCTATCTAGGATCAAGTATAAAGAGGGTCTTTCAGTAGTTGAGACTTGATATCTACACCGTGTGTGACCATTTCACCAGGGTGGAGGTGATTAATTTTCCTGTTGCTATGGTTTTAACCGTTGTATTTAATTTTCTTTTTTTAATAGCATAGTTGTAATTAATATGGTGTTTTTTAGCTGGAGAGCTGTTACAATAAGATTTTGGTTTGCTAAGGTGGCAGTTGCAAATTTGCAATAAAATATCAGAAATTATCATTGATAGTTCATGTGTATAAGCAGATAAATGAGCCATTACACAATTTCATATTCTGAAACTGGATGCTATCTTACTTGAAAAGTGTATATATTAAACGACAAATTATGAAGGAACCAGAGAACCCTCTCTGGTGAGATTGACCCTGAAATATTTCCTTGAGTCGAGAAATTATATTATGGGAATAAAAATATTTGAATTTAGGACTTATTGATGATCTTTGATGTAAGCCAAGAATTTTGTAACATTATAAATAAAATGTGGAATCAATTAAAAAAAATAGAAGCACAAAAATACTATTGTTCCACGCCATTGGATTATAGCTGACCGCGGTATGTAGAATGTCATAATTTTTGTTGATAATCATAGAAAATCAAAATGAATATCTAATATTATATCTTGTAATTGCTGGAGATTCTTATTTCCACACAATAATCTTTCAAACTATTGTAACCTGTATTATATCCTGTAGTTGCTGGAGATTCCCATTTCGTCTTTCAAACTAATCAGCATTCGCATTATCTGTGGCATGAAGGACAGATGAGAAGATAAACAAACATAAATCAGCCAGATGATTGGAATATACTTCACTATATGATAGTTACAACAAGAGCTTCAGGTTTAAACAAAATAGATAAGTTACACCATAGTTGCAGCGTAAATTACTGAAAGAAATTGAAATTGAAAGTGTAAACTGCAATAACTTTTCGTTTAAAAACATTAAGATGGTGTCTAAAACGTGGATATCCTAATTTTTCATGTTAAGAATAGAAGATATTAAAAAAAAAAATCAATACCTTTGTATTATTAAAGACATACACGACATGTAAATTTTAAATTTTTTATATTTATTAAATCTAAACATCTTAGTTTTCAAGTATATAGGAAACTAAAATTTTCATATATCAAACACAATAATGGTGATTTTTAAGAGAGAAAAAGTTGAATCTTCTTATGTAATACAATAGTCATGTGAGGAGAGGAGAGATAAATACAATAAGTTTTTTTTTTTTTTTTTTAAAAAAAAAAAAAGGAAATAATAATCATCAGCATTTCTCTTCTTGCATGACAATGATCCAACTCCGAAAAATCAACCTACGGGGTTCATTGGTTTTCGCTCCATGGAAACCACATGATGAAGAGGAGTTGAAGATCACCCATGACTTGATGCTTTCCGTCTTTGCAATATTAAACTAGAGTGGATATACAAAACATAAAAATGATATCTACATGAATCAAAATGAGGAAAAACACATTACCTTCAGCTATTGCCTGAATTTGGAAGTTTTCTGCAACATAAATGCTTCTAAGCTCTTTATTTCTCTCACTGATATTATACATAAATATTGTGTACTCAATTGTCTTGAAGAAATTAAGTTTAGAGACTCCTATTCATAGCAAAATGATAAAGATATTTTCCCATTAAAAATGTCTCACGGGTAGTGGGATAAACATCCCTGTTTCCTAGCATGGTGCCTTAATGAAGAACCAAGATATGTTCTCTAAATTGAAGACATGATGTAAAGGACCATCTTCACGGAATGTTGCCAATTTGCCAACTTGCTTAACTTGATTGTGAATGTTGCCAACTTGCAATTTGCCAACTTTTCAACATTCACATGCAATCCTTCACACATCTTTCATAGCAACCCTTAAACCTACGGGGCCATCTCTCAAGGGCAGAACAATATTTGGTACACTTGCTGTGACAATCCATAGATTCTTTGTTTGAAGAATTAAAATGCAGAGGATGATCATTTTTGCTCGCGCCAATACTAGCGTCATCAATACCATCATCATTGTTATAATCTTGGCCATATGTATATATATATATATATATAATATGTGTGTGTGTGTGTGTGTGTGTGTATAGCCTCCCCCATTTATCCTTTGAACAGATTAATTATTCTTCTGAATTTGAAGCCCAAAGTGTATAGAGAGCTCTATATATACTTTAGGTCATATGTTATTTGTTGGTTTCAAACTTCAAGGTTGATTAGAGATTCATTGATTGTTTAGGGTCATGGTTATTGTAGTGAAATGGTTTGGTTAAATTGAAAAGTGTTTAGAATGGAAACCCTTTTATATTAACATCAAATAAACCACCCCTTACTGTATTTAATTTAGATAATGAATAGAGCCATTTGCTGAAAATAGAATAATAAAAGTTCAAGTGAAAAGAATATGAAGATTGCTGATAAGCAATTCATCTGATTTTTTTTTTTTATTACTGATTATAATATCTTCGAACTTATTACTAAAATGAGATATTATCTTCTTTTACTAATTGAATTAACTTGTTTAAGTATTCATTTGATTTAATAATGCATATTACAAACTTTTTTGTATTATTATCTGAAGGAGAACAAGATAAACCCAATTTGCAACATGAAAAAGCTCTTTATTGCACTTGAATAAAAATTTAAAAAAAATAAATAACTAAAGAAAACTCCAAGTTCGTGACATGTCTACTAATCTCTAGCAAAACCAATCATTGATCATTGCATACTCTGAAACAGAACGTTAAATATTCATGATGAATAACCTGTCTTTGGCACCCAAATAACGGAGAAACTCCTGGGAGAATAGAAAAGTTATTCGGATATATTTTAGAATGTTGGGCAATCGAGCTGCCTACGATGAATTAATCCAAATTCATAAATAAAATTTTAAAGATAATTAATTAATATTTGAATTTTAAACAATTAGTTAATGAGTTAAGTGAAAAAAGATTGACAATTTTTGTTTAATCGTGCAAAAGTGTAGATGTGCAAAAAAAGAAATTTTCTGGGAGAAAAATGAGAAAACGCAAACAATACAGAACTCTCCTTCCCTTACTCCTCTCTGAATTTTGGTGCCTCTATTGTGAAACAAGAACTGCAGTCCTATCTGTAGCTTCAATTATACCACTTGGGAAGATCTGTTCCCTGCCAGTAAATACCCATACCTTACTCTTTCTAATGATCTTTGCCACAAGTTAAGAGTATTGTACATTATTTACACATTTTAAGTTAGTGTTATTATTGAAAGATGTCATAAACTAAATGATCGAATATTATATGAGAAAGGTATAAGTGCGAAAGTAACAAAATATAAAAATTCCTACATAAAATTGATCTATTAAGGACAAATAGACTAAACTAATTGTAAATAAATGTCTATTTTTTGCAGAATTCATTAACATAACTGTAGTCAATTGACCATCAGATCAGATTCAATGGAATTTGAAATGATGTAGAACCATGACATATTTTGTGAACCTGTGACTTATTTGCTTCCTTTTTTCGTTTAAACAAAAAAATTATGTTAATTACTCTGTGTTTGATGGTGATATAATAGCACTTAAAACTAGTTTTTATTGTGGTCAATAAACATGGCAATTTCTCTATGCAGTTGCTTTATATAAGTAGGCATTATCATGAGTTTGAGTCAGAGCTCAGAAGTAAGAACACAAGCAGACCATAGAACAATTGATTATGAAGTTACTGAAAGGGATTGAGGCAGAAATCAATTTTTTTTTCCCACTCAATTTTCCAAGAACCAAATGGAGTCCAATTATATTCTGCTTTTGTAGAATAACCAAGCAAATTTTCATTGTATGAGAAGAGATATTCATTATTTATTTTGTTATTTAACAGCATTATTATTATTATTATTATTATTTTATTATTATTTAAAAATTAGGGTTTGTAATTCAGGACAATTGAGATAACTTATGATTTACTTAAGAGTTTTAATAGTGATGAGTTAAAGGTACTCATTTATCAGAAGATTAAACCTACAAACACTTCCATTTCACTTTATATGGCTCAGCATGATTGAAACTCTAAAAATTCATCCAGGTGCAACAACAAAGCTTCAATTAAAATAAGTGCCAATTTGGTCATGAAAAAGAATAAATATACTTTTTATTTTAAAAAAGCTTCTTCTTTTTTTTGTCTCGCGTTAAAGAAAAAAATTTGAATGATAAGAAAATTTATATTTTCATTATGAAAGAGAAACGTCAATTAATTTTTTTAGATAAAAAATATCATTACTCAATTAAAAAATTATATGTATTATCTCAAAATATTATGAGTAAATTAATGATTTAATTGGTAAAAGATCATTTCTTCTTTCAATTTTGTTATTTAATGATAAAATCTTTTAATTTACTTTCCTAAACATTTTCTTCTAATCAAATAATCCTTTTATTACACAAAAGAGAGATCCCACACAACTATTAACTAATGATATATACTTGTTCAAATGTCTTCAACTCCTAAATTAATATGCTTTGGTATCAAAGTAAGGTTTCAGTGCATCAAAAAGTAATAAATACTTTTCAAAAAAACCATTTTGAATGAGAAAAAATATTTTAGGAACAAAATTAAGAAATTTTATTCTTTAAAAACCAAATTAAGAAAAAATTAATTTTTTAAAGACTAAATCTCTAGTTTACTCAAACACTAATGAGGTTGCTAAACAGCCTGTTGAAAGATTTGGCAAATTCGCTCTAACTAAACTGCATCTTCATTACAGCCCACAAGCATTTTTTGAAAATATGATTCTTTTTAAAAAGGCAGAAAATTTTTTAACTTCATGCTTTCCTTGATCCTCTGTAATGGCATAATTTGATTCATGTTTAGATGGATTTGAGAAGAATCAATCCGTTCAAATAAAATAGTTTCACTTTCACTTAAACTATCTATGTATATTGCTAAACCATTACCAAACATCATAGGCAATCAATCTAATCATTCACTTGAGCCTTTCAATTATTGCAGCAGCAGCCTCTGATAGCTCCTCATAATTCTTCATCCCGTCAAAGACATCACCTGGTACTTTGTCTTGGAACTCCTTACAATTATCATGACATGCAGAATCAAAACTCAGAGATCCAACCACAAAATATTCAGCTTTGTCATACTCATGATTCTGCAATTCTGGCTTTGCTAAATCAAGCAGGTGATTGGCTCTAGGGTACCGTGATGAGCAGCTCAAGCATATGTTCTTCTATTCCAGGAATGTTTCATCGATAGCCATACTTGACATGTTGCTTACCGATGTCTCTGCTTGTCTGCTGATACAGTTCACTACAATCATGGCTATGCCTACTCTGTTGGCCTTTTCGGATCAGGGTCGGATCTCACACACTTCAGACAGGTTTCTGGTGTCTTAGAGTTGAAGCACTCTGATTCACTCAATGTGTTTGTATTGTAAGCTCCTGCAATTAGTCTGTGGGCTTGGTCAAGGAATGGTGGTGACACAATGAGAAGCAGAAGATGAAGATGAATTATGGAATTGTTTGAAAAGGCAGCCATACTCTTAATTTGATGAAAAAATCTAAAAGAATCAGTAGCTACATCCTCTTGAAGATATTTGTATATATGGGAGTCGAGTTTTCTTTTTTCTTTTTTTGGGAGTATTTTTGTTGAATTTTGCCTCAAATTAATTCTTTTCTTGGGCATTGAAATAGTACACTATATCACATCAAACTAATGCATTTTAATATTTTACTCCTAATGGATTATTTGGCTGTAGCTATGAAGAGAGAAAAGGAGAAGGGTTCCATCCTTTGTCATATTTGGTAGTCAGAATTGAAGTATCCAATGAAAAATCTTCAGCAAATCCATCCTTTCAAAAAGTGCGTAAATCAATATTAATAATGGAGTCTAATTTATGCAAAATTTATTATATTTTTATTATTATTACTTAACATTTTATTATTCTTTTTCTTTTAAGTCGGGACATTTTTATCATTTGCTCAGTATTTCTCTTTATGCTTATACTGTTTTTATCCAGCTAAATATATAAATAAAATAATATTCTCATTCCTTTCTATATTATACTAAATGTAATATATTCTATTCTATTTATATCATCATTCTCTTTTCAATTCTATCACAAACAATTTAGTGTACCAAGCAAGATATTCCCAAAAATTTCAAACATACGTGAATGACTAGAGATGCTAATAGAGTTTGAATAAAGTGCAATTGACTTCAAGAGAATAAACTGATAAAAGTTTTGAGTTGCCAAGACTGTTAGCAAGTGGTTTTTTCGTATGCTAATGAATTGTGACTCACCAACATGCTAATCATGGCTCCCTAAGGATAACCATCTACATAAGAAATTGCCAAAAGTAGAAGAAAACAAATAAACTAAGGGTTTGTTTGGTTGAATGATGAAATGGGAGAAGGAATATAAAATGTGGGTAGGTGGAAGTAAATAAGATCAGAAAATATTTTTTTATTTTTATTTTAAAAAAGATGATTTGATAGTTAAAATGGTTATTTGATAAATAAATAAAAAATATAAAGATATAATAAATATTACACAATTTATGTAAAAAGAATGTGATCGCGTTACCACGAACTAAACAGAACATAAATGTGATAAGTAGCTTACTATGTCTTTTTCTACTTGTGTTTTAGTTTTGTCCATTAAGATGTTGCCTATGCAAAAGTTTGGAGAAGATCCAAGAGAAAGAAATATGCTTGTGTTTCTCTGCAAAAATATAGGCATTTTACTTTATAATTTTATCTTTTAGGGAGTGTTTGGTTGAGAGTTTTTGGAGGGGAAGGGAGTGGAGAGGAGAAGATAAGGTGTTTGGGAATTGTTTGGGGTTTTGGAATTAAGTGGAGGAGAGAAGGATAAGGTGTTTGGTTGGGAGGGGAGGGGAGCCAAATTTGTCTCCTCTCCAAATTGGGGGGTTTTAGAGGGGTGGGGTGGGATATTTTTAAAATTTTAATTTATTTTTTTGTCCTTTTTAATTTTTTAATATATTAATATTTAATAAAATTAAGATAATTTTTTATCAGAAATTAAAAATAAAAAAAAAGATTAAAATTTATAATTTTTTTAAAAATTAATGATATAAATAATTTTTTATTAAAAAAATTAAAATAATATAAAGGGTAAATTTGTCCAAACATAATTACCTCCTCCCCTCCCCTTCTAAACCAAACAATAATCTCTCCCTCCCCTCCCCTCTTCCCTTCCAACCAAACAAAACTCATTAAACCCCATCCCTTCCATTTACCTCCCATCCCCTCCATTGAACCAAACGGAGCCTTATAACCATATGATGATATAGACATACTTCAATGGTTACTAATTTTAAATAGTATGCCATTTCTTCAAGTTATTGACCACTGGTTTCAACTATACCATAAATCTTGATCATCTTCAATAATTCAATTAAAGAAAGTATTGTTACTTTTGGACTTTAAGTTGGCTATATATCATCAATGGTACCATTTATTAATTTTTATTCTTATACTTATTTCACTAAAGAAATTGTTAAAATAAGAAATCAACATATTATTCCTAAACTTGTGGCATGCTACAATAAAAAAAAAATACATGATTGACAATAGCACAAAATTAAAACAAACTCAAAATACTCTATATGATCTCAAAATAATAAAAGTTAAGGTCAACCAATGAGATTATGAGGGATAAGCTCCATCATCAAGAAAGAAATAGCCCGAATCATCAATTAAGGACTTTAAATAACCACTAAGTAATAAAAGAGTTAAGATTGCAAAGATAGTCAATCATTCTTAAAAGAGTGCATAATAGTTTACTAGTCTTTAATTTTTACATCAAAGATGAATAAGGCTAAGCAATCTGCCAAAGTTATGGATGTAAAATGCATCGGTAAGGGAACATTCCACCTTAGAGAGAACAAGTAGTAATGGACGAAGTAGAAGTGAGAATGTTAACTTGAGTGACACAAACGTTGGTGAAAATCCAATACCTTAAAAACCTAAGAATTTGTCTGAAAAATTCATTTAGAAAGGATGAGTCAAGGCCTAAAATCAAGCCAAAGGCATAGTCGATGAGCGACAAATGAATATTTCTACACTGTCCTTTGTTGGTATCAAGAGTCTACTAAGAATATTTCTACACTACTCCTTATTGGTCTCGAGGGTCTATTACAGTGAAAGAGTAGATAAAACAAATAAAAACATTGGTATTCTTATACTAGTTTCAAGTGCCAAGTCATAACATAATTTGCACAATGTTTATTTTTTATTGCATTTTTGCCCCAATGTCAACGCTAAAGTCAATCAATAAGCCTTTTTTTCCCCTTTGCGGTAACTAGCAGCATGAAAGTTTGAAGTAAAACCTTTTTTAAATTATTTAAACCCTTCACCTCTAAAAAATACCTTGTTGCTTATGAATTAGTATTTAATATCCTTGAAGATAATTAGAACAAAGAAATGGTTATTTTCATTGGGAGTGTAGTGGCTGTAAATATGTTGGCATTTTCTTCGGTACCGTTGGACCTTGCTAGGAGGCATTATTTGTATATATACTACTTGAAACTTAAACACTTTAAGGAATCCCAATCTCCCCAGATAGCTTCTCATATGTAAATGCTTATATCCAAAAGAACATTTGAAATTTCACTTTGGCGGCTCTTAAGTTAATATCATCTTGGCATTCATAATCCAACTTGAGAGTTTTAGTCAGACACTTTAGCATTGTCATTTTTTTTTTAAAGAATAAATTAATAGAATATGCATCTCTCAGAATTAAATAGTAATTTTTTTCCTTTTAAGTAAAAAAGTTAAGAGTTAAATAAGTTATTCTAACACTAAAACCCTGTTTGGAATGAATAAAAGAAATGGATTCCATTTTTATTTCAATGTGTAATATTTATTATATTTTTGTAATTATTATTTAACAATATTTTATTTTAGTTACTTTTTTAAAGCACAGACATAGAAGTTGTTTTTTTTTTTTCACAAAATCTGTTTTTTTGGGGGGTCATTTTTGCTTCCATTATAATAATTATGTATACGATACGGCTTATAAGGTTAAGCACTCTATAATTATTGAATGTCTACAAATAAAAGATTATTATGAAAAATTGAACCAAAGATCCATGAGTTGACGCAGCTCAATCCTACCAATTGAAAGTTAACTCGTTGACATTTCATGTGTCTCAGAGTTGAGTTGTGTTGTGGCATTTTGCTTGAATCAAGTTGAAATCTGCTGCACAAGATTGAGGGCTTGGGGAATGAATAACAGTGTTGACAAAATCTGCAACACAAGATGAACACAAAAACATCTAGGAATCCCCTGCATTTATCTCTTAAATATAAAAGATAAATTTAAAAGAGAGAATGGAATCTCTCATAACAAATTTCATACATTTCACTCTTTTTTTAAATTAGTATCTTTCTCGAGTAATGCATGGAAAATCAGAAAAGAAAAAAAAGATGACAGCTAAAAAAAAAGAGAGAGAAAAAACACAGAGCTCAAAGCAAAAATCGCACTATAGATAAGTTATTTACAGTATGACTTATCTAGAATTTATATAATAAATGATTTCCCTTCTATATCTGGAGAGATAAATATGAGGAAACCAAATTCCTCGATAACACTTTTAAGCGTGAGGGGAAAGGAGTCCATACTCATTTCTTGAAGTGATTTGCAAATACAACATTCCTGTTGGCTTTTTTTTTTTTTTTTTGGTCAAATGGTACTGGAGAGTTGGTGAGTAGTAACATTAAATATGGTTAGGTTGCCATAAGTAGCAAAAACCAGAGATCGGAAAAATAGTAAGATTTTGAAGGAAATAATAATTCTGCCTCGAGGAAAAGTGTGAAACTCATTAAATTCCCGCGGGCCATTGATGAATAGTTAAATCTATCTAGATACTGATACGTAATGAAATAATTGACTAATATTTTTTTAGATCAAATAATTAAAAAATGATTTAATTACTTATTTTACTTAAGTAAATAATATTTAATTGTATTAATTATACATGTGAAATAAGACAAACAAAGGTATACTAATTTTAGTACTTTACCCCATTTTAGAACTTTAAAAATAATTTTTTTTAATTTTTTATTTTATTCTATTGCTTAAAAATTTGATTTTGTTTCAACTTTATAACTGATGTCACTTTATTATTTTTAAAATGATAAAATTAGAATAAAATTAAATTTTTGAATACTAAAAGTAATGCAAAAAATGGTTGAGGGATAGTGTAATAAGAGCAGTTTTAGATGAAAGAATCACCCTAAAAAAGTCACCTCATTGCTATTGAGAACCACTTAATACTAGAATTATCTTTTGAATACTGAAATAAGAATTTAATTAAGTATAAACAACTTGATGATAATTTAAAAAGTGTTTAAAAATTAATTATTTTGATATTTATATATAATACATTTTTCTTGATAATCAAAATAGGAGAAAAAAAGGCAGTATCCATCAATTAATTAATAAGTAAATTACACACACCTTTTTTAAATTTTATTAAAATTACACAGATTTTTTTATTTTTTAAAATATACACAAATTTTTTTTTTAAAAAAATTATCTTATATTTTTGTCTAATTTTAAATATTTGGATTAAAATATTTTTATTAATATAAATATATATTTTTTAAACTAAAAAAATTAAGTAAAAAGATAATTTTTTTTTGTTTTAAAAAAATTGTGTATATTTTTAAAAATAGAAAAAACAATTATGTATTTTTAATAAAATTTAAAAGTTGTGAATTTTTTCCTTAATTAATTAATAATAATCACCGTCACTAGCCGTTAGAGCTCATGGCCGCCCATAGCCGACGACGAAACCGAAGGGGCAGTCCTGGAAATTAGTCCCAATTCGACCGTTACAAGATTCGAGAAACACGACCGTTTAAAACACCCCCACTCTTACTCCTTCGACTACTGTTCTTCTCCAACACACTAACACAATACCCATTTCCTCTCTCTCTCTCTCTCTCTCTATTAGTTTTCAAGTAAATGGCTGAATCCGAGCACCAGAGCACAAGATCATCAATCATGGAATGGAAGCATCTCCACCCACTTCACCAAATCGCAGAAACCCCCACCCACAAGCTTCTCCTGAAGCAATGGCTGAAAGAAGAAGACCTCATCCTCAACCGAATCGCACTCAAAGAGACCCAAATTGACTCTGTTCGCAAGGAGATCACAATGCTCTACATCTTCTTCTTCCTGTTCCACTCCACATCTCTCATGCTCCTCTTCAACACCACATCTTCATCCAAATCCCACATCGAAAAGGCATGTCACCGATCATGGATCCCATCTCTGTGCTCTCTATTATTCTCTCTGGGGCTGATCTGGGCTGTGAGGTACAAGAGCGACGTGGAGTCTCACATGGAGAAGCTTCTGGAGAGGGAGAAGGAGGATAGGAGCTTGTTGGGGAAGTGTGTGGAGGAGCTGAAGAAGAAGGGTTTGGAGTTTGATTTGCTGAAAGAGGTTGATGCGTTGAGGAGGGCCAAAAGTTTGAGGGTTGAGGCTAAGGAGGTTCGGAAATGGTCTTCTAGGGACTTTGTGTCTCTGTTTTTCTTCACTCTGTCTTGCTCGTGTCTTGCCATCACAAGGGTTATTTTGTGTAGTTAGGATTGATCGATTTCCTTGAAATTCTTTTTTTTTTTTTTTGGGGGAGGGGGGGGGGGGGGGCGTTGTTTGAAGGGAAGGGAGGCAGGTGCAGAATGTTCTGTTCTGCTTTTTGTAATGTGAAAGATAGTTAAAGGTCAAATTATTAAATAAATTGGATCTCATCTTCAAATTCCAATGTGTACATTGTGTTGTTTCTACCTTCTTCCTGTCTAGAAGCTGGATTTGTATGATTGAAATTTAGATTAATAGCCCAAAGCAGTAGGCGTGATCAAGGTTCTATTGAGTGATTTATATAAAAATTAATAGACCAAATTAATTTTAAATGAAATCTAAACATGTCAGAAAGTGAATTATACTTGAAAAATACATATTTAAGCAAAATTCTATGGCTGTTAATGGTTGTAGCTTGACCGCTCTACCTAAATTTCTAGTGATATACACGCTTGTCCAGAAATCCATAATTTTGCCCGGATATATGAAGTTGCGTGATTTTATTGACTTTGGTGAAAAGATGAGTTGAAACTCAGCATCTGATTAAAAGATGTGGGAATAAATTTCAATTGGTGTTGGCATGTCATCGTACCTATGAGTTGGGCTCATAGAAAAGCTGTCAATAGTATGGGAAAACGAATGATAGTTATTAGTGACGCGGACAAAAACATGAAATTTCAGATCGGTAGCAAAATCCAGAAAATCTCTTCTATAAAATTACAAGCTCTTTTCAGAGCATAATACATGGAGATGACAAATAAATGAGTAATTCTGTTCAAGGTTGAATCAAGTCCATGAAGCCATAAGAAGTCTGTTTTCCCTAAAACTAAAGCATGCATTAAGTAATTCAGATTGAGGGGGAAAAAAATAAAAAGGACTTTATACATAATACTTACAGTCCACCAAATAACCTAGTTTATCCAATTCAATGCTTTCAATCTTGAATGCGCAATGAAATTAGAAAAATAAAATGTGCTCCAGCACTCCGTGAAAATAAGAGTAACAGGAAGTCCTTTATTGTTTTTCTTGTGGGATACATACTGAATACAAGGATGAGAAAGAAAAGAAAAACCTTGTAAAAAGCCTAATTTTGCATAGGTACAAGCCCAGTTGAGGCTGCTGAACATGTAGCCATAATGCCTTGCAAAACCAAACTAGGAATCCAAGAGGCCCAAAAGTAGCTTACAGTAAGAAGCCTTATGAAATATGAAACAATAAAGGTACAATCTTGTTTCTTGCAGCTTCAACTAAATGAGGAATGATACTCATTCTGGTCCACTAGACAGAGTAGCACCAGAAATGAAAATTCCAATGTTCCTTGTCTGACACTGATTCTTTGGAATTCGAATCACGGAATGGTTTGATAGTAGGAATTCCAAATTCAGAACACTGACATAATTAGCATAACTATATGACAGGTAAGTTTGGAGGCAACATAGTCAAAATGTAGAGCATATCATTCTGCTTTCGGACTTCGATCTACCACCAATATAGCGGAACGTAATGAATGGACATAAGAACTTCACATGTCAACCATTGGCATGATATACGTGAAGCAACAACATAAGATGAACAGAGTAATACAAATTTGTTCTCCACCGAACGACAGTTATAATATTGTAGAAGCTTCATTAATTTGATCAAAATCACTAAAGAGAAACAGTTCGTCTATACAGTTCTTCATCGTCACTCTCCTCTTCCTCATCTGACACTATCTCATTACCTGGTAGCTCTAACTTCCCACCCATACAGAATGATGGACCTATAGTTTCAGTTTCAATGTAATTACCCTGCAATCTCTCTTCAAATCTCTGGTCACTACAATTTAGCATCCAATTTAATGAAAACCTTATCCCCTTGCTTTTTAACCTCTGGTATCTGGGTTTGATCCGGGATTCCAAGCTATAGGTAAAGTATTCTGGGAACTCCACAAGCTCTTTTACAGGTCTCCCCATCTCACTCTTGAAGAAGTAATAACTATTCTTCATGAGCTCGACTCTTGATGCTACTAACTGAGGACATTTGATCACCATATTAGCAACATCATGTGATGGTATTGCCCTTGCGAGGAGGAACTCCACTGGTTTCATTATAACGTGTTGGTGAAGGCTAACCACCTGCGGTATCTTCTCTACCACTCGTGCAAAGCCTTCTGGATCAATCTTAAGCTTCAAACTGAAGAAGTATTGCTGTGAAGACAATTTAGCCTTGAGAGGCAGCCCAAGAATCTGCGGATATTGAGCAATAACTAAAGGCAGTGATTCCTTCCTAATTCCAAAACTAATCAAACAATCCACATTAGGTTTAACAGTCTCCTCAAGATCATAGCCAAGTAAATAGGGTCGTTTCTCCAACATTCTAGCTATAATTTTCTTGGGCAGCCCCAAAGAGACCAAGTAGTCAATCAGAGGTTTAATCATAGTCCCAACTCTCATTCCCAAAAAATAAGGATACTGCGTCACCATCGGACCAATATCTCTGGGATTGACACCAATACTAACAAGATAAGCCACTGAAGTACTCATTGTACCCTCAAGCTTGAACCCCAAAAGCTCAGGATACTTTTGCAACACAAACCCAATGTCCTGTCTCTCCACATCAAGTCCTCTTAGGAACTTAACAACCGGAGCAAGCTCAACAATCACACTTGCATGTAAAACTTGGGGGTACATTTTAATGAATTCACCGAGCTTCGACCTTGGAATCCCAATTTTTTCCAAGTACCCCAACACAGGTATCATATTCTTTCTCACACTGCATCCCAGCATCAAAGGATACTCATTAATGTCATCAATAGTTAAGCCCAACTTCTGAAGAAACTCAACGCGCTCCCTCATGACCTCAACAGTGGAAGGAAGCTCCAAGTCATGCAATTCATCAGGAATGATTCCTAAACCCTTTAGATAATCAAATATGATTACCCGTGATACAAGCTTCTCTTTCCGTCCCTGAATCACACCCCAGGTAACAGAAGGCATCTCATACTCGGGAAATTTGGACGCTTGCGTTGAATACGATGCATAGTATAGAAAAACCCTAAAAGGGTTCAGGGTTTTAAGAAAAGCAGAAGGAGGGTATGTAGGAGGTCGCATTGATTGTGAAATCGCACCGAATTCATGAGAAATTAATTGGGAAATATTAGAACTTGAAAAGAAATTGATGATTTTTTTTCTTCTGAACATCGACATCATGTACCAGAAGGATATTGGAATTGGGAAAAAGTGTGATATGAAAGGAATGAATCCAAGAATGAAGGTAAAGGTGTAGGTTAGCAAATAAGAAGCTTTACCTGAGATTTAATATGAAGAGATGTTGCATTGCGTGGTAGAGACATTTGGGAAAACTAGCTTCAGCATTTCAGAGGGAGGAAGAGGATGGCTGTGCCAGTGCAGTGTGAGCAGAGCCATGTCGTCATAGAAGTGAAGGGACACACGAAAACAGAATGGGCCTTTAGGGTGAGTCTGGTTAAATTTGTATTGGGTTTAAGCTTTTTTAATCCAAAAGTAAGGATTGGATTTTTTATTTTAGACCTTAAGGCTATTAGCCTTTCCATTTTTTTTTTTCACTCTTTTTGTTGATAACTTCTGTTGTTATGGATTTTTTTTTCAGATTATATTTATATACATTTTTTTATATATCTTTATCATTAAGTTGTTTTATGATTATATTTATATATAAATGTTTATATATCTTTTAGATTTTTCAATCAAAATATAATACATGTATAAATTTTTAATTAAAATATGATAAATATATAATTTAACTAAAAATCATGAATATTTATATATATATATATATATATGCTATATACATATCATATTATTATTAGATAATTATACACTTGTTATATTTTAATTAAAAAATTTAATAACAAAGATATATATAAATCTTTTTCATTCTCTCAGAGAATTATTTGCAAACATTAACCAAAACTTTAATTTAACAAATTTTTGGCCACTCACCAAATAAAAAATTAAGTCTTTTATATGGCAAAAAAATATACCTATTTGCTTTTTGTAAATTTTTCTTGGATCTTAAAATTTTGGTATTATAAGGATGATGGTCTTATAGTTTGTATCTATGGAGTTGTAGAAATTTTTCTTGTCTTTTGGGTCTCCGAAACCTATACTCTTATTGATAACAAACTCAAGTTTCATTCTTTTTTATAAAATTTTTAAGTTTTTGAACTCAAATTATTTATTCCAAAAATAATAATAATAAATTATTTTTTTAAGTTGTAACTCATTTATATAAAATTTATTCATGTAAAATTACAAGAAACAGTAACATGTCTCAAAAAATATTAATATAATTCAAAACATATAAAATATCTTTTGGATGATATTTTTTATTAATTTTAATATTACATACACTCACACACAAAATACGAGTCAAGAATAGGATATGTATTTTATTATCCAAATTTAAATTCTTAAAATATCTAAAATATTTTTTGAAATATCTACTTTTCATTTTCATACTTAAATTCAAACAAATAAATTTTATAAATTCCAATAAAAGTTAAGCATTTTGCCCATACCTCAAATTATAAGATTTCCTAGTGGCGATAACTATCATGGCAAATCACTAATCATAAAAAAGGAAAAAAAGAAAAATTTGCAATTAGAAAAGGAATGAAGTACATATAATTATGATAATTTCGCTTGAACAACGACAATAAGAACTATGTAAACTCTAAGAAAAAACAAATTTATACCATGTAGTTTATTTCTTTTTTCAGGCCCTTTGGCTTTATCTTTCAAACAAAGATTATATCACGAATGATATTTTCCATTTATTCAAATACTATTAATATATTTAATATTGTTAGATGAATTTTCATTTTTTAATAATGTGACGAATGGCATTCTAGACTTCAGACCAATAATATTGGGCGTGTCCAACCCCTCAGGTCTAATGGACTGAGTCCAATCCACCTTGGACACATCCGTGCCACAGTAGGCTTAATAACACCTACTAACGTGCATTTGGAGAATCACTTAAGGAATGTTGGCTGGATAATACGAAGAAAAATGTAATCTAAAATGTAAGTAAGTAAAATAAAAAAAAAATTTATATCTATATTTTTAAAATTTTGATTTAATAAATAAAGTAATGATTACAATGATATAATAAATATTGTATAAATTATATAAAAAATATATATTCACCTTACAATTAATCAACCATGACATTACAAGGATGGCATGTGGAGCCTAGGTTATAAAATAGATTTTTTATACTATTGTACAAGATATGTGTAATTGAAAGAAGAAAAATTGAAAAACTTTTAACAGTAGAAGTTGTTTCTCTAATTTTTAACATTAAAAGCTGCTATATTTCACATATTTTAGTCTATTTCTTTTTAACTGTACATCATATATTTACTTAATAAATTCAAAGAATCCAAATTAGCATAGATTGGCACCTTATCATGCCTAAACAGTCTGTATGCATATCTCACAAAACCAATTTGGTAACATTATCCTTATAACCCTTCTCCTAATCTACAAATTCTCCAATAACCTCTCATATTTGATTTGTACTCTTAGCTCATGTATTTTGCTGAGACTTTCACTGATTTTATACTCACTTAGTTCATGTATTTTTCTAAGACTTTCACTGAGTTTGACATCAAAATACTTAAGTTCTTGCCTCCTACACCAATTATTGTAAAGGACCCTCCCGTATTTGTTCTAAGGACGTCCTCAGCAACTCAATGGATGCAACACCAGGTTACCTTTCACCATCATCTAATATTTATATGACCGTAAGTAAACTGATTAGAGTATCGATCTATTATGAAATGATAAAAATTCTTCCACAAATACTGATAATCATTCAAGTCTATGGACACTGATAATTACCCATAAAATGCCATTCTCGAGAATTGAAAAAATTAGGGTTAGGAGGTACTAATCATGAGGAGATTTGTACTGAACAACAAAAATCCCTCTTAAAGATCCCTAGCTAGATCCGGATCCATATGGGACACTAGGAATTAAAAGGGCGTGAGATTCAAAAGAGACATAGATTTATCCATTAGTTAAAGCATGGGAATATCTGAAGCAGTTCATTTATTCCAAAGACCTGATCTTCACGTTCATGTCAGACACCCTCTTCAATTGCCTCTTCCATAGATCACGTCTCCCTTTACTGCATCATGCCCTCGTGATCTTACTTCAAATTCATTGGCCATCAACAACCTTCCATTTTTTAAGTCTTTATGAGTTCAATGGCGACAGCTTTTGCTCATGCCTTCGGATTAGTGCTTTTTCTTTAATTTCCAAACACATCTTAACCTGATATAGAGCTAACCACGGATCCCGGTGTCCATTTGATTTTCACAACTTTTTGAAAAATTTAAAGTCAAAATCAAATATGTTTTTATGTAAAATAAATTCAAAGCCAGAACTGGGATGAAATATATAAACAAAAACTCATTATATCAGAAGGTTCTCATGAATTCTCACTAAGAGTGAGCAAGGTTAGGTACGCAAGAAGTGGATTACTTTTTACTATTCCAACTTTCGAGTTAAAAAAAACAAAAACCTCCTTTGAATTCTTAAAATATCTAAAAATGATATATATGTTAATTTTTTAAGATTAATTTACAAGAATTTTTTTTTGGCAAATATCTTAATTACAAATAAAACTGTCATGGTGAATCAATTTAACTCACTGGAATTATGACATGAATAATATGTCTCTTATTAGAATTAACAAATAAATTAATTGAAGTGTGCATATATCTAAACACCGCTGATTTCAATATCAAAATAAAATATAAAATGAAGAAGAAAATCTCTAACGCTAAACTTGTTTGTGTTGGCACACATTCAAAATTAAAAAGTAATAAATGGCACAGTTAGGATATATTCACTTGAACGTTTGAATTTTTGATATAATAAGATTTTAGACTAGCTAGATTTTTATTCAAGCTATGCAGATTCATTAGTATTTTCCCCCTTACTTTTCAAATTATATTTTCATTAAATGCTCTCTCTCTCATTCAATAACTTTCTCTTCGCCTGAATGGTGAGACCGTTAGAGTGAGGCAGCCAATTTGCCAATCCGTTTGGCCCAAAACTGCGTTTCAGACTTTCAGTACTACAAGTATCAAATAAAAGCTGGAGGTTTTGTTATTGAAATTCATAAATGGCCTTTGTTCATTTGTAGTTTCAAAAAAAAAACCAACAACAACTGTGGATCATGTGAAACGCAGCAGATGTAGCTCGGTGCACATTTAAGAGTGATCCTTTGCATCTTCCTCTATATAATCCTTCCTTAGTTATCTACAAACTGAGCTCCTCCTCAAAGTACGGCTTCCATCTTCATCCTTTTTGTTCACTAGCTAGCTTGCCTCCTCATTCTCTGATGAAAACTGATCTCAAATTGCTTGAGTTTGTATAGTTGCTGCAAGTATGAACACTTCCTCACTTCCAATCCACAAATCTTTCCTACTCATGATCTTTTTCATGCTACTCTCTATTGGTTGGAGCCTTAGGGTGATTCCTAATCAAAGTAAGTATTATATATGTACTTCACTGTTGTTTTCTTTTACTTGATAAATTCACTCATTCAAGTGTAAATGTAAGTGTATATATGTAAGTGTAGAATAATGGCATAACCTTATTTTCACTTTAACATATTCATACAATAAGCAATGTTGTATACATGGGGTTTTTGGTAGTTAAAATGATAATCCTTTCTTTTTCTCACCAGTAAAATAACATTTGACATACACAAAACTATTTAGATATTAAATTTTTTTGTCTATCCCAAATTTGTATCTCATCTTCCTTCCATAAATATCACTCAAAACACTTTCATGAGTTCAATTTTTCTGGGACATACTCTAGATTTAGTCCCAAGCGAAGCCCAAATACACTTACAATCGTAACACCAAAAAACAAACTAAAGTTTTAGAGTGAAAGTATCCAATATTCAAACTATCAGAGTGTCACATGAAAACTTACTGGTTACAATTAATGAATATTTATGTATGCTTTTTTCTTTTTTTCCCTTCTACCAGATAAGTTGGTCAGCTTGCAAGAACAGAAACCTGCCATTGGAGATAAAAAGGTTTGTTTCCAGCAGTTTCATTATTTTAATTAAAGAACCCGAGTTATAATCTGAGAGATCTTCAATTATTGAGCCTTCATTATTGGGCTTTGAAAAAGAACTTACATAAGTAAGGTTGACACCATATCTCAACTAACTTTTATGGGCTATTCTTACTTATATATTCCTCTCAAAGTTTAATTCTATCTAATGCAAAACTTCATCACTTCCACTTGAACCCAATAAACACCACATTGATACCAGAGTAATAATAAATGATTTGGCTGCTTGTAATTTGCAGGAAGGAGCAAAGGAAGACTTGGGAATGGAACTTTACCCGACTGGTTCGAGCTTACCGGATTGCTCCCATGCATGTGGGCCTTGCTTTCCTTGCAAGAGGGTGACGGTGAGCTTCAAGTGCTCCCATGTTGCAGAGTCTTGCCCAATTGTTTACAGGTGCATCTGTAAAGGGAAATACTACCACGTACCCTCCAATTGATCATTGAAAGTATGATTTTCTATTCCAAGCCTAGGATTATATATTGATGTAATTCTCAAGATTTTAACATTTTGAGCTGCTTGTATTGGCGAAACACGAATTTGGTCTCTTCTCCATGCCGTGATTTCTGTCATGAGCATGAAGAAGAATGAGATTTCTCCTAGTGTAATTGGATTTTGACAATCCCATTTTGGACAATGTATGCATTAGATAATATCATTGGCAACTCTTTAGCACAAGCTTTTGCATTTTGTCTGTGTAACAGCTAATTGCTCTGAACATTAAGTTAAATTCAGGAACCTGTCTAAGAAACAACAAAGATAGATTTGTCAGTTCAGAGGAGCATTTTGAATTACTTGATTGGTATAATGAGCAGAAAGGAGTTATTTTGACAAACAATGAAAACTTTCGCAATATCTTTCAAAAATCATTTAATTCAAAAGTTGTTAAGAAAAGGCTTATGTATAATTTATAGTAATTTCTTACACATTCTCTTACATAAAAAAGTATTTTGGTCTTGAAATATAGAAGAAATATAAGTCTATCGTATCTTATGTTACACCCAAAAAAAATACGACCGCACGGCGCCAAATCGAAATCAAAATTAAAAATAAGGAGTTGCCACCAAATTTTTATTTTTTAAAAAGGTAAAATTTTGGAAAAAAACCTTTTTGGTTTAGAAAATAGTTTACGAACTAAAAAATGGATCTGGAAGTGGATTGTGAGTGAGGAAGGTGTTAAGCACCCCACAATACTCATTGTTAAGAACGGTTACCCTAAGTTAGTTGTACAAAATTAATATAACCTTTAATTTATTTTGATTCTCCCTAACAAATTACATACAAAGTAAGAAATAGAAATAAAAGAAATAAAATTAAAGAAGAAAGAAATTAAAGAAACAAAATTAGAAAAAACAAAATAAAAGAAAATAAATTAAGAAAATAAAAATTGAACAGAAAATTTTATTTATAAGGGCGGACTTGACCTAGAGTCTACGTACCCTTCAGTAGGGATCAAAGTCTACATAGTTCGGGTGGGAATTGTATTTAGTTGGTGTTTTATTATTATTTTTCTTTGTTTTATGTTTTTTTTTTTTGAATTTTTGTTTTTTATTATTATTATATATTTTTGTTGTGTGAAAAGAGAAAGAAAATAAAAATTACTTTTACCTTTAGCAAATAAAACGTGATTTAGAATTAGTTGTAAATTTTATTTCTGTGCTCTTCCTTCATTTTTAGCTTTTCCCCTTTTTTTAATTTTTATTAATGATTCTTGTTTTTTATTTTTGTCTTAATTTTTGCTGATTTTGATTTTTGATTTCTTTGTTTTGATTTTTGATTTTTGATTTTTGAGTTTTTGTTTTTCGAGTTTTTTTTTAATTTTTTTATGCTTTTTTTTAATTTTTGTTTTTTTTTTAATTTTTAATTTTTAAATTATTTTTTGTTGTTGCTTTTGATTTTTATCCCTTTTTTATCTCCCTCTTTTTTTTTTACTTTTGATTGGTTTTGAATTAATTGTCTTAGATTTTTTTTTTATTAATCTTAATTATTGATTTGATTTTTGGATATGTTACTTAATTTTTTAATTTAATTGAAAGGCTTTTCTTTTCTTTTTTTTTTTTTCTTTTTGATTTTTTTGATTAACTTTTTTTATATTTTCTCAGCCCTTTTTTTTTTTTTACTTTGTTTTTTTTTTTTTACTTTTGATTTCTTTTAATTTTTTTAGTTCTTATATTTGTTTTACTTTTCTTTTAACTTAAGTAAAAACAAGTTTTTCTTTCCTTTCTTTTCTTCCCCCTTTTTTTGTGTGTTAATTTTGATATTTGAAACAAGATTTTGAGTTGGAAGAAAGAAAAACAAAGGATTTTTGGTATCTTTTGCTTGGTTTTTTTCTTCTTGTTTTCTTGTTTTGAAAACTCTTTCTATTTTATTCGAAAAGAAAATCCTTTTATTTATTTATTTTTTTTATCATTTTGTTGTTTTTTTTTATTCTAGGCATCTTCTTTAGAAATTTTTCCCCTTCTTTTTTTTTTTACTCTTAATTTTATTGTATCCTTTTATCTGAAATCAAACCCTATTTTCGATTTTAGAATAAGATTCTTCTTAAATAAAAGGATTTTTTTTGTTTTGTTATTCCCTTTATATTTCTTTGAAAATAAGATTTCCATGTTTTGACTAACCCCTTTTATATATATATATATATATATATATTGCTTCATTTTTGTTTGTTTTAATTTTCTTTTCATTTGAAAACCCTTTATTATTTATAGAGAAAGACTCCCTTTATTTTTTTGGTAAAGAAATAAGAATCACTTTTACTTTTAGTAAATGAAATTAAGCCTAGTTGATATATTAAAATTAATTTTTTTTTCTTTCATTTTCAATTCCCCGTTCATTCTTTTTTACTTTTCCCTTTTTCTTTTTTACTTTTTTTTGAACAAGAAAAGTTGAAACTTTGAGAAATTTGGTTATTTGAAATTACTTTAGGGATTTTTAACTCTTTGTTTATTTTTGTTTATCCTTTTCTTGTTGTTCTTCTTTTTAGTTCTCATTTTATCTGGTCTCATTTTTTTGAAAGCACTATCCTTGAAGAAAACCAATTTGGCCAGGGTCAGTGAAATCCCACTTATTAAGACACGAATTTGAGATCCAAAGAACGCCAAAGAGACTTATTGCCACACATGATTTTGGATTTGTTTCCCTATTGAGGGGACAAAAAAAATCCCACACGATTATTAATAATAAAGATGAAATATAGAAAAACACCGGCCAAACATCTCAATGATATAATCTCAAGCATTTTTATTTTTTATTAGTGTTACATCAACTTTGTTCGAATTTTAAATATTGATGGAGTCAATAAACAAATTATAAAATTTTAGGTTATACGTCCTAAGTTTCTAATTTGTACTATCCTCCTCACATAATAGAAGGCCTTGAAGTTTAATGGAAATCATTAACTGAATCAAGGTGTAATGCGTTAAGCCAATAGGTACAAAAAGATTAAAACACAATTTGAAAATGCAACCTTTCTCAATTAAGATTTTGCAACAAAGGTATATCCAGAATTATAATCACACATGCGTACACCCCCCTACTAACAAATTCCTTAGTTCTATGAATCATTTCCCAGAAGACGTTCATGCTAAATATTTGCTCTGAAACATGCGCACATTTATCACAAACTGTAGCCAAGGGAAATCCAGGCAGATTTAACAATCATTAATCATAATCAAATACAAAACTTAAGCCAAATTTCTCTCAAGCATTCTGTCGAGCAACTATCGTGCATACCTCAAACATACAAGACATATGGTATTTCAAATTCCAACCCTCCATTCCAATTACAGATCACCAACAACCTCAAGCAAAATTCATTGGAAGCTAAAGAAGGTCAACGATTCTAGTAGCTTACCTGTGGGGGGTGACCGTAAGAAGATGGATTCTTCCTTCAATCGCAGCTCTTCTCCTTCGACATGTTCCCGGAATTCAATCTTAGTCCTCTCTGTTTCACTTAATCTGAAAATTTCCCTCCTCGACTTTTCTCGGTTTCTCCTTTGCACTCCTCGCCTCCTTCCCTTTTCCGGTCTATCCCTCCCTTTTCTCTCCCTCTGTCTCTCGATTTTTTCAGTCTCCTTCTCTGTCTCTCGATTTTTTTGATTCCCTCGTTTCTTCTCCTCTGAAATCCTCTTCTCCTCCAATCTCTCCCTCTGATGCCTTCGTTTTTTTTTACCTTCGAAATCTGGAAACCTCCCCCTCCTCTCTCTGCTCCTTCGCTGCTTGTATATATCGTTATCTCCCTCAAACCATCTGCCCGATTCCCTCGCTCTGACGCTCTCCCTTTCTTCCTCAATTTCCCACCTCCTTCTCCCTTTCCATTTCTGCGTTAGTCATTCTCTGCGTTTGATGGTGAAAGAGACCGAAGGGAAGGTTCACGCCTCGAGCCCGTCGCTGCAGACCTTCTACCTCTTTCTTCGCCGACTCCTCTGAAACGCTGCCAAGAGTTCTTGCCATTCTTGTGTTCCTCTTAGCAGAACTTCTGGTCTCTACCCCCTGTCTCATTCCTCTTTCGTGTTTTCCCTTCTGCTGGTGGTAGGGGATGCAATACACTGAAAGAGGTTGGGTTCTTGCGTTTTGCCCCTTCCCACCTTATTATTGTTTTTTGTTTTACAAAATGGTTCCTTCTTTTGTGGTCTTGGGGTTAATGGGCCGGATGTTGGGTTGTGGGTTTCTTTTGAACTTGGGCTACCTCTCTTTTGATCTTTATTGGTCTAAAAGTTTTTTCTTAATGGGCTTGGGGCAACTGAAATTTTCAGGTTAGGTTAGCCCGGCTTTCCTTTTTGGAATTTTGGTATTCATTCTTTTTGCTTCCTTTTTTTGTTTTTTTCTTTCTTGATTTTTGATTTTTCCTTTTTCTTTTTATTTTGATTTTTAAAAATTAATTAATTAATTTTTTTATCACTTTCGTTGAATTTTTGTTTTCTATGGATTTGGGCTTTTTCCTTTTTCCTTCATTTTTTATTTTGTTATTTTGATTTTTGTTATATCCGGACAAAATATAGTATTTACAATTGTCCCTCTTTACTTGTTTCTTGGTAATGAGATTGAAAATGTAATTTTTATATTTTTGCATAAGGAACAAGTAAAGATGAGAACACATATTTTGTCTAGAATAATTTAATTGCCTTATTAATAAAATAGATACCATCCCAAAAAAAAAAAGGCTAAAGCTAATTATTAATAATTCATATTTTAGACAGATAAAGAGATAACTTACATAGTGATAACTATTTGCACCTTTTAAAAAAAAAGAAAGAAAAAAAAAAAAAAAAGCAAGCCACCAATCCATATAGCAATATTTAACCCCCAAAAAAAAAGTTGACGTGAAAAAATAAAAGAGAAAATAAAAAATCAATAATTCCCAACTCAACATGAACAAAAATTAATTTTATTGTATCCAGTATTTTAAGTTTACAACCTGGCTGAATAGGTTCTCACAGTATAGTCCTTCCTACCTGAAATGGTTAAACACCTCATCATGATGTAATCTTAGTGAAACTAGGAAGATGAAACTTAGCCCTCGTGCTATTAATTAAGGAATTTATTAACTGTTCGATTATCTTGAGATTTATATAATTATTTTAAAATTTGTAAAAATAATAATATTTTATAGTCATACTCAAATCTCAAAATGTGATCAGACGACCAATGACTCAAACTCAAGAGAACTGACCACAACATTTCCAAACCTTGAAGGCTGAGGAGTAACTCATATATATATTTATATATATATATATATTGAGTGTGGTTGTGGTGACAAAGGCCGAATATAAAACTTGGCAAGTAGGGTACATGGGCCTGTTTGTACAAGGCCGGGCCAATTGAAGCACGTACTTGGAGACTCTCTTTCAATGTTACTCATTATCACATGTAGGAGTCTAGAACTTCTAAAATGTATGTTTGTAAATTTTTTTGGTAAAATTTGAGAGAGATAAACAGAGGGTTAAACAGAGGGTATAAGATCTATTCACTCCTACTCTATCTTCTAATATCTGGGCTCACAGCTTGTTTTATCTCTCACAAATTTTACAAAAATATTCATGGCCAAAAATTTTAGAGCACCTATGCATCTCATCTATCACCTTATTAATTGTATTTTAGTAATGTGTTTAGCCATATCTTAAATTTAAACAAGTGCAGATCCTCTACAGTCATATATTGACTGCATATAACATAGTCAGAAAGAGAAAAAAAAGAATAAGTGTAAAAAAAAAAAACCTCATACACACCCATACTATATGTACCTTTCTTTTTAACTGTTTGGCTATATAATTGCGTAAAATCTTATTTCAATTCAAACCAACCAACCCTCTCTTTTGCTTTTTGTTTATAATTTTTTGTTAGAAATATTCGATTTTTTACTAGGAAAGTGATAATATTAAGGGACATATATAAAAGATTTTAAATCCTTTGCTACACTTTACAATTGTTGTGCGCCACAGCAAAGATAATTTTAATAAAATGAAGTTTTAAGATAAATACATAAATAAATAAATAAAATATGCTAGCCATTCTTGTTAAGGATCGGTTGTAATGGTAGGAATTAAAGACAAAAAGTGGAAGTCACGTTACTTTTGTTTTTTAAATAAACTAATAATTTAGTATTTACATTATCAAGTTTATTTAATTTTAATCCCTATTGATTAAAAGATTAATCTTTGACGATTATTAACTATACAAGCCGTCCTTAAATATAATAAATTTATTATGTATTAGTCCTTTTGTCAGATCATTTAAAAATATAATATAACATGCAACAAATTCATTATTTTTAGCAATTAATTAAATTTTTATGACTAAACCTAACAAAGTTTAACAATTTCGAAACATTTAATTTTACTTTTTTTATATATAGTGATAATACGTTTATATTAATGGTATCTTATAGAAATACCAGATAATTCATAATAACTTAAAATTCACATTAATTTAAGTGAACGAATAAAGTATACCATCTTAATTTAATCTTCCATATTGAGATTGCCGCAACATAAATTATTAGCTATAATTACTCTAAATTATCTTACTAATTAATTAACTGTAACTATAAATTTAAGAATATTACGTACTAAATATGGCACAATAATTTTTCAAACAAAATAATATTTTTGTTACTGAATTAATTTAAATATTAATTTATTTAATAATTAATAACTCGTAATAAGATTTTCACCCAAAGAAATAATTCTTAATTAATTTAATTTAATTTTTGTGTAATTAATTCATATAATTATAAAAATAAATCTAATAAATAGGTATAATATTGTTTTGTGTTTAATAATTATTATTTTATAACTAAGAAAAATATTATAATTTCAAATTCATAACATCAGCACTCTTTAATTTAATTATGTATGAATTAAAGATGGCATTTGATGTGCTAACTAATATATTATATTTCTTCATATATTAATTCCACTCATTTTAATATCATTCATGTTCAATTCATATTATGTCATGTCATCGCAATTATATTTAGAGGATATTACCACCATCTTTCTTAAGCATTGAATAAATTGTCTTTGATTTTTTTAAAAAAAAATTACACTTAACTCTCCGACATTTTGATAAATATTATAGAAAGTTATATCTTTAATGTATTTTTAGGCAAAAAAGTTAATTTTCAAAATAACATAAGATTATTTTTTTCTTAATATTACAATAAAAGTAATTAATTTGATGTTAAAACTTTAATATGAGACTCTAACTTTTGCATAAAAAGATATATTACTAGGACTTTATTCTTAATATCATAATACAAATGGTTAAGTATTTTTATTTTTGAAGAAGTAGATGCTATGTAGAAAAATAGTTGCATTAACTAAAAATAAATTGGAGGAGAGCTATGCATAATTTTTAGCACAAATCACATGAACTTTTTATGAGTTTTACAAAAATTATAGGAACCTTTATTTTATTTTCAAAAAATATATATATTATTTAAAATAAAAAATTATATTATACTTTATTCTAATTTTAAATTTTTTGAATAGAATATCCTACATCAACCTAATTTCACATTTTTTTGGTTAAATTTAATAAAAGCAAAATTTAGTCTTTTTATTTTTATTTTTGTATATTAAAAAAATAATATTTTTTATTTTATTTATATATATTTGAATATAATATATATTTATATATTTAGATTAATAGAGAGTAATTTAGTAAAAAATTAAAATTAAATTGACGTATATTTTTTTAAAATAAAAAATTATATAATTTTAGTAAAAATAAAAAAAATCAAATTATTTAATTTAATTTTTAAAATAAGATAAATATCATTGCAACTTAGTTGACCTAAAAAAAAGACTAATGTAATTTATTCTGTATTTTAATTACTAATTTAATTATAGTAAGAATTTATTATCATGGCTTTGCCAAAGGCAACTCGTTAGAGGAATTCCATGTCAGAAAAGTGGGGATGATGAGTCAGAGAGATAAGGCAAAGGCAAAGGCAAAGTAGGTGGGTGCGTGGCGCTCTACTTTTGTACGACAGTACGGTATTACGGAATCATATATTTATCTCTGGGCCCCACATATGCCCCTTTGTTTTTACACGCGCCACCATATTTCTACTTCATTTGTTTTTTTTCCCCCCTAATAAAATGAATATTTTTCATTTATAGTTAGTTAATACAACCTTTTATCATGAAAAAAAAAGAGGTTTATTATTATTTTTTTATTAATTTTTTTTTAATTTGGTCTCTTTAATTATTTTTCAATTTAGTTCTTTCTTTTTTTATTTGCATTATATTCTTCCCATAACTTATTTTAATGTTTAAAAATAATCTCTTAATTTTTTTTTTGCAATGTTTCAAAATGACATTAATAGATGTAATAAAAGGGAAAAATTTGACTGGATTAAAATAAAATAAATTTCAGTGATTAATTTAAAATAAATAAATAAATAAGGGGCCAAAATGATAATTAAACATGGGATCATTTAAAATCGATTAAAATTAATCTCTGCTAATCAAATAAAATCAATAAATAAAAATTGAACAAAATCAACTAATTTTTTATTTTAATTGATTTGTATTTCTTGATATTTTAGCGATTTGGTGGTACTCTTTTGACTGCAACTTTTAACTTGATTCGTAAAAGAGAACAAGAAGTTGTTACAAGTGGCTATTGCTAATGATTTTTTGTGCCCTCACGTTGTTGCATTTAGGCTTAAAATGTGAAAAATACTTTAAAAAAAGGTAAATTGGGCCAAAATAAAAACAAGCCCAACATTACGCCTAAACCGATTTTTTTTTTTTGGTTTGATTTGGTTTTACATTATTAAACCAAATTGATCAATTTCTTTTCACGCTAAATCAATTGATCTCAATGGCTTGATTGCCCAATATATAAAAAATTGATCGAATCAATTCATTAAACACCCCTCGTTAAATCAACATGAACCATTTAGTAAAATGTTTTCTTTTATTTTGAGAAGTTTATTTTAAGTAAAATCGAGTGAAAGTGATAACAGCAATTACTAGCAAAGCAAATAGACTTTACAAAGAAAAAAATCAAGTGGTAAGGCACATTCAAATTCAACGATTGAGGGATCTTTACAATATCAAAAATTCAAGTTCACTAAAAAAATGAATTTGGATCCTTTATAATAAGGATTCAAATACATTGCCTCTACAAGGAGGAGGCAAATGTGAAATGAGAGTCCTAATTTGAAATATATATATATATATATATATATATATATATATATATATATATATTGTCTTATATGACACTTTAAAGCAAAAGATTCAAACTCCTAACAAATACTTGTAACAAGAAACAACCAAGTCCGAATAAAATTAATTATAAGACCAAAAAAGATTTGTGAGAAACAACATATACACGCACGAGATAATAGCTTTATAAACTAATAAATACTAGTTTGTGTTTATCGAAATACCTATATTAATTAATAAAGAATTTTTGTTCGGTAAAATAGTATTTTCAATCACTATCTATCATCGTACAAAAAAATTTAAAAGTACTGAAAAGATACAAGTTATCACCATAAAAGTTAATTTGTAAGTTATTGACTAACTAACCGCTATATGATTATAAACAAATTAAGTAATAAAAATTTACAAATTATTAATTATTTTAAAGAAATTTAATATTAATTATTTAATTATCTTAAATTTTAAATAAAAGTAAATTGACATATATTTTATTAAAAGAAACAAATTACAGCTAAAGAGCCCAAATTAAAAATATTTACATTAAAAAATTTTAAAATTTAAAATTATTCTAAAGGACTGGACAATCAAAATTTTAAAATGTGAAAAAAAAATTATAATTCAAATTTTCAAATTAAAATGTTTAGTCTTGAGTTTTTTAAAATAATTTTAAAATTTTAGATTTTCTAATATAAATATCTTCAATTTCAGGTTCTTGATATAATTTTTTCTTCTTACAATATTATCTATAAACTTAAATACATAGATTTTTAACTTAAATATTCTTTTATATATTTTTTTATTAAAGGCATTTTAATAAGACAAATTAAAATTGAATTAAAATGTATATTTTAAAATAAAAAATTATGTAATTTCAAAAAATTTAGGAGAAATAATTGTAATTTCTTTTTCAATTGACAAAGACAAAATATTTCAGAACACATTGGAACTGAAAATTTCCACACATTAAATAGACTCGTTGAAGTTTTGCAACACATGGGGCTGTGCAAAAGATATAAAGATAACAAGAAATTGCTAATTAGCTTCAAGCAACATGGAGTAAAGATCCTCCTCAACAGAACAATCGATCATACCTTATTATTTCCAGATCCCAGCTAGATAATATATTCTCCAAAACGTGTATGAAGGTGGGATTGATTCTTCTAATTAACTAAGACTTTTTTCGGAGAAGAGAAAAGAAAAAGGAAAAAGAATAATATAAGCTTTATTTTTTTTTACTCCAATGTCAAATATATGCATGATCAAAAAGAATATTGAAAACATAAGTCTAAATGTCATTAATTTGGTTCTTCTCCTAATGAGAGTAAACAAAATGTCATTCTATTAGAGATATAACCAGAAAAAAAAAAAAGGAGTGGATGAAAAAAAAAAAAAAGGAAGTGAAAGCCGTATATATTTTTATTCCTTTAATTTGGATCCTTCTCTACTCTGTGTATCATTCTGTTCGAAAGTGATAGGAAGAGTATGTGTGTGATACAAAGAAGTAAGAGTAAGGGATTCACTTTTTCTCCTTTTACTCGTTTTCCCAACAAAATGGTGTTCTACTTGCAGTGAACAATAAAAGATATAGACTGTATTCATTTATATCATTCTCTTTTTATTTATTTCCAATAAAATGGTACATTAAGCAGGAGAGAATTCAAATTAAAATCTTAAATACATGATTATTTCACTCATCATAAACTGTAGAAAATAGTTTTTGTAGGGACAAAAATTGTAGAAAATCATGAATTTGTCTTTTTGGTCGGTTAAAATCTTCCAAAAAAACAAGGTTAACTATTCATGCATGCAGTATAACGTGGGCCTTTGGACTGCAAAGTGGAGAATAAAAGATAAGTGTGCCATGTCTGCTTCATATTGCAAAAAGCTAAGGGCGGGGGTGGAGCCCACTGGAAAGTGTTCACTTTGTATTAGGATAGCTTCCTTTCTGAGTCGACGTTAACGAGGTCTATAAAGCAAGAAATAGTGATCTCAGAACAAAATAAATATTTGTGGTTCATAAGGTTTTGGTATTCAAAATGAACAAAACATGCAAGTTCATGTGTAGAAGGCGGCCAAGTAAATCAAGATAAGAACATTAGGCACAATAAAAAATAAAGATAGGAACAACTTTGCTTTTGCAAGTAGGGTTTACTTTTCCATTAAAAGAGTCTTTACTCTTTAGCCGACTTTAGTCAAATTGTTAATTGTTGACTGATTTTTCTACGAGAAGTGACTCAAGTGATCTGTAACATTTAGTTCAGGAAGTGAAAAATGTTTGCAACGTCATGAAGCCAGAAAAAAAATATTTATGGAGAAAGATAATCTTAATACTCTAAATGAGATTAGTTTCACATCTAGAGCTCGTTTCATTAACAAAATATTAGATAGATCAAAAAATATAAAAAAAAAAATAAATATGATGAAAAAGGCCATTTATATTCTTACTTTCGGAAAAGTAATAAAAAAATACATATACTCTTGAGTAATAATTATAAAGATATAATATATACTATCCAAAAAAATAGATATGGTGAAATTTAAACCAAATAAACTATATATTAGAGAAAAGTTGCATTATTCTTATGCTACTAAATTTATATTATTAAAAATTTTTAATATATAATGTTTTTATTTGTAAAGAAATGTTTAATTCAGAGATTATGTGAAAATAATAATATAGAATTTTCACTAGTAATTAGAGAAAGTATTCTTCTCACTTCTTGCTCTTTTGCAAAAGAATATAAATTTTGAAATTGTCAATAGATTTGGTCATAGATAGGCAGCTTGTTTGGTTAAGATGATTGGAAAAATAAAAATATTTTAAATCTAAAATTCAAACTTAATTTGAGATATGCAGATTTTAGAAATAAATTAATCCATATCCCATCGACAGTCGTCATAATTTTGTGATCTTTTGAATCCAATTACAAAAGCCACAAATGTTTTAAAAAAGGAAGAGTTCACACTTTGAAATGGCTTGAAGTCAAAAGGTACTTGTCACGTCCTTCGTGATCGTAAGAATATACAAATATTCTCATAAAATATTTTTTTTTATTTCTTAAGATTCTTTATTTTGTATTCCTGAATTCATAATTAATTATCCTCTTTTGGTCCCACACACCGAAAGCAATCACCCCAAACCTCAAATTAAGTTACCCGTAAAAATTACAAATTTTGATACATATATATATATATATATATTTAACATATTTAGATACATTAAATGACACAAGCCATCGACTAAGTTAAAATCTTATTAGCATCTTCCATTCAAAAAAATTAAGAGAAAGTAAAGATATATAATGATTATTAACTCATACATGTTTTTGTTGTTATGAATTTAAAGTCAAGTTAATTAAAATATTAAATTATGTAAATTTTTTTAAAATTTTGTTAAAATTATACAAATACTTAATCTATTTTTAAAAATATATATATAAATTTTCTTTAAAATAAAAAATTGTACTATATTTTATCTAATTTAAAAAATTTTTACTAAAATATCTTCTATTAATTTAAATACTTATATTTTTTTTAACTAAAATATCCTTATATATATATATATATTATGAAAGATATTTTAGTTAAAAAGTTTAAAATTTGACTAGAATATATATTTTGAAAATAAATGAAAGATTTTTTTAATTTCAAAAAAATTTGATAAAAATTTGTATAACTCTTATAGTTTTTAAAATCAAGATAATGTCATAGAAAGTTTTACTTTTAAAATTAAATGCATCTTACAGCTAATAATTTAAAATCTTCATATACATATATATATATATATATAATTTAAAGAAAATATCAATCTTGAACTCAAATTCTTTATATAATTATTCCTAAAAGAAAAAGGAAAATGTGTGATAAAATGGCCTTCCTAGTTTGGAAAATACAAATTATTATTTGGGTAAATTATAGTCTTATTTTCTGAAAAATATTCAAATTACATAGCTTTCTCTTCTGTTTTGAAAAGAAAAAAAAACTAATATATAATTATTTTATATTTTTATTATCAAATTCTTCAATTAAAACTTAATAAATATATAGTTTTCTAATAATAATACAATAAAGTGTATAGTTTTTGTAAATAATTATATGATTCTCAAATTAAACTATATATACTTGTTATTTTATTATTAAAGAATTATATATTTATCATATTTTAATTAAAAAAATATGATAATAAAGATATAAGGAATTACTTACAATTTTAATCCTTTTAAAAATTACACCCTCTCTTGGAATTTTAAAAAATTGCACTCCATTAACTTGCACTGTAGTAAAAAATAAACTACAATTACATATATTTGACTAAAATATTATTATAATTATTTTTATATAATATAATAAATATTGAATATATATTATACTAATACAAAATAGTCATTTTTTTATTTTAGAATAAATTAAATTAACAATTTTAACACAAAATAAATAACATGAAATAAAAGTTAAATTTTTTTAACAAAGTATTATTTTTAGTGTACTTTTGTAATATTTTAGCCTTAGGAGATTTATGCGAAGGAAAAAATTGTATAATTTAAGTATCTCTTGAGAGAAAAAAGAGTAATTTACTTTTATTATTTTATTTAAATTACAAGAATTTTTCTTAAGAATTTATTAAATTAAGTGTATCAACTACTTCTCTTGTTTCAAAACCATTATTACTTCGTTTAATATATATTACAAAAAATCTCTCTTACCATTTATTTTCTCTCAATAAAATTGATCTTTACACTTAAAAAAACTTTATCCAAATCTAATCTATTTTTATTTTTCCACATTAGTTAAAGGCTTTTGCATGGAAGTAAGAACTACATTCAACCGGTGTTTATTATATGAATGACTATATTAATTATTATTCTTTTAGTAATCACAACAGTAACAATAATAAGAAAAAATTATATAAATCTTTTATGAGTTTTACTAAAATTATATAAATCTTTTATCTATTTTAAAAATATGTATTAATTTTTTTAGTTACACTATATTTTAGTTTAATTTTAATTTTTTAATTAAAATACTTTCTATTAACTTAAATATATTTTTAAATAAAATATCTTTTTATATATTTTTATAAAGATTATTTTAGTTAAAAATTTTGAAATTAAATTAAATTATATATTTTAAAACTAAAAAAAATTGAGTAATTTTAAAAAATTATATAATTTATTTTAATAATAATAATAATAAAAGTGAGGGTGATCAAAATTCCGGAACAATGATAGAAGCGCAACACCGTGATCCGCGGTGCCGCGTATAAGCCGACTCTTGAATCTTATCAAATGCCAAGTCATATGTCAGAACAGCTCACACCCTCCGCTACTTTACACCTCATTTTTACTCTTTTTTTTTTTTTTACAAATTAATACACACACACACACATACATATATACATATACGCACAACACAGCTCATTATATGCAAATATAATTTCATTGTAGAAAGTAAATTGAAAATATTTTTTAAGAACACGCTTGGTTAGAGGATTGTGTGAAAGAAGGTGAGCGAAAATTTTGAAAAATATCTATTATACTATTATTATTATTTAACAGTAGTTATTTTTTTAATTGCTTTTTTTTTAGAAATATAGGTGTTATTTTTAATTAATTCTATTTACTTTTTATTCTATTTTTTTAACCTAATTTACCTCCAACCAAATGTAAAGCAGGTATCAAATATTAAGGAAGCCAAATAATATTTTAAAAATAAGAGGAAAATAAAGTGTAGTTTATTGTTATGGGAATTATGAAATTCATGTTAAAATATTAATTTATCTTTTAATAATCTGTCTTATTTAATCCTTTTAATTACACACAAAGGTGAAATTTTTTATTCACTAACTTCATTCTATAAGCGTGCCTTGAAATATTAGGTTTTGTTAGATTATTGTGTGACCTGTAATGAATTGACACAAATCTATAAATAAAACTCAAAACAAAATTAATTAATTGATAACTTATTTTATTTGAAAAATTAAGTAATTAATTAATATTTAGTTTTTTATTTTTAAAATAGTCAGTTAATTAAGAGGAAAAATAACAAAAACTAACTGAGACATTTTCTGGATCATAAAAAAAAATGTGTCGAAAAACTGGAAAAAGACACATATTTCTCTTGAGAAAAACACAAAATACTAATTCATCTCCCTTATTCTCTGAATTTGGTGTTTTTGTTGTGAAATTTAGACCGAAGTCTAACCTACGACTATGATTATACTGTGTGAAACAATAAACTAGACAAAGTTCATCCATTACAAATAAGTACTCCATAACCCATTTTCTTTCAGGTCTAATGACAAGTTAAAAAAAAAAAGAGATAAAAAATTTAAAAAAATAATGTGTATATGTATATGTATATGTATACATTTTTTTCTCTTACAACTTTATTTATCAAACCAAGATATCAAAACGTAAATGCCATGAACTAAAAAGGGAAATAAAAATTGAGATAAAATCTGCAACAAATTAAAGGGAGGGACTTTCGACATGATCAAACAAAAAGGTGAGATAGAGATCAAAGAGCAAATCAAAACCCTAATTAAAGAAAGGCAAGACATGAAGTCACGCCGCACAAAAGGGAGGGTGTGGATGTGTATGATCCAAAACAAAGTTGCTTTCAGTTTTACATTTTAATTCCAAAACGTACCATTTGCATAGTCTTCAGCCTAATAAAGGGAGGACATGGAAATCTCCTTTCTCCATGATTTTCCACTTTCCAATGCCACAAATCAACACCACGTCTCAATTGGGTAACTGATACTAAAGTTATCTGCTAAATTTTTTTTAAAAAAAAATACATTTTGAATTTCAATTGAAGCCAAATTAATTACAAAAAAATTAGCATCGATCATGAAAATATTTAGCATAATTTCCTAACTTAGAATCGATCTCAACTTTTTTTTTAACATATATTACTTGCAAACTTCTAACTTTACACCCTTTTATATTTACTAGTAACTTTTCATTATATACAATTATTTTTTAAAATCCAATGCTAGTTTTCTCTAGTAAGGTGAGTCTATAGAGTAAGAATAAAAAATTAATTAATTTGAGAAGAAATTATACTAACTCCTTTAGGTTTGATTAAATTATACTTGATATTCATCTTATTTAAAAAATTACAACAAACTCTTCAAGATGGAAAAATATTTATCCCATTTGACTATTTATAAAATTTACTTACTTGAATTTTAATGATTGTATTAAAAGTTTAGATTTAGGTACTATGATACTGTCTTTGATCAATATGTAAAGGTAAAAAATTACACAAATAGCATTTTATAAATTTTGAATTATATTAATAATTGTTTGAGATATTTTATTTTTTTATAATTTTATATTTGAGAAAAGTTTGTTTATTTTAAAAAATTTTCAAGTAAATGAATTTGGGGATTCAATAATTTAATAAAGAAGACAAATCTTTTACCCAGAAAATATGGGTTTAAGAATAAGGATTATAGTATTCTTTTTTTGTTTTTCCTTCAAATCCTAGAATATCTCTCCATCCAAAAGGTAAAAGATTAATATTTCGAAGTACTGTCAGATGCCAAAGACCGAAATCTCTCCCAAATAAATATTATAGTATTTATTTATATTATACTTATGATTATCTTTTTGGATTTTTATCTAATTTATTTTCATTCAATAAAATTAATTTTTTAAATAATATTTTTTTAAAAAAATAAAATTGTTCAATTATTTTTATATCATATTAAAGATCAAATCATATTCAAACAAAAGCAAGAAAAAGGAACCAGTGAAAAAGAGAGAGGTTAAAAAAGAGGAGAGGGAAAGTGGTGAAAAGATGTGTGGATTTGAATTAAGAGTAACGGAACTGTACTGCAAAGGGACTACGGAAAAAGAGATTCCGTTTCCATCCCACCCGCTGATTGCGAAACTAATTAAAAAAAAAATTCAAATATGAAGATAAAAAATTTAATTACGAAGAAAAAAACATTTTATATTATAAAATCTGTAAACTTTTTGTGCTGTTTACTCAAAATTTTTATTTCTTATTATTATTTACAAAATATTTTTTTATGATTAAAAATTTTTTGTTATAAAATTTTTTAAAATATTTTTAAAATTAAAAACCTTTCAATAAAAATATTTTTAATTAAATATTTAAAATATAATTTTCCGTGTGTTTGATTGAATTACAAATTGCCATCTTTCAATCAGCTCTTAAATAGATTTAACTTGGTCCTACTTTACTATTAGTTTACTAAAAGGGAAAATTGTGTTCCCCAAGTCCAAAGTAAATTTTCTGCTTAAAATTTTCGTTCTAGAAAGCTCTCGAGAATAATCTAAATCATAATGATAGAAAAAATAGCTCATCTTTTTCAATTCCTAAATAGTCATAATGCTTGATGTTGTGCCACCTAACCTTTTAGATTCCAATTCTTATGTACAAAAAATAAAACTTCACTCAAATAGGCTCTTTCGGATTAAAAGTGCTTGATTTTGCCATTATATTGAATACATATAATTAGATCTATATATTATTTTCTATATTTTTGTTATTAAAATTTTTAATTAAAATATAACAAGTTTTCTTAATCAAAATATAACATATAGTTTTATTGAAAAATTATACTTTTTTTAAAAAAAATCATATGCTTGTTATATTATTATTAAAAAATTTATAATTATTATATTTTGATTTTGGAATTTGATAGCAACGGTATTAAAAAAAGAGTAAAAATCCATTTTGGTCCCTCTCATAGAAAGTATTTCTCAATTTAGGGTATCATATGATTTTTTCTCATACAAATGCAATGGCATATAATATATTTTTTGATAAATTATTAATAATTTTCTTCTATTAATTTACTATTAATTTTATTTATAATAGCTGGGTAAAGAATTATTAATAATGATTTTATTAGTAAATACCTAAATTAAAAAAACTATTTGGAAAAGATCAAAATAAAATTTTAACATATAAGAATCTACGTTTTTTTTCTGGGCATGTGTCTGTACACAATGCTGTCTTCTTTTTGGGAACTTCAGGAACTAATAAAGAGAAATTTGGCCATCGAATAGATTTCAATACAAATCTCAACGTTGAAGACATAACTAATTCGAACCCAAAAAAAAAAAAAAACGACATCTCTAATTAATTACCAGAAACTTCATAATTTTGACTATATCTAGGCTACAGGATGAGGAGGATTCCAGTTTTTTTTCTGCGGGTCTCATAGAAAAAAAAAGTACAAATAAATAATATATTAATAGGACATAAAAAACAGTACATTAAGAATAATAAAAATGAACAAGAAAAGATTATGGGTTTTATAATATAATAATGATGAGAAAAATTAATTATAGTAAATATGGTAATTAATGTGGTAGTCGCTTATATACAAGTACATCAAAAAACAAGAACTTTGAATGTGCCAGGTGACTCTGGAATATTAAAAAAAGGATTTATTGTAACCTTTGAAATCCATCGATGCTTAATCAACCTATATCTATACTAATTTATTTTTATAAGAATCAACTTAAGGATCCAAATGAAATTGATTGATGATAAAGAATTATGTTCAATGTATGTACTATGTAGACGACATGTATATATGATGTGTATTCGTTGGTACGAAGACATTTTGGTATAGAAAGTCAATGCGATTACGTATCATGTTCTATTATTTATAATTTGCTATAAATTATATAAAAAGTACTGTAGCTTAGGCGCTATACTTAGCATTGCATATACTGAACGGTCCACTTTTTGAGTCAAATGTTACAAGTAAACATATATTATTAATTAGATCGATGCAAAATGTATTGTATTATATAAATTTAAAAATTTGATAATATTACCATTGTAAGTGACAAACTACTCTTATACCAACTTTTTAAATTGGACCTAAGCGAGTAATCACAAATACAGTGGCTCTTAAAACTTTCATAAAACTAAAAGAAATCAAAATTATATTTATGCCAATTTAAAATATCTTAATAGCGTTATTATTTTATTCAGTTTTGGCTTTTATTTTTGTTACTTTTTTTTTTGTAAACATAAATCATGGTGTGGCTTCAAATCTCAAATGGACAAATCTGTTAATATATTAAATGTTTAGCATTATCATTGTTAGAGTTTAGGTCTTCCAATGTTAATAACTTACACATAAACAGGGTGTAGAAATCTGAGATTTTTTTGGGGGGGATTTTTCATTAGTATTCTCATTTATTTTGGACGTGAATTTAATTTTATTTGAAATATTAAGATTGTCTCTCTTTATAAGTATTTTTTTAATGGGGTCAAACCTCTCACAAAGGCCGCTTTAACTGCTAATTCAAACATACTTATCATTTAAGTCACTCTTTATGGATATGAAATTCATGAATAATTAAGAATAAAGTTTACAAATTTTTGTTTTATTTGACAAAATTTACTAATTAATTGATGAAATATAATATGAAATCTTGTGTGAGTATCCATTTCTAGCATGATTAATTTATTAGTTGTAGTGACCATTCAGGACATTTTCCAAAATTACAGCATTTTATTGCAATATTTTTTGTATTTTAGGATTTGATGAATAATATATGTTTACCGTAATATTTGGCTCCAAAGTGCTACATGACCAGCTAGTTATTCACTTATTTTATAGCCAAACCAAAAATAGTTTAAAATTATTTAATATAAATATTTTTAATTTAAAATTTTAGATTATAATTTTTTTAAAATAATTTATTTTTTATATTCTAAATCATTTGCCTTTATATTCAATTCTTCAGTTTGTGACACAAGAATTGAAAAGAGACTCCATACATATATAAAAAAGAGGACAAATTTTTGGAACCGTTCCGGTGTGGTAAGTCGGTAACATGTCACTCATGAGAGGCCCATATTTGAACAAGCTTTAATCCTAAAATAAAAATTAAATAAATTAATGATTTAGAAACACCACCAAACATTCACTTCTCACCTAAACTCCTAAACGGCCCAAACCAAACCTATACAAAGCAAAAACCTATATAAATAAATACCATCATAAATAACCATCTCTCGCATTTATTATTTTATTTATTTTATTTTTCTCTCTCTATTTGTACCTCCCAAGTACGCTTACCTGTACCTCTCTCCCGAACTTCCCTCATCATCACCTTTCCATTGTGTACACTCCCCAATTTACCCTTTTACCCTTCTCTCTCTATATATATTCGTTCCCGTCACACCCACCTCCAACACACTCTCTCACTATCTTTCTCTCTCCACCGTCCACCGCCGTCGTTTCTCGATTCCTCACAGTCCCTGTTTGGATTTTGCGTGATAAAGCAACTATGAAGCATTTGATTCGCAGGCTTGCTCGAGTCGCCGACTCGTCTCAGTACACTCTCCTTAGATCCGATTCGCAGAGCCGGCGTCCGCGTCAAGTGGTCGCCGCCGCCAAGAACCGCCGGCAGCGCTCGAGAAATTCTGCGGTGTCGGACGGTCACGTGCCGATCTACGTGGGCGACGAGATGCGCAGATTCGAGGTGAGCGCGGAGCTGCTGAACCACCCGATCTTTGTGAAGCTTCTGAACAAATCGGCTCAGGAGTACGGCTACGAGCAGAAAGGTGTGCTTCGAATCCCTTGCCATGTTTTCGTCTTCGAGCGAGTCCTCGAAGCTGTTCGTCTCGGCCACGACGACGCGCGTGACCTCCACGACCTCCTCTGTTCCTCGTCTGAAGAGTTTTTCTAGGAAAGGATGAAGAAGAAAAAAGTAAGTTCGAGGAAATTAGGAGGGGGATGAAGTTGCATACAGTATATTAGGGAGATCGTTTTTCGTTTTTGTAAATATACCTTACGATCTTCAAAGAAGCAAAGAAAGTTTTAGTGTTTGTTAATTTCCGTTTTTCTTCTTGTTGCTCAGTGTAAATGCGAAAATATAACTACTTCGCTACTGGAAAAGCAACTGAGAAATGAAAATGACTTGTCTTTTTGCGCTTATCTTCCTTTCTTCTTTGCTGCTGTGATTTTTTTTTCTCGGGAACCAAACAGAAAATTGAAGGAAGGAACTGAAAAATAAAGTAATGTACGGAAAATCTTGCTCCAGTTCATGCAGTTTCAGTTTCATTTAAGTTTACCGTGTCGAAACGAAGACTGTTCAATTTATTTATTAGTGGGAAAATTATGAAAAGTGAAAACATTCACCGGATGAACGGGAAAAAATTTATATGAAAATATAAGTGTGGAGTCTTTTAATAGCAACATGTTTGTGGGTAAGAGTGTAATCCTTTTAACTTAATATTATGTTATTGAAATTTAAGATTTTTTTACATACAATTTTATTAAAATAATTTAATAATAAAAATAAAAAATTATAAGTTAAAAGTTTTAGAGTTTCTTATTATAAAATTTTAAAAAATAAATAATAAGAAAAAAATGAGAAATATATATTTATTTATTATATCAATTGTTTTAAATTTAAAAAATTTTATAATAAACAACTCAAAGTGTCCTTTGGTTTTCAACGACTGGGAAGGATGGACTTTAGCGGTTCGTACTTGGCAACGTTGGATTGAACGTAAATTGAGCTGTAAATGTCTGCTACTTGAGTCATAAGTAATGATTAAGGCATGGCCGTTGGCAGGTCAGCAATGTAATTTCCATGATCTGAGGATGCAAGCGTCATTTTTATTTGGGTGGAGGTTTGTTTCGTCATTCACAAGCTCTGCTATTTCCTTTTGACACAACAATGGGACATCACGCCCCTCCCCTTGGACGGTGGTGAATATGCTCTAAGCCGAGAAAAGTTTCATTATTCTCACGCTACTGAGTTTATGTTATTAAAAGTTTTTAATATATACTTTTTTATTTGTGAAAAAACCTTTAATTAAAAGATTATGGGAAAATAATAATATAAAATTTTCACTTCCAATTGGAGAAAGGATTATTCTCACTTCTTGATCATTAACAAAAGAACATCCCTTTTAATTATATCTCCTCAATTCTTGAGCAGCATATGCTTGTTTCTTATGCAAAGGAGTTTTGTTCTCGCTTTGTATCCTTGTTTATTAAAAAACAAGTATATGCTAGCTCCTTAGTTCTTACATTTCATTGGTTTAAAATTGTCAGAAAAAATCTCAATTCAAAAAATTCGAGATGTATACGTACACATTTTTTGTGTAAGCAGCAATTTTTTTAAATAATTTTATTTTGAGTTATGATAAAAAAATTATTTAAATTTTCATCAACTATATTTTGTTTAGTAGATATAACATTGGTGATTAATTATATTAGACACACACACAACTTATTTCAGTCAACAATATACAAAAGAAAAATCAGAAAAGGATTTTTTTTTTTGGGAGGGGGGGACAGTGAGGAAGTTAAAGAACATGCAAGTAGTGTATATAACCGTTTATATTCAAAACCTACCCACAAATATCCCATAATGTCCAAGTCAAGGTGGTCATTTCCCCCGCCAAAACTCCCAATGTAGGCCATGTATTAATGTCTATGATGAATTCATTGAACAAAGAATGCAAGCTACTTTTCTATCTGAAATTAGGTTAAGTGTAGGTGTGACTGTGAGACACCCTATACTTCACACAAATTAGAGTGAACCCACAAATTATATATACATACATATATATATATATATATATATTGCTTCACGAAATGGGAACTATATATATATATCTATATATATAGCAACATTATTAATGCCTTTGAAGAATGTTTCATCATGTCACATAGTTCCTAACCTTCAAATCCACAGCAAAATGTATGAGGAAATGCTCCAATCATTTTCCTAGACAGATAAAGATGGCTTGCTTTCTTCTTATTGCTAGCTAGCTAGCTATTGGATTTTTTCAAAAAATAAAAAAATTGTCTTGGTATACTATTATTTAATATATATATATATATATATATAGGATATCAAATTTTAAAATAGTTTATATAAAATTTAAAAATTTCAAGTTAACTATGACAACTGATCATTGAAAAAGATGTACAACTAATATTTTATAAAAATTAAAATTTTAGAAATGTGAATGTCATATATAATTTTTATGACTTGTAATATTTTGGATGACCGTAAGTATCTTAGATATCAATATACGAATAAAAGAGATTGTAGATAGTTCTACATCTAATGTTTTAGATTTTAGGATAAAGATGAGGAATGTACATACTAATTGCTTCCTTAATTTCTAGTAACTATGATTAATTAAGTGATTATAAGAAAGGGAATTGAGTGGTGTTGCCGGGCCTGCCGTGAGAAGAGGGATTTCGCAATCATTAATTATAATTTCTAAAGTAATTAATGAGCTAGCTACCTCACCTAAATATGAGTATGGATGTTGCTATTTCTTGTCAAATTGTGTTGGTTTAAGTCTTTCCATGGAGATATCAATTTATAATAGGGTTTGGTAGGTCTACGATTGATATTTTTCCTTTGGATTTAATTTGGTGTACGTCTGAGGTTAGGTTTACAAAGGGAAGTGCTGGTGAGGTATATGAAAACTCATAAAGTAGAGTACTTTCTTCTCTTGTCATAAGGTCAAATTTTTGTTGCCGAACTTAATATTTGAACATGTATTCACTATTTATTTAAATCACATATTATTTGTTCGGCCGTATCACTTGGCTTTAAGACTTATTTTTTTAATTACCTATAGCTGGGATATTTTAGACATTGTTTATGTTCAGTTTATTTTTTTTCAAACCATCTTAAAAATACACTCTTATGTCAACTTAATACATCTAAAAACTATTTCTTAAGAGAATCGAACTTAATGAGGTTGGCAAAGTGAGATATTATTTCCATCAACTTATACGGCAATCAACCGATAATATACCCATCAAAATATATATTAGGCACTTAACAGAAAATTAATATCTTTGAATATATATATATATATATATATATTATAATTATTCTCTTTTTTAAAAATTAGCATATCAAATATATAGTACGTTGAAATGCATTAATTAACTATACTTTCTTCTCGGGGAAAGCAAACACATATACCATTATAACTTTGAATTCCGAGGTTGCTTTTGGGAGAAATTATCCAAGGAAAGAAAATATATTAATAGGATAAACAAACCTACAAATTTGATACATAAACACTTGATTCGATGGCATGTGAATGGATTTAACGGGTCATAAACAAGATGTCACGGGACAATTTGTAGTGGAAAATTTGTCCATTCCTTTGGATTTGTGTTCTCCAAGATGACCCCACCAGAATTTGGATGAGCTTGAGAAACCAACTTTCTCATTCAATTAAGAGTTTTGCCACTAAGTATTTAATCTTGTTAAAGAGATAATCAAGAATAAATTTTGGGCTACATGAATTAACTAACGTGCGGAATCATAGTTTAACAATAATCAAAGTGAAGCTTACTAAAATAACTTTTGATATATATATATATATATATTTGATAATACGAATGCTATTTTTTTTTAATATTTGGTATAGTTTAACTAATGAGTAAATATTATACTTCAATATTTAATTGTATTTCACTAAAGAAAAATAAATCAAAAGAGGGAAGGGGTTGGTTTCCATCCCAATACAAAACGGCTATGCAGTCAAAAGACTGGCTGAAAAAGTCTTCAAATTACATTCATTGGTTTAATCAAAAGCTAGAAAAAGAAGTGTCGTATAAGAAAGTTGATCAATTTTAATTTGATTGTCATTGAGAAAATAAAACAAAAATAACTTAGAAAATAACATTAGTATGCTATATATATAATTGACTTGATAAGATTAAGGTCTTGGTCGTAAATAATGTTCTTGAAGATCGATTGGGTAAAACTCTCGAAGTGCGATATTAACTTCATTATACTTTCATTCTAAATATATCCTCCTTTTTTACCACTTTAATTTGTTTTATTAGTTAATGAAGCCTGTATTCACTATAACAAAATTTTTTATTACCTCCTGAATCATCAGTCAGTAAAAAGCATAATTGAGTCCAAAAAAAACGTAATTTTAACTAAAAATGCAGTCATTGTATTTAGTTAGAATTTGATTAGTCAGTATTTTTTATCAATTAAGATTTTGTAACAAAACAGTTCCATTACTTACTAATATAGTAAGCAAACAGAAAGACAAAAAGTTGACACCTGAAAACTGTTTTACCTTCTTCAATTTTTTTAATAATGAAAAAATAATTTATTGTAACATATAATAATACATTGTATTTTTGAAAAAAATATATTTACAAGAATTGATTATTATTAAAAATTAATGAGAAATTACTTATATTTATGTTAATAATTACAATTAAAAAAGTATATAATAATATTTAATATTAAAAATAATAATTTGCCTAAATAAGTAAAAAATGAAATTAAATTTTTAAAATAATAAAAAGAAAATTCAAAATTTTTGACTACATATTAGTTGAATGTTTTTTATTGATGGACAATCAAAAAATTGTTTGACCAACTAACAGTTAACCAAGTTCCAATTAACAATCAACATAATGTGAATACAGTGAAGTAGATTGACTATAAAGTATAAACCTTTCTGTACATAATTTTGATCTAACATTTCAAAGTTTAATGGCAAAATTGGGATATGCTCTATCAAAATATTATTACATAAATTCAACCAAAAATTCATTGACACATACAGCCATTGCAATCTAAGGTTAACTTGTAAATAATATTTTTTGTATTAAAATCTCTTTTAAACTTTGTTTTCAATCAAGTTAATTAATTTTATATTGAGATGCTCCACATAATTTACACATTGTCTTACTTATGTCATCTTTATAATATAACATACACCTATTATTGAGTTAGGCATTATTATATGGATAATAATGTTTCATAAGACTTGCAAATTGATTAAAATTATATTATGACATATTGTTGTTAAACTTAATATTTAACAATTGTATGACAACATATAATTCAAACTCATTATGACATCTTAGGCATAGTAGTTGCTAATACACATTTAATAAATTAAAAAAAATTTCAAAGCTTCTGAATTTGGAGGTTATGTAACAAGATTAATATTATTATTATAATTTACTTTATCATTACTATCTACATAAAAATTAGGTTTAATTGTATCAAAAATCATTTTTTCATATTCAGTATTCTGTTCTTCAATTATTATTCTTGATTTTGATGTGGTTTTAGTGATTGTGTTAGTTGATTGTAATTCAATCTCATAATAATATGTTTAATATCAATATCTAGACTAAAATCTTATTTTATAAATATCAACCTTTATCTCATCAATTGTAAGATAGGCTATATTTTTATGTATAAAACATCAACATCTAATTTTTTTTCATTTCCTTTTTTCACAAGTAAAAGCAATAAATTCTTTCATCCCTTATAAAAATTCATTAGTACATTTTTACATTTAGAGATTCAATCTATTATACATTTACCTTTGATTATTAGAATTTTTTATTTTTCATTATAATAAATATTTAAATATTGTCTTATGTATATCATTAAATAACATAATTTCTTAACTGCATCATTAGAAAAATAATTAATATCACAAAAGATTTCTAATTTGTAAATATCATCAGATAGCAATTTTTTTCACTACATTATCATATAGTAATAATTAATAAATAATCATATTTAACAATAATATTTCATACCAATATTATTAAGTAATTATTTACAAATTATCACAAAATTAATCAATACATAACATCGTTAAATAATGAATAATTTTTCTTAAAAATATTATTATGTAATTATTTATACATTTTTGGAAGAAATTGAAATTTATAAAGTAGAAATTTGAATTCACAAATGCAAGCAAAACATTCATGTAGAGGTAAAGAAATCTGCAGAGAGAATACTAAATAGGAAGAAGATAAGAAAAAAAGAGAAAAGAAGAGAAGAAAAGAGTATTTATAAGGTGTGGCTTTACTATTGAAAAATATTACATTGGAAAAAAGATTTTAAAAAAACATTAACACTAAAAGAATAAAAAGTCATAATATTAATTTATAGAAAAAATAAATTAATGAATATAACTTTAAATTATTAATTAATTATTAATTAAAAACTAAAAGTTATTATTATTTAATTATTAACTTAAATTATATTAATTAATTAAAAATTAATTGTTAATTACATGTTAATTTAAAAAAATTAAAAAAATACTAAAAAGAAAACCAATTGATCTGTAATTGATTCATGAAACTGATTATCATGCACTCAGCCTTAATTAACAAATTCTATTTTGTATCCACTTTTTGTGTCAACTTTTTTCTTTTATACAATATATATATATATGTGTGTGTGTGTGTGTGTGTGTGTGTAATATTTACCTTATGAAAGGTAATCAAAATGATAAATAATTGTAAAAAAAATCACTTTAGCCAAAAGTCATCAGTTGAAAATTGTTAACATTCTTGTTGAGATAATTGGCACCATCCTATGGTTTAGATTCTTTTTGAATCGTCTTACTAAAGCAAATTGTGACCTATAGGTTATCATTTTTGTGACAGAGAAAACATAATTAATTAATATGTAACACTTTCGATCTAATAAAAAGTAAACATTCATTTCACAGTGTCTTGGTTAATTCTAGACAAAGTTAAGATTTAAGTTACATTGTACTTCAATTAACTACAAAAGACGGAAGGAAATCTAACTAGAACATATATATATATATATATATATATATATATGATAAAATGAGTTAGAAAAACACCCAAAAAAGACTTAATAATTAATATGCTTCTTTTGTAACTTGGAGTGATCATTTTAAACACTTTAGTATGTGTGGGAATAATAGTAAGAAATTATATAATCGCATAACTAATGATATTTTTCTTTGTTAATTAGTATATTAATACAGATTTACAACAAGAAGCAGAAAAAAGAATGACTATTTTAGTATGAAGTGCTAGTAAGAGTTGGTTCAATAGGATCGAATTACATCACTCAAAAGGTTTTTGATTTAATTTTAGATAGTAATTTTTTGTTTGTAAATTATTATTATTATTATTATTGTTGTTGTTGTTGTTGTTGTTGTTGTGTAATCTATTTTAAAGTTATAACAACTTAGTTAATATTTTACTCCTAAATTTGTCGCTACCAAAAAAATAAAAAAACTCTCTTGGTTACCCTTAAATTCTCCTTCAAGCATTTTGGTCTTAATTTTGTGAGATGTGCTTGTAAAGAATTGCCTCAATATGATTAATTAAATAATGGAGTATGGAAATTAATTAATTTTTGTGTTTGATAGAGTGAAAAAATTTTAAAATAATAAAAAGGAAAAAAATAAGAATAGAATGAAATTTTGTGAATTAAAATTATATTTGATATTATATAAAAATGAATGCGAATACTTTTTTATTTTGACATTTGACAAAGTGAAAATAGTACAAAAGTAAAAATGAAAAGGGAGCAAATAATTAAAATACTATTAAAACAAACAAATTAACATAAAAAGAGAAAATTACAATTAAATACCTCAAGTTAAATATATTTATAATTTTATATTGAAGATTTTAAATTTTAAAATTATTTTAAAAAATTTAAGGACAAAAAATTTTAATTGTGTAAAAAAATTACAATACTTCAAATTAAAATTTTAAAAATAATTTCAAAATTTATAGTTTTGTAGTATAAAATATTATTGTTATTTAAAATAAAGAAATATTTTTTATTTTCTTTCCACCTTCAAAATTTAGATGAAATAAATAATGCATATGAAGAATAAATTTAGAATTTATCAATCTTTTCATCTCCCATATAACACATCGAATGATATTTTTTTTTTACTTTTTGTTTTCCTTATCCTTTTCTCACCTTTCAACCAGCCAAAGATGCCGTAAGTTGAATGGAAGGGAGATACGTGGAAACTTGCTTGTACGATGCACGCCCTTAATATACGCAGTGTGCACATGGCACGTCAACATCGAGCTGTATCTGGGACTAGCTGCCCATCACGTTCTCTCTCTGGAGATCTCATATCTCATCTTCATCATTTCTGTTCTTCCATCATACATGCTTGATTTCAGGCGATACCCACATTAATCCAATTATATTGGACATAACCTCAATGATCACAGTGCTATATATTTCTGCTCAATTTTCTATGCGTTGTTATTATTTTTCCCGGAAAATGATTAAAGATCCGAGAAAGTAGCTTAGGAGATAGAGACATGAGCTCTCTGATACGATTCACATGCCTACATTTATTTGGTTTCTGTACTCTCATTAATGCTTTTCTTCTTCTACAGGTTGCTCTCTCGTTTGTCTTCTTAGTCAACAACTCAACATTATTATAACATGGCGCTGCTGGCTTGCAGTCCTTTTGATCTATTTATTGCCAAACAACAATCATCCTGACATGCTCGTCAAGTTCCACGATATTGTACTGCAATATTAAATTGAAATGCCTGCTAAAATTTGTTAATCGAAAACACATAATTATTAATCAAGCAATTTTTTTCTCACTGGGAGTGAGTATCGAGCGAGTTTGGTAAGATTTGACCAGGTGATTAATCCGATTGACTACGTATGAGAAAAATGTCATCCAATTGAAACTAATCAATTTTTTATTAACTTAAAATAATCAGGTTTAAATAAGTTGGTCAAGTTGGGGATGAACTTGTCACACAATGTGTTCATTTTGACATATCTAACATAATATGTATATTAAAACTTTATATTTGATTAAACCGAATAAACCTGATTTTTATATAAAAATTTACCAGCATGAACCCCAAAGATTATGTGAATTCAACAAAAATCTTTTTTTTTTTTTGTGAGTTTGGTCAAGTTATAATGAGTTATGCATGCACTTATTTGTTCCTCAAAATGTACTATATGTCGCCTCAAGCTAAGTCATGATCACCCTCAGATAGCTAGTTGGATGAATGGGAATATGGACTTCAGAATCAATAACTTCGGATTTCTTATTCTAAGGAAAAAAAAAACTTATTATATTTTCAAGTTAAATCTATTATTAATTATTAAATAAATGTTAATGTTTTCGATTATTCAATTCTCAATAATATTATGAGTATTTATAACATTATGGGTGTTAATTATAGAATTTTCTCAAATAAATTAATTAATATCCTTATGCTTGGTTGTTTACACCTCTTGTATATTTTTCCTGATATATTCTCTTCCATTTATCAATATATATATATATATATATTCTCTTCCAAATAACACTAAGGTATTTAACAGAGCATGTGACTATATATATATATATATATATATGAAAGAACCATAAATCATTCATTTTGCCCTCCAAATTAAGTTGAACCAGTTTCCATGAAAATCACATAATTCAGCAGATGGTTGCAGAATGCATGCCAAACAGACCACTAATTTTGCAAATATTGATGCGCGCGCGCACATATATATATATATATATATATATGGGGGGTAGGTTATGGTGTGACACCCAAGCATGATTGCAAACTAGCCAAAGGAATCATCTTTATCTTTATTTGTTTGGCTTTGCATGCATTCAAGACCCCACAATAAAAAAAAGTGGTAAGAAGGGCTTTAATGTGAGTGTATGTAGTAGTTTTAACTTCAACTTCTAATTTCCAATTGAAACAACCATTTATGAATTATTTGCTGCCAATGACATGGGAATAAAATAGTGATTTCCAAAATGATCATTTGGTAGCCAATAATCAAGTTCCATTATTAATAATGGAGCCTCTCTGTTGATTAACAACACTAACTCACGTTCAGGAGGATAAAGCTGAAGCCTGGGAGATGATTGCGTCACATAAACGCATGCTTAAGGCCACTTATTAGGATATGTTAATTTATTTTTTATTAGAATATTATATACACCATATATAATTCAACAAAAATCAGACGAAATTGCATTATAAATCACTCTATTGACTTTGCGTCCAGTTTAAACATTATTGTGTTGACCCTAATTCTTCAACTTGATTTTAGAGTGAAAGCCCCTAATATTAAATATTTAGTTCCCATTCAGTTGATCAAGCCATTATACATAGTATTAAGAAATATTTATCAAGAATATAATCTTGTAAAAATTAGATAGAAAAAAAATCAAGTTGTGGGCTTTATCATTATTATGCTAGACCATAGGAGCAACGTTCAGTGTAGATAAATAGATTTTAATTTTGACCCTAATTATTCGATATATGATGATTTATTTTCTTCTTTTCCTTCATATATATATATAATTACTTCAATTTATGAAATGGTTTGTGTAGATGTTTTAACAGGAAGAGGAGGAGAACGATACAGAATGTGAAAGGGGTTCTGATATTTGCTTAATTCATATACACCAGATAAAGTATGTAAACATTGTAATAATTAATTCTGATTGCAATGACAGCTGGAAAAAAACCAACAGTTAAACCACATGGCCTAACAGTTTGATACCCAAGCACAATACAATAGCTGCTTCGTTGAACTGGGCTTCTCTATAGAGAGAGAGAGAGAACTACAATATTAACTTGTGCAGACTCAGTATTCAATCTAAAGTTGGTCAGTTATGGCTAGTTTGGGGTCTCGTGATAATATTATTTTATCATATCCTATAGAAGACCAGATTATCTACTCGTGGTAGAATGAACCTATTAATTATATACCATAAATGGTGGATTTAAAAAAATATTTAATTAATGAATTTTTACTCAATTATATTGCAATCGCCTCTAAGATTAGAATTTGAATTTTGATCTCAACCCATAACCAAATTAATGGAAAAAATATTAAAAAATCCAATTTGAATTTAATTACATGCTTAAAAAAAGTTAGCTAGGAAGGTAAATGAATCAATGTGAACAAAAAACTTATTCTTCTCTAGACCATATACTTAATATATATATATATATATATATATATATATATATAATTGTACCTTATATAAAATCACAAAAGCAAGTTGTTGGAATGTGGAGCAAGGATAGGGCATAGTTGGAATAATATTCTTCCACAGAAGCTACATGCATGATGACCTAAACTAGAAAAGTTCATCACTTTACAGCCTATATATACAGCATAAATGGGATTAGTTTCCACATAAAACAAGAATATATAAATCAGAATCTGAATCATGAAATTGCATTGCCCCTTTATTGACGCCATAAGCACATGGCAACCCTGCATTATAATCATACGATACGAGGTGGTCACGTTCTTAGCAATCATTGTTCTTCTGACTCTTTACTACCTTCGCAATATGGAAGCAGGATTATTCGAGTGACCATAGGTGTTTTTGATGTTCGGGTTTACGTATATTTATGAAAGATGGTATTAGAGAGATCAGGTGAGAAATTATAGAAAGGCCAATGTATCCCCCATGGAAATTAATGGAGGCTGCATGTGAGCTTGAGGTATGGGTCACATGCCCACAATTATGGCTTTCTTTACCCTGTGCATGAAAGACCATTCCTATGGCAATTATATATTTTTCTTTTGTTTTTAAATAATTAATGATCGTTAATCTGAGTTTCATTTATTAACCACATGATAAGATTAGTGACGATTATGAACCTATTTGTGAACTTAATTGTAAATTTTTATAACGTTCAAATTTAAAATCTTACCCACCATTATGTTTAAATAAAATATTGATCGATCTTATGTATCTTGAGAGGAGTTAGTCTTTCATTCTCAATAAACTAACTAGCTGTCTTAATTAATCCATGTGGGTTTCTTTTGCTTTTTCTTTTCTCCAATACTTTGATTTAGCGCTCACAAGTCACATGACATTATTCTTGTATATTTGAGTTGAATTTTGAAATTAATATATTATTCTTGTTTGCAGGCCACGATTTCTATTCAATATATTCCACATTGGAATTTTGGCACTGTAAATTCATAATAACAATCAAGTTACACCTACTATTTTATGTGTTATATTGAAATCCAATGAATCTTAACAGGGAGAAAATAAATAATTAAATAACTTTTACAGGGGTTTATGTAACTGTTATTTCCCTGTGTAAAAATATTTTAATATCAATATCCTATATATAGATGTATACACAAAATTTAAGATACCATGACATAGTATCTTCCAGTTATAATATTAAACGCTTGATATAATAACTAACAATTGTTTATGAGAACTTATGTAAAATACTATAAACTGTAAAACTTTTAAATTCTTAAAATATTCGTATTATATGTAAAACATTGTTGTTGGATAGCAACTTAACAAAATTAGCTTAGTTAACAAGGGAAAAATGGGAAATTTTTGTGTATATCAAATGCATGAACATCAAATAGTCAATATTTACTTCATATATGTGCACTTATTGCTTCATGCATATAAAAAGCAAATCTTACTGTTGGATATATATGTATCTAATGTACCTCAAAATTTTTGAAAAGAGATACAGTTTATATGTTTTAACAAAATTTGAGTTCGATTCTATTGTATAACACTTTATAATTAAATTTTAAACTATTAGTTAAGGTGGAAGAGTATATTTTTAAGATTACTTGGAGATGAAATAACTTGAACAAAATTCAAGAATAAATTAACATGATTAGCACATCCAATATAATTATTTTTTGGTCAAAACCTTATTTTGGTCATAAAAATATATTTCATAATGATCCTAAAAGTATTTTTGTTTCAAATAAATTCAAAAATTTTAAAAATGAACAGTTTTTGAAAATTTGGAATTTATTTTAAAAAAATTTGGGCAATATGAAATATTAAATATTTTTTTAGGATCAAAATAGGAGTATTAAACATATATTTAGAATTAACATAACATTTCAACCATGCATTATTTTTTATGCATCCAATATATAATAATAAAGCACACATTTCTATACCAAATACTATATATTTGAAAAGGTATGCCATGAGATAGATATGAAAATTTTAAATTTCTTTTGGGGTTATCAGAATACCAAACCTAAGCCATATTTACTTAAATGATCAAAGGTATGTTCACCTCAAAATGTAGGAGGTCTTGGCTCAAGCAAACACGTACAAAATCTAAATAGGCCTTTGTTGGTGAAACATATTTAGAGGTCAATTGTAGATGAACTTCAGTTCTTTTTTTCGACTTGTGTTTTGGGGCTGAAATATTATCAGGATAATTGTTTGGGTAAATTAAATATTCATTTGACCATGGCTTGAATGTGAAAGGATATTTGGAAAGTAGATTTTCTTATTTCTAATCATTTTCAATGAGAGGTAAGGAATCATAGAACTATTTCTCGTAACAGTTATCTTTAATGGTTAATACAGCCAAATTTTTTTGGTACTTAGTATAATAAGTGACCTTATTTTACACAATTAAGGATGTTGAAATTTGTTAACTTTTACATAGTTGTTTCCTCCTCCAGTGGTTATTCCGATGGTGTTGAGTTCTTCAGCAACCGGCTTGTGAAAGTAAGAAATCCGTTTCTACTTGTTTTTCTAGACCAGTTCAAGATATATCCATTGTTAAAGGTTGGCAGATATTGTTTTGGTTTGCAAGGTGCAATACTAGGCAATGAAAACACTAGGTGCTTATATTGGCATGCTTTCACATTACCTTCTTCAGGAAATGGGTTTAGATAGATAAATTCAGGCATTCTTATACCAAAGTAATGTTGAATGCAGTTAGACATACTTTTATAGTTTATCCTTCACCAATAGCTTGTGCTTCATCCTAACTGGCATTCATTATGGCTACTTGTCTTCACAAAGCCGCATTATCAACTTTTGACACATCATTATGTTATAGCATCGGATTTGCAATTTCTTAGGAATGATCAGGTGTTTGGCTAACAAATTTATATCATACCGGTGTCGCAGATTTCAAAGGATGTCCAATCTCTACTTTATTAACAATTCAAAGATGAAGTTGAGCTTGGTTTTTATACTTCGGTCTTGTAGATTAAGTTTTACTGTTGTATATAAACAAAAAAGGTATAAAATTGTAACACTAGCACACGTTTCATATATAAGCATGAAAAAAGCTCGAGGAAGCTATGAAAAGTCAGTGAAATTATGCCTAATTGTTATCTTTTTTAAAAGAAAAATGAGTTTGTTGGCGACCAAAGAAAGTAGGAAAAATAAGGTTTTCATTCTCAAATTTGTCATTGTCACTCACACAAACTCATCCTCAGAGATGCCATAATTGACCATAATTTTGTAACGTTCCAAAACTGTGAAGTGTGAACAAGTTTCTCTGAAAGGAATATTAACGAGGCACACTTTCCGTTGTCTTCCTCCTAATTTTCTTGGAGCTTTGTTCATTGACAACGGCATTTTCATAATCCGGTTCCTCTCTGCGTCATGATTTGACATCTTGAAACTCTTTATTCTACAAATAGCACTAGTTTTTTTTTGGGGGGGGAGGGGGGGAATGAAGTTACACTAATAATGGCAAAAGACTTTGGCTTTTATGCCTTTCAAGTCAATTGATAGAGAGGAATGGGGGATAGGAACAATAAAATACTTAAAAAACAAAAAAAAAAACAATTTTACCTAATTATGTCTATATGCATAGCAAAATGATAATAAAAATATAATATAAAATTAGATGCAATTAAAAATAACAGAAAAAACACTCAAACTAAATAAAAGAAAATAAAAATGAAAATAAAAGGGATTGTTTGTAAATAGACCCTTTTTTGAGACTAGGTCTTACAACTCACAAATTCTGAATGCAAATACTTTTTTTTTTTAATGTGCTTTCTTTAATTACATTAACATGCTTCACGAGAATTCTTAAAATAGAGTTCATATGCATCACACTATTATATTAATATTACTACATATACCTGGTACCAATAAAAATATAAAAAAATTATACGCAGATTTTTAATTTATTATTATATATTTTAATAGAATTATAACATGTGAAAGAATTATATTTTTGAATGAGTAAAAAATATGATGGAATTAAAAAAAATGTTGACATGTTATATTTAAAATTTCATTAAAAAAATCTAGTGACACACCTAACAATCTGCATGAAATTTTTTTAAAAAAGTGTAACTATTTTTTTAGTCTCTTAACTTATTTATCTATTTTAATTTGGTTGTTTAATTAATTTTTAATTTGTGTTATATTCATATTTTAATTTTATTTAGTGTTTCCAAATAGTTCTTTAACTCTTTTTTTTAGTGTTTCATGATAATTCTTTAAATTTCTTTGGTGTTCTAAAATGATCCTTAATAAAATATAATGAAAGAAGATAAATATAGCATATATTAAAATTTAAGTGACCGAATCAGAATAAATAAATAAATAAAGAGACTAAAATAATAGTTAAGCATGAAAAATATTACTCCATATTTCATGCCTTCCGATTTCAATATTGATATTTATTTTCTTAGATCAAAATATTGACACATAATTAAGAAAATATAAACCAATCTGTAGTATCTGGCCGAATTGCAAAAGTCCATGAATATATCCAACCCAATACTTGTTTGGTTTAGTCCAAAACCATTCTTTTGGGTTCGAACCTTGTTCTCATTCAACTTGGCCCAGAAACGAAATAAGTAGAGAAGAAGATGGAGCTGCCATTAAACCAAAAACCGTAGGGTTTATGCGTCTGGAGCTCGCTTACTCGCCTCAGCAATTAAAGTAAACTCACAAAATCAGGTAAAGTCCCGTCCTTTCAATTTCTTCTTCTCACCCCATGGCATGCCACTCACAGATGATGTTCGTGTGATTGGATGGTATTTTCTTTATTTTTTTTTTTTGGGTGCGAGGAAATAAAGGAAAACCTCAAGGAAAAAATTTGTGGTTTTGTTCATGTATGGTGTTAGTGCTACTGTATTCTACTCAAGAATGCAATAATATGCGCAACCCCGTGCTTAATAACGTGAGGGGTTTTAGTGAGTTCCTTTTTTTTTGGCCCTCTCTATTAACGCTTTCTTAAGAATGAAACTGAATGTGCTGAAAGGAGATGGGTGTGAGAGAGAGAGAGAGAGAGAGAGAGAGAGAGAGAGAGAGATGCATTGCTGACTTTATGGCTTTGCTGGTTGAAGTTTTCATAGCCAATGGGCTGCTTCTGATATTTGAATCCATTAATGGTGAGTGAATTTGCTACATATGCATCTTCTTTGGTATGGAAATTTGGCCGGGGGGTTCAGCTTTAGATGTTTGAGATGTCAGAAGTCTCCAGTTTGGGTGTAAGTGAGTCTGAATAAGTTTTCTAAATTCTCTTGTCAGAGTTGATTAAGTGACTTTAATAAGCTGCGATACTCTAGTGTAAGCGGCCTTTGAATATTTCTATAAATCCTAATTTACCTAGGAATTGGATGTGTAACTATATGAACTGAATCAGTTTATTTGACTTCACCCTGAGTGTGTGAAGGTTGAAATCTCTTTTGCTGCCAAACAAGTGGGTTGATTTGGGTTCATAAACTCAGAGGCGAATTGAAAGCTGCACAGCTGTCACTGAGTTGCAGGTCGATGTTGCTTATCCTGTCGAGGAGGGAATCGGTTTGTGTCTGATAGTTGGGAGTTGGGTGCTGGAATGTTAGTTTGCAGTGGAATTTTCTCAACCTTTCACTTTTTTAAGCAGAACTGAACTTATTTATCTGGGGAGTGTATTACTTGATGGAAAATATAATTATAGTGCCAATGAGTATGGTTGTTGTGCTAATCTACAGCTGTTCTCTAGTGTACCTAGTTGGAGCAGAATCTACACATTTTCAAGTGTTTCTTTGGCCTTACATATGTTATGGAATATGCCCCAACAATATGGTTGTGTGTAAGACCTTACTCTGCTGTTATGTACATGGTGTTCTGAGGAAGTTTCTTTGTTTTCTATGAAGCATGGACAATTTGAAAAGGACCATTGTCCATCTTGCTGCTGCGTGTTTGGGGAGGAAGTTGTATTTTAAAGATAAAAGTTGTACTTCAAATGCCTGAACATTATATATATATATATATATATATGTATATATATGCTGGCTTTACATTCTGCATATGTTCATGAAAATCACAGTGAGAACACTATCCATGAATTTGTTGGGTCTCTCTTTGTCAATTTTGGGTCTTGGTCCAGTTCTTATGGGAATGTGATAATTATGTCTTTTTTCAGATTGAGATAATTCTAATTGGTTATCTTTAAGTGATGTTATGGCAGTTTTATTGGCCATATGACAATGAATGCTTGAAGGTAGGTTTTACCTGTATGCTTGTGCTTGATATGCAGCATGCTTTAATTTGAATAGATTTGAAAATGTAAGGACTGACTAACGTAAATGTGCCTGAGATATGAATTGTTTCCTTGTTTGATTTTAACACTAACATGCTTAAGTTTTTTTTTTTCTTTCCCCCCTTCTTCTTCTTCAAGCGATCATACATTTTTCTAAAGTTATGTTAACTTCCTCTACTGGGCTGATCTTCATACTTTTCTTTTCAGGATTATTGAGTACATGTTTAAGCTAAACTTTACATGATCTTCTTCGTATAGGTGATCTTCTTTGTATAGGTGCACTTGTAGCTCACTCTTTCTTTTGGAGCGTTCTTTCTCTTGTAAAGTCCTGTTTTTCTAATCATGTCTTCAACTGCATTTGGTGAGTTTTCTCTTTCCCTTGCATGTGTGCGTGTGTGCACTTGTTTGTCTTGAGAAGTAAGTTTTTTAATCAGGTCAATGCTTCTTCAATGTACAGGTTATATCTTCTAAACTTTAAACTTTTTGTATCTCTGTAATGCTTGCTGGACTTTGGGGTTAAGATTTTTGAGCTTCTGTTCCCGTTATGCCTGATAATACGACTTCCATAAGTCAATCTGGTTTCATGAATGCTCCAAATCCGCAGCAACTTCCCTTGCAAAACAATAATCTGGGCATGCAAACCCACCCTCAATTGGGTGCAGGGATCCACCAAAACTTGAAGCCCTTTATGACTAATATGCAACCAATGATCAATCCACCTCCTTTCATGCATGCTGTTAATAATTTTCGTCCATTGCAAAACAATCAACTAGTTCTGCCTCATATGAATTTGGTTGGTCAGGATCAGTTGCATGTAGGATCTGGTCCTCAGAATGGTGTTGGCAATGTGAATTGCAATTCGTTGTTTCCAGTTCAGGGACAAAACATGATGAATGGAGGTCAAATTAATTTGTCTCAGCCACAGGGGCATATTTTAGCACAAAATATTCTGAGTTTGCTTCAGCAGAATAATATGAATATGCCAAATGGACAATTTTGTGCCCCCTTGCCCTTGCAAAATATGAATCAACAGTTACCCATGCAAGTTTCAAACCCAGCTCAAGTTGTTTCATATGGTATGCCTCCAAGTTCCCATCCCATGTTCAGCTTTCCAAACCAAGCACCTCAGATCATGGTTCCTCAAAATCCATTTTTTTCTGCAAATCTGCAGTTAAGTCTTGTGCCTCGAAACCAGGTTAGACCACAGGTTAACCAGAATGAGAAAAACATGTTCCCACCTGTAAAAACAAATGCTTTTACATCATCACCTTTTTCATCTCAGCAGTTGGAGGGGAACACTTCTGCACCACTTAATCGAAGTAGTTTGAAGCAGCTACATCATGCAAAACACTCCCAACCTGCATTCACGAATTCACAGGTAGCTTGTTTCTTGCTACTAAATAGAATATTTACCACTGATGCGTTCCTGTCTTATCTATGTGTTCCAGCCATGTATTCTGTTAATCTCATGTACTATAGTAAAAAAGCTGTGGCTGTTGTTTTTAGTATGAATCTGATTATTGCTGCAGGCAAATCCTGATAACAATGTCAAAGCTAATGTTCCAAACTCTAATTGGAAAGGTTCATCAAGCAAAAACTTCAAAAATAATCGAGGGAGGTTTCAAGGAGGGTGTGTAATTTTCTTCTTTCTTGCTTGCTCTTGATATATTCTGTTTACATATGATGATTTGTATAATTTGCCTGAATCAAAATCTGCATCCAATTGATGTAGATTCCAGAAGTCTAAGTTTCATGATATCCACAAAGGAAAGAGGAAATTTGGGGGTCCTAAAGAACATAGGCACAAAGGTTTGAACTTCTCTACCTTCTTACAAAGATGAAAACCTCATTTGCTTTTAGATAGTTTTAATAGCCCACTATGGCTGGAGTTCAACATGATGGCTTTGAGTGCTATGCCACATGTGTAGCCTTGCAACTTGCATATAGCTCTGCTATAGCTGTTGTAAGACTCCTACTTTCCTTGTATTACTTCTGTAAATTCCTTTATTATTATTTTTTTGGTTCGTTTTACTTAAAATTTCAATGATTAATTCAATATGAATAATGGAATAGAAATTTGAAATTTATAATAAAAGCTAAAGACAGTCACTTAAACTTTGGCTTTATTTAATATGCCGATGATATGATTGGTACATAGTCCACATAGTACAAGCTGTCATATAATCTTTAACTTATTCATACAAACATCACTTTAGGTACATATTAATACTAGTCTACAGTTTCCTGTTAGCCTTCATTCCACATGAACATCCTAACATCCTGGATCATCTGAATTGAACCCAATAGTGGGACTTCAACCCACATTGAGTCAACTTTAACCATGATGTGTGTTACTGGCAGCCTGTGGTATAGTGGCTGGGCACATTAGAGACAATAGCGAGAATTTATAATTCCCTGTAGATCATAACAATAGTTTAAAATATTACAGAATGTCTCCAGCTGTATAAAGCTACAGATCTTATATTTGTGGTAGTGCTGAAAAAACAGTAGTAATATATATATGTGTGTGTGTGGTTATGAGAAATGGAATTTTTAAAACAGAAACATGGCATAATTACAAAATTTTTTATGTGACTATTTTCGTATTGGGTCGTTACTCCACATCATATGTACAGAAAAAGGGATGGGGAACTTTTTCAAGATTTTCACATAATACTTTTTCCTACATCCACCTACATTATGTACATATACATATCTAATTTAACACATGATTCCCTCGATCCACTCCCACCCTACTAGTTGTATCCTTTGGATCATTGGGACCCCGCCTACCCATGGCATTTCTTTCCATGTTATGGTCACTTCAAATGTGAAGCAAAGGACAAGCATCATTAGGTGGACATATCATGGAAACGGTGAGAATTTAAAATTCTTATTGGATAACAGCAGAAATAAAAAGTATTACATCATACAGTAATATGGAATATTTTCAAGGTTACCATCATTTTTAACCTGTAATTCATACATGAAACAGGATTACTTATGGCAAGAGCTCTCTCCTAGCTAGGGTATCCCCTAGAATAGATCCATAACAGGAGAACTATGCAATCAGAGGTTGCCTTCATTCCTCATTTCATTGAGATAACATCCCTTTTGAGGAGACTGTCTAGTTTTACCAAGATCATCTGCCTTACCTAGGATTATTTCTACCAACATCACCTCACTTTTGAGAATCATTTCTCTGATAATTTTTCTGTCAGTCATCTCATATACATTTGATAATAATACAAATCCAAAATAAAAAAATTTGTCCAGATACACAGTCTTAAAATGGTACCTTCTTGTGAAACCATAATTGATATAACTTAATATTGCTTTAGAATATTTTAGTTCATACTTCCGGGCCATGTCCATGTGCTGTCAATAGTCCTTGTATAGCACATAGTCCATAACTCCATGTTTAGTCACATGTCCATGCATAGAAGTATCAATATTATTTCTCCGTGGTTGGGTAATTATGAAATAGGTTTCAAAATAAAGCATGTGGAATTTATATATATATATATATATATATATATACATAAATTATTTCAAAATTTAAGGCATTAACTATATTTTATCTAGGCTCTTTATTTTTCCCCCTCCCTTTCATGGTTTCATGAGAACTACCAAGTAGGACCAAAAAACTCAACACATAATATACTACATGCATATAATGAAACAATAAATACTTAAATTAAAAATGGAAGTTTTCCTAGATAATATATAGAGTGAGTTCAACACATAATAATCTACGTGCATGTAATGAAATAATTAACAAATATTCTAATTGCTCATGTTTGCAATTTTTCTAGGTAACAAGGTATATATAAAATTTTGCCTACTTGAATAAACTACTTGCATACCCAATATTACCATGGAGAAAATACAATAGAGGGATTTCAACTAGCATAAGGCTTGAAGAGTTGTCACATCTACTTTTGTCAAGTTCCCAAGAGAAAAGTGGTAACTTGGTCTCTTGTTCTCCCTTTTCCCCTTTCTTTTGTTCTTGGCCGAACTAGGTGTCTCTCTCTTTCTAGAATTTGTGGTGTGATGGTTGATTGAAGACTACTAAGGAGAGAGGGAGGAGGGGGGTGGTTCGGTTTTTATACTAGTTTGGGTGAGACATTTTTCTTTCTTCTTCCTCATGATTTCTTATGGTCAAGTGTTTCCTTCTTTTTCTTGTGTTATTTTGAATTTCTTGTTACAGGGAACCCATGTGTTTGCTTGAAAGTTACTTTTAGTTAAATGCTAATTATTAGTCTGATTTTAACTAGTTAGTTTCCATTTAGTTTAGTTTTTAGCTAATTTACTTTCTAGTTTCCAACCAATAATGGGATGCTTCCTCCCTCTTAGTTTTGACTCCTTCATACTTAGTGCTTTTCAAGCAAATTTTATAATGGTGTGGAAGAGTGACTTCATTTCAAAAGTTGTGGAAGAGTTTACAATTTTCCAACCTCTACCTTGACCTTCCTTCCTGTTTCACTAAGTGTAAAGCTAAGTCATGTGAGGTGAAATGTCTTTATGGGTTTTTTTTCTTGTCTTCTCTTCCTCTTTACGTAATGTCCTTCCTTTTATGACATGATGACTTTAAATCTTATCACATATTTCTTCTATTTCCTTGCCTTATCTTATTGTATTTTAGCCATTTTGTTTCCACTTTTAGCTAATTGTAGAACTAGGGTAAATTTATTTGTATAGTATAATATCTCTTGTGCCATGGAGTTGCCTTTTTCTTGTCTACTGTCATGTTTCTTTGGTCTTCTAGGTGATTACTTTCCATCTTGTCTTCCTTTGTAGGTGTCTTGGTCAATATTCCTTTTGCTTCCTAATTAAACTTCCTTGGCTTTTCTCAAAAAATTCTTGATGTTATTAAAAATTGCCAAGTATAGACTTTTGTCATGTGTTTCTTATGTAATGATGCTTGAATTTTAGGCATGTTTTATCCATTTGTTGACTTAGGAAATGGGTTCTAGTTGGACGTTATTTTAGTTTTATTTCAACTAGTTTAGTTCCATTTAGTTAAATTTGGGTAGTTTTGTTTGTTACTATAATTGGTGTGTCTCTCTTCTTCTTCTTTTTTCCAAACACAGTGAGATATTTATTTGACCAAGCATGTTTCTCAGTCTTTTCAAGCAATTTTGTGTTGGTGTGAATAGTATGGCTTCATTCCAATGCTTGTGGGCAAATTTACAATTTTTTCCAATCTTGACTTTTTGTCATGTAAAATTTTCCCAATTTTACCTTATGTGTCAAAATTCCTATATTTTATTAATTCCCTTAAATTTATTCATTTGGCATAGTTTTCTATTGTCTCTTCTTGGACATAGAATAATTTGACTAGTATTCACTTTTAATATGACAAGGTTAACTTATGCTTGTGATAGCACTATATTTCGAAATTTAGCATTCTAAGTCGATGGAAGAATTTTATGTTTATCTCTTGTTGTTACATGTCCCTTATAGGTGCCAGCCTTGTGATTTAAGTGTCTTTCCATACGTTCTAATCATTTCATGACTTATGTGTCACCTTTTTTATATTAAGTGGTTCAATGTGAAAAGAATCTAGCTAGCATTTAGTTTATTATGAAAGAAATTTTATTGGAATTTAAATGGGGACCTAGTCCTAGTGTGAACAAAATTTAATTGGAATCCTAGTTTTTTTATGCTTAATTTTGTTGAATTATCTTTAGGCTTAATTAACTAAGTTGTCTCATTAGGTTGCAATTGACTGTTTCTGGTTCTAGTTAAGTGGAAGTTCTGGTTGACTGGTTATATTTTGAGTAGGAAGCCTATATGAACCCTTTCTTTAGGTTTGAGTCAACTTAAAATAGTTTGAAGTAATTCAAACCTGTTTGAAGTGACTCAAAACTTCTAATTCTGCCCTATTTTCTCAGAGGTGAAAACCATGCTTTTCTTTTACCCAGGCATTACTGAAAAATTAACTAAGCTTATTATATTCTGATTTGAACTACGCGCGCGCACACACACATACATTACTTACTTTATTTGGATTCATGACAATTATAAAGAGCACAGAAGTCATATATATGTAATATATTATAGTTAGAAGAGGATATTACAATTCTCCCCTCCTTTTAAAAATTTTGTCCTTAAAAGTTGAGTTACCTATTAAAATAACTTTGGGTACTTCTGTTTGATCTTATCTGCCATGTCCTAAGTAGCTTCCTCAGGTGTTAGTTCTTTCCAGATCACTTTAACTAAGGAGATAGATTTACTTCTTAAGTGCTTCAAGTCAATATCAATATTTTGTATAGGTTTCAGTTGATAAGTCAATTCATCTCTTACTTGTACTGACTCATCATCTGTGATGTGTGAAGGATTAAGAATGTATTTTTGAAGCTAAGAAAAATGAACAACATTATGAAGGTTGGATAGTTTTGGTGGAAGAGCATTTTGGTACGCAACTGGCCTTACTCTTTTGATAATCTGACAGGAACCTTAGTATCTAGGGCTCAATTTTCTTGATTTTAGAGACTTGCCAATTCTAGTAGTAGGAATGACTTTCAAGAACACATGTTCTCCCTCTCCAAATTCCAGAGGTTTCCTTCTTTTGTTAGAATAACTCTTTTGCCTACTCTGAGCAATAAGCAACCTATCCTTAAGTAGCTTAATTTGTTCCGAAGTCCTTTGCACTAGATCTGGTCCTAACAAGTTTCTTTCTCTCACTTTGTACCAACACAAAAGTGATCTATATTTTCTACCATAGAGACCTTTGTAAGGTGTCATTTTAATGCTGGAATGGAAACTACTGTTGTAAGTAAATTCTACTAAAGGTAGTATTTATCCCAACTACCTCCTTGCTCTAACACATGCCCTAAGCATGTTTTTTAGAGTTTGACTTGTTCTTTCAATTTGATCATGGCTTTCTGCGGAGTTCCCCAAAACCTTGAAATAAATCTAGGGTTTCTATTAAAAATGATGATAAAGGGTACACCATGTAATCTCACTATCTCTTAGATGTATAATTGAGCTAGTTTGTCTCTAATCGGTAAGAAGTGGGCAGATTACAAAATCTGCCCACTATTACCCATGCAGCATCATACTTAGACTGAGTTCTAGGTAATCCCATCATAGAGCACAAGAAGAGGGCAATGCGATCCTTCTCTTCTGCTCTTGATTTGGTTGATGAATTAATGGAAACCTCAAAAGAAGAAGAGGAGATTGAAGGATTGCTTAATGATGATCGTTATGATCATGTTGCATTTGATAAAGAAGAGGAATTGGTTTATATATCTTTGAATAAAGCTCAGACTGAGACTTTCTTAAACAGTGATTTATTTTATGAATCAAGTACTTGATGTTGTGATTTATTAATGATTATTAAGTTGATATCAGCCTTTTTTTTTTATGCCGAAATGAATTTGGTTTTCTACATATATTTAAATTTTTTTAAATTTTGCATTACATTTTCATATAATTCGCACAATACTATGCGCTATGTGATATAGCATTTTGGAGCCCTTTGGAGCTACAAGTGTACCACACACTCTTAATAACTATAAGATTGATAGTTGTTGAACAAACAGGGTTCAACAATGAGAGGGCAGGAAATTCTGGTGTTAACTCCCAGGAACAGAACAAGGAATTGAAAAGGTAGCTGTCATTAGTCTTTCCAATTTTTTTCTTTTCTGGTTCAGTTTGTTGCTTTAAAGACGAATTTTACTCATAAATATGTGTGAATATATGCTTATTCAAATGACCTTATCCTGGGATAGATGACCGCTTCACTGAAATTGAAGACTATTTTAAATGTAGAAAAGGCCATTTGGTTTACTTGTGTGCTTCATTCTAGACAAATATCATGGGATGGCCTTCTCTCAAAGAAGTAGTGCCTCAAAATAGTGGAAATGTTCCTTATAGATATAATTAGAATGTAATATTTACTTCGAATTTTAAAATTGTACATTCCCTACAAATCTTTTGGACTTAAAAGAAGGTAATAGTTTCAAAATTTGAGGTCATTTAGGTTTTGGCAATTCTAAGACATATTATAGGGAATCCATCTGTATTGTGGGCCAGCCACGTGTGGGAGAGCTGATGGCTTTCTATCGTGCACAGCTCTGATATTGTAACCAATAATAACAATAACAACTTTTGATATGATCATAGTCTTGCGTGAAACAAATCCTAATTCCTAAGGGAACATTGTGGTTATGCGAGGGCAAAATCCTAATGCTTGCCCGGATATTCCATTTCCAGCTAAGCATATATCAAATTATGCCAACACTACGTAGTCAAAATTGGTAATATGTTTACATTTTACATATAAGTTCATTGTATATCATATTATGCGACTACTTACCATTTGAATATGTCTAAAGTTTTAAGCAACACATCAAGTCCTGAAATCAAATAAAATCTGTATAACTAAAGACCCCAGTTCCCTTTTCAATATCGAGTCAATCAATAACGTTTTGACCATTCATGATGTTAGTACTAGATTTTAAGATTTCAGATGTCATTATTTCCTTGATCACTATGTCAACGGAACATGGAAAATATTTTTCTCTTTTTGGTGCAATTTTGAAGATCAGAAACCAAGTCTGCTTTCTCACTAGATTTAAATTCTTTATTTTCTCTTTCAGCAACTTTCTGTACAACAATAAATTCTTAACTTATCATTTTCTATGCACAATATCTAACGCTTAAAACTTGATTTTATGTATGGTTGCTATTCCATTGTTTCTCAAATGGTTAGATCTTTCTCGGTGACTTACACTGAGCAAGAAATCCAACAGTGGCGTGAAGCACGTAGAAAAAACTACCCTTCCAAAGACAACTTTCAAAAGGTTAAATGAACTTCTTTATTTATATCAAGTATATTTATCAAAAGCTGTTGTCTAATACCTGAAACACTACCTGCAGAAGCAGAGTGAGCAACCAAGTGACTTGAAGGTCATTGATAGGGTGGTTTTACGAAAAGAGGTATATTGTCCTTTCATAATTATATGGGCAAATTAGCGGCACTCTTTTACATGTTTATTTTCACATTCAGCTATTGAGTAAACTAGAGGTACATGATTTCACACGAGTCCTTCCCACTTGACTTGGCTAAATGCCCAACATTAGCTCTGTTCCACGTTTTAAATGAACAGAGCAACAAAAGCTCTACGCCAAGGCGAGAACCTAGTAACCTGAAGCATCAACTGTGGGTCATAAAATTTGATAACTACAGATCCCTTTTCCCAGTAGAGTTGAGCTTTTGCATTTGAAGGTAATATTCCAGGGAAATAATATTGCCAAATTTAATTTAATTCATAAAATTTGGACGGTTCTTTAATTTATATTTTACTATATTGCCAAATTTAATGTTAAGTTCAATTGAAATGTTTCATAGCTTCGTGATTATGGCTTTTCTTCATTTTTAGCATGAAATTTAAGTGAGAATATATATATATATATATATATATATCTTTTCTAGGTTCATAGGTAGTATTTCAACTCCTTGGTAATATAGTACATATTTGGTTGTAGCAGCTCAAGGAGATTTTAGCAAAGCAAGCTGAGTTAGGGGTTGAAGTTGCTGAAATACCATCTTACTATCTGAAGGATTCTAAAAAACAAGGTCTTGAGAGTGAAGAGAAAAGGAATTTTACCAACAAAAGAAAATTTCAAAACAAGTTTGACAGAAGAACAGACAGGAAGGATAGGTATTCCAAGAAGCAGAAGTTTGCAAACAAAGATTTTGCAAAAGGCCCTTCTTTGGACAAGAGAGAGACAACTTTATTGGAAAAACTCTTGAGAGCAGATATAAAGAGGGATAAGAGCCATTTGTTTCAGGTTTTTAGGTTCATGGTGATGAATTCTTTTTTCCAAGATTGGCCTGATAAGCCACTTAGATATCCATCTGTTATAGCCAAAGAAGATAGTCTTGAAGGTGGTGATGAAGAAAAGTATTTGTACCCTAGTGGCAACAAGACAACAGTTCAAAAACTTGTGAACTTCATAAATGACAACGATGGTGATGGTATTGAAGATGGAGACAATGATAATTATGAAAATGACTCTACAGAGCAAGCCAATCCACACAAAGAGGCATGGGATGATGGAGGAATTAAAGAATCTGAAGAGGAGGGTGAAATTGTAGATTAAAATCGATTTTTCTCTTTGTGCTAGCATTAAAGATTTTGACTATAAGCATTGTAATATATTTGTTTACTTATTTTCATGGTTGAGAAAATTAAATCGGACTGATTGATTAAACTGAAAAATTGGTGAATTAATCATGATTCTAGTCTAGTTTATCTTAAAAACTGGTTGAGCATAGAACTAGTCAACATGTAAAAAATGATTAAACATCGTGTGATTCGGCATTAGGTTACTTAAAAATTGATTTTTGCCTTTTTTTTTGTCTAAATCAAAATTTTAGTATTTTGCAATAGAAATTTATGATATTTATTAGATTTTATCTATTTCATTTTACATAGATTTATTGTCATATATAAATACTTTAATTTTTATATTTTTAAGTATTTATATATATTTTAAATATTATTTTATAATATATGTATATATTTAAGTATAAAATATTATATATATTTATACTTATATATATAATAAAAAAACATTTGTATCCTATTTTACTTATGATTAGACTGATTGATTGGATTTTTATAACATTTTATTTTTGCAGGGAGGGGCAGGACGGGTCCATTTTCTACATTTAGAACTTTACATTAGGCATAATTATAAATAGGAATTTTTATTTTAAAAGATTGAGCATAGTGTTTGTTCAGTTTAAATTTAAAACTGAATAACCAGGGTGGGTAAAATAACACAGCTGCAACAAGCACTCGCTAATGGTTATGCAATGGTTGAGGAAACTAATATCTAAATCCCACTTCGTGGGACATGTGAATTACAACAACGCCAGTTCAAGGCTTCACATTATAAAGAGAAAAAGATATAAAAATATAGTTTATCAACTAATTTCAAATTCTATTTGTTTATATTTACGTATGATGGGTCTAAATGAAATTTTGTTAGCATTTTATCAATTTGGTTGTCCCTGTTATTTGGACATATGTTTAAGTGGAATATTCTAATTTTGAATAAAAAATTTGTATTACAATAATTAGGTTAATTCCCTTTTCCTTTCTTTCTCCATACTCCCAAAGCCACCGAACTAAATGGGGTATACGTAGCTTGCTTCTCCTTAATTAGGTTAATGTTCCTTCTTGTTTTAGCCGTGTGTGCTACCTCAGGAGTAAATACTTGCTTAGAATACAAGGGGAATTCTTCTTGGACTTATGAGATTTTTTTTTCAATAAAAATATAATATGTATAGAAATTTTTTAAATTATTTACAAGATAGGGACAGAGCATTATGCCACTTTCCAAAAACATATCACAGCAAAACTGGGCTATTACGTTTTCAATAAAGGGAAACTTCTAAAGCTATGTAGTCTCAGTATAAAATAAAAATGACCAAAAATAAATTAAAAGAAGAAAAAAAATGTTGTCCAGTCCCCTAACAAAGAAGCGCAAATTTCCCTAAGCCAACGATGTGAACTAATTTTTATTATATTGGCTGGTCGATAAGTGTCCCCAGGGAATTTTAGAACCGTGACTACAGAAAAAGACTTACTGGAAAATTGACAATTTGGAGCCAATGAATGAGAATAGAAGTCACAAAATTCTCAGAACATAATATTCAATATGCATCACTAAGCAATAGCAGCAATTTTGCTTTTTGTTTTTGTTCCTTGCTTCTTTTGTTTCTTATACTGTTCAAAAAGCTTGAGCGACAGCGTAGTCCTATCCAACTCACTTCTCAACCTTTCATTCTCCTTAATGTCCCGTAGAAGCACAAAATGGGAAGCAAGTTTCCTCCTCAACCCATCCTCATCAAATGAACTTGTAGCTGTTGTAGCCCCAATTGAAGGTGATGTGGTAGCACCATTTGCTCTTTTCCTCTTGTTATTTACCTTTATACTACCAATTTGTGGGGAAAGAAGTTCTTGTTCAAGGGACTGGTCCTTAAAAGCTTGTTGAGGAGAAATATTGGAGAGATAGACTTGGTTATGAGCAGTACTCATGCTTGAGATGCCCGAGGCCGTTGTGGATATAGCTGGATGGTAATGCTTGGACAGTAGATTGAGGTCCCACAGTACTGAGGCAAAAGCACCACTTAAACTGGGATCTGTGGAATTTGGTTGATATTTCTGCATATCATACAACCAAGAGAGACACAAATAGTCAATGATAGTATGTGAATAAAATACCGACAGGAATATCATGCTCCTGGCTAAAAACGTTTTAAAATAAAATTCACACCGTCTTGCATTTTGACATAAATAGCCTTTGGCCATGCAGTTTATATCCAGTTTCTTCCAGAAATAAGATATGAATAAAAAATACTTATAGAAGAACGACTTGATGTTGAAGGAGAAAACCCCGAATGCATCCCCTCCCTCTTCCCCCACCCTTACGTCAGTTTCCTCCATGTCACAACCATTTCTCAATCAAGAAGTCTCATGCTCGTCAGATTTTTGAACCTATGCATAATTTTGTTATAACAAAATTCAGACAAAAATATTACAACACAGCTCAAGGTCATAGATCTTGAGGTAATTTACCTTTTCTTTTATCCGATTTGTTATGAGTGATACTACACTAAGAAGTGGCAAGAGAGGAGAGACACAACCCCCCATGTGAATGTTACCAATAAAATTTTCTTAGGCACAACCTCCTTTGAGGTATAAATTTTGCACTGTAACTAGCTTCTTTGAAGATAAATTTAAAGCAAATTAGGGGAAATTAGATCAACCTCCTTTGAGGTATGGCTAAATAACAAGGATCTCCCACCTTGGTTTCCTAATCATAGTTGGCTCTCTTACTATTTGTCGTCATATTACAAAAACCTCTCATGCCGTTAGACACTATTAACTTTATTGTGAAATTACTGTGTTCTAAGTTTACTATGCAATTATTATATTGCCCTCAAGAAAAATTACAATAACTTCTTAATCATGGTCGAAGGACAGGAATTCCTCCTCTTGTTCATGATATAGTACCCAACCCCTTGCAGTTTAAAGTCATATTGCAACAAACTCTCTCGCAAGATCCCAGGCTTGATCTTCCAATTCATTGGTGAAAGTTTTCCGCTACTCCATTAGAAAAGTAATTTGCAATCAAAATTGGTTTCAGAGAGGCTATATTTTAAAACCAAAGCAAGATAGGTACCTTGTTAAACTTAGAATATCACATATTTAATATTTATATACAGACAGTCTATAGTTGGAGGAGAGGTTAGTGCTACAAGGCTAATACGATTAAGGAGCCAAGTGATATATGACATACGTCAGGGGTGTTTCACAGCCAGGGAGTTTAGTATGATGCGACAACCAACAGTAAGAGAGTCAACTAAAATTTGGAAACAAGGGAGGTACCCATCATTTATAGTTATAACTGCACTATAACTTCCTTCTGATATTTCATCACCCTACTCTTTCAATTTTCTAAGAATTATGTTTCCTTCTTCACTGATTCTTCTTTACTGCTGAATTTACAAATCAGGGCTCCATCATCGTAACTGTCCCTGCCATCAGCCTACATCACTGTTGCCAATGCCACCATCACCTACCCTCTAATCTTACAAAATTTTCATACAATTACTCCAGGAACTTTGCAATGAGCACAATCAGTGAGAGATGACTGAACATTTTCTATTACACCATATTTACACCAAGAAACCCATCACATGTCAACCTTATTTTCTTGACTTATACCAAATGCAACTTTTTAGACATAGAAGAATCCCCTTGAGGTCATCCTTCTAACATCTCAAGGGTTTCAAGTAAATAAAGTTTTTGGAGGTTTTCATTTACAGATATTTCTAAGAATTAGGGGCCCTTCAAGGTTTTGATGGATTCTCCATTTCTTCTTCCTTTTCTTTTGATTCATTCCTTAGGAGGATACCTTATCATCTGCTCATGTATCTCCCCATTAACAAAATTCCTTTCATTTATAGAATGAAAAAAAGAGCACAGATTCTGAGTACAGAAAAACAACATGGGCCTTTTTAGTGCCAAGAAATAACAGATAAAAGTAAGAAGTAAGCTTACTGAAATCGTGCCCAAAATAGAGCCTCCTCCAGTGTCATTTTCTAACAGATTTCTGCACTTCACATTTTTCTGAAGGAGATGCTTCACTGTGATCAAGGCTGAAAAGAGTTCAAAAGGATAACAAGATATGAAACCATTGCTTCTTGTTCTTTTTTTAAGTTTGAGCATGTTTGTGTCAATTAATGTGCTCCATGGGGTACAAGAATACCAAAGCATACCAGCAATGGCCTCTGGAGATCCAAAGCACAATGAAATTGTAGCCAAACGTTTTATAAATGCAGCAGTCTTTTGCATGTCATGTTGCTTATCTTCACACAACATTATCTTCAATGCTTCTGCTAACACCTCACCTTGATCTCTGTTCCATACAAAAGAAAATAAACCAATAAATAAACCGAAAAAATTTAAACATTAAAACCAAGCAGAAGAATTTGCTAATGCTGGAAACAAAAATTGACTAATTTCAATAGCGCTTTATATTACCATGATTCCTTAGGAGGCATACAAAATAAAGTATGTATCTATGCATTTAGAATGCATATATTGAAGTATTAAAGGATATTATAGTGATAAATACCAATTTTATAAAATTATGAATTCTTATGCATGCCAATTAACAGACACACACATGCATACTCACACATATAAGCAAATTAATATCAGTACAGTGTCCACCAATGGAAACACTCTATCCTACATGTCCTGGCAATCTTTAGAAAGAGGAACATATTAATCATTAAAGCAGTGATTTTTGGGAGATTGGATTAAATGCAAACCTTCCAGGCCTGTATTCAAGTAAAAGATTGTAAAGATGGACGAAGAAGTCCTGTAAATCAACATTCAGGGCATCAAGATTGTTCCTCATCACTTTAAAAGCAACAATGCAGCATTGGAAACGCTCTGATACGGTCAAACATTTAAGACACTTTTCAGAAGTGTTGCCTGAGTTGCTACTACCAGAAGCAAGCTTTTTCAGATAGTTCATAAGATCACCCATGAAATCAAGGTCAATCAGATGTGAAAACTTCCCCAGTCCTTTGAGACATGGAGCAAGCAATGGGTGGGATCCAACTGCAGCAGATAATGTCCCAGAACTTGCTTCAGGTCTGAGCAAAAATGAGGAGAGATTATCAACAATCTAGACAGAAACAGAAAGATTCTCATCCAACAGATACTAAAACTTCAATATAAATACACAATACATGGGAGAAAATCTTAAACATTGCAAAATGATTTTTTAAAAAGAATATGCTTTTCTATTTTTTATTAGGAAACCAATACAAATTTCCAAAGCATCATCTTCGAACCGAAGGAAACTTGTGAAACTGCCCTTTGCATTCCAAGATTTACATCCAAGCATTCCTCAAACAGTTGACAATGCTTTTGCACACACACACACACACACAAAAACACATACATAAACTCTGTACTTAACTGGAAGATAAAACTTGAAAATAAATAACAGCTAAACTTCAATTAGTAAGAGGTCAATGAAAATGCAAGAAACTGCCCTGACAGGAATTTGTAGACCAATATAAAGTTACTAGAGATACAAGAAGAGTTTTAAAATTAAAACTTCAAATAACTGCTGGTTAAGTGTTAACTAAAACTTGCTAATTATTAGGTTAGTTTCCTATGTTGAAGATCAAGATACCAAATTCCTAATACAGCCTTATATGTTAGTATTGATAATGTCGTAGAGTAGTTATGTAAGGCATGGACGCATGACTATTCATGCGAAATCAAGGATTGCAAAAAGAAGAAAGTGGGAACTACTTACTTTAATTCTCTGTCTCCAAATTTTTAATGCAGAAACAAGGTATAAAATTAAAACCATCCGTTCCAGGAGAGATGGAAATAACCCCCCCCCCAAGAAAAATTTTCATTATTGCTCTTTTCCTCTTTTTTTTTTTTTTTAATTGAACTTTTATTGAACTCTGCCTATGTTGTGCTTTCATGTAAATCGTTTTATAGCCAATCCCTAATTGGGCAAAAAAAAGAGAGTTGTATTAAGTAGTCAATAACTAATGTAAAACTTTGTCAAATTTTTATAATATGGATTAACAATATGCTAGAATTAATGCTAGTTCATTATCTGGAAGCAATGTGCTGTATAAGTCGAATACAGTGTCAAATGAGTAAGAGCTGCTGCATCAACGCTTGAAAAATAAATAAGGGTTCTCATATTTTCATAAACGAATGTGGGTAAAGAATCTAATTCACAAAAGTAGGATTCGTTTTGGAACTTAGAATATAGATATACTTACAGGTAAATCAATCAAAATAGTAGATACCATGATTAGGAGAAGGATTAATTTTATGTGCTTACAAGAAATTAAATAAATAAAAGAAAAAGCGAAGGAATTGGACACCTTAGGTTTTTAACTTTGGCATATTGGTAAGACTAAATCTAGAAATGGGATAGATATAATTGTAGATGAGTATTGAAAAAATGTTGTGGTAAATGTAAAAAAAATTAAGAGACAAAATTATAGCTTTAAAATTTATAGTGAAAAGAAAAATTTTTAATGTTAAGTGTCTACATACCACAAATAAGGTTAGAAAAATACTATAAGATAAAGTTTTGGAGGACTTAGAAGGTCTAATTTAGGGAATACTTTTAGGAGAAAAGATTCTCATAGGAAGGGATCTTAATGATCATATGAGGAGTACATTTAGAGGTTATGAGAGTTCGGATGGAGAATATAGTTTAGGAGAAACAAATGTAGAAGATTTTCATTAACGTTCAATTCTATTATAACTAACACTTCTTTTAAGAAGCACAAGGAGCATCTTATCCTATACAAAAGTAGGTAAACATGCTCTCAAATTGATTTTTTTCTCATAAGAAAAGTGGAAAGAAAATTTTGCATGGATTGCAAAGTTATACCTAAAGAGAACTTGGCTACTCAACATAGGATTTTGGTGATAAATGTTCGAATTAAAAGGAGAATAAAGAGCAAAAACCAAAATGGAGTGTCAAGGATAAAGTGGTTGCAATTGAAAAATGATAAAGAAAAGAGCTTCTAAGAAAAAATTTTGGAGGAAAGATCATTGGAGGTACAAGTAAATGCTAATGATATGTGGGATGAAATGACTAAAGAGAGCAGGAAGGTTGCAAAAGAAATACTCAGTGAATTTAGAGGTTTTGTGAACCTAAGGATAAAGAATTTTGGTGGTAAAGTGCAAATATATAAGATAAGGTTAAAGTTAAAAGTAAGTGTTATAAAGCATGGTGTTTGTGTAAAAGTGAGAAAAATTGAAAAAAAATATAAAATAACTAAGAAAGACACTAAAAAAATAGTGAGTGAAATAAGAGTTAGGACATTTGATAAGTTATATCAATCCTTAAACACTAAAATTGGAAAAAAAAATATTTATAAACTTGCTAAAAGTAAAGAAAGAAAGAAAAAAAATGTACATCAAGCGAAATGCATTAAGAATGAAGAAGGGGAATCTTGGTCATGGAACAAGATATTAAGGAAAGGTGGAAATGTTATTTTCATAGGTTATTTAATAAAAGATACGAGATCTCATTGTGCTTAAATAGGTTAAACACTATAAAAAAGGATCAAAATTATACCTTTTATTGTAGAATTCGAGAGTAAAAGAAATAAAGCTTTTAAGAAGATGAAAAAGGCAAAGCAATATGACCAAATAAAATATCTATTGAGGTGCAGAAGGGTTTAAGAGTGAAAGATATAAACTGACTCACAAAATTGTTTCATAAGATTATGAGATCTAAGAGAATACCCAACGAGTGAAGAAGAAGTACTTTAATTCCTATTTATAAAAATAAAGAAAACATACAAAATTGTGCATATTATAAAGAAATTAAACTCATGAACCATATTATGAAGTTATGGGAGAAGGCTATTGAGTGAAAGTTAAAGCAAGAGACTCAAATTACAGAAAATTAATTTAGTTTTATGCCTAGAAGGTTGACCATGAAAACAATATATTTGCTAGGAAGATTGATGGAAAAATATTGAAGGATAAAAAAAAATTTATATATTATGTTCGTTGATTTGAAGAAGGCATATGATAGGATGCCAAAAAATATTTTGTAGAAGGCTCTAGAGGGGGGAAAAAAGGTTCGTATTGCTTATATTTGAACAATTCAGAATATGTATAATAAAGTTACAACTAGTGTGAGAATACAAGATGAACCCACCGAAAATTTTTCAATAACTATTGGCCTACACCATGGGTCAACTGAGCCCTTATCTTTTTACTTTAATTTTGGATGTGCTTATTGAACATATCCAAAAACTAGTGTCATAATGTATACTTTTTTGTAGATGATATAATCCTAATTGGAAAGTCAAAAGAAAAAATAAATGAAAAGTTAAAGATATAGAGATTAACTTTGAAAGCACATTGATTTCGTTTAAGTAGAAGTAAAAGAATATATAAAATGTAAGTTTAGCAAAAAGCACACTAATTCTAACGTAGAAGTGAAAGTCGGAATATATCATACCACAAATCACTCGATTTAAGTATCTTACGGCCATCATACAACATGATAGGAAAATAGAAGAAGATGTAAATCATATTCAAATTGGGTGGATAAAATGAAAGAGTGCTTCGGGTGTTATTATAAATAGAAGAAAACCACTCAAATTTAAGGGTAAATTTTACTACACAACTATAAGACTAGCAATGTTATATGAGACTAAGTGTTAAGCAATAAAAAGTAAATAAAAGAATAAGCTCAATGTTGCAAAAATAAGAATATTACATTGGATGAGTGAACATATCAGACTAGATAGAATTAGAAATAGAATACATTAAAAAAAAAAAGTTGGAATTGCACTGATTGTAGAAAATATGTGAAGAAGACCTATAAAAACTCCAATAAGGAGAATATATCAAATAGAGAGTAGTCTAATAATTAGAGGTAGAGAGAAATAAAAAAAACTATAGACGAAATTATTAAGAAAGATTTAGACTTAAATGATTTATCTAAAGACATAATTCATAATAAAATTTTATGACATCGTATGATTCATGTAGCTGACCCCGCCTAGTAGAAAAAGGCTTGTTGTTGTTATAATTAAACATTTATTGCTTTTTTTCCCATAAAAAAGCAACCTCTCCCGGCGAACCATATCAATAATTACAAAATAATAATAATAATAATAATAAATCACAATGACAGTTAATAATGCACAAGTCACAGGATTTTCTTTCATTGCTCGTTTCATAAAGAAGGCAGACACCTCTCAATCAACCACAGCTATAATTACCAAAATGGAAATCAATGATGGCTAATAATGCATCAGTCACAGAGAGTCTGACAAAACTTCCAATTATGATACACCAGAGCAATTAAGTCCAAAGTACCATTTAATAAAGAGTTCAGATATACGATTGCACACATACATTTATTTATTTGTAGAAAAATTTATCATAAAGAACAAACCAATAACTGCAAAAATTAATGGGCAGATAGTAAAAAGTATACTTAAAACCCTAGCCTAAGCCTTGTAGGCACATTAACTTCATTTGGGATTCTCCATCCAGAATGGTTTAACAGATTTAAAAATCAGTTCATATTCTCTAAGCATCTAGTTTAGCTGACCAAACTTAATGTCTCTCAAATGTGACCCAATCCTCCAAATAAGTATTTTAGTAGATTAAGCATCTCATTCAAAGCATTAATTGGATCTATAAACTGGAGTAATCAGGCCTCACTGTAATACACAAGATATTGAAACACACCTAGCAACTGTGGACTCCATTGTGTGCTTTAAAATGCGAAAATATGTCTCAAACACAGCAGATAGTGTTTCAGACTGCATTTGTCTTCGCACCACAACATCCGGAGTAAAAGATGCAGCCTTGTAATCAGCTTCAACCTACATAAAGCATCATTACTCTCTAATATTAATCAATGATATGCTAGAGTCAGAACAATCAAAACAATAAAGTGATTCTTAAGGATGAAGTATAACCTCCTCTCTCATCTTTGACATCAATTCTTGCCTACTTTTCTTTCTTCCATTTTCTTGCAATTGATTTGATGCCTCCATGTTTCTTCTCTTCTTATTTTTCTTTCTATTTATTTTATGATCTTCATCCGTCTTTTCAGACTTCCTAAGATCCTCACCAAATGAAAGAGACAGGAAAACCTGAAGAAGTATTCAGAATAATGAACATGAAAATCAAGATAAAAAAGATATCAAACAGCTCGACATTGAATGAAAAACTTTCACACTTAAAATGTGTTTAACTCAATACAGTTCTTATGTCACTATACAGAATGCAATTGCAAGTTGATTAGCAAAACAAAGAGTGAACCAAGTGTAGACATCAAACCCAATGGAAGGAAAAAAAGAAAAGGGGGGGGGGGGGGTGGGTGGAAATCTTACCTCAATGGAATCAGGATGTAATTGGCAATTATGAGCTTTGACTTGATCAGCAATCAACCGAACAGCCTCTACAGTAGCTTCACCACCATGTTTACCCTCATTGGTAAATAGTGACTTAATTGTAGAATAACAGAGCTTCCTGTTAAACATGATTACATGAAGAAGAAATTTTAATTAGCCACACAAATAGCAATATACAATGCAAACAAACCCATGAAATAGAAAACAGATTACAGGCAATGTGTCCCTGCCTCTGTGAGAAAGAAAATTACAAGAAACCCAAGAAAATAGGTTTCCCACAACATTCAGGGGTCAGTTCTGTCACATAAAACAGCTAGGAATTGGAACAGTGAGGGCTTCTTAAACAACGTAAATAAAACATAATATTTGAGAAAATTTAATAGGTAACTTCTTACTCCAGTTTTATTTTTCTCTACAATATCAAATAAACATATAAATTTAATTATATATTTGAACTATTTTTTGTATGTATAATTACTAACACACAATGAAGTGTGTAGCTGTCTTCAATGAATAGTGATATTGGATAGTTCTAGACCTTATAAAACTCCACAAAAGCGTTGCCTAATTGATGGTTTGCCATGGTCCATGGTGTGAGTATGAGTACAGGGTATGCCAGGTTATATAATTCACAGTATGGGGAGTACCTTTTGCAAACTATTTTGATATGTGACAGGTTAGAGATACATTAGTTTATATAATTCATATATTTAATAGATGAATGACATAAATAAAAAATTAATAACTATAATCACATAATAAATAAAAAAATTCAACACGCAAAAACTTAAACTTCAATCTCATAACTCAAATTCATAATTTAAATCCCAAGCAATTATTTATAATTATCATAAATCAATCCTCTTACTAGAATCCTTCATGATTCCTTTTCTTTCCTATTTTGAAGAGAACAAAAATACGTGTTCATGAAGCAATATATCAGTCATCAATTAAAATAATATATACGAAAATAATATACATTAAAATAACATTTACAATTATCTCCTTTTTCATATTCTCAATCCCACATTGTCTCTTCTTTCTTATTTTTACCCTCCCATCTTCTGTCAATCTTCATCTCTTCTTTCAAAAATTAACATTCAAAACTTAAAATTAAAATCAGCATCACCACTCCCCCATTTTCTCATTTTCTTGAACCCAATCAGTATCCTTGTCTTTCGCTCTCCCTCTTCTTTCACAGTCTCACCCATGGCAGAAGAAATTGCAACAACAGCGGCGAACCTGGGTCAAACCTTTTTGTGGGTTTTCACTCTTCACTCTTCCATGGACTCAGATCTCAGAAGCAGTGAACCTGTTCTGAGCGTTCTCCTTGTCTGACTTTGAATATTAACCTGAAGGTATTCCATTTTCTTTGTTTGCTTGTAATCCTAATATTAACAAGATGAAAGTTTCTGGCTAAAAATTAAAAAAGAAAAAAAAAAAAGTGGGTACGGGCTATTGAGCGATCTGATATGCAAATGACCCATGATTGGGGTCAGTCGTACCAGAATCGAGTTCGGCACCCTCCTTGCCAAATTTGGCAACACTGCTTCCCAATACTGCTTTGATCTCAAGGAGTTAACTGTGAAATGCACACATCAGGATTATCATCCCTCCAATGACCTATCAATAACTCAAAGTTATTGTTATTCAGGCCATGTTTCCCAGAGGAGGCCGCCTTCTCTCAGGCCAGCAGTCTTCTGCTTTATAAACCTTTTATATAATTAAATGGTAAAAAAACTATAGAGATAATTATCGTGGACAGAATAGATAACTTATTTAACCGCTAGGCTAATCAGAATTTTAAACCTTACATCAAGAACCCAATGATCCTAGACTTTTAGTTATGTAGTCTCATCATAAGACAGTATAGTTCCCTTTGCAGATGAAGTGAAGATGAATTCTTCAGCCTAAAATCCTAAAGGCATTAACAAATATCCTTTATTGATCAATTCCATAAAATTTTGGATAAGCTTAATATAATACATAATGATGAAAACAAAAATAATATGAACCTTATAGTGTCATTTGTGGAGCTTATGTTTCTGACAACAGCACCCAACAAGCTTTCACGAAAGTTGAAATGGGGATTTGCATCAAGCAAGTTACAAATACAACGAACTGCAACATGATGAAACAGAGGTTGATTTTCTAAGGCTATCAGCCTTTGGAGGTATGCCTGACAAAATGCAAAAATTAGAAGGGACCAAATACAAATCATCTTAGTGACATACATATTAATATATTATGCAAATCCAGCATGAAAAACTTTAATACATATTAAACAATGTTCACATTTTATATTAATTTCAAATAATATTACAGAAAATATGAAAAGCAGGAAAAGCAGGTTCAAAAACAGGGCAGCAAACACCATTCAAGCACAGAAGTCATATCTAAAAGAAAAACTTCATTTCAGCAAAATCAGTTAATACTTAATAGTAGTAAATAAGATTAGTCAAACATGATTACGAACCTTGTATGCTGAGAGAAGAGTGGATTCATAATAACGCATCTTTCTCACAGTTTTTGAAACCTTCATTTCCAGCTCCTTTTCAGTAGGAAGCCTAATTCGATAGCTGTCAAATGCATGAATGTAAAAATTAATTAAGAAAAAAAAGTAAACAAAATGAACAAGAGGGTGGAAGTAAACTAAATGTGGATTATTAATATAATAATGCATAAAAAGAAGAGTATATAATAAAATTATCAGCCATACCCAGGGATAACGTCTTTGAAAACAGCCAAGAGTGATAGAAGTCCAAGTTTAACAATGCTATGATCATTTTCTTTAGAGATTTGAAGCATCTCCTTCAGCAACTTAATATTAGATTCTGGGTCTGTAAGCAAGGCATTTCCAAGCTCTGCAAGTTTAAATTTCTTATTTTCAAGTGCCTCCTCAGCTGTAAGATCTTTTTTTACCTCAGCCTAAACAAAGAACAGAGAACGTACTGGAAATTATGCACAATATTGAGTCCCAAGTTTCTAATCCAGTAATCTGGAACCCTATAAACAAAGGAGGTAGTTCAAGGGAATACATACAAGATTGCAACCAAGAGGAAGGGGGGAAAAAAGATATGACTAATTTTTTGGACAGAACTGTTGAAGTGCCATGCTATAACAATTGGGGGAAGAGGGGGGAAAAACAAAACTTAATTCCTTAAGAGGAAAGCCTCCTCTTGACAGCAGAAATACAAATAATAAATATATGCAAAATCATCAGCTGACTAAAAGCATCAATTGTACAATATTGCAATATAGCATGAATTTGCATTTCTATTAAATGAAGTCAATCATAGAGGACCGGCGTGTGCCACTTGATTCATCAGAACATCCATAAAGCAACTGCATGCTTGCAAGAGGGGGGGGGGGGGAGAAAATTATTTTTCAGGTCATGCCACTGACAAACTGATACAGTATTGGGCAGTTTAGATTAAAGGGGCTTGTAAACCATCAAAAGGAGATAAAAATAATATTGACAACCTAGTCAAAGGGAACTTTTAATCTGATATAAATCGACACAGTACCAGTACTGCTGCTTGTGGTGTTTGTTGCACCTCTGTATCAGCCACCCCCTTCCCTTGCTTCTTTGCCTCTTTCTTCATTTTCTTAAGTTTAGCTCTCCTTTCAGCCTTACTTAGCTTCACTAAACCTTTATCTGCACTCCCATCATTGTCATCTACTCCAGTTTCTCCTTCAGTTGAACCATTTTCAGTCTTTGAAACTACAGAATATGATAAAAGCAACTATTAACGTAGCACTTCAATAAAAGAGCAAGTAATCAGACAATCGCAATGCACAAATTTGAAGTGAAAGAACGATGGAGACCTGTCCGGTAGTAGAGTTTTCCATCCAAGGTCTTCACTGGAAGGGCGTCTACACAATCAACCTGAAGACTACTTTCCTCTGTTTCTTTCTTTAGAGCATTCTTTCTCAAGCGTTTCTCATAAAGGGCCTCCAATTCATCCTCTTTGGCATCAGCAACTCGAGTCACATGCCTATATATTTAAAAGAAAGTCAGCCTAAGTTTCTCAGTCACACAAAACTCATAATAACAACATATTAAGTTTGAGTGATAGAAGATATTTCTGCACTATATAACCTGCTTAAATGAACAATCACACCAAATTTCTACCTTTAATTTCTACAAAAATGATGACTGCCCAAAATGCTTTGACAAACAAACTTCTTATTACTGATATCAAGTTTACTGCTTCGGACCTATTTGATTGACATATTAGCAAAACTTTTCCAATTTTATAAATTGTGGCAAAATTCGAAAACTTTCAGACTAATCATACACCTAATCAGTGAAATTTACTGTCATTTCTCACCCAGTTTATTGTTCAGTAGCGAACTTTCCATAATTCCTTTTCTTAATTTGTTACAAGTTGAGGTATCAAATTCCAAAGCTTTCAAACTCATCATGCATCTAATTAGCTTGTTGCTAGAGAAGTTTACTGTGAACATGGGGAGGGCCAAATTGCAGCACAACATTACAATTAAAGGGATGATAAAATCATCATAAAGATGCAAATTAGCAACGGGGATTGAAACCAACTTGGTAATGGACTGGGTGTCTAAGGTTGAAATCAAGCCGGCATAGTCGCGGTTCTCCTGAACGAACTCCAGGTCCTCATCGGAAACTTCAACTTCGTCCTCCGTGATCTCCGGAGGGAGTTCCGGCGGCAGAATCAGCTTCTGCTTCTGCTTCTTCCCCATCAAGAAAACCTCAGAACAAACAAAGCTCTTGGCTCAGAGGTTTAGCTAGGGTTTAACAGTTCTGCAAAATGGCGGAGGAAGGAAAATGGAGCAACAAGCGAACTGTCGTAATTTCCTTATTCTGTATTATTTTTTATTAATTTCTAAAGATCTGGGCTTCGTTTGAGTTATTGGGCCTAAGCCCATTAGTGGGTTTTCTTCTCTAAATCGGATATAGTGCTCCACAAAACTCACTCAATTTGATCCAAAACAAAAAAAGTGTGAAATGGACCGTCATGATAAATAATAATAGTAATAATAATTTTTTAATTATTTTACATTTTCATAAAATATGAACATTAAAAATTTGTAAAAATAAATTTTCACTTTACGTGTGTATATATATTATGGAAAAATTCTACATAATTAAGTTATTGGACCTCTATAAAATACCGATTTACTGACATATGAAAGATATTCAATGGCGTTGCATATGTAGATTCTGTAGAAGACTAGCATTGTTCTCTTAAGTACTGGCAAATGATTCATTTTTTGTTGGGCTTTTTTTTGGGTCAATTTTATTTGGGCTTCTTGTTGCTGCAACTCTCTTCTATTTTCTTTCTCTCTTTTCTTTTCTTTTTCACATCTATTTATACAAAATCTTTTCAAAAACTGCTGCTCCTTATAATCAATTATATATATATATATATATATATATATATATAAACCCATGGCTCACACTATTTATTATGTACTATTCCATAACGTCACATTAGTTGCACTGTTTATTATAGTTTATATACTGTTTTTTTTTTCTCTTATTTTCAGACCTACTTTTTTTTTTCTTATGGGCTCTCAGAAAAATTTTTAAATTTCTTACATCTTGCAAAGATAGGTCTACTAGTTGATGAAATAAAAGTCGCGGCGTAATTAATGGACTCTTTGTACTTATTAATGTGATTGCAGGGATAGAATCAAATTTATATTTGACATTTTGGGGATAAAGAGACACAAATTTTAGTTATAAAAATAAAAATTTTATTATAAAAAATTTTAATTGTAAAAATAAAAATTTTGATTATGAGAACAAAAATTTTATTTTAAAAACTCATATATATATATATATATATAAACCCATAACTTACTCTATTTATTATGCATTATTTAATAATGTCACATTAATTATATTATTTATTATTATTTATATACTATTTATATATTTTTTTCTTTTTTTGTAGGGCCATCTTCTTTTTTTTTATGGAGCCCACAGAGCCAGTTGATGAAATAAAAGTCGCAGCGGAATTAACGGATTCTCTATACGTACTAATGTGATTGCAGGGATATAATCAAATTTAAATTTGACATATGTTTTTTTTTTTTTGAATAAAAAGACTACAAGTTGTAGTTATAAAAGATAAAAATTTTAACTGTAAAAATAAAAATATCATTTAAAAAATTACTCCTGAAAAATTTTAATTATGAGAACAATTTTTTTTTTATTAGAACTTTCAACTTATAGTTATAAAATATATTTTTTGTCCTCACAATTAAAAATTTTAGAATAGAATTTTTTATAATTAAAAGTTCTATTTATACAATTAAAATTTTTTAATTTTTTACACAAAAAATATATATGCCAAACATACGCTCAGTAGTGTCACTAAAGTCTCGTTAGGTTATTTTATAAAAAATAAATATTTTGGATAATATTTATTAAATTATTTTAATTATTATTTAATAATATTTAATTTTTTATTATTTTTTAAATAAAATATATGAAATTTATATTTTATTTATATATTAATGAACTTGCAATAGCAAAAAAAAGTAATTTTTATATATATATATATCAAAAGTATCATATTATTTATATATTAAATAATTAAAATTTATTTTATACGTGTGAATCCGTATCCCATACGTAGAAATTACATTTTAGGCATTGATTGGACTTGGTTAATCGGAGTTGGAGATAGAGTGTTGATGGCGTCAGGAGCAGCACACAAAATAGACATTTGCGGCAAAACAAGAGATATAGTAGTTGACGGGGGAAGAGGCACACGTGGTGGTTTAATTATCAACTCAACGTTGGGATAATAACCCAAATCTACAAATCCCTACCTACGGACACCGTATGAGATAAGCAACCTCCTCAGTCATCATTAATTAATGATGGTCCCCTCCTCTTTGCTTCATTTATTGCTCCTCCGTCACCTTTCTCTTTTTCAACCCTTCTCTCTCTTTAATTTTACGCGCCTTCTTAATTCTACAATTCTTTTGGGGTTCACCTAATCAATCCTGATCTTATCACATCCTTTGATCGCCTCACTAGGCATTTAATGAGTTGACATTTTTTCAAATTAAGTTCCTATATATATATTTTTAGAATGAATCTTCATATTTGGCAAAATTACACTTTTAGCTCTTCGTTTTATATAAAATATTATTTTTATTCTTTAATTTCATTAAATTTTAATTTAATCTCTTAATTTTATGTTACATTTTAATTTTATTATTTTATTTTATTTTAATTTAATTATTTGACTTTACTTGAAATTTTACTTTCATATTTTAATAAAATTTTAAAAACTATTTAAATATTTTTTTTCTTTTTTTAACCTTTAACACCATCATGCACTTAGCAAAAAAGTATTAAATGACTTATTAATAACTTAACTTTAATAACTTTAGAACCAACTTGAATTTATTTTTTATAATACCTTTTCTATTACTATTCACTATATTTTTTGAAAATCCAAAATAATAAAATATGACCAACAACGTTTATGTGAAAATGATAATAAAATATGGGCAATCAAATTAAAAATAAGTTGAGAGTATATTGATAAAATTAAAAAAAAAGTGAAAATTTAAGGACCAAATGGAAATCATATACAAATAAAATAAAGACTACTTCAACTTTGACTTGTGACATATAAATAATTATCAGTTAGCCAACTCATAGTGGTATGTTTGAAGCTAACGTTAAAGCGCAAGAGTTTGAAAATGGCAAGATTATAAGGATTTATTTGCCCAAAAAGAAGTATAAGGACTTGATTAAAATTAAAGTAGATTAAAATATAAAAACCAAATGTATAATTTAACCTTGAAATAATGTTTAATGTATTGGTATGTTAAATATTTGCGTACAAAACATAATCATAATTAAATTTTTTTTATACTTGATCTAATATGATAATTAGATTATTAAAAAAATCATATAATTAATAATTTATTAAAATAAATGTTTAAAATATTCATGAACAATCATTCTTTATTTTGAAAGTGACAGATAATCGCAAGGAGAGACCGTAAACACCTATATTGCCATTGACTGACTGTTAACAAGACCAATCACAGCATGTTTTTCTTTTTTGGCAAACTTCTGATGAAAACGTATAACTCAATTTCCTGTTGAAAAGTACAGAATAATCATCATCCTCCACTGTTCATGCATGCGAGGCAGCCGTAAAAAAATTTCCAAACATGTACTTAAGATGTATTGTATATGTAACACGTAATTCCCACATGATTTTTATTTGTAAAATTGACTGGACCAAAATATCATCGGAGATCATCGACCTATCGAGATATAGAAAGACCTTACTTATATGTTCAAATAATTTTGTCTCATTTTTATTATATCTCTCTCTACAAATATATATATATATATATATATATTATCATATTATTTAATTAAAATATAATAAATATATAATTTTTATTTAAAATATACCAAATACATAGTTTAATTGAAGAATTATATATTTATTTATAAAAATTATACACATATTATGTTATTATTAAAAAATTATATACTTATCATATTTTAATAAAAAAATTTAATCACAAAAATATAAATAACTACATATAATATATATATATATATTCTCTCTCTCATGACTAACTATCCTCGCATCCTATGAAAAAATAATGTTGATGGCTCTCTCTCATGGCATTACAATGTTGATGGCTCTCTATCTTGCAAACCCGACCCAACTCAATTTGATCTAAGTGCATCAGGTTAAGTTAGGTTGAAGCGAATAAAAAACACAAATTTAGGACAGGATTGGCCCAATAATATTAATTTAAAATATATATTATAAAAAGTTATATAAAGATTTTAAATTTTTTTAAACAAAAAATGTAATTTTATGAGAACTTATATAAAAAAATAATTTTTTCAAAAATTATTTTATAGTTTAAACAACAAATTCTAAAAAAAATCTAGACCAACCGCCTAATACTAAACACAACCAACCTAGCCCAAAATTTGTTTACCTCGACGGATGTCTACAATTGAGCATCTATAGACTGACGTTCAATTCTCTATAATCTAATAAAAGGCAATTAATCATACATGAATATGTCAATAACTTTTTAATATATTCTATTTCTGATTATTTAAAAAAAATTCTATAGAATCAGCTATAACTTTTTTAAAAAATTTCTTCTCAAATATCTCAACCTGTCAACTAGAACTGATTGTCAGCAATCTCAAATTAAATACAAGCAAATTTTATGAAAACAATAATAATTATTATTATAAAAATATAAACTTTGACCCGGAAGCAGATTTTCTACACAAAACTGCTTGACAAAATGCCACATAACTGTGATCAAGAAATATTATAATTTATAAGAGTTGCCTTCAAATTTTGGGTCGTATATGTCAAGCATTGTGTTTATATATATATATTCGTGGATCACCTATATGATTTGCAGCGCATTAAGTTTGTGGGACACAAAGGAGGTTCAGGGTCCATAAAGACGGGCGAGGAAGAAGACTAAGAATTTTCAAATAAAGAATATGCAAATGTAGACAAACAAACTTGAATATGTTGGTTCCGTTAGCATGCATAAATGGTAGTTTTGGAATAAGCGTCCCTATTACTATTAATATATAGTTAGATACTTAAGAATTGTGTAGTTCTAACTAGCAGTCATTGCATATGGTGACATGTATATGTTATAACTTGCGAGATCCACGTTTAAAGACAACATTTTACTTCAAATAAATATTTATTAGATGGGATAATTTTTTTTTACAATGCATAATATCGAGTTAAGTTTAACTAAGAGATTGGTTTAGAAGTGAAAAAAGAAAAAAAAAAAAAAAAAAGGAGTTGTTAGTCGAATAGTTGTATTATAAAAAATTTGAATATTAATTAGTCAAGTCGTGGATTTTTTTTTTTTTTGGGTGAGCATCTGAAGTCTCAATGTATATGATATTTTATCAGATTGAGAAAGTAAATTATTTGTTTGTATTGTAAAAATAAATTAGTTGAAGTAGATATAAATTGACTGAAGATTCTATTACAATATAAAAGAAAATATGTGTATTCAATTTCAAACTCTCACGTAGATATATAGATGTCTCAACAATGAAGCATCATTTGCTCCCCAAAAAAAAAAAAAAACAATGAAGCATCATCAATTAATATTGAAACATCATATGCTAGAAATTAAATTGGTAGATAAATTTAGATTCTATCAAATAAAATACTACAATTCATAATCAATCTAGAGATCTAAGAAGAAGATGATAGTAACCAAAAGAATGATCGTAGAAATATGTTATAATTTCCAATATTTTATAGGATGGAAGAGATTTTGTCAAGTTAAAAATAAACTTTTAACTAGTATAAATAAGATAATTTGTTCTAAATGGAGACATGTTCCCTGAATGAATTGATAAATATATAGTTTAGTTTATTACATGTTATTCATAACACATCATTTCAATCTATTTGTACAGTATTAAATACAAAATTAATTTGTTTAATATTATTAAAAATAAATGTGATTAATTAATATTTCAAATCATATCCGTATAACATATAACACAAATAACAAGAAAAGAGTCATATGTGAAGGTAGAGAACTAATAGAGACAAAAGAAATATTTCTCAAACATGAATAATAATTAAATTCTTGGAGTAATTTGATTTTTTCACGTAAATGACAGAATTAAGACTTTAATATTGAAATTAGATGCCTATATTTTTAATGCATATTTAAGTTATTTTTCATGATTTTGCTCCTTAATTATAATCACTTACTTTATATAGCTGCTAAGATAAATTCTAATATTTTTGTACATAACGATATAAAAGTAAACATCAAATTTCCCGTGCTAGCTATTATTAGACTAAATCAATGACTTGTCTACATTATTGATTGACAATATATGTTGTATTGATCAAAACATTAAAGAGATAACGCATTGAGGAAAATATCTATTGGAAAATATGAGGACGACAATGCTTTCTTAATTTTTTCTTTTTATGGACGAGAATTAAAAATTAAAACAGGGGCAAGGACAGAGAGGACAATGAATGGCCCCATGTGTCCCATTCCTATACATGTATCCCACTACTACTCTATGCTAGGCCATCTGCCTAATCGGTCACCACAATCGATTTGAAAGCGTTATTATATAGACAATAATTAATAAAACACTTCAATTGTATATATCGAAGAATTATTCTTTTAATTGCACTAAATTAATACGGGAATGCACTCTATTAACTAAGATTACAGGGAAAAGATCTCGTACGTCTTTATGGACACATAAATTGAGCTCAGAACATTTTTACCGTAAATATATATATATATATATATATGACACTGATATTTTGTATTGGTGTCAATGATTTAAAAACTTATATAACACCATCTAAAATTCGACTTGTATTTTATTTCAAGACCCGATTTCCTTTTCTAATATTTTGACATCACTATTATTGAATGATCAGAATATTTAAATTCATATATCATCTTGGATGACCATGTTCACTAAACAAGATGTTGGTATATTTATGGCGTAAGATCAGTGGCATTCTTCTGCTGAACCCTAAATTGCTCTTTAATTTTAATAAATAAAAAGTTATACTTTATTTAGTATTTAAAATATGACATATATATTTTGTTATTCATAGTAATATTGCATTTGAAAAATCAAAGTCATTATTAAAAATACAACAAAGAAAAAACGAGTCTTAATCGAATTTAATTCATACTGAATTTCCACGTAGCTGCCAATCCGGCTACAGCTTAACTATGTAATTGTTAAACCATATATCTTAGATGACAACTTTCAAAGAAAGCGATATTCCATTGATCGTATGATGGATTCACTTAGTTATATTCTATGTGGCCATGATGCACATAGTTGAAAAGTAAACATTCATAATGTATAAGCCATTAATGAAGAATTAAAGAAGGTTTGCTTGTAAAATAATGGAGTTCAAACTTCATTAGTCTTACATTGGAGAATAATATTGGTATCTTGGTCATAGATATTTTAAGAAGCCCTCAAGTTGAGTGGTGATCCACGTGACAACTTGCTGGGCAAAGGTGGTATATAATAGAGGTGAACAAAATCGAACCAAACTAATTAAACTAAACCAAACCGAATCAAACCGTCAAAAATTGAATAAAATCGATTAAAAATTGATTTGGTTTAGTTTTTGTGATTGTAAAATCGATTAAATCGGTTCGGTTGTTGGTTTTCTCCATATTTAGTTTTGTTAATCGAACCATTAAAATTATAATTAATTAAAATTTAATATTTTGTTTCTTTTTAGATTAGTGGGATCTTTTGTCAATTAAATTTGTATCAAAATTACATTCTTTATGTGGTTCAAGAAATATACAAATTATTTATACTATTTATTATAAGATATTACTCTTTTTTTTCACTTTTTAAAACTTATTTGTAAATGTATGAAATTTGTTTAGGTAATATATATATATAAATAATAAATTATTTCAAAATTATTATTAGTCAAAATTTTAAGATATGTAAAATATTAGAAGTTAAATTTTACATATTATAAGGAACAAATTTTTTTTAAAAAAAATTACTTTTGGACAAAAAAAATATGAACCAAACCGGACCAAACCGAATCAAACCGAACCAAACTGATTAAAATTTAAAACCGACAAGGTCCAACAAAATGCTAAACCGATTAAGTTAGTTCGGTTTGATTTTTTCTCAAAATCGAACCAAATCAAACCTTTGAATACCCCTAGTATATAGTTAGCTAGGTAAACGGTAACACTGCTACAAGTTTCCTTGACTAAATTAGGTGTTCAATTAAGGGTATACAGGAAGTAAACTGTGAAGTCCCACATCGAGTAGGAGATCTGGGGCAAAGGTGCATATAAGTGGGGGAGAATCCCTCCCCACCAACGGCGCGCTTTTCCCGAAGGAGATGAAGGATCAGAAGGGAAAGGACAAACTCAGTGCTGTGTGGTGCTAGCCACAGGTGCTGGACAATACCGCTGGTGGCTCTGTATGTCACAATTGGTATCAGAGCAACTACTCGAGTGTGCAACCCGAGGACGGGTTGGCCTCAAGGGGGGTGGATTGTGAAGTCCCACATCGAGTAGGAGATCTGGGGCAAAGGTGCATATAAGTGGGGGAGAATCCCTCCCCACCAACGGCGCGCTTTTCCCGAAGGAGATGAAGGATCAGAAGGGAAAGGACAAACTCAGTGCTGTGTGGTGCTAGCCACAGGTGCTGGACAATACCGCTGGTGGCTCTGTATGTCACGGGAAAAAAAAAGGGGGGGTTTTCATTTATTTTTTTTTATTTTATTTTTATTATTTAATTATTAATTATTAAATCAACTAATTTAATCTCCCTTCCAGCGTTTTTACGGATAGCTTTCCTGAGTCTCGTTCCTCTGCTCTTCCTTCCCTGTACCTGTCTTCCCTATTCCGTCGCAGCACCCACCTCCCTGTGAGTTCGCGATTTTCTCCTCCGGGAAGCTGCAGCTTCTCTTCCTCTCCGGCGACGTCTTCCTCGGCGTTATACGGAGCTTCTCGAGCTTCCTCCATCGTCGCTGCTCTCTCCTTCTCCCTGACGCGTGCGAGCTGTCTCCCTCGAGCTGTTAGCGCTTCTCCTCCATTGAAGGACCCTCGCCAGCGTCGCAGGAGCTTCTCCCAGCTCCCTCGCTGCTGCTGCAAGCTCTGCGACGTGAAACAGCAAGCCAGAAACATCGTCAGCTGAGGTGAGCGTTTCCTGTCTCCCTCTCACGCCAATCTTCGTTTTTGGGCTGTATTTTCCCTTGATCCCGTAGATTCGGCCACTTCCTCCATTCTCGGCCCTCCCCTGCTCCAAGGAACGAGAAGGATGGAGAGATCCTTCTATCCTTGGTCTGGTCGGCGCTGGAGAACAGAGGGAAGTGGGGTTTTTATTTTCTGGCTTCTTAATGCTATAGGGTGTATAGAAATCCTTGAAATTTTGCTCCTTTAGGGTGGCATGTGAACTTAAAGGATGAAGTAGGATCTAATGGAAAGATTAGGCTACTGGTTGCTGCTTATGAGTAGGGTTCTGTGAATAATAGGTTGTTAGATAGCTATTAGGGAATGATAAATGTAAAGGTGATCCTTGTGAACCTATGAAGTGATTTGGTGAGTTGGGTGTTATCAGGGAATCCTGTGAACACTGGCGGTGAAGGGAATCGGCATTTCAAGGAGGAACCAGTAACGTACCCAGTGTCTGTGAGTAAATAATAGATTCCAATCTCTTGCTATCACCATAAATCTCATTACTGTTACTTACTATTTGAAATTATCCTGAATAAGACAAAACATGGCTGAGAATGTATGTATACTTATATATATCTATATATATATATATATATATAAGTGTATGCATAGAATTGTTTTCCTGGTTATTCATTTATTTATTTTTGTTTTACCTTTACGTGTATTTGCATGTTTACTTTTTTTTTCACTGTTTCAGTATTGATCCTAATGAGTTGTTAAGATATTTATATATGCACATATATATATAATAAAGTGATTGGTTAATGACGTATATGTACATATATATATACATATATATACAGGTATTTGAACCTAGAATTTTAGGTCCATGTGTATGTGTGTGTGCCTCGCCTATGAGTCTATGTTAGTGTCCTTCATTTGACTAAGTCATAGGTTGTGGAAGGATCTGGGTGGAGAAGGAGCTACCTGTTAGGCGGAGCCACCCGAGTGAAGCGGGTAAGGGCTGCCAACGAGGTGTAGCCGCCCCCGGAATGGATGAATCATAACCTATGAATAAGAAAGGTAGATAATAGGGGCTGCCTGTTAGGCGTAGCCACCCGGGTGAAACGGGGAAGGAGCTGCCAACACGGTGGAGCCGCTATTTACCTGACCTAATAGTAAACCTTCATCAGGAGATCACACCAAGAGACTCAGGTTTAAATGGGTCTCCTTCCATATGACGGTTCATGGGATTTACTAAATTGTGAAGTGTGAGGGTTAGTAATATATATATATACTTTAATTTATTGGTTAAGATTCTTGAATAAGTTTTGAATCTATTATCTGCTCACTGAGTTTATCTCACTCTTTCAAATTCTAAATTTTTCAGATAGCGCCTCTGGACCTGATCCGCCTCCCTCATCTTAGGGCTGACTGAGGCGTGTGGCGGTGAGCCTCTCTTTTGGAACTAGAGGCTCAACTAGCTTTTCTTTTGGTTTGGTATTAGTTGTAATTAATTGAAATTTATTTTGTAAAAGTATTTGGTGAGTAAGACAAATGGATGTAGGTTGCTTTCCCCCTTCCCTATTTTTGGGTTTATTGATGTTGTTGACTGGATTGAAGAGAGCGGAGCTCTCTGTTGTTGTTTATTTGATCTCTGGCTGTTTGTAGAAATTTTGGGATGTCCTATTTACAGGGGGCACTCTGCCGAAATTTCTATAAAAAGCTAGTGCCTAAAGGAAGGTACATTTTGTATATCCAACAAGGCTGGAGTACTTTTAATGTACCTGTATCCGGTGTAGGGCCACCTAAGGATTTATTTATTGTATAGGAAAGTAGATGAACCTATAGCTAAGGACTACGTATAGGGTTCCAAGTCAGCCCCCTTCTCTTGGGAAAATGGGGCGTGACAAAGTTGGTATCAGAGCATAAGTTCCTGTGTCCTGTGAAATAAGTGCTCTCTAATGACGCCTTAGTTATCTTTATGAACCCGGGCATAATTATAACTAAGATATCATTAGAGGCCTTATAGGGTATTAAGGGTTCCTTCTTCAGGTGTAAGACTTAGGGAGGCATGGGTTTTGTGAATTTGCATGTTTATGAATGATTCGGTTTCCTTTGTTTTGTTCTAAACCTGTGCTTTGGTTTTATAGAACAATGATGCCGGCTGGATCTAGCGCAACTGTAGGGGCAGTTGCAGAAGAGAATGCAGATGAGCCTTCTGTTGAGGCTCCTGCCCCACCGATGGCCCCAGCACCTAGGGGTCGTGGTAGAGGAGCCGGTAGAGGTCGAGGTAGACGTGGAGGGCGTAGTGGGCAAGGCAGGGCCGCCCCGCCCCCGGTAGAGAATGTAACAGGAGAAGGAATTATGCCTCCTCAATCGCAATTGGGATCATTGGATGCCCTGGTGGCTAGGTTACAAGGGACTGTGGAGGCACTAGCAAATGTAGTGCAAGCACAGGGAGCTAGAATTGAGCAATTAGTAAGCGTTGTGACTCCACAACCTCAAGCACAAGTTCAGCCTACTCCAGTGACGCAGCCAGTACAGAATGAACGAAGGAATGCTGATGATTTGATATCAAGATTCTTGAAGTTGAAACCGCCAACATTTTCTGGGTCTGATAGCAGAGAAGATCCCCAGCTTTTCATGGATGGTGTTGAGAAGGCGTGCCGAGCTCTTAAATGCTCGGGTGAAGAAAGGATAGAACTAGCCACTTATCAAATGCAGGATGTGGCCTATACCTGGCATGAGACCGTGTTCCAAGGAAGACCTGCAGGATTACCTCCGATGACTTGGGAGGAATTTAAGGAAGCTTTTATGGCCAGATTTCTACCCAAGAGCACCAGAGATGCAAGACGCCGAGAGTTTGAGGTGTTGAGGCAGGTTCCTGGCATGAGTGTCTCTGAATATGACATTCGTTATACACAGCTCTCACGTTATGCACCTCATTTGGTCTCTACAGAAAGAGATCGGATTGAGAGATTTGTGGACGGATTGTTACGCCCGCTGTATAATGCAATAGCAGCTCAGGTTGAACACTTTTCCTCCTATGCTGCGGCAGTTGATTGTGCAAGGAAGATAGAGTTGCGAGGAATGGAAGATAATGCCCTCTTTTCAAAGAAGAGGAAGAGGTTTGAGGGTAAGCACCAGGGTGTGGGGTACTTGACGGGTGGGTCAAGACTCCAAGATCACGGCCAGACATTATCTCTAGTCTCAAGGAAACCAGCACAGTCTTCGGGTATTGCAGTTAGTCAGCGGACAGATCAGAGTGCTGTTGGACGTCAGGCCCAGTATGGTCCAGTCCAAATGGAGCGTAATAGTAACCGTTGCCTTACTTGCGGGAAGCTCCACTCTGGGCAATGTTACAAGGCAACAGGTGCATGTTTCCTTTGTGGGCAAGTGGGACATTTAAAGAGGAATTGCCCACTTCAGCAGCGTGGATCTAGTCATGGATCGGTCTCATCATCCCATCAGACGGCCCCTATAGCAGTTACACCGATTCAGTCAATTCCTACCCAACCACCCAGGAGTGGTGTTGGGAGGGGTGCAGGAAGCAGGGGATCAGCCTCTGCGGGGAGAGGACAGGCTCGGGTATTTGCTTTGACGAGACAGGATGCGCAGGCCTCCAATGCAGTAGTGACAGGTACTCTCCGAGTTTGTTCTTGTGATGCTCGTGTATTATTTGACCCTGGTTCCACTCATTCATATGTATCTCCTCATTTTGCTAAGCGAGTTGGTAAGGGTTTAACTAAATTAGATGAACCTTTTATGGTTGTGACTCCAATTGGTGAATCGTTGTCCGTGGATTGTGTATGCCGGTCTTGTGAAGTTCTTACTGAGGGTAAGGAAACTTTAGCAGACTTGGCGATACTAGATATGAGTGATTTTGACGTAATTCTGGGTATGGATTGGTTAGCTTCTTGCCACGCTACGTTAGACTGTTATTCAAAGGTGGTAAGATTTCATATCCCAGGTGAGTCGCCCTTTTTGATACAGGGTGATCGTAATGAAGTGCCGGTTAATCTTATTTCCTTGCTGAAAGCGCAGAGGTTGCTTAGGAGAGGGTGCCAAGGATATTTGGCTGTCATTAAGAATGTTGAGGCGCAGACGGTAGACCTGCAACAAGTTCCTATAGTTAGGGAGTTTGAGGATGTGTTTCCAGAAGAGTTACCGGGGTTGCCACTGGATAGAGAGATCGAATTCCATATTGAGGTAGCTGCGGGCACCCAACCAATTTCTATGCCCCCTTATCGTATGGCACCGTTGGAATTGAAGGAGTTAAAGGTGCAGCTGCAGGACTTATTGGATAAGGGTTTTATCCGCCCAAGTGTCTCTCCGTGGGGTGCTCCAGTACTTTTTGTGAAGAAAAAGGATGGATCTTTTCGATTGTGTATTGATTACAGGCAACTCAATAAGGTAACCATACGCAATAAGTATCCATTACCTCGTATTGATGATCTTTTTGATCAGTTACAAGGGGCGCAGTGTTTTTCCAAGATAGATTTGCGTTCCGGGTACCACCAATTGAAAATAAGGAAGGAAGATATTCCCAAGACGGCTTTTCGGACCCGTTATGGTCATTATGAGTTCTTAGTAATGTCCTTCGGGTTAACTAATGCACCGGCAGCCTTCATGGATTTGATGAATCGGATATTTAGGCAATTTCTGGATAGATTTGTCATAATATTCATCGATGATATCCTAGTTTATTCAAAGAGCCGGGAAGAGCATGAACAACATCTACGCTTGGTGTTGCAGCGGTTAAGAGAAGAACAATTATATGCAAAGTTCTCCAAGTGTGAATTCTGGCTAAATCAGGTGGCATTTTTGGGTCATGTTGTTTCGAAGGATGGTATCCAAGTGGATCCAAGCAAGGTAGAAGCCGTCCAAAAGTGGCCTAAACCTACCACAGTCACGGAGATTCGCAGCTTTTTGGGTTTAGCTGGGTACTATCGCCGCTTCGTAAAGGATTTTTCCAAAATAGCTGTCCCGTTGACAAGATTGACGCAAAAGCAAGTTAAATTTCAGTGGTCAGATGATTGTGAAGAAAGTTTTCAGAAACTGAAGAAGTGTTTGACTTCAGCCCCTGTCTTAACGTTACCATCGGGGATAGGAGGCTATGCAGTGTATTGTGATGCCTCAAGAATAGGGTTGGGATGTGTCCTTATGCAGCATGGACGTGTGATAGCCTATGCTTCTAAGCAACTCAAAATACATGAGCAGAATTACCCTACTCATGATCTAGAAATGGCAGCCGTGGTATTTGCTCTTAAACTTTGGCGGCATTATCTTTATGGCGAGACTTGCGAGATCTATACCGATCATAAAAGTCTTAAATATATCTTCCAGCAAAAAGATCTCAACCTTAGACAGCGCAGGTGGATGGAGTTACTCAAGGACTATGATTGCAACATTCTCTATCATCCTGGGAAGGCCAATGTAGTAGCGGATGCCTTAAGTAGGAAGTCAATGGGCAGTTTGGCTCATATTGCGGAAGAGAGAAGGCCGCTAGTGGAAGAAGTCCATAAGTTGGAGAATGGAGGAATGAAGTTTGAAATTTCTCAATCCGGAGCATTCCTGGCTCACATGCAAGCTTGTTCAACCCTCATAGAAAGGGTAAAAGCGGCTCAGAAGCTTGATCCCAAGCTGAGCGAGAGGATTGAAGGAGTAAGGAGCGGGAAAGATAGTGGATTCATTCTTGATTCAGAAGGAGTACTTAGAGTTGGAGGCCGGTTGTGTGTGCCTAGCGTGGGGGATATAAAGAGAGAGATTTTAGAAGAGGCTCATCATTCAGCATATACCATCCATCCAGGATCAACAAAAATGTACCAGGACTTGAAGCAATCATATTGGTGGGATGGTATGAAGAAAGATGTAGCCGACTTTGTTTCCCGTTGCCTAGTGTGCCAACAAGTGAAGGCTGAACATCAAAAACCAGCAGGGTTACATCAGCGACTGGAAATACCTGAGTGGAAGTGGGAGAGAATTACGATGGATTTCGTAACCGGTTTACCCCGTACCTTGCGAGGGTATGATTCTATTTGGGTAATTGTGGATAGATTGACTAAAGCAGCGCATTTCCTTCCTGTTAAAACTACTTATGGTATGGCTAAGTATGCGCAACTCTACCTAAGCGAAATAGTGAGATTGCATGGAGTACCTGTATCCATAATCTCTGATAGAGGTCCTCAGTTTACCTCTCGTTTCTGGAAGGCTTTCCAAGAGGCTTTGGGTACGAGAGTAGACCTCAGTACTGCTTTCCATCCTCAAACTGATGGGCAGTCTGAGAGAACGATACAGATTCTGGAGGATATGTTGAGAGCATGTATCTTGGACTTTGGTGGTAGTTGGGAAAATCGTCTGCCTTTGGCAGAATTTGCATATAATAACAGTTATCAAGCTAGCATTCAAATGGCACCATTCGAAGCACTATATGGGAGGCGATGTAGGTCTCCAATAGGATGGTTTGAAGTTGGTGAAGCTAAACTGTTAGGCCCTGATCTGGTACAAGATGCACTAGACAAAGTTCGGGTGATAAAAGAAAGATTGTTAACGGCTCAGAGTCGACAAAAGTCGTATGTGGATCACAGACGGCGAGACTTGGAATTTACCGTAGGTGATTTGGTGTTCTTGAAGGTATCTCCAATGAAAGGGGTAATGAGGTTTGGTAGGAAGGGGAAGTTGAGTCCGAGATATGTGGGACCCTATGAAATACTAGATCGGGTTGGCAATGTGGCGTACCGGTTAGATTTACCCCAGGAGTTAGCAGGAGTTCATCCCGTGTTTCATGTGTCTATGTTGAGGAAGTATTTGTCAGACCCTTCACACGTAATCAAATCTCAGGATATTGTGCTGGATGAAAGGTTGGCATATAAGGAAGAACCTGTCTCAATTGTGGATAGGCAGGTAAGGAAGCTTCGTTCGAGAGAAGTGACAATGGTTAAGGTGTTATGGCGTAACCATTCACAGGAAGAAGCTACTTGGGAGCTAGAGAGCGAGATGCGAATCAAATACCCCCACTTGTTTGGATCATGAGGTTAGGACTCCATCTTTCTTTATGAAATTCGGGGACCGAATTTCCTTAAGGGGGGAAGACTGTAAGAACCGAAGGGAAAAAAAAAGGGGGGGTTTTTCATTTATTTTTATTTTATTTTATTTTTATTATTTAATTATTAATTATTAAATCAACTAATTTAATCTCCCTTCCAGCGTTTTTACGGATAGCTTTCCTGAGTCTCGTTCCTCTGCTCTTCCTTCCCTGTACCTGTCTTCCCTATTCCGTCGCAGCACCCACCTCCCTGTGAGTTCGCGATTTTCTCCTCCGGGAAGCTGCAGCTTCTCTTCCTCTCCGGCGACGTCTTCCTCGGCGTTATACGGAGCTTCTCGAGCTTCCTCCATCGTCGCTGCTCTCTCCTTCTCCCTGACGCGTGCGAGCTGTCTCCCTCGAGCTGTTAGCGCTTCTCCTCCATTGAAGGACCCTCGCCGGCGTCGCAGGAGCTTCTCCCAGCTCCCTCGCTGCTGCTGCAAGCTCTGCGACGTGAAACAGCAAGCCAGAAACATCGTCAGCTGAGGTGAGCGTTTCCTGTCTCCCTCTCACGCCAATCTTCGTTTTTGGGCTGTATTTTCCCTTGATCCCGTAGATTCGGCCACTTCCTCCATTCTCGGCCCTCCCCTGCTCCAAGGAACGAGAAGGATGGAGAGATCCTTCTATCCTTGGTCTGGCCGGCGCTGGAGAACAGAGGGAAGTGGGGTTTTTATTTTCTGGCTTCTTAATGCTATAGGGTGTATAGAAATCCTTGAAATTTTGCTCCTTTAGGGTGGCATGTGAACTTAAAGGATGAAGTAGGATCTAATGGAAAGATTAGGCTACTGGTTGCTGCTTATGAGTAGGGTTCTGTGAATAATAGGTTGTTAGATAGCTATTAGGGAATGATAAATGTAAAGGTGATCCTTGTGAACCTATGAAGTGATTTGGTGAGTTGGGTGTTATCAGGGAATCCTGTGAACACTGGCGGTGAAGGGAATCGGCATTTCAAGGAGGAACCAGTAACGTACCCAGTGTCTGTGAGTAAATAATAGATTCCAATCTCTTGCTATCACCATAAATCTCATTACTGTTACTTACTATTTGAAATTATCCTGAATGAGACAAAACATGGCTGAGAATGTATGTATACTTATATATATATATATATATATAAGTGTATGCATAGAATTGTTTTCCTGGTTATTCATTTATTTATTTTTGTTTTACCTTTACGTGTATTTGCATGTTTACTTTTTTTTTCACTGTTTCAGTATTGATCCTAATGAGTTGTTAAGATATTTATATATGCACATATATATATAATAAAGTGATTGGTTAATGACGTATATGTACATATATATATACATATATATACAGGTATTTGAACCTAGAATTTTAGGTCCATGTGTATGTGTGTGTGCCTCGCCTATGAGTCTATGTTAGTGTCCTTCATTTGACTAAGTCATAGGTTGTGGAAGGATCTGGGTGGAGAAGGAGCTACCTGTTAGGCGGAGCCACCCGAGTGAAGCGGGTAAGGGCTGCCAACGAGGTGTAGCCGCCCCCGGAATGGATGAATCATAACCTATGAATAAGAAAGGTAGATAATAGGGGCTGCCTGTTAGGCGTAGCCACCCGGGTGAAACGGGGAAAGGAGCTGCCAACACGGTGGAGCCGCTATTTACCTGACCTAATAGTAAACCTTCATCAGGAGATCACACCAAGAGACTCAGGTTTAAATGGGTCTCCTTCCATATGACGGTTCATGGGATTTACTAAATTGTGAAGTGTGAGGGTTAGTAATATATATATATACTTTAATTTATTGGTTAAGATTCTTGAATAAGTTTTGAATCTATTATCTGCTCACTGAGTTTATCTCACTCTTTCAAATTCTAAATTTTTCAGATAGCGCCTCTGGACCTGATCCGCCTCCCTCATCTTAGGGCTGAGGCGTGTGGCGGTGAGCCTCTCTTTTGGAACTAGAGGCTCAACTAGCTTTTCTTTTGGTTTGGTATTAGTTGTAATTAATTGAAATTTATTTTGTAAAAGTATTTGGTGAGTAAGACAAATGGATGTAGGTTGCTTTCCCCCTTCCCTATTTTTGGGTTTATTGATGTTGTTGACTGGATTGAAGAGAGCGGAGCTCTCTGTTGTTGTTTATTTGATCTCTGGCTGTTTGTAGAAATTTTGGGATGTCCTATTTACAGGGGGCACTCTGCCGAAATTTCTATAAAAAGCTAGTGCCTAAAGGAAGGTACATTTTGTATATCCAACAAGGCTGGAGTACTTTTAATGTACCTGTATCCGGTGTAGGGCCACCTAAGGATTTATTTATTGTATAGGAAAGTAGATGAACCTATAACTAAAGACTACGTATAGGGTTCCAAGTCAGCCCCCTTCTCTTGGAAAAATGGGGCGTGACATAAACTATACCTGAAGGGTCTTCGTGCTATATATGTTAATTGCTCTGAGTGGAATAATGACAAGTAATGAGACATGTGATGCGAATCTGTTAACTCTCCAAGATGTCGTATGGACAAATGTAGGATGTATAAGAACCTTGAATCTGTATATTCTTAAGCAATCAGTGCAGATTTTGAATGACTTTTAAAGAAGACAATGAGTATATTTTTTTTAATCATATTCTTTACGAACATAATTTTTCAACGCCACGAATACAAACTGATTTGATAATGGGTCATATCGCAAACTTAACTTTTATTAATATATAAAAAAAGATTTGTAACGTAAGTTTGATAAACTTTTATATAAAATAAAGTCTCTACAACTTGCTTAATGGTTTACTCAGTCGTATGGTGAAGTCTAATGTTCAAAATCTGATCTAGAAAGTAGAGCTCTGTCATACATTGCGGCGATGAAAATAATAAGTGAATCACAAAAGGATAGTACAAGAGTTAAAGTGAAAACGATAACATGATTAACGGTCAACTGTATTTATAGATGAAAAGAGCGATGAATCTTCAAGGATATTTTTGTAATTCTGCTTGTTAAGCTTATGACAGTTGTGGAAAATGGCTCGTTGTACGATAGATCAAGTAGGTGGTCAAGAGTGGGCAGATTTTTTATGTGGTAATCTCCACAATAAAAAGTGTGGACGCTTATACGATAGATTGATTTGATGAGCTCGATTAGACCCTAACATATATTATAAGAAAAATAACTTTTTGTTTATGTTAAATAATTAATCTTACTTTGGATGACCTATTTTGGCTAAATTAAAAGAAGTAAATCTGCTGCAATATCATGTCAAGCCAACTTTTGATTGTAATTATTTTTACAGTAATTGTTTGTTAGGTATTCATGAATTAATTGCCGCTTACATTCTTGTTGTACTTATAATAATTCATAAGACGACTGGTAAAAAGGTTTTCCCCACAACGGTTTTAGCAAATGAAGGTTTCATCTCTCGGGATGGGGAAAAAATTTTATATTGTACTTATTAAATTTATCGGTTTGAGTTTGGGTCTGAAAATTTTTATAAGGTTTGAAATATAATACTTACCTTGCCTCTATATATATATATATATATATATTAATGATCACTCTAATATATTATTAAAAAAATTAAAAGAAAACACTATTCAAATGGCATTTTAAGGATTTTAAATTATATTAATAGTTGTTTGAGATTTTTTTAATTGTGATTTTATATTAATAGATTTTACGTAAATGAGTTTTAACGTGAGCATTTAAAATTTTTTCAAGTAAATGGACCCCTAAGTCTGAGGATTTAAGGATTTAATTGAGACAAAAAAATTTGTACTTGCTAAATATAAAGTTTGCGAATGGAAATTATAGCCCAACATGATCATGCTAATCAGAAGAGACAATCGAATATTGATTATAGAGTAAGCTTAGTGATTTTAAACTTTAGTTTAAAGCCATATCTTTTTTCATTGTTAAGCATATTTTGAATACGTATTAACACAAAATAAGAGCGCTAATATTTGACATACATTTTTTTTTCATAACTTCTAGTATTTTTATGAAAGAAACTATCTGCATCGTTAATTAAAGATTCAATGACTTGACTGAAGAAATGTGTTTTATTAATTGGTAGAGTTTTAGGTGTGTAAATAAAATTGTTACAAAATATTCACCTATTTTTGTCATATTATTCTCTTGAGATACTTTACAATGCTAACATATTAAACTTAACTTTTTCACATATGATTAATTCTTTTTGTTACAAGTGAGCACTAGTCAAAAAAAAAAATTGTTGGAAAAAAGAACGTTGAATATCCAACCTTTGATATCAAGTTTTTTTCCTGAAAAAACTGGTTTAATGATGGAGATGACTTTGTAAAGTGTGGTTAATGCATTATCACATATATTTGTTCTGCTAATTTTTCAAAATCAAGCTGTCTTAATTTGATTGAACCCAGGAACTAGGATACACACAAACCAGTCCATACACTAACCACAGGTCAATATACAACATCTTATCAGAGATATAAATTGTGACTGACATTAAACAACATCTAAATCGATATCTTACCTTACAATTTTGATTACCATATCACACACCCGCCTTTAATTAGAGACAGAAGGTTTATAATAATCTTTTTAGCAAGCTGTCCACATATAGAGAAATATATTTTATTCAAGAGTTTTAGTTCAAATAATTTTTTTTTTAGCATAAGTGTCAAGCAATTTTTGTGTATATAGATTCAATTCTTACTTTAGTTTTCTAGACTAGTTGGGCACCCTTTATTTAAAAAAAAATTAGTAAAATTTATAAAAAAATCCTTAAAAATAAAAATTATATAAATCCTTGCAAAATTATATTTTACTCATAAAAAATAAAATTTTTATATAAATTCTTGTAAAATAATTTTAAAAAAATAAAACTAAGTTGGACCAAATTAAACTAATTAATATAGTGAACTTAACCTGAACATATGACCCAATTTGATGGACCCTTTTTTTTTTAATGGGTCCAACTCAGCTTAATGTGACGGAGTCGAACCAGATTAGTCGGGGCACTTGATTGGATGTGCACCCCCATCCAAAGCTCCACTCACAATTTCTAAAGCTTGTCATTTATAATCAAAAAAGAGAAAATTATATATCTTTTTCTCTGTTTTTACCATAAGGAAAAGAGAGAAAGGATATCATTATTATATAAAAAATAATAATCATATACATACATATAGTTTACAAATATATATATATATATATGCATATAATTATTTTTTTATTGATCTAATAGACTAAAAATTTCTTGAATGAAAGGGACTACTTTGCTGCTCAAGCAAGAGAGGGAAAAAGCAGGTATGTTTACTTTGAGAGCAGTAGGTTTAGTGGATAAATTGATGGAGGGGGAGGGGTGCAATATCTGCAGCTCCTCAGAATTCAGAGAATAAACATAAAAGTTATGAGAGAAGTTAGGTGAGCAACTTTAAAGACTATGATGAAAATTAAATTGGCCATTTAATGCTTGTTAGGTCTATTAATGAATTGGTCTAGTAAATGGCCTTTAATTAGTTTCATGCAGCCGTAGCATCCATTAAACCCACATCATTTTGACAAAGTGTAGGTGGACGCTCTTTTCAAACATTTATAGGACACAACAACATTTTTGTACATCACTTTCCCTTTAAATAAACTTACCATGTGAATATCACAGCCCCCAATTAAGGTACACCAAAGGAATGGGCTACCATTTTTTCACTAAAAAAATAATAATAGTATAAGCTACTGTCAAATATTTAAATCATAATTTGTCTCATTTTTAGGGCTAAAATGTCAAAAAGTGTGAATTTTTGAATCATAACATAAATAACCTATCTTTGGCCAAGTTAGAGAAATACTCTCTCCGGTCTCATATATATGTAATAGGCTTTTTTGATATTTGATTTGGTTTAAAATATAACAAATAAATTATTAATATTTGGTATATTAATTATAATATTTCAATTATATCTTCTATTAATTAAATAAGTCTTTTAAATTATGAGTAATAATTGTTATTAATTTAAAAAAGAACAAACATTAAATAGTGATATTTTTTAAAATTAATTTTTTTGAGATAAAATTAAAAAAATCAATTACTTTTAACTAATTTTTTTAATTCTCATAAATTAGTTATTTATTTCTTATATACCATATATGAGATCAGAATGAGTAAATTATTTGAGAGGCATGTACCAATATATATATATATATATTTGTGAATGTCATGATGATCTCAACACAGACAGCTTATTTTGACTGTAATAGTGTAATGGTGTAAACGAAGATGTGATCGGTACGTGACTAGATATACTGTCACATATTTATATCATAATTTATCTCATTTTTTAGAGTTAAACATGCAAAATATTTTCTTGTGAATCTATTAGTTTCAACGTAAATAACCGACCTTTGACCGAGTCAAAAAAATGAATTATTTAAGATGCATGTATCTTTTTTTTTTTAATCTCATAATCTCAAGGTAGATAGCTGATCTTTGACTGATCAAGAGAGATAGATAGATAGATTAGTTAAGAAGTATGCAAAATGATTGAAATACCATCTAACTACAATATCAAATATTATTTATTTTTCTGGGTGGTAGTCACAATCTGGGATTAAATGGTTTCTAATATTAGGCTATATGTACTTTGTAACAATATCCACAAAGGTCCTATTCTTTTTCATTAAGGTCTCTCAGTGCCTGTAAAAGGGGTTATTAGTCGCAGCATAACCTGTTGGTTTTATAACAAATAGGGAAGCCCTATTTATTAATGTAAGAGGGCGAAGGACCCACCATTGTGCATTTATATACCCTAACCCTGAATTTGCTTAATGTTCCCGTCAAGTGTGTGATTTTCATGGCCTATCATACTGCCCAACAAATTATTGTTAGACAGTATAGTAGTTGAACCATCAATGTTAGTCCATGGCTCAAATGAGGAGGGTATGTCAAATTTTGGAACCGCTAATAAATTAGAAATCAAACGTTTCAAAGTTTAGGTGAATGGATATATGTGTCACGCAAATTGCCACAGGAGATTTTCAGATAGACTCGGTGTATATATAATAAGCTAATAGGAGATTTGTATTATGAGTGACTTGTTGTGCGTTTAGAATAGTTAAACCAGTACTGTGAAAGAAATTTAAGCAGCTTGGGTTTATTATAAAACACATAAACATGTTTGGTATAAATTTTTAGAACAATACTTAGTACAACTTTTAAGTGTTTGTTATTATTTTTTTAATAAAAATATGATAAATAATTTCTTTTTATACAATTCAACATGGTATGGTTAAAGAACGTAATAAATAGCACTTTTATTTTGAATGGTCTTCATCTGTAACATATTTATGCCTGATTTTATGTTTGACTTAGTCTACATTTGTTTAATAGAATAAATCTACTTAGAAATCCCTCTTAATACTACCAAGTGCCAACTATAAAATCTTGACCATGTTTAACTTTGAAAATGGAGAGGGGCAAGTGAAAATTTTCAAAAAGTTCTAACTTTCAATGCTTAGGAGTTTGAATGTGTTTCTTGCTTAATAATTATATATGTGCATTTTCCCTGGTGGATAAGTGAAAACAACTTGGCCTCAATAATAGTGCTCAAGTCCAGAAGATGAAAAAGATAGCCAGTGAAGCTCACCAAGAAGTGGCGATGGGAGGTAAAAAGAAAGAAGTTATGGTACTTGAAAAGGATAAATGCTGCAAGTTAAAATGAAATGTACTAGTTAGTGCTTTGTTGACTGTTATTCTATCTTTTTTGTTTTGGATAAGCCAACTGTGCATGTGTGTGTGTGGCATTGAGGGATTTTACCATTTACAAAGTGCCAAACATGATCTTTTGGTATGGGAAATTCTGGACAAATCATAGTCACATGTTTCACCAAATCAGCCCCACTATGACAGTCATTCAGTTCTTTTTCTGTCTGTTTTTTCTTTATCTTTCCATGATCAACGGGCACTTGTTTAATATATATAATATGAAAAATAAAATAAAAAAAATAATTTTATAAATAAAAAATGATTTTATTAAAAAGATATTATTGAACTAATATAAAATATATCATAAAAATAAAATAAAAATTCCTTTCCATTCACATACTAAAAAATGTCTAAATCTATTGAGAAAAACAAGTAACTTTTTTTTTTTTCTTTTTAGTACAAGACAGTTTGGATAATTGGAATTTAGATCTGCTCCAAACAGCTCAAAGCATTCATCACCACGCGCCACATAGTGGCTCAACACAACTAAATTCTTGCTAAAGTGTTACAATAAAACTTCAACAATTAGAAGTGCTCCTGCCTCATGTCCGTGTGAGTGCCCACTAATTATTGCACCAACTCTTGGGTTTAACCATCCGGATTTTATAACAGCTAATGCCAGACGTTTGGTGCAACATTAATTTTATCATGAAATCTTCAAAGTCAAGAGACTTATAGGATGCCAGACACATGCATTTAAAATGCCTGATACTATTTAAGATAATAAGAGATATAAAATAATATTATTTTAGATTTTGTTATGAATATATATAAAGTTCGAAAGAAAATCACTATTACTACATTGTTCTTAAGTTGTTTGAGCAATGATTTGATTTCATATCTTTTCTTATTTATTTATTTTACATTTCTACCTCTTTTTCTTTTTTAAATTTCGTGCAAAGCAAGAGGTTCGCCCCTAATATAAATTAACTTTGAAAGAGAATCTAGTTCAATGGCGACTCTGTTTTGGATATCACACTCCTGTGATCCACCTAGTTATAAAATTTTCACATTGTTGAGGTTGTAGTTTTGTACTTTATATAAAATATTAATTTATTATTTCTATAACAATTTTCAATTATTATACATGGAAATTTTAAGTAATATATTATCGTATATCTTATAATACTATGCCGTAATATCCAAGATAGTAGAAAATATAAGATAATACAACAAACCTCTCCTTAGTAGTACTTGGGAAAATTTTGGCTAAAAGAGAGTCAAGGGTTATGCAGAACTTTTACATTGGATCATTCAATGGATGACAAGTTAAATAGTATCGTCATTCATTTTCGAAATGAAATGGAATTTATGGAAGGATAGTACTACAGAAATTGGAAAATTTTCTATTAGCTTTACTAGTGAAACAGCAATCAATTTGCAATATACATAAACCCTGGCTAATATTCTAGACAGATAATCCCTATCCTTAAACAGCCTAAATTTATCTATCATTTACAAAAATTATGAAAGAAGCAATCACTAATAATCCAGAATCTCTCAAATTGATATATTGAGGTCAATCCTAGGTTTCTTCATCAATGGAAAAGGAACAACAGAGTTACATCTAGGACACTTGGGATTGTTCTTCATTATCAAAACGTACGATAAGCAACCAGGGCACCCTGCTGCAAGTGGTGATGACAACAACTTCTCTTCACTTTCTGCTTCCTGGGTTGCTTCTCTCATCGAAGAGGATGAAGATGAATATGAAGGCGATGGCGACGATGGTTTCCAGAACGATGTTGTCGTTCTCTTCTTGATAGGCTCTTTCTCTGCTCTTTCCAGGGCTGATTTCACCTTGTCAAGGGTGCATACACTTTGGTAATTGATTGATGGCAATGAAGAAGAAACAAGCTTCAAGTCTAAGCTTGTCTCATCAAATAGGTTTAGAGGTAGTTTTGATGGAGAAGGAGGGAAGTTTAGGTCCTGAAGTTTTGGACCTGATGAACTCATATGGAGTTTGTGTTCTGACATTGATTGTGAGCTTGATGAGTTGCACCTCTGAATATAAACTTTCCCTGACTGCAACCATTGACAAAGATCAGTATTTTTCACATCAAAAGACCAATAGAAACAAAAAGAAGGAAAAACAATAACGCAATAAATTCTTTACATATGATCCTAAGAATTATTGAACTTGTAAAGAATAATTCAAAAAATATGAGTTGAGATATAATGTTTCCATTAATGAATTGCCATAGGTAGATGATGATAATTTCAGTAGCAAACAAAATTCATTAACGTAATAAATTAATTTAAAGGAGAATTTTGTGTACAGGGCATCATGCCACAATAAAAAACTCTGAAAAGCTACCAAATCATAGCATAGCAAATAAACTCTCAGATCAGAAAGCTGAAGGCTCTTCTGTTTCGTAATATACAAGAACGAAACGAAATTAATTTATTGCAGGCCTGCTGTTACATCAGAAGCAAAAAACTTAAATAGCAAGATATGAACAATTACTGATCAAAGCGATAGAGTTTATATGTTTTTCTTAACTATCAGATCCTTCTTCCCTTCAATTTCCCAGCAACCAATTAGAAGGCCATCAGAGCAAATCACTGACCCTCTAAATCAAACACCCATACCACACAGAAATACATTTTAAAAGTATAAGAAACGAAAGTTATTTAAAAAATTGAAAACTATCGATTTTGGATTACAAACATCAGCAGAACAATGAAATCGAAGTGAGAACAAAATCAACGAAAGTCTAATAGTTTCAGCCGAAATTAGGACAATACCATCATTAAATCCTTTCAAGAGAAAAAAGAATTTGTGACATATACAAAGATTTTCCAATTCCCAGAAACCACGAGTTTTTTCCTAGAAGAATTTCCAACACGGATCAAATTTGCTTTGCCGGGAAACAAACAGAAAATGAATTTAACTAACCTTCAGGTCTAAGCGCTTTTCCCAGCCACTGGGGACCTGTAAGTCGAGGTCCAATTCCTGAGATTCAACGACAGATTTCGAGGACCCGCCTAGCAAGTCCTGAGTAATCAGAGCCGTAGATTTCTCACTGTTCGATTCATTTCCTACCGTCCGATGCTTGTCCTCCTTGTACCCACGCCTACCTAGAACACGAACCAGAGAGCTTACGTCGGCAGCCATTACCGGCTTTCACAGAGCTGCTTCGTCTTCTGCTTGGGAATTCGAGAAAGAGAGATACAGAGAGAGAGAGAGAGAGAGATGGACTCATGAATTGTTCATATGTCATGGGAGATATATATATATATATATATATGTATATGCTAATAAATATAGATAGTCCGTTATAATAAAGATAAAGAAGAAATGGAAATAAATGTTAAAATTAAATTTTATTTTTCGTTTAACATTTTGATTAACAAATAAATATAATTAATTAAGTCATTTAATGTAGGGATATTAATGATGGGTAGTGCAGGAATTCAATCTCATTTCCTCGTTCCCACGTTAATTTTGTTTATCAAAATGTTACGTAAAATATTAATATTTCTTATAAAGCACTCCTTCATTTATCTGAAAATAATTTATTATTAGAGTAAATTATACATATCTTTTTTCATTTTTACTGATATTATGGTGACATCTCTCCTGTTTTTAAAAAAAGTATGTATAATTTACTTTTATTACTGATGATAGAATATGGTGCGTGATTATTATTAACAAAAAATTTAAAATATTTCAAATTTTCAAAATTAATAAAAATGTTCAGAAATTATTTAAAATTAAAAAGATATTAGCATTCATCAGTAGAGAATAAATGAAAAGTTCACTTATAAATATAACTGAGGGATTAAAATAGGAGTTTCTTTAATTTTTAAACATTAATTAACAAATTAATATAATTAATTAAGTCATTAAATGTAGGGATATTAATGAACGGACGGTGGGAGAGTGGGAAGAGAATTCAACAAAAGAGGGGGCATTAAATGCGAGGAATAGAAGACAAATCCCTACTTTAATTGAGTAATTTTAAATTTGAACCCATCTGGTTAACTGCTTTCGAAATTGGGGAATATAATTATCACAAGAGATGGAGGGGTCATTAATTATGGGTTTTGTATTTATTCTCTAATTAAATAAATTTTCGAAAAAGAAAAAAGGAGGGGTCTGAAGTTTGAATGGTTACAAGCTCATAAATGAAGTTTGGACCTTGGGGAAAAAAACATGACGTTAGACTTGCATTATCAATCAATTCTCATTTAATTTTTGAGTAGAATACAATTTTGACACGTACCATATGCTGAAAGGTTACATGGCCTCCAGCAATTGTGTGGTCCACTTGTTAATGTAGATCCTGCTTGCTAACTTTCCCCGTGTTTTAGTTCCAACCTCCCAAAAATATCCTCCAAGAAAATGTTTAAATTACCTTTTCTGGATTTTGATTTAATTTTATAATTATATTTTTTTAAGAATAAATTGCTTATATTTCTCTTAATTTTTTTAAATTATAAAAAATTTTCCTTTTAAAAAGCAAAATTGTATATAAATTTCATGAATTTTAGATTATGTGTAAATAACATTTTGAACTTTAAAAGTTGACAAAAAATTTCCTTAATTTTGGATAATATACAGATAATCTCTTGAACTGTGGATATATGCAAATAATCTTTTTAAGTTTTAAAAATGTGCAAATAACCTCTCAAAACATGTGATATATGAGAAGAGTTATTTGTAAATAATTCAAATTTTAAAAAGATTATCTACACATATCCAAAATTTAAAGACATTATTGGTATATTATTCAAAATTTTAAGAGGATTTATTGCAACTTTAAAAACTCATGACAATTTTTTGTGCATAATCCAAAATATAAGGAGATTATGTATAATTTAACTTTTTTAAAATGTAAATTGACTTTTTTAAAAGTAAAAAGTTATATTACAATTTAATTTCAAATTTTTCTAATAAAATACTCTCTATTAACTTAAATATAAATTTTAATAAGTTAAATTTAATAAAAAATTACTTTATTTTATTTTTATTTATACATATTTAGATATAACACATATTTGTGTATTTAAGGTAATAAAAAATATTTTAGCAAAAAAACTTAAAATTAAATTAAAACATATATTTTGAAAATAAATGAGAAGTCTATGCAATTTCATAAAAACTCATGGTATGTTCATGTAATTTATTCTCTTTTTGAATTTAGTTTCTATTGTTATATTTCATTAATATATTATTAAATTTTGCTATTGTGGTTAATCATACCTCATTTTAGTTACACTCTAAATATATGTAATTAAGGGGTATTCATAGCCCAATTGTCTTGGCTAGCTCAATCTAACCCAGCCACAATCAAGCCAAGTTAGATTAGGCCAAAAAAAAATAAAAAATAAAGGTCAAGTTGGACTAAACTAAACACCAAGTTAATAGTGAGAGCCAATATTCCCAATCTAATCCCCTAATTTAAAAAAATAATAATTTTAAAAGAATTTATATAATAATTATAATTTTTTATAAGTAAAATATAATTCTATAGAGATTTATATAAAATTTTTATTTTTTTCTATATATCATTTTATAACTTTTATGAAACAAAATTTTCAACAAAAAAAAAAAGACATAGTTTAAGTATTGAGCTTTAATTTTGAAACTCAATTAAAACTAGATTGAGCACTAAGTTAGGCAAAAGTTTTACCCAATTCGCCCTTTGTGCACCCCTATGTATGATTCAAGGTAACTTTAACTCAAATCACTTAATTTTACATTACATGACATATATTTGAGTTCATTTTAGTTTATTATCTAGTTTAATTTTAGAATAAATTACATTAACTTTTCTTGATATTCAACTAAATTACATTTTATACTTCTCTTATTTTAAAAATTATACTTGAATCCTTTTTTATTTATTTATTTATCAATAAGGTTACTTTTCAAATATAATATATGTTCCTTCTAAAAATAAGACTGTTTAACTGTCTTTGTTATTAAATTAAAAATAAAATTATAGTCTTATATTAGAATTTAACATCAACATAGTTATGTTTATTATCGTATTAAAAATAATAATCTCATATCATAGTGAAGGTTAAATTTTTTGATAAAAAATAAATTAAATTTTTTTTTGCAATATATATCAATATATTAGGAGAATTAAGTGTAATTTTTGAAAAAAATAAAAAGATATAAAATGTAATTTACCCTTAATTTTGTCTTTTGACGGCCTAAATTTTGTATATTCAAAGTATAAGATGGTACATGATTAGCTATATAAATAAATTTTAACAAAAGTTTAATGAAAGTTTAATAATAAAGACTAAATTAAAATTTTTTAAAACTGTAGAAGTCTAATAACAAAATTTTAAAGCATATCAATCAAATTAAAAATTAAATAAAGCTATAACAAATAAAAAATAATTTTATCAAAAGAAAATATATAATAACCTAACTCTTATATGATTGTGAAAGATATTTTCAGATTTTATATAATTTTTTTATACGATCTTTAAAATGTACTCTTAGAATATTTTTTAAAATAATAGAATCAAAATTAATAATGAGAGATTCTTTCTAACTGAACTAATTTTTAAAAAAATTATTTCTTCAATTAAATAAAGAAATACATTAATCAATATCATCGTACGTTAGAAACTATTTTCTCGGTGCTGTATAAGGAAACTTCAATGAATTGGTAAGAAGTTTTATGAATGTTGAGAATTTCAAATTTCTATTTTGAAAGAAAAAATATTTTAAAGACGTGTGTAATAAATTATAAATCCAACTTGTAACCTTTTTTAGTTGCCATTAAACCCAATTGGTGCTTTGAATCTTTCAAATATAATAACGGCATTCTTACAATTTCCGACATTAAAATTTTTTTTTTTATCTACCACACCTTTAAGTATTATCCCATCAAGTTTATTTTTTATTTCAACATTAAAAAAAAAATACAGAGTCATTTATATACGAAATTTCCACGGCGTAGATTGATGTATAGTCTGAAATATCAAGTTGTGGAAAAAGAGCGTTTGTATAGTAGTGCACTTGTAAAACTAATTAAATTTTTTTATTAAAAAAATAAAATAATACAACTCTCACAAAGAGTAATGTCACCCACAAAAAAAAGAATTAAATAGTTTATTTAGCAATTTCTCAACAATTCAATGGGTTGCACAACTTTTTCAAATTTTTATTAATATGTTCGTGAGATTAACATTGCAGAAAATTGTATAAATAGAAAATAATATAATTCCCTCTCTCTATATTCACCAAAAAAAAAAAAAGACGCTTTTGTTGTTTGAATTTTATTGTAAAAATGAGAAGCAAATGAGGAAAAAAATTATAATCAAAGATTTTAAATTAAAAATACTTATCTAAAAAAATTTTAAAATTTGAAATTATTTTAAACAATAAAAAATTTTAACTTAAAATCTTGAACTATAATTTTTTATATAATTTAAATTTTAGTTTTTGAGTGCTTTCAAATAATTTTAAATTTTAATATTTTTTAATATAAATATTTTTAATTTAAAGTATTTAATTATAACTTTTTAAAAAATAAGTATATATATATTAAATATCAATAAATGAGGTTTAGCCAAAGGCCTTCGCTACTTGGGTTGTTGGGCGTTAATTATTTCACGGAGTTATTACAAAGTTAAATGCCGATTGTGTAGTTTTCCATCCAAGACATCTCCTTCTTTATCTTCGACCTTTTATTATTATTATTATTTTGGTCTCTTAAGGAGAAAAAAACTCATGAGTTACTATTCTCTAAATAATTATCTAACATTCTTGACGAGTTTGAGAGCCGATAAATATTTTTAAGGGAATTTTTATTTTCTTAAATTAAGATTTATTTATAAATTTTGTGCATGAATTTTAAAATATAATTAAATACCTCCCTAAAGCTAAATGCTAATTAAAATTAATCGCAAGAGTTTATTTTCTTACTTTAACGATCTTCAAAGACTAGCATCAAGTTGGGATGTGTAGGTATAAGAGGTCATACTCTTGCGATTAATTTTTATTAAGATTTAGCATTTTTATTTCAGTTCAAATTTTAAGGAGTATATTCTTAAGAGTTTTTGTTCAAATGACACTTTATTTAAATAGAATGTGGATCCCTTGATGGATAACATGGTGTGATGTTTTATAGAGTAGATTTGGATTGTCTAAATTTAGTTTGGACTATTTAGATTTTAATTTTTTTATTTTAATTATTTATTTTTTTTATTTTAAAAGAAACAAATCCATGATAAAAATATTTTTCTAAATTCCATCAAATAGACTATTTATCTAATGAAAGTTAAAAAGTTACTTTCATTTTAAGCTTGTTTTCTTCAAAATTAAAAAAAAAAAAGATAATTGAGATTTACAAACAAATAAAATTTAGGCCGTTTTTTTCAAATTTAGACCATCCAAATATATTCCAAGGATCCACATTGTCTTTGAACATTTATATATTCAATTCTTACCTTATCCTTTTTTTCCATTCTCAATTCCCTAATTTTTATGCTGTTTGTAACTCCTAAAAAAAATGTTTAAGAAGGGTTTGGTTATGTTTCAAAGCTCATATAACAATTTTATAATTAAGTCATAATTCAAAAGATAAAATATAGTTTTTCTTATTATCAATTACAAAGGTAAGGAAGGAGAAATTATTTGACATTTAAAATATAACGAGGATAAATTCTTAGATACATTTATTGTACAATTAATCAAAGTCAATAAAAGTTCGCCAATAAAAGCTCATCGAAATTGATGTATAACAAATTTTTATCATCTAAAATATTTATTTTGATAAATTTTTATAATAAATTACTTTTTCCTTTTCTTAAAAAATATCCAAATTATATTGTCTTTTTTTATATTTGAAAAAATTATCTTTCTTATCTTAAAACCAAAAGATGTATTATATTTATTTCACATATAATAAAATATGAGTTATAATTATGTTTTTTTTTAACTGAGATACCTTTACATATATTATTCATATATTATAACAAATATTAAATATATGTTTGATCAATATAAATTAGACTTTTAAATTTTGTCTATTTCTGAAGACTTGATTTCAAGAATTTTCGCACGAACCATTTAGCTACAACATAAATGAATTATTTTTAATCGAATCAAAAAGAGGAATTAATTAAATATGCCCAAATTAATCAATACACTAATTAAGTCGTAAGAACATCAATTATGAACTTGAATAGTGAAGATGTATAGAAAGAAGTATTCTTGATAGTTGTGAAAATTGGACTGTGGATTGAAAAATTAGTGAATTATTTATCATCTTGGTTCAATTGATTTAAAAAATTGATTGAGTAAACGAGTTGGTTAAAAAATATAAAAATTGATAAAAACTGAATAGTTCGGCATTAAGGTGGTCACTAACTAGCTTTTTTTTTTAAATCAAAATGTTAATATTTTGTAATAAAGGTTTATAATATTTATTGAACTTTACCAAACTCATGTCATATAAATTTGTTATCATATATAAATAATTTATCTAATTTTTATATTTTCAAAAAGTTATATTTATTTTGAATATTATTTTATAATATATGTATCTATTTTATTGGTAAATATTACATATTTATATTTTATATACATATTTTAAAAATTGGTTTAATCTCAATTTAATTACGATGGGGTTATTAAATTATAAATTTATTCTTTATCTTAATTTAATGATTAATCTAATCTTTAAAATATTACTTACAACGATGTTATCAAAACAAGAAAAGGTTGAGCAAGAACGTGAGGGAGGAGCGTGACATATTTATGAAGTTTGGAGGATAGTAATGGGAAGGAGCGCAAGAAACAAGGAGTCAAACATCAAATCCATGATTCAGTGAGGAGTACCATAATTGGAAGCAGCAGAGGAAATTACAAAATCTCGTTGGCCATTGCAGAATGGTCAAGTTTAAAGCTTTTGCCCCACATTTATTGCCCATTTATTGCTTGGCCCAATGGTTGAATAACACGCCAAGTAGCATTCCTTTACCTTTTTTACGATAAATATTATCACATTTTTTTAAATTTATACTCACATTTAATATTAAATAAATTAATACTGTAAACATTAAAAGAGTACTTTTTTAATTTAATTATTTTAAAATAAAGTTTTTGAATTTGGTTTCTAAAATATCACCTTTTTTTCTCAATTTGATCCTAAAAAATAAAATTTCTTAATATAATCATTCAAACTTTTTTTTTAAATCAAAATAATCATTTCGTTAAGCAAAAAAAAAAAAAAAAACAAGAGTCCCACTTAGCTACTAACTAATAACTAATAATATGAAATTGGCCCAATGTCTTTAATTCCTAAAATGACATTTTTGTATCAAAGGGATCCGACTTCGTGAAAAGGCCATAGTGTTTAAGGGATGAAGAATCAAGAGATTTTTTCTTTAGAAGGCTAAATTAAAAGAGAAATTGCTTTGTAAGAACTAACTAAAAAGTTTTATTTTTGAATAATCAAGTTAAGAAAAAAAGTAATCTTTTATGAATTAAATCATTAATTTATTTTTTAACAAAAAAATATCGAGAAGTATAATTGAGATCCAAAGATATTAATATTATTTTAAAAGAGAACTACACAATAGAAAATATTATTGATATGATCATGCAATGTGTAAGGGTTGAGTGGACAACCTTCTTGGCCAAATAATTTGAACCAAAGGCTTAAACAATGTGACCTGCTATCTCCTTACTTGTTTATAGTTTTATCTAATACTTATTACAAGTTAATGATGGAGAACTATAGCTCGGATATGGATCAACATATATTAGGATGTGATTTCCTTAAACTTTTGGCTTGGTTTCCATCTTCCAAATTTTTTATCCTATAGTTCTTCAAGGGACAAGAATTTCATAAGATAGTAGAGGTATTCACTTAACTCGACGACTTAGTTAGCCCTATCATTTCAAGTAAGGTTAAAATAAATCAAAAAAATTTTGTTTAGGCTGGGTTAACCTAGTGTGGTCGGTAAGTTTTGTCTAATCCAATTTAATCTAATATATTTATAATTTTTTAATAAAAATATTATTTTACAAATACTTATATAAAATTTTGTTTAAAGAGATTATTTATTATTTTTACCAAAAATTTTGACACAAAAAAGTGTTTGGCTTGGTTCAATCAAATTAGCGCGACTCACCTCGATTTTAAACTAAACTTGGCCAAGCTGAGCCTAAAAAATATAATACAATGCTAAATTGGATCGAACACTGGACAAATCTAAAACTTGACCTAGCTTGTGAACAGAAATAGATTGAAGTTATGCACTTTGGAGGTAACTGCTCCTTGTTACAAAAAACAAAAAAAGGTTTATATGTATTTTTCAATTAAAAATCAAAGAGTATAATTCTAATCAGTAATACATATTGTATCACTTTTAATATATATTTATTTTTATAAAGATAGTTATGTTTATTTTGATATTATTATATTTCTCTAATATTGTTATTACTATATGTCTCTATTTTTTCTTTTAATGAATTTTATTATTATATTCATTTAATAAATACTCAAAATTATTTTTTTAGTAATTATTAATACTCATATTAAGAATAATTTTCGTCTCCTGTTACATTTTTTTTAAGTTTTATCCCTGGACGAAAACCCTAAACGCCCCGGTGAGATAGGCTAGAGAAAAGGCAGAGATGTTATCTACTCATAGTTGTAACTGTATTTTATAGTTGTAATTTTGACGTAGGGTATCAAAAAGCCATTGCCTTCCTTCTATTGTTTTGAACGGATCATTAACATTTATTTGCAAATTTTGAAAACATGCTTAATTATTTATAAAAATTGATTACAAATTTGGATTTCTCTTCATATTCTTCATTAAATTAAAGTTGTTATCAATTGTTTAATAAATTTTGATATTTTATTCAAGAATTAATATGAATATTAATTGATTAGGATACTAGTATATTATAAATATCATAAAAATTGTGTATTATTAGATTCATTTGTTAATTATTAAATTATAAATTGAAAATGGAAGTATTATTACTGAATAAACTAAAATTTTTTGAGATAGAGCCATAATAATCTCAATTATAACAAGAGGTTTTCAACGTTGTTGAATATCATTTTGTATGTCTTTTTTTTTTTTACATTTTCAACTGGTCAAAAGGTTATAAAAAATGATACAATACCCAACGCGAGTTGCAGCATACAGAGTAATCAAAGGCACACCATTGATGACTTGAATTAAAATTAAATGAGTATTTACTTTTAAAACAAAATAAGTATTAAAAAATAAAATAAATTATACAAAATTTTCTTAAATTTTGTTAAAATTATATAAATCTTCTTTTACTTTCAATATATATATATATATATTTATTAAAAAGACTTGTGTTATATTTTAGTCTTATTTTAAATATTTTAATTAAAATATTTTTATTAACTATTTTTACATATTTTTAATAAAATATATTCTAATAAAAAATTTTAAAATTAGATTAAGGTATATATTTTTAAAATAAGAAAAAAATTGTATAAATTTAGTAAAATTTAAGAAACATATGAATAATTTACTAAAAAATATATTGTGTGGTTTGGTGTGTGTATTTAAAATGAACTTCAAGGTTTTAAATGCAACATTTAATATCCAAAAAACTCCATGAGATGACGAAGGCATGACCTCCGATCTCTCTCTCTCTCTCTCTCTTCATATATGTATATATTCTAAATTTTATTAAAATTATATATATTTTTATCTTTAAAATATATTTTTTAATTCAATTTTAATTTTTTTATGATACTTCATTAATCTAAATATATATTCAGTGTTTTTTTTGGGGCAAAAATAGATTTTTTTTTATCACCATATTTACTTTCTTGAATTGTTGGGTTTAAAAGAAAATATTTTAGTACAAAATATATTTATGTTAATGAAAAGTATTTTAGTAAAAAATTTTAAAATTGATTCAAAGTGTAGCATAATTTTTAATTTTAAGTAAGAATAATGTATATATTAAAAATAAAAGAAAAGTATGTATATTTTAATAAAATTTAGAGAGATTTATATAATTTATTCAAAAAGACAATATTCATTTGTCTTAATTTTATTAAAAATACAAATGCACATCAATATATTTATTTTATTTATTGAAAAATACTTTTTGTTGATTTTTTATTGGTACTAATTAGAAAACAATTAACATATTTACTTTGAAAATATTATTTTATCGATAAATTAATATAGTTTACGAAATAATAGACAAGTTAATACAAAACTCACTATATGATATGTAAGATCTCGTTTGGTTTGTTGCAATGTGAATATATATATTTTATATAATTTATATAATATTAATTATATTTTTAAAATTATTATGTTAATTATTAAATTATTTTTTAAAAAATAGACATGAAAATTATTTTTTATCTTTCCTATCTAATTTTTATATATATTTTTTCTTTTACAACACTGGTTGAAATAAATTAATGTGTCTTAAATACCGTAGGGTAAAAAATTCATTTCATGTCAACCAAAAAAAAAAAATCATTTAGTGCATTGACTTTACAGCTTTCCTGGTGTAGCATGGACTTTGTAATTTTTTTTGGTCAAACATTTACTTTATAATTAATGCATAAGATTTGGTAAAAAAATAAAAAATAGTATATTTAATTGTTCAGTTATTAATTTTTGCATTGATATTTTACACTCTATTCAATTTTATTATTACAAAAATCATAAATGTTTGGCTAAAAATTAAGAGCATTAATTATATTCCTTAACAAATTCAACTTGCCTTCATTAGCAAGTTTACGCATTTTTCAATTCATAAAACCGATGCATTAATTACACAATCAATAAATTAAATGTTCTTAAGGTCCTATAAAACATTAGCATAATAAAAGGAGATAAAGATATTTAATACTTTTTGATATATCTGACAACCTTAAAAGTTGTTTAAAACATTTTCTTTAATTTAAATTAAGTACTAACCTATACCAATAAAAAAATTTCCAGCAAAAAAAAAAAGAAATTTTAACAAACACAAATCTATGACTTTTTGCTATAAGTAATATGATAATTAAAAAAAGAAAAAAAAGAAAGTCCACAGCGTGCCATGCAAGATTTTAATATGGTTGGCTAACATTTATGCTAGAAACTTAATGCATTTATTTCATATTTGGTGAACATTAAATTATGGAATTGAATGATTATTAATATTCATGTTTAAATTAAACAAATAAAAGGCTGGGGATATGACTATTTGGATTAGAGTGAGGTGAGATATTTAACGCCTCATTTAATATCATCATTCATCATGGCGTCTCCATAGATCTACCTCAACTGTTTTGAATCAGTTTTCATGAACCATATAATCTGTAACTTGGCCACATTACCCCATACATACATGTGTGTGTGTGTGTGTGTATATATATATATATATATGAACTTGAAGAATAACGTTTGAAAAAAATAATTGACCTGTTTATAAAATCAGTCCGACTCCTTTTTTTTTTTTTTAATTTCGGGCATGCTCAAATTATATAAATATATATTATTTATTTATTGAATATAATAATATTAAAAATGTCAATGAATATATTGACATGTTTTTCCACTTTCTAGTATTAAAAGAAATTAAAAAAAAAATTGATTACCTTTCTTGTAAAGTGTCATAATATATGCCTCACGGCCCTTGCAGTGTTTCATTTATAAAAATAATTGAAATTCTTAAGAAAAAACCCGTCCAGTCATCCAGTCATTAAGAAAAAGAAGGAAAAAAATAATAAAAATTTTTAATTTTACAATAATTTGTATTAGCTTCCTTTGCGACGTGGTCATCCAGTCATTAAGTGGCTGGGACGGATCTAGAATGAAAGCGGGTGGGGCGGAGGGACGAAAATTAAAAAAATTAATATATCTGGGTATTAGGGCAATATTTATATTAAATCATACTTTGTGATTTGAGATCTAATTGTTAATACCTACCTATTTGATTCCTTAATTAATTTAAATGTTAATTGAGCAATATTTAGGTTCATGTATAAATTTGTTTAATTATAAAAAATTATGTCATAAATAATTAAAAAACTAAACCCTTTCTTATAGGTGCCAAATTATCCCAATCAAGTCTAAGTTTTATAACACGGTATGATATTATTCGTTAGGTTTTTAACAAACACACCCCAAAAAAATAAAAATAACGTAGAAGTAAGAGTTATTTTGTAAAATTAAACTGGCAGCTCAATTTAAATAAGTTACTATGATATCTGAAGCATAAAGAAAAGAAAAGAAAATAGTTTAAATAACTTCCTATTATATCTGACGTGGTTAAGAAATATTAATTTTTTTAATTAAATTCACAATTCATTTATCATATATTAACAAAGAACAAGTGTTGGGTAATGAAGCCCAATGCAACATTTCTGGCAATTGGGCCTGTCTCTTCCCCTGTCAGTTCACCCAGTAGGTATAACCCAAATTATATGAATGGCCCAAAAAGACCCAAATTATATGCCCTGCTCATAGCCCAATCTTCAGACATTTTTTTTTCTCTCTTTTCTTCCTTTGATAGAAAGGATGGTAGTCAAATTATTGATATCATGTGTAACATGGGGGAAAAACACTCAAATTAGCTGAGTTTATAGGAGAGTGTTAACTATACAAAGAAAAAAAAGATATAGTAGAAAATGACTCTTGTATTTTTACATAAAAAGAAAAAAGATAGAAATTATAGAAGAATTCTACTCTCTAGCTAATTAATTACACAACGTATATTGGGACACGTAATATGATAATAAGCTAATAACAAGAAGTTTGATTAATGAAATATAATAAATATTTGAAATTCTAAAATTAAGAATTTGTAAAAACCTTGATAATATTGAATAGATACTCCTAAGGTGCAATTAACTACAAGCAATACCTAAGGTGTTACCCAAACTATCTCTCTAAAATAACATAACTCATCTAAAAAAATTCAAATAATTTTATTACTTCTATTTATTCTAATTAGGGATTCACAGTGCAAAATATGAGTGTTTAGGAATGAAACAAGGCAAAAATGTGCAAAACAGTGAAAATCCAAAATGCTTGAGTAGAACATGACATGTGCTCAATAACATGGCCTAGCCATGTTCGTTTACCAATCTCTGGTCAAGGGGCATGCTGAGCAGCATATCCTTAGCATGTTGTGCCTACAAAAATAGCCCTAAAGCCCTACTTTTGTTGAATTTCAGAAGATGGTTCGAGAGCTTTATCTTACTCTAATTCCCATAAAATTTGGCATGCTAGGATATCTACATATAGTCTCTCCTTACACCAAAACTCATCCGTTAGAACCTTTTAGTGCATATGTTTCCAACATTGCTCAGTTTTAGCCTTTAGTTCCAAAGACCTTAAGTGCATCATTTGACATTCTAACCCTTCCCAAACCTAACCAACTTTCTATAAGCAAATTTGATTACATTCGAGCACTCTTTAAGAGATACCACTAAGACTAAAACCCTTACAAATCAAAATATGACCTAGTGAGTTCTAAAATCCAATTCCATCAACTCTTAACCATTACACACTAACACTCTTAAATTATAACTATTACTTCTAACAAGTCAAAAACCATAGAATACACTAGCCTAAAGGATTAAATCCATATCACAACCTTAAATTCTAGAAATGACTATGCCATGACTATAATTCATTAACACTTATTAACTAGGAATTCATAGCATAACTATTCTTGATATCATAATACCATCTCCAAAAGCAAGAGACAAACAAGTATACATAACTAAAAGTAACCTTTACCATTCATCCTATAATGTGCCATATGTACACAAAAGAGTCCTACTACAAAAGAATCATAGAATATCATATGGAACATTGCCTAATCTATACAGGCATAGTAAGTCTTAAACTTAACCAAAATACAAAGCAACCTAATACTTGACAATTCATATCACCATTGTAACAATTGATCCAAACTATTAAAATACAAGTCAAAATATAGTTTAAACAAAATATGCCTAGCCTAGTTGATCACTTCTCCACTTGCTTGTCCTTGTTTAAGTTTGAATCATTAACTAGAAAATGTTTAACCCACAGCAAGGGTGAGATATAAAATCTTAATAGCTAAGAACAACTTCTATTCACATTTATATAGATCAATTAATATTAAAGCTTTACATAATAAAATCACCAAGCATGCCATATCTAACAAAGCATAAAAGTAAGTTTAACAACAAATATCATACTCATTGGCTAATAACTCATTAGTGGGTAGGACACACATTAAGATCCACAACTTCTCACAACTAGCTAAAACACATATTGAGGTTAATGACTTTCCCATTCTATAAGAACACACATCAAAATCCATGATGAAACATCATACAAGTGGTCAAACTTAATCATGACATCACATAATTATATTCAACATGTACAAATTATTAAATATAAATTTCACAATAGATATGAATGAAATTAAACTCCAATTACCTCTAACAATGTTTTCCACTTCCTAATTAGTTACTAGCACCTTCCAGGGAGATACCCAAGCCTAAAATAGTCATATTCAACCAACACAACTCAATCAACACAAGGCAAAACATATCCTTCAACAATTAAAACTCTATAAAAAACTATAAAACTTCAACCTACCAAGTTTCCTAAGGTTATCAACTCTTCAACTCAAGTATCAAACCTTAAGTTTCCAAGAGGGTCTTCACAAGTCCAGACATACACAAGCTACAACACCAAATTCATGCTTTAAGAGAATATCTGAAAGAGAAACAACCACAAATGGAAAGGGATATACTTGCCTTCATTTTGGGCTCACCTCTTCTAACCTTTTTTCAATAAAATCACTTTAAAAACTTTCCAACAATTTAAGTTTTTACAAACTATCACTAAATTAAAAGATTTTCAGTTTAATAGAAAGAGAAGAAGGACTAGATCATTTTATATAATACTCACTGGAGCTAAAAGTTGTGTCCTCTTCCCTGAAAATGGCCTTGAACCCAGCCTTTGAACCCTTTTACTCCTTCTCTGTGTTTTTTGCATTTCTCCTTAGTTGTGAGCGTGCATGCAACCATATGAGGGAGAGAGAGAGTGTATGTGTGTTTATGTTAATTGGCAGTTTGGTTTGGTTTAGGTTGTGGGTTTACTGGGTTGGGTTTTGAACTTTGTTAATTTCTAACTAGGCTTTCTCTAAATTCTATTTTTAGGCTCTTATAACATAATTTAATTTAGGTAGAGAACTAGTTAATTCTTTAAGGTAACTAATTAAATTTCTACCAAATTAAATAAAAATTTATTTTCTAGGAAATTCCCAATTTAATTAATTTTCTCCTAATTATCTCTTATTCAAATTATCTTTTCTTTATATTCCTTAATTTAATTATTTTTCCTTTAAAGTTTATATTAAACATTTTTAGGCTATTACAGATTAGGATAATTGTGATGATTTAAAGGATTTAATGACATTTTATACTTATTTTCTTACTTTTTTAATCGGAACCCTTTGACATGTTAATGAACCATGTACAAAACCATTCATGGGAGGTCAAGAACTATTAGATCAAATTGGTTTGATATATCAACTATCTTGAAGAAGCAAATAACTACCTCTAGCCCCTATGCCTACATGAATATTCTAATATGTTGATATATATAAAAGCTTAGTGAAATTCAAGCATAATATACAATACAGTAAGTTGAAAAAAAAAAATGGTTTGCAAATGTGAAGTAACTTAACTGTAAAACATGAAAGGACATGAGAAGTTCAAGCACTCCTTCCCATATGTGAGGCTTTTGCATTTGTTCTATGTAGGTGTCAAAGTCACCTTCAAGAAACTTATGCATTACAAAGTTTTTATCCATAGAAAAAGTAAAAATAATAAAGTTGTTAAAATTATTTATTAACAAATTTGATTATTTCTTTATTAACATTTACTCTAATAAAAGCATTTTTCAAAATACAAGAATTTTATACCATTATGTTTGTTCTCTTAGTGTATGTGTAATTATGCACTCCAAATATCATCATTTAAATCTAGTACGTTACATTCTCATAAGAAAGTATCATGAGCTTCACATTTTGTATAGAAGAGTAAAAGGCAAATGAAAAAAGACAAGAGCCTATACAGCTCCCATTTTATAAGTTAATAAAGATGCAACAAGATTTCAATCTCTGGAATTTCCACTGAGGAAAAGCACTTTACAAATTTAGCATAGAGATTCCAAATATATTTGAAAAAAGGATTGTTAATAGAGAATTAAAAAAAAAAAAGAGTAACATGAAGGGAAGCTCAAAATAAAGAAGATTGTTAATAGGACCTTATATATCTTAAGATGAAATCACAAAAAAAAAAAAAAATTGCTATTTGATTCCCCATTGATGCTTATAGGCAATGAGAAGTTTAAACTCCAGATTTAATATATAAAGCAACTAAACTAAGATATATATATATATATATATATATATATATATATATATATATATATATATATATATATAATATATATATATATATATATATATATATATATATATATATAAAAAAGAAATTTGATGTTTATTAAACATTTAAACCCTTTATCACTAAGTACGATAATGAGTGATAGTCTAGTTGAAGTCCATAAAATCACATAAAATCTAATCTTAGCCATGAACATACCAACCACTTCAAACTATCTTTAACAAAAAAAAACTAAATAAACTCCATTACATCAAAGTAGAAGTAGCAATCAAAATTAGATTTCTTTTTCCTACTTTTATTTCTATTATCTTCCATGAGGAATGAATGGTTCCATACATCTGTTTCAGCACCAACATAGCGACCAACTTCTATCTTAAAATTTTCCTTAATAGCATCAAGACTTGATTTTACAATTTCTTTAGGCAACAAAGCATTAGAAAAACTCTGGATAAACATTAAATAGGAAGGCATAAGAACATATTGTTTAGTCAAGTAGTACAACTAAAAGGCTAAAAACAATTGGGGCTAAATTAACCATTTGTCTACCTTTTGAATAATAATCAAGATACAAAAAATTCATATCAACCACATTAAAAACCATCAAATGAAGATAATGTTAAAAATCATGCAATTTTATCATTCAAAATAAATTGCAATACAAAATTAAATATAACAATGGAAGCAAATACAAAGATCTAAATACTTCTCGCCATACTTTTTAAGATTTGATGAAGAAACCCATGCACAAATCAATTCTTTATAGTAATTTGCAATTAAGAAAATTATAAAAATACAAAAGAAGCAAAGAGATATGTGTGTGTGTGAGATAGAGAGAGAGACAGATAGGGTTTTCTTGATAAGTGTATAAGTTTCAGTGATGATCTGTCAGGCTAACTTTATTTATCAAGAATCCCTCAAAGTGTTAATATAAAAAACTACCTACTCTTTCATTAAAAGAAGTCAATTAAACAAGCACATATATCTTCTAACCTACTACCAAAATATGTGACAATTTAAAATTTAAAAATCAAGGATTACCAATAAGAATAATTTAATTTAAATTTGAGATATTATTTAATTAATTTTAATTGAAAATTTTTCAACAACTAATATAGAATATCTTAAATAAATATTTAATTAAAACATGTTTATGGGTAAACAAATACATCTTACAACAATTATGGTGATAAGTCCTTTAATTAGTCAAATATTATCTATTATGCATTACTTTATAACATATCTTTAATTTTATAAGATATATAACTTTTATGAATAAACCTCAAATGTTTATTCGAGTTTTAACTCATATGCTTGTTAATCTCTATTAAAATGTATACAAATATATATAGAGACAACAAATCAAAATTAGAACTTTTGATTTTGTATATACCTCAATTAGACCAAATATAGCATAAAACCCATTTGAGGCACTCGATTTTTAAACTCTTTAAGATGCATCCTTTTTGTTAGAGGATCAACTAGCATTTCTTTTATTTGAATGTGCTCTATGATAATTTGATCAGCTTTTACCCATTCTCTCAAAGCTAAGTATTTACTAATAATATGTTTACTTTAAATTCCACTCTTATTATTCTTAGCCAAGAAAATTATAACTGTGTCATCACAATGCACTCTAATAGGCCTAGAGACTGAGTCCATAATCTTAGGTTTAACAATGAAATATCTTAATCACATAACCTATGAACTTGCTTCAAAGTATGAAACAAACTCAGCTTCCACAGTAGAGGTAGCTACTAAGGATTATTTAGCACTTTTTCAATAGATGACTTCCTTAGCCAGCAGAAAAATGTATACAAATGTTAACTTCTTTGTCAACACATCCTACATAATTTGAGTTTAAATAACTAATAATTTTTAAATTGTTGATCATCCTATAAATAAGCATATAATCTTTTGTATCATTAAAGTATCTCATAACTTTTTTAACAGTTTTCTAGTGACCAATCCCTAGATTACTCTAGTATCTTCCTAACATGCCTACAGCAAAAGCTATATTAGGCCTTATTTAAATCTATATATACATTAGGCTTCCTACTTTTGAAGCATAGATAATATTTTTCATCTCTTTTCTTTTCAGCTCATTATTGGATCATTAAAATAAACTAAATTTATCTCCTTTCATTATAAGTGCCATACTAGATAAATAGTTTTTCATTCTAAATTATTCAAGAATTTTATTTATATAAGCCTCTCGTGATAATCCTAAGATACCTTGACATGTATCTCTGTGATTCTTTATACGAATGACATACGATGCCTCACAATATCTTTCTTTTCAAAATTCTTAAACAAGAACTATTTCATCTCATATAGCAATCTTAAATCACTTGAGGCAAGTAAAATGTCATCTACATATAAGACCAAGAATATGATCTTACTCTTACTGACCTTGTGATAAATATATTGTTTCATAATATTTTCAATAAAACTAAAAGATGTGATTACATTATAAAACTTGAGATACTGTTGTCGTGAGGCTTATTTGAGACTATAAGTTAACTTTTCGAGCTTGCACACCATATTCTCACCAATGGTTAAGGTGAACCTTTCAGACTATTTTATACATACCTTTTCCTCAAGTTTACCATTGAGCAAGGCAACTTTAACATTCATATGATGTAATTCCAAATCAAAATGAGTTATTAATGTCAAGATAATATAGAGGAAATCTTTTTTAGATATAGAAAAAAAAGTCTCCGTAATTAATTCCTTCCTTTTAAGTAAAATCTTTAGCAACTAACCTTGCTTTGTATTGTTTAATATTGCCTAGTGAGTCTTTTTTAGACTTAAAAATTTATTTGTAGCCAATTGCTTTGGCCCTATTGAGCAACTCTACAAGGTCTATAAAAGTGTTGTTTATGATGGATTCTATATCATCAATCATGAAATCATACCACAATTTAGAATTTTCAATATTTAATGCCTAAAAAACTATTATAAGGTCATCATCAACGTTTATGTCATAGTCAGATTCAATTATGTATACCAAGTAGTCACTAAGTGTTACTACCTTTCTCATCCTAGTTAATATCCTTAATTTAACCTATTGAGATTGTTCAATAGGAATAACTTCTACTAGTAGTTGAGGTACCTTTTTATCATTATGAGGTGCCTCATCAATAATAGTATAGTGGGATGATTATACTCTTTATTATTTGCATGATTAACTTGGATTGTTAGAATCTCATCATGTTTTACATTCACTTTAGCAAATAGGTGTCACGTTGAATTAATGTTCCATTATAACTAATGGTAGTCTATTGTATATAATCATCCTTATTGACTAAGTCATATAACTGACCACTTTTACTAATTGTGTCATTCTCAAGAAATTTGACATTCTTAAATTCTACAAATCTCGTTGAATACAGATAATAGTAAAATTTGTATCTCTTATACTTCTCTACATAACCCATAAAATATGCAGTAATAGTCCTTGGGTCTAACTTTCTTTCATGTGGATTATATATTCTTACTATAGTAGGACAACCCCATACACATACATAATTCAAGTTAGGTTTCCAACTATTCCAAATTTTAAAGAGTGTCTTAGACACTATCTTTGTTGGAACCCTATTTAGAATATACATTGTTATTTTAAGTATATCTCTTCACAAAGAAATAAGAAGTTTAAAGTTGCTAAGCATACTCTTTACCATGTCCAATAACACCTTATTCCTTCTGTAAGTGACACTGTTCATATCAAGTGAGTCGGGCATGGTATATTGTGCTATATTACCATACTCTTGAAGGAAATCAACAAATGGACTAAGTGTTTGTCCATCACTAATGTATCTACCATGATATTTACCTCCTTTATTAGATCTCACAATTTTAACCTGTTTCCTTATCTGTTTCTCTACCTCTATTTAAAATTCTTTAAATGCATCAAGTTCTTCACTTTTATTAGAAAGTAGATAGATGTACATATATTGTGAAAAATTATCAATAAAAGTGATAAAATATTTTTGACCACTAAAACATAAATCAGAACAATATATATTAGTGTGTATGATATTCAACAATTTCGAACTCCTTTTGACCTTTTTATATGACTTGCTAGTTTGTTTACCCTTAATTTAGTTAACCCATGGACTAAGATTAGTATAGTCTAAAGGTTAAAGAACCCATCATTTACCAATCTTTTAATCTTCTCAATGGAGATATGTCCCAATCTTTTATGTCACAAGCCAATAGAGTTTTTATTCATGATACATCTCTTAACTTCACTATGTACAATAACATAAGAACTAGTTAAACAAACCATTAGATAAAGAAATTTTTTCAATGGGAATTGAGTCCTTTAACAAATTAAAAATTACTCCAAAAACATTTATAGAAAAAAAATCCAAAGGAATCAATTTAGAAACTGAAATCAAATTCCTAAAAAAACTAAAAACATAAAATGTCTATTCAAGGTCGATTATATAACCAGAAGATAAAATTGTTTGATAGGTTTCAATGACCTTCACTTTGAGCTTATTCCATTTCCAAGAAACATTTTATGCTTGTTAGAGTATAGACTCTTTATACTGAGAAATCCTTATATAGTATTTAAAATGTGGATTATTTATTCAGTATCAATCTATCATTTATCATGACAAACATCAACTAAATGAGATTTAAAATACACACTAGATAGAAGTATACCTTTCTTGGCAAACTAGACTTTTTTCTTTCTTTTTATAGAAGAAGCATCTTGCAACTTTCTCATTCATCATATAAATAGGAAGTATGTGCTCCTTCTTGCGATCCCTTTTTGAGAGTCACTAGTACCAGCTAAATAAGCCTCATTAGGAACAACTCTTTCATCAATTACTAGCCTATCCTCTTCTTGTACACACATAGATAATAATTCATCAACAATCTATTTCTTCTTATTTGTGTAATAGGAGATCTTAAACGTGCATAATGAGGGGAAAGTCAATTGAGGATCAGTTGAACAAAAAATAGTTCATTTGGCTCCATTCCAACGGCATCTAATTGAGAAGCCAGACCTCTCATTTGTATTATATATTAACTTACCTTTATTATACTAGTGAGTTTCATTATGCACAACTAGGCTAATAGTGTATCTCTAAGCGACTTGTCTAACAAAGCAAAGTAAGTATTAATAACCTTAAGATACTCCTTGGTTATTCTACATTCTGGTATGGACCCATAATTGCTACTCTACATGTGTTTTTTGATTCTCGTTATACTGAGGCAGTGTGACTGCTCCTAGTGATCATATAACACTTTAGCATTCTTGTTTTTATCATCTATAGGTCTTAGAGGTTCATTTGCATAAAGGGCAAAGTCATAGTTAAGGTATCCTAATTGGAGGAGAACATCCTCCTTCTAGGCCTTAGGGTTGTTTCTATCTAAAATAATCTTATTACAGTTATTTGTCAATAATTACAATGTAAAAGATGTTGAAAGATAATTTCAAACATTAATAGTGCTTACTAAAAAATTATAAGTCAACTCAATTATTATATTTATCATAAATGTATGCTTACCAATGCAAGTCATACTTATACAAAATTAGATCACTAAAATTTCACTATGAGTAAAGACAATAGCATACTAAACTTTTGTGTATCATAATTGATGAAATTGGAGTGCATTTATATTTCTTAATACTTGTAGGCTATTTAGAAAATATAATCCAACTTATATTAAGAATGCAATCGTAAGATATATTATAACTACATACTTAATTACAATTGATATTTTCAAATCTATATGTGATTTTAATTACATAATACATGCACACATATATAAAGGATGCTATGGCTACTTTTTAAATTATACATGTTAATCACAAAATATTTAAGTTCTTTATGTGCATTAAAATTTTCATATAAATACACTAATTAATTTTATCTTGATTAAAATTTATTTTAATTAATTAATCAACTCAACTTTATGTAATTAATAATTAAAAAATTCTCATTTTATAATTATTCTATAAATGTGTTAAATGAATTGTTTAAAATAACCCATATTATTTGCAAAAATTGCCTAAATAAATTTTCTATAAATTTAGACAAATTAAATAACACTAAATAATGATTTTACAAAATTTCATATGTGTTAAAATTGCCTAAAATAATTGTTACATAATATAAATAACACTAAATAATAATTTTTTTAAAAATTTCTAAATATGTAAAGAAAATTTCAAAATGATTTTCTTTAATTTTAGATAAATTAATGGATATATTAAATTTATTTCATAAGTTACTTTTGGTTTAAAACAAATATAGATTAAAATAGAAATAAAAATAACAATATAGATCCAAAGTTTAATTTTGGACAAAGCTTAACTAAGCCTAAAAATAAATTTTGAAGGAAAACCACCTAAAAAATATAACAAAAAATGGCCCAAAAATACTTTTATCCAAATAAGATGTTTTTCTACCCAAGACACAACCAATCAACTACAACCCAACATCATATCAGTCTTTTTTTTTTTTGACAACTATAAATTAAAATGGATAGAAGCCTATAAACAAATAAAATGGATAAAAAACAAAAAATAACAGCCCAAAACTATTTGGCCCAAAAATCTTTACAACATGGATTCAAAAAAAAAAAAGGGTAACCCAAACCAAAAGCTCTTTTAATGAAATTAACCATTTCATTAAAGTCCTAAAATGACATGTTGTTGTAATATCTTAGCCTCTTTATCCTTATACAATGGTTCTATAGGCTATCTCAATCCATGGCATGCATAATGGAGCACAATTGTAAGGAAATATATATATTAAGCATGAACAATTGTGTTACGTAGAGTTTCATTGATTCATTTTATGCTCAATGGATCATGTGGACTCATTCATATCATTTCTTACTCATAACATATCCATTCAAGTTATAAACATTATCATTTAACTCATGTATCATGGATTTGAAGCCATACATTCCAAAAACCAGAATTTAGTCTCGGGTTGGCAAGCTACATTTCTAACATGAACTTTGAAAATTCATAACTAATTTTAGAAAAATTAAAATTAAGTAAACTATACTATTATAGAAAGCTCTAGATATTAAATGATGATTAAAAATAATTCTAGACCAATATAGTGGCATTTAACCTACAGAAATTGAATAATAACAGAAGTAGAGCTGCATTCTAGTACTTTTATGCAACTTCAAAAATTCATTTCTACCTCTACAGAGCTCTAAATGAGGAGATCTTGGTAGCTCTGGAAAGCTTATGATGTCTCGTGTATGTATATAAAATATCATGAGTATTGGACTTCATTTGGCCTACGTGTGACACAGTAATATGAACTGACCATATAAACAGTGCACATACTATTTTTGTATAATTTAGCCAATTTTAAAAAATGATAATAAATTCTCTAGAGCTCTAAATTAATTATTTTTTAGCTTTGTAAAAAGCTCTAAATGAGATCTATTTGCTGGCCAAATTTCATGGAAAAAATCATTCATTTGGTTAAATTTTGGTTTAGCATACAAAATAATCAAATTTGAATTCCAAATGGGTATATGAAGGCACCAAATGTTCTTCTTCACTTTCCACTACCATATGAACAAATCTAAAAGCATAAATACAACATATAAAAGCATGCCAAATGATCCAAATTATCATAGAACTCATTCTTACCTTACCACTTGCATTCATACACATGAACATAAAGGCAAAGGAATGGCAAAAACGCGCATTCTCATTCCTTTGACTTCCACATTGATACATACATTATTTATATATACATTTGAATATATTCAAGGGTTTACATCATATATACACCTCATAGTTACATTATTTGACATCAATATGCTATAAAATTGCCTATTCTTCTACTCCTTTGTCAAAGTCTCATGCTCTAAAGCATTTGGCCTCCTTTATTTGGTCTTCTTGGCTCACTTAGACATAATTAGATATATGGAGGGGAAGAGTGAGATTCAAAAAATCTCAATAACTCTTTACCCTTTCAAACATATATAATGAATGTTAAAACATGTCAAATAATACATGCATGTCCTTTAAGTAAGTTATGAACATACATAAATCATTTTTTTCATTGTATAAACTCATAAATGACCAATATAGGCTCTCAAGGGCATTGCTTTAGCCTCATCTAACTTTCTAAAGACTTTTGTATTTGTCTCACCTATTTGCAAAGAATTTTTGACTAAGCCTCACTCTTTTTGAAACTTTTAACTTTGTTATCTTAGGGACTTTTGTCTCATCTTTACCTTTGCTAAAGGACTTTTGGCATCACCATATCCATTCAAGCAAAAACATATTCATAAAACATATTTCAAGAACATTATGATACCATAATATGTAGGTAATTCTCGTGGTACAAACAAGCATACCAGCACCCGAAGATAAAAAACTATCCAACAATGCATAGGAGAAATGTTAGAAAGCTACCTTGGAGTTAATGCTACACACTTTTTCCTTGAATTTGTCTTCCCTTTTTGGCCAAACTCATAGAATTGGGTGATACTTGATTCTCTTAGCCTACACACATTAAATGGAACATGATTCAATCATTAGAACAATCTTTGGCTTTATACAAACTCTATGGAGGCTTACTTTCTCATATAACTCTATTATGGTTCCATACAAGATATAATGAAGCAACTATTAGAATTTATGATTTTGGCTCTATTTTCTCTTTCAATCTAAGTTTCTTGACTCCATTTAGATTCCTTGGAGTCATCACAATTCTATTTTAAGGAGTTTAGCCATAAGTTACTTCTTCATGTCTCATTATGGAGCCTTTATACCTTCATATCACACACTAAGATTTTTAAATTTTTTTCAAGGCTTCCTTTAATATTCTTCTATCATATCTAGTCCTATTCTAGACTTAGAACAATTTAAAACACTTTCTGGGTGGCCAAAACTTTCTTGGCCAATACTATACATTGGTTTTAGACCTATGAGGCTTGCTTTATTTTCTTGAAGGAAATGGCTCATATGCAACTTCTTAGATATTTAAGGGACTCATACTGAGTCTTACATAAGTCTAATTGCTCCTAGAAAAAAATCAAATTTCAAGATTTCTCTCAAAACCCTTAAGTTGTGTAACATAAATTTTAAGGTTTCCTTTTTGTTTTTAATTGTATAGTCTTAATTCTCACACTCTATAACCCTTCTTCCTACCTTAATTTAGACATAATTCTTTCTCTTCTTAATAGGCTTAAGTCTGAATGAAAATACACCCAAGAAGAACAAGCAAAAGGAAGCAAGAAGGCTATGGAAGTTCACTTTGTTTTCAAGCTTCCTAAGAGCTTTTTTTTCATGCTTCCAAGAGTTCTCTCCCTCTACTAACTCAACCATAAACCAGTACCAATTCAATCAATAAAACTAAAGAAAAAGAGAGGAGGAAGAGGGGAGCAAGTTTAATGAAGTAAGGAGTGTGAAAAAAATTAGAAAACCTTACCCTTTTTTAAGCTTCTTCTCTTTCCTTTTATTTATCTCTCTCAGCTCTCCCAAATGTTGTCCAGACCAGAGAAGCATCGATGGAGAGGAAGGAGAAGAGCTGGACGTGCTTTATGAGGTCAAAAGTAAAGTTAATATACTTTTTTAACTTTTCATTTTACTCCCTAAGCTATAGTTTTTTCATTTGGCCTCATTTCAACTTCTTTTCAAAATCTATCTTTTTCATCATAATATTTGAGTCTCTAACTTACAAATTGCTTTTAGTTTCATCCAAATTGGGTTTGAAACCATTTAGAATTGTTCGGTCAAAATTTCAGTCAATCTTTTGCTGAAATAACTCACTGGAGGAGTTTCAACTGTTCTGAAAATTCTCATAATTTTTAGGGCCTCTGAGAATTTTAAAAGGCTCAAATTTTTCATTTGAAAAGCCCTCATATAAGTTTTTCAAAATTTTTAGAAATTACAAAAATGTCCTAACTTATTTTCGCAAATTTGTTTAGCTTTTCTGGCTCAAGTTTCTAAGCATCTTGGGCTTTAAATTCTTATTTTCTATTATTTAAAATTTTTTTCTCATTTTATTTGGCCTCAAATCATTCTATTTGGGGGACTTCTTTTTATATTTAGTAAGTTTTGTACATTTATGGAGAAATTGGATGTTACTATTATTTGGCATGCGAGAGGCAACCATCCCACTTAGCATTTTAGTTATCTTCTAGCTTTAGTCAAGTTAACTTGACTTGACTCGTGCCACGAAGGACCTTAAAGGAAAACCTGACATTTTCTTGCTCGTTTTGACTTTGTTTTTAATGATTTTTTAGCCAAAATGCTCATAATCCAATGGGCTATTGATTTTCGATCGTCATTAAGCAAAATCATGTCTAAAATATGCAAACATATTCATGAAAATATGTTCTTCTCAAAATCTGAAACCAAAGTCATGAAGCTCTCAAGACATATATAGATTTAGCTGTACACATTCAAATTCTATTCACTATATTTAAATATAATAATTGTAAAAGAAATCATATATGAGAAATTCCCCAAATTCTTCTCTTTTCATAAATTAGGATTCATAAATTTTCATAATAGGTGGAGATTACCAGAGTCAAAGCTCTGGCACCATATGTTTAAAATCATGCAATTTCATCAATCAAAATAAATTACAACACAAAATTAAATATAATCGCGAAAGCTACTACAAAGATCTAAATATCTTCAACCATGTTTTTAAGATTTGATGAAGAACCCTATGCATAAATCAATTCTCTACATCAATTTGCAGCTAAGAAAATTATAAAAATGCAAAAGAAGCAGAGAGATGAGTGAGAGGGATTTTTTGATAAGTGTATAAGTCTCAATAATAGTCTGTTAAGTTGACTCTACTTATCAGGAATTTCTTAAAGTATTAACATAAAAAACTAGCCACTTTCTTACTAAAAAAGATTAGTTAAACAACGTATAGATATCTATTAACCCACTAATCAAAATATTTGACAATTTAAAATTCAAAATCGAGAACCACTAATTAGGATAATTTAATTTAAATTTAAGATATTATTTAATTAATTTTAATTCAAAATATTCCAACAATTGATATGAAATGTCTTAAATAAATATTTGATTAAAATAATAAATTAACAAATAGAATAAAATTATTCTAATAGATAAACCACAAATCTTATGATCTTCTCCTAATGAATGAAGAGATCATTAATGCACCATAAATAAAAATGATTCAAATAGAATGAAACAAAGCAAAGGATACTAAAACTTTACAGTATCAACCAAAACAAAAACAGATAAAGTCAAGAATAAATAAAGAAATGCATTTATTAACTAAGCAATTGAATTGAAAGAAGACATATCTGGATGGAAGGCATGTTATGCTTTACATCCCATAAGTAGCAAGGTGCTCTGTAGAATAGGACATGTATACCAAAATGACTCTTTACCCATCTCTTTTTGCTCACCTTCGTTAACCACCCTGATATACAACATTTTTCGCACCACAACTACCTCCATAGTGTTTTCATTGTTTTTTATTACCTTTCTTCTCCTTGTGCTTGTCATTCTCATTCTCGTTGTTGTTTCCATCGTTATTATAGATGGTTGACTTTTGTTGTTGAGGGAAGTTGCAGATCTAAAATGGTAAAGGTCGATATAGGGTTTGTAGGGGTTGGAGTTTGCGGCTGGGGTAAGGCGGTTTGCAAAGAGTGGATTCTAAATTGGGAATAGAATTTCTTAATGAAAGCTTAGTGGTAATTCTTTAGAATTGTAGTTAAGACTAAGGCCTAATTGCTTTTTTTTTTTTTAATTTTTAATTAGGCTATAGTCTTAATTGTGGTTTTTTGATTTAAGTTTGAGGCTTTTAATTTTAGTTACGGTAAAAAAAATCATAGTTAGGATTGTCTAAAATCACGAATAAGACATCATAGCTAATTTATCATTTTTAAGTAATGCATATATATATATATATATACCTCCATTCTTATTGAAGACCTCCACATATTTCATTCTTCCACTTATTAGTAGGTCTCATGTCATTTATTAGTTTGGCTTTTTTTTTTTTTTTGGCTAAGCAAAAATATAGTGCTTACAACATATATGCCAAGATTCTTGCCTAGTGTGTGTTATTATGATAGTGAAAAATTTAGATTTTATGGCCCATTAAGTTAGTTTTAAGCTCTTAACCATCCTTTAATATATCTAACTATATTTTATTCATTTCCATTAAATTTTTTGTTTTACTAATTTTTAACTAAAATTTTAGGTCATTATATTTTTCCATTCTTTAAAAATTTAATCCTTGAATTTGAACCTTAAAGATTTGCTTTACACTTCACTATGTCTATTAACCTTTCTGGATAGGTCAATTCCTATCTAAGTGAACTTATTGAAAAATAATAATTCCAAAGGATAATACTTATACTCAACTTATGTTGTGTGCCTATTTTCGTAGGGTAAATTCTTCCTTAACTAAACCCATTGAGGACTATTGTCATGTGATGGTAGATACTTGCATATCATGAAAACTTGAAATAAAGGATGAACATTGGCCTATCCAAGTCGTAAAGCTAAAGGATATGCCATAGGTTCTATTTCTTCACAAATACCTAATTTGTCTGCCCAGAATTGAATTCAACTTCATCTTCTATCCAAATTATACCTATTATGCATATGTGAAAATCTAAAAACCACATGGCTGCTAATAAAACAAAATTTATAACATTGATACTTTTAGTGCTTGGTTAATCAACATCTAAAAAGTTCTTTAACTATTTCCACTTCAATAACACCCTTACATTGTTTTTGGTCTTAAAAATATGGCTTGGTTCATTCACCTTAGGATATCTTAAAGAGAATCTAAAGTGTTGTGCAAAAGTTCAACTACATTGTCTTAACACTAACTTGGTAGCTATTATCATAAACAAATCGTACTAGAGGTAGATAGAAACTTTTTAAGCTACTAATTGTAACTATGGTAATAGTACATTTATTGATGTAAATTTATGCATACAGAACTACATTATATGTTAGTTTTATAAAAACTTAGTGTGTGAAATTGATTATGTATTAACCATTATCTGCATCAATACAGTGTTTCCATAACACAATCTAGTGTAATCATAAACCCATCATACTACTCCTTCATTGTCAACTTAATCTATTGGACTAACTTATCTTACTATGGATACTTAGATTTCTCCTTCTAGTATACTTAGCATATTGATAAAACTTTGCTATTACTTAGTACATCTTAATTCACCCCTTCTTATTTGTGCATTCCTTTTTATTTATTTTTTTTATTTTAATAAATCTTAACTCTAATACATTTAGTGGGACTTGGCTAAGAGACAAGTGTTAAGCACGAACCTTGTTCAATTATTATTATTATTATTATTATTATTATTATTATTATTATTATTATCATCTACATTAGGAACACATAAATTGTGTAAACTATGTTTTCTAATCACTTTCAAAGTTCTTTGAAAAGAAAAGTTACTAATCCTATGTACTTAATACCTCTTATTCATGGTTTCTCTTGATCTTATATCATCTATGTAGTAATTGAATCAAATTGATGATGACATTTTTCTTTTAGTGTGATCTCAAATTATCCTTTCTCTTAATATATTCTTAATATTCCCATATTTAAGGTGCTTGATAAAAGCTATATAGGTTACATAAGCAATCTTCTTTTTCTTAAGATATATAATCCTTAAAAACTCCACATATCCTGCTTTAATAAGGGCAAACTTTAATATTAAGATTTCTTCTAACAATACCTCTAGTAACTTACAAAGACCCAAAAAAAATTTTAAGCACACACGTCCCTACAATTTCCCTTAATCTATGCTACCCACTAATAAGTACAAAATATTCATATTTTTTCTGATATTAAATTGAGTAATTAAGTCTAATTTTTGAGGTTTTACGTATCTTATGTTGGATTTAATTAGGAATAGTTAGAAGTGGAAAAACATGAGTGAATTATCAAGAAACCAAGCATATTTAATCAGAAACATAGACTAGTTGTGTTGGAGAGTATGAACATGTAAAATTAACGACTTTTGAGCAAACCAATGTTACATATGGGCAGATTGTATATATTTACACAATCGTGTGCGAAAGTCTTGATCAAGTGAATCAATAGAGATGAACATGGGCAGATTGTGTAATTAGGTAGTTTTAACATGAGTTGCTTGTGTTTAACTAAAATTTGGGCTTTTTGTGAGATAATTTCAAATTTTTGAAAGAGAAAGCCCAAAAAGAGACCTAGAAACACATATTGAGGCTAAGAAACGCCTTGAATGAATGCTTTAGAGATCTATTGGATATAGGAAGAGATTTGAAATCATTGCCAATGGATTGTTACTTTAATTGACTTGTTTTCTTTCATTTTTTTTCAGCTTTTGAAAATAGATTTGTTTACTTTTATTGTTACTTTGTTGATTTTCATTATGTATCGTTGATTCTTCTATTTAGAGTTTAGACGAATCTATGTATCGATTAAACTAATTTTAGATTACTTTTGTGACAATTTTATTGAATTAATCTATTATTCTGTTATATCATTCATGGATAGTTGGCTACATTTTATTTGATGCATTGTAAGAATATCAAGAGATCGATTACAATGTAGATCATTAGAGTAATAAACTAATATAGCAATTTTATAGAAATATAAATTAAATTTTAGTAGTTTCTGAATATTTGTATTGAATCCTTTATATGTAATAGGTTTATACTGAGTAGATGATTACAAGGGTAGAGATAAGCTAGGTATGAGCATGGTAACATATCTTGAGAGAGAATTTCACTCATATTAATACAATTGCTATTAAGTCAATTGAATTAAGTTATAAGAACTTATTTTAAATGATACTTAAGAAAGAAAATAAGGAATTCTAAATTTTAAAGCCTTACATTTATATATAGTTAGTGTTTTTTAAGTGAATTCATTGCTTTTAATTTCTTCTTATCAATTTTAATTTCAATTGAATGATTAGATAATAGGATTAATTTTGGTAATTAGTAATTGAACTTATTCCTTTTGGGAATGACACTGTATTCGTCAGTTTATTACTTATGTGATCTATACATTAATCATTTACAAGAAGTTTAAGTCAGTGTAAACAATGTGATTAAGAAATGCCCTACTCCTTATACAAGATTTGCACTTAGATATTTAGACACAAATTTGACACTCTTATATTTCTATAAAGAGTTTTAGATGATACTTGTGCCTTACTCACTTTCAATGTATGCCATAATATTAGCTAAGAATGCGATAATACCCCAACCCATAAATGGTTTAAAGCTTAATTCACTAAACTTGTAAAAGCTAATTATAAATTATTCACCTTAAAGAATTTTATCATTATCTTATAATGTCTCTAGTGCACCACGTCATCTTAATGGCATCTCTTTTTCATAACCATCATTTAACCATATCTTGATCAACATTACTTGACCTTTGTATTTGCATATAATCTATTATTAAGAAGAAAATGGGTACAAAAGACATTCACCATCAAAGCACACATTAATATAACCTTTTGATCTCCCTTACTTACATAAGCTTGGTTGCTTATTTAGATGCATCTTAAATTGGCTAATCACTTATACTTAGTATGGGGTTATAGCCTATATCACAATGTTTATCTTTGAAAGATCTATTTGTGACGTATCCCTCATGAATAGTTTTATAATTGTCACATATTTGAACTTAAATAGTACCTAACCATAATCCTTTTATGCTTGATTGATTAAACTTTCCATTATGACAAACTGTCACACCCGAAAATGCGACCACGCGGCGCCTTTAAAAAGAAATTATGTTGGAAAAGAAATTTTGATTCAATTTTTAAAGAAAATGAAACCAAAATCAAAATTAAGATAAGTAGTAGAGTCACCACCAAAATTTTAATTTTTGAAAAAGTAAAACTTTGGAAAAGCCTTTTTATTTAGAAAATAAAAAAAATGGTTTGTGAATCAGAAAATAGGTTTGGGAGTCGATTGTGAGTATGGAAGGTGCTAGGCACCTCACTACACCCGTTATTAAGAACGATTACCCTAAGTTAGTCATGCACAATCAATATGGCCTTTAACCTATTTTAATTCTCCTAACAAATCACATGTGAAGTAAGAGATAAAAGAAATGAAATTAAAAATGAAAAAGAAGAAAGGAATTAAAGAAACAAAATTAGGAAAAATGAAATAAAAGAAAAGAAATTAAGAAAATAAAAATTGAACAAGAAATTTTATTTACAAGAGCGGACTTGATCTACGATGAAAGCCTAGAGCCTACGTACCCCTCAAAGGGATCAAAGTCCGCGTAGTTCGAATGATGCTGGGTTTGTTTGTTTTTTAGGTTTTTGTTTCTTTTTGTTTTGGTTTTGTTTTGGTTTTGTTAGTTTTTAATTTAATTTAATTTTTTGTTGTTTTTGTTTTGTTTTGTTCCCTTTTCTTTTTATGAAAAGAAGTAAAAATAACTTTAACTTTCGCAAGTAAAACGACTTTGAAATTGATTGATATGTTCTATTTTTTTTTAAGATATAGTTACTTTTACTTCTTTCTTTTTTCATTGTTTTATGATTTTTCTACATTTTAATTTTTTTAATTTATTTATTTTTGCCTTTGATTAATCAAGGGGCAAAAACTTATCTTTTTAAGAACAAAAGTAAGATACTCAAGTTAAAGTTACAAAAATAAAATGACACCTTCACTTTTTCTATTTAATCAATTTAATCTTTATTTTTGTTTTTGTTGTTTTTGTTTTGTGAAAAGAAAAAGAAAATAAGAATTACTTTTACCTTTAACAAATGAAACGAATTTAAAATGAGTTGGTGTATTTTAATTTGCTAAAAATAAAGGTAATTTTACTTCTTTTACTCTTCTCTCATTTTCAATTTTCTATTCATTTTTTTGGCATTTCATTTGTTTTTGTTTTAGTCATTTTCTCTTTCAATTATTTCATTTTATTTTTAAAAGAGAGTGAGAGAAAGTTTAAGCAATTGATTTCTCATTCATTTTTGTATTCTCTTTTATTATTATCGTTGTTGTTCTCTTTTTTTTTTTTTTTTTTAATTTTGTTGTCTTTTTATTATTATTATTTTTTTCACATTTTGATGAAAAGAGAAAGAATATGAAAATCATTTAGATTATTGCAATCAGCATTATTTTAAAATTGATTTGTATGTTTTGATTTGCAAAGACCGAATTCATTCCATTTCTTACTCTTCCTCCCATTTTGACCTCTTTTTTATTTTTATTATGTATACTTTTTATTTCCTTTTTCTTTTTCTTTCTTTTTTTTTGAAATTCATTTGAAAACAAAATTTTGTGTGGGCCATTGAAACCCCAAAACTTGTTAAAACACAAATTTAATACCTAATTGATACTAAGAAAGCTTATTGCCTTACATGATCATTAGGTCCACTCCTATACATCTGAGGGGACAAAAAAAAAATCCCACACGACCATTCCAGAAGAAGATTATAAAAAAGGAAATAAGAGAAATATACAATATAAAAAATAAAATATTCACATGCTAACAGTTGTGCTTGTGTGTGCTTCTTGGTGTATCCAAATATCACATTTAGTATTGTTTCAACAAAAACAAAAAAACAAAACAAAATTACAAGAGGAAGTACTTGTGAATTTAGAAGAACTAGATTATAATCTCCCACTTGCCACCGTATTCACTAGCCTCCCATGCTCTTCAATCATGCTTAGTGCGAATTAGTTGTCTCACATGCCAAACAGGACAAGAGCACAGAGGGTGCAAAGAAAATTAGTAAAGAGAGCTAGGTGAATAGCAAGAAGGAGAGACGAATGCACATGTAAATCATCTTCACATCAGAAGCAAAATTTCATCAACAATCAACATTAATCCATCATGAACCCTTTGCAAACCCCCTTGTGAAACCATTAGCACTCAAGCATTTATGACTTTTCTCTTAATCCTAGTTCAAACTTTTGTAATTGGGATGATCATAATTTAGCAAAAGCATGGCCAAAAATGAGAAGGACAAGGAAGGTGAGGCAGTGACACCAACCATAACAAAATCTGCAATAAATCTTATAACACTCCCCACCATGCAAACAACTCCAAGACAAACATTACATAAGTATATCCTTAGCTCGTATACAGGTCGAATCCTAACCAAACCACACTAAAATGATTATATGGCACAGCATGAGTCCTCAACCATGCCTTATACATACCAAGCGAGGCATCAATCAAAAACACCATCAGGTAATGGAATTTACCTTTGTCAGCATTTGACCCTCAACACTGAATAAATTAGCCAAATACTCACTGCCTATTCAAATAAAACCGAAACAGAGAAATGTAACCAACTCCCAGTCGTACCATGATGAAATCAATTAGAAGAGAGTTATAACACTTTGCATTACTGAGCCTATAAATCATCACACCAGAATGAACATAGAGGAAGACATCCAACTAAAAGCAAACAGACACCATCCATTTTTATGCTTATAGAGTTACATTTTCAGAAATAGACAGGAACTACTAGAATGCAAACTGGGTTAACCTTCGATGTTAATTGATTACAATGGAGAGTGCTTCACAAAGATCCCAGTACCCCGAGCTGTTGGATGTCCTCCCTCTCTGTTAGCCTCTCTCTTCCATTTCTATTCTTCTCCTTCAAACTATCTCAATTCGCTGGTGTATCCTTAGCCTCTGAACCTCCCTCTCCCATTCTTCCCTTCTATCTCTCAGTCTCTCGAACCTCGCATCCTCTTTCCGTCTCCTAGCCTCACTGGTTTTGTTCCTTTTTTCTTTCCTGATCCCTCCAATCTGAAACCAAAAACCAAATACAAGAAACCTCTCAAACTCCCCTCATCTCTCCCCCTTTTTGCTTCAATTTTTTCTTTTAGTCTCCTAATCTCCCCCTTTTTATTTCTCTTTCGGTTCTCTCGTTCCCCTATCTCTAAAAACCCACTCTCCAGACCCCCTCTTCCTCTCGGTTTTTTCTTTCTTCCTGCAACCCTAAGCTTCTTGTTCGCTCGCCCCTTTACTCTCAAATCTTAGCCCCCCCAAGTTCTCTCCATCGATTTCTTGCTTTTCCCTTTCAAATTTTTTTCATTTTCTCCCTGAATCCCCTTTTCTCCCCCTCTGTTGCTTCTTGCTTCCCTTTTTTTTTTTCTCTCCTCCTCTGCTTCGATCATTTTTTTCGATCACTCTCCCTCTGCCTCGATTTCTTCCGGTGGCTCTCTCTAACCTGCCGCTCAGCTTCCATCTCCTCATTTTTCGATTTTTCGGTCCCCCCTCAATCTCCGAATCACGCCTCCCTCTTCTCTCTATTTTTCTAATGGTGAAAGAGACTTGAGGGGAAGTCGTAGCCTCGAGCCCTTCGTCCAATGCCCTCACCTGCTGCCTTCCCTTTTTTGTGTTTCTCTGTCTCTCCCTGCCTCTCAGTTCTCCCTGCTGGCGATGGCAGATGCACAAAAATAGTATTGGGGTCAAAACGCAGAAGCCCTGCATTTTGACTTCAACCAACACAAAATTCTATTTGTCCCTTATATTTTGGTTGGGCTGGTGGACTAGAATTAGGCTGATTTGGGCCCAATGGGTTTAAAGAAGATAAGTTGATCTGTTTTAGTTTTAGTTTTTTTTAATTGTTTAAGTTGGAGATTTTTCTCTTTTTTTTTTTTTTTTCATTTCTTGAATTTTTATTTTTATTTTTATTTTTATTTTTAATTTGATTTTTATGTTTTCTTTTTTTTACTTACTTTTCAATTTTTTTGTTTTCTTCTCTCTTCTTTTTTTTTATTATTTTTTTCCTTTTTATTTTTTATTATTATTTTCTAAAGCTTTGGGATTTTTTTTTTCATTTTTTTCTTTCTTTCCCTTTTTTTGTTTGTATTTTTGCTAATTTGATTTTATTATTATTTTCGTAATTTGCCCGGACAAAATACGGTGTTCACACAAACCTTAACACCATCTGCCAATGATTTAAATAGAGTACAAAGATGATTAATCCATTTTTAAGATCACATGAACTTCATCTTATTCAATGTACTTAAAACCTTAGTTTCATCCTACTTAACTTTATTCTAAGTTTTAGGATTACTTACCAAAAGTATCCCTTCTTATTGGGTAGATAATTTATTCTACTTACTAAATTATATATACATCCACATAATATTAGTTGTGTTATATTTAACTTCAAAGTGTTTTAATATGACTAAAGGCAACCCATTGTGATTCACATAATATTCGTAGATATTACCTGACATGATAATGAAAGAGTCTCCTTAAGGTCAGCTATGCATATCTAATATGAACACACTAGTAACCATTAAACTAAATATTGTTAAATTGAACTAACTAATACCTTAAGAATAGATAACTATCTTAAGTAAGAAATATAAATTATAATAGAAGAAACAAACCCATCACGTGAAGTATAATGCAACTTATGGTTATCACTAATTCTTACGAAGTATTAAGTAAATAAAAGGAAGAAAGAATTAATGCTTGAAAGAAAAGTGAACAATTCTATAACCAATTTAAAGTCACCAGCATTACCAGCATTACTTTTAACAAGCGAAAGGAAACAAACTAGCCATCCTTTAGAATGCAAATGTCATCACATCCAATTTTCCTATGCTTTAAATCAACCCTTAAAATTTATAGCTACTGGCTATAATATTGGAACTCACTCTAAATTATTGACCATTACTATATGTATCTATATTACTACCAAATTACAGAATTCATGCAAAGTAGATCATTTCAATCAAAGTTGAACTACTACCAATTGAAACACATAACACATGACTTATGGCACATCTTCTCTGTTGATGTTTTCTCTCATGCAAATCTAATATTGCCTCTGGTTCTCATTTAACCATGCCCAATTTTATTGCAATGTTTTTGTCAAGCACCTAAGTTAAAGATTACAAGTAAGTTTATTGATTAAAGATAACGATTTTCCATTGCCCAACCCTAACCATAAAGGTTACACATTGGAAGGAAGTTTCTAAATCCTTACAACTACACAATAATTTCTAGCAAGACATTGGCATGTAAGACCCTACAATGTGTAACGAATGTGCTAAATGAGTTGATTTTGATGACATTAAACACAATGTAGGGTAGACTCAAGTACTAACAACCTTAATACTATGGACATCCTGGCCATGAAATTAAGGTGTACTTATTTTGCAAACTTATGTTGTTGCCCAAAATTCCTCTTTCTTCTTCTTCTTCTTTTTTCATTTAAACTTAACAAAAACTACAGCTAAGATTCATGGACTACTAAATAATCCTTATATGAATCTTTAATTCTTTGCTTTCCATTTTGATAGCCAACAAAGAAATATGAAAGAGTGGGACATGGAATGGACATAAAGGCATCATCACATTCTTACGACAATAATCAAATACTCTTACTCAGAGTAACCTATACTTATTAAAAAAGAATAGTGAAAGGAAAGGAATTTGACATCCTATGACATCTCTAATGATGCCTCCATTATGATTATACCAGATCCATAATGATGATTGAGGTACTATCAAAGGAAACTTTGTCCTACAAGCCATGGGAAAATATAAGTTTTGATACCAACTTTGTCACACTCCAAATTTGGAGATGTGACTGGTATAGGTATGAGATGAATTTCACTTCCTAAGCCTATTCAAACAATCTAGGATTTTACTTTCTTTCCACATTGACGGACTTGTAAGAAAAAAATCCAACTTAAAAACTCATATTCATAAAGAATACCCTATTATTAAATTTAAAACCTTTAATTACTTAAATTAACTCATTCTTCTTTCTTGTAAAAATTTCAATAAAGTATCCTTTGAAAGTAAGATATCCCAAAATTTCTATGATAGTCATAAACTTAACAATACATGTAAGAGAGCTTTGCTTTTAAGTTAGTTAAGTACATAACTTATGCTGAGGTGGGGGATCCTACCAGTGAGATTTGTGGAATTATGACTAGATTACAAAAATACATATATATGTAGTCAATAGGACATGCAATACCCATGCAAAACAATGTGAGGCATCTCAAAGGAAACATTAGTCTTTTCCATGCTACTAGTATAGATTTTAGTTCAGCTTTACTATGTGAAAACCTATATATTTACCGAGTAAATAAAACCCCTTGATTAATTAAATAATGAATAAGCATTAAATAAATGGTTATATAAAGTATAATCTATAAATACCTTGTGAACTTCTAAATTTGAAATCTACGCTTCTTAATATGATGAATAAATTCTAAATATCCAAACATGAAAATACATATTGAAATATAATAGTTACAATAATCATGAGTAAGTTAAAAATTGATCATAAAAGTATGCAACTTTTAAAAATGTATAAAAAATTTTCTAAATCATATTCTTTTAAAAACTTCTTTCATTGAAAGGATTTCTTCATAATGAAATAGCCATTACGGGCACATAGCCTACATGGAGAAATAACTGTTCGTTGTGGGCACTCAACCTATATAGGTAATAATTGTTCGTCATAAGTCCTTAGCTCACATAAAATAAAGTTCATCATAAGTTCTTAACTCATGTAAACTAATATCCTTTCATTCCACATGTAATGGTTGACATACGGGCTAGCATCTTTGATACCTCCTACTGGTTGGGCTTCAATCAAGGCATGCTAATGGCTAGTTGAACTACTATTAATAACTGGTATTCTATAATTAGTCCTTTCACAAAATGTCACCACCATATATGAAATCACCTTATCTCAGACTTAAAACACTTCTCAAACAAAATCAACATCAAGATTTATAAAAATTTTTTGGGATTAGTCTTATTGATTCCATACATGTGTCAACCATTTATGAATTAGGAATTTCAATGTAATTAAAATATTTTTTGATTGGCCATCAATGCAATTGGAAATTTAAATTTTAAGAAATCATGATATTTTATGAAAATAATAAAAATGCAAGGTAAAAAAATAAATATGAAAACATGAATTCTATAATGGGATGTTATTTACTTATAGTATAAGTGATGCTACTATGGTACATCCTACCACTACTTCAAACTAGGTAGAGATGTCCTTAATTTCCTTACAAGACACAAATCATGGAAGAAGTTGGCAATGGGGACGAATAAAAAAGCTCAACTTTGTTCTCCAACTCACTCACGATTTATACGACAAAACAGGGGATAAGACACCATTAACATAGTTTCATGGTGGTGGAATTCGAGCAGATGGAACATTAGAAATGGAGGGAGATGATAGAACCAATTGGATGAGGTCATGTGTCGGGAGCTTCAAAGGATGAAGAGTAGCAAAAAATGGAAAAAGCAAGGAATTGTGAAGCTTCAAAAAGAAGGTTTGAAGATACTAGAAGGAATGAGCTGCGTTATTTTAGTTTGATGCAAAAAGGATTTTTTTTCCTTATCTTTTCTTTTACTATCACACACAAGTGCACGCGCACACACCCACAAAACTCTATTCTTGTTTAAGACCAAGAGCCCACAGATTCCATTCTTCCACTTATCAATAGGCCTTACATCATATACTAGTTTAACCTTTATTTATTTTTGTTTGTTTTCATTTTTTTTCTAAGAAAAATATAGTGTTTACAACATATATGCTAAGCTTCTTGTCTAGCATGTATTATCATGAGAATGAAAAATTTAGATTTTATGGCTCACAAAGTTAGTTTTAAGTTCTTAATCATCCTTTAATATAACTAACTCTATTTTATTCATTTCCATTCAAATTTTTTTACACCTAATTTCTAACTGAAATTTTGGATCATTACATAAAATTACCTAATTGTCTTTATTGTTGTGTTAAGAAAAAAAAATCATAATTTCATGTTATGTAAATTTTTTTTAACAAAAAACAAATTAAATAAATTTTTTTTTACAATATATCAAAATGTTAAAAGAAATGAGTGTAATTTTTAAAATAAAGAGATATTAAATGTAATTTAGCTAAATCTCAACCCTTTTCTTTTGAAAATGTGCCAACGAAGATGTTGATATTTTCATTATATCAAAGTTAATTCATAAAGTTTGTTTGATATACTTTAGCTGGAGATATTCTTAAATATATTTAGTACACTAATTTTAGAAAAAATAACCACAAATAAATATTAATTAATTTCTGAATATATATATATATAATGACTTTTTAATAACTTAATTTTTAAAAAATAATTTAATAGGTCAAAATTTGTCCAACAATTTCACTAAATCATTTCTATTGGTTTAGCTAACTAAAGAAGAGAAATAAGGAAAAAAAAGGGTAAATTATGCTAACATTCATTAAGATATAATTAAATTGTATTTAATATTTTTCTTATTTTAAAAATGGTATTAGTTATATATATATATATATAAAAGAAATTAACTTAAGGTAATTTTAAAAATAATAGAAATATTAATGTCCTGTTTGGTTTAATTTAATTTTAAAAATAATAAAAATATTAATGCCTTGTTTGGTTGGGAGAAAAAGAATGGGATTCTATTTTTTATTTTTTTACAATATTTATTAAGTTATTATTTATATTATTTAATAATTTTTATTTTTTATTATCTTTTAAGAATTGAGATATAAGAGTTATTTTTTATTTTAACTCATATTTTTTATTTTTTCTATTTTGTACAACAAATGGGATAAAAATATAATATAAGAAGATTTAAAAACATAAACATAATTTTCTTTTAAAAAATAAATTGGGACATTGTCAAATTATCATGAACGTTGTTCACTCGGATTTGAGTGATGGATGGAAATTCTCAGGCGAAAAAAATAAATAGTATGGAAATTTTGTGTCATAGAATACCGTGTGCGGGAAGTAAATGCTGTGATGGGCACCATTATTTGCCTAATTCTTTAGCCTTCTTTCGACTTTTGAGCATTCCAATCATGACTTTTTTGTTTCATATGTTTTTTCTCTTTTAATTGGATTTTTTATACAATTGAAAGGGATTGAGTGGAGGAAAAAGGCGGGTAAAAAATGTTTAAATTAATATTTTGACAATTAGATCAACTATTAAATTAATAGAATATTAGTTTGTGATTGAATTGTAATTAAATTAATAATAATTAAATATATATACTTTAAATTTTTATATATTAAAATTTTAATATAATAAATATTAATAAATATTAAATATTATTAGTTATTAATTTTAAATATTAATGACAATGAAAGAATAATTTTAATTAAATATTTTAATATTTGATAGATATATTATTGGATGATATAATATAATAAAAAATAAGCATTGAAAATGGCCATATATATATATACTTTTTTTTTTAGTATTTTCTTTTCATCAATTTTTTTTTTTCTATTTTAACCATTTTATTTCTTCTAGTGCTAGTTTAAAATTGGTTGAACCTTAAATTGGTGAAGTTTTGACTATTTTGATTAATTTTTGACCAATTTTTTGATAGACTAATTTTATAGGTTAATTAAACTAATTTAATAATCAATTTATCAATTGTTGACTAGTTTAGCCTCTTTTAATATAGTTTTGACAACATTGATTTAAATTATCTAAATTTTGGTTTATAATTTTTTTTATAAAGTTAGAGAGAGATATAAATATAAGGTATGAGGCACTCTTAATATTTGACTTCACATTTTGTGTTTATATTTATCTAACTTTATAAAAAAATTTATAAACAAAAACTTTAGAAGATTTGTTCTACAAGGTGTGATTTTCTTGAAATAGAATTCTCTAAAATTCTTGGGCATAAATTTATTTTGTAAATTAAAAGAAAAGAAAAGAAAAGAATATATTAAACTTATTCAACAACTTTTATCACTCACTTTTTTTTTCTCTATCTCTCCTCAATTTTTATAAAAACAAAAATTCACATAAATCTTTAGAATAGTCACTCAATTTATGTGTGGGGGAGAGAGAGAGAGAGAGAGGGGGAGGGGGGGAGAGAATGTTCTATCTAGTTATGATTTTATTTTTAAAAGATTTAAAATAAATATACGTTGATAAAAGAAAGTTATGTTCTAACGTTGATAGTGCGCAAAGTTTCCCATTTTCATAAATATATTTGTTTTACTTTTCCTATTTCTTTTATCTTAAAAATTTCTAAAATATATGATTTTATTCAAAACTAACAATCTTCTTAAATTTTTTATATGTGAATCAAAACTAGCAATAATAATGAGGAAAAAGACTCTTGTAACTCCATATGATTAATCAATGCTATCTGATTGAAGTGACTCAATTAAGGTTATTTTTCTAATATTACATACTTTTACATTTACCTAACATGCGGTTAAGATTTTTCTTTCAAAATATTTTCAAGAAGAATCAAACCAGTTAATAACTCAGATTACCTCCTCTTGTCAATCAGGTTAACTCATTTAAGTAATTTTTTTTTCTTGATTTAAGCTTAATTACTTATTTACTTTGATAATAATTAATCAAGAAATTTTCTAAAATTATAACATAAAAATTAGTAAAATTTTAAATTTATAATGAAATAATTAATGCATAATAAATGAAAATAATAAACAAATTTTATAAATATCTATGTAAAATTACAAATTATGAAAATATTTAAATAATATATTTAGTTCATAATCTTGCCAAAAGTTGAATCAAACTATTTATATTTAATAAAAAAACTAAATTGATTTAAATCAAATTTAATTATTAAAACATAATAAGTTTATAATTTAATTAAAAATAATATATTTGTTTATAAAAATTATATAACTATTATATTATCATTAAAAAGTTACATATTTATTAAATTTTAATTAAATATATAATAAAAATATAAATTATTATTTTTAATATCTTATTATGTAAGTAACAAATAATGACATGAGGATATGAAGTTAGTTTTTAAATAAAAACTAGTTTCTTCCCTTGCAAAGGGGAGATTTAAAAAATACCCATAGGCCTTACATAAGAAAATTCAGAAAAAGAAAAAAAAAATTGTGTGAACAGTAATTATGCGAACATGTATTATTCATGTACGAACATCAACCGTTTATGCACATAGTCCGGGAAAAAAGTACTATTTACAAGCCGGAGTTGCATTATTCCTAAGCCACAACTCGCACGGGTATTTTATATATACTAGTAATAATTCTTGCAAATCCAAAGATTTTTAAAAAGAAAAAGTAGGTTTCATAAGAAGGAAAAAAATAAATAAAAAAACTTAAAAAATGTATGTATAAACAATATAACACCATACAATAAATAGTATAACACACTAAATAAACAGGGCATCAACAGAGCAACGATGCGACATTATGAATAATTTATGACCGGTGCTAAATGAATAGTGACAAACCAAGCTTTTAATATATAAGAACGATATTGATATTGATTAATTTTTTTTAATTTTTATTTTTTAAAGGCAATAGTGGGGGGCAAAATGTATTTTTTTTCCCCCTGAAAGAAGATATGCATTACTTCAATTATATATATACATATATATTTTATTTCTTTCCCTGTGGCCCTCTCGTTGCAAAGGAGGAATATGAATGAGAATGGGTCGGGCTTGGAGACAGTGCATCCAATCCCTTCTCTGATCGAAACGCAGATTCCCATTCATTGCAACCTTCAAATACTCCCCCCGACTTCATCTTCCTCTTCGGGGCAACAGCAGCGAAATTTCCCTCTTTTCTCTTCCCTTTCTTCTGTTACTCTCTCAACAACAAAGTAAGAAGCAAGATGCAGATCTTTGTCAAAACTTTGACCGGAAAGACCATCACTCTCGAGGTCGAGAGTAGTGACACCATTGACAATGTCAAGGCGAAGATTCAGGTTCGCCTTTGTATTTCCCACCTCTGTTTTCGTGTGTTTATAGATAGAGATTTCGTTCAAGAGGTGGGTTTATTGGTAAAGTTACACGGGGTCATCGTTATTTTCATCAATAATTTTATCGGAATCGTTTTTTGCTCTTTTGGGTACTCTGTTTGGGTTCCTGATTATTGCTTTTGGATAGAATTTTGCTGGAAGTGGAGTGATTTTGTTGATGCTTGATTCCGTTTTAGTTCTTACCCGGATATGTTAGTATGGTGGTCAATGTAAGGGATTATAACGAATTTGATGTTGGTTTTCCTGGAATTATAAAGCTTAAAACTTGAATTATGTAGTTCTTGCCCCTGAAACCTTTATGGAAAAGAAAGCAGTGATCAAAGTGATCCTTTGGCACTGGATGCTTTGTCCCTGTCAAATTCACGCTTCGTCAGATTCCGTTGAAATATAGAAGAGTAACGTACTTTAGCTTTTGTTTGACTGTGTTATCATCATGTACCTGAGGAAGTGAAACTCTTCTATGTTCGATATTGAGCTTCTCTGCTAGAACAGGTAAACACGCGGTTGGAAGGTGTTCTTATATGTGTTTGTCCATCAGATTATAGGTCACCGATATTTGTATTCTCGAACAATTTAAAACATTGCTGATTTCTCAATCCTAGTGAAATAATTGTGAAGATTATAAAGCTAAGAAAATTACGTATTTATGTTGTGTTGTTGATGTATGCATGTATATTGCTTTCTTCTGGCATGTAAAACTGTATATGGTTGATAACCAAGATCTATTTTGCTTTATTTGTATGGTGTTAGAATTTGACAGAATCCATAAGCCCTCATCTATGTTTGTCCACATTTATATGACATCTGTTGATGCTCGCGTTAAGGGTAAATGTGTGAATCATAATGTCATTGTAATTTATAAGTTAGGGGTGTTAATTTCTAACGACTTGTGGAACACATGTTTTTAGGACAAGGAAGGTATCCCCCCTGACCAGCAGAGGTTGATCTTTGCTGGTAAGCAGCTGGAAGATGGTCGCACTCTTGCTGATTATAACATTCAAAAGGAATCGACACTTCATTTGGTTTTGAGGCTTAGGGGAGGAACCATGATTAAAGTGAAGACTCTTACTGGAAAAGAAATTGAAATTGACATTGAACCAACTGATACCATTGACCGGATCAAGGAACGTGTTGAAGAGAAAGAGGGAATTCCACCTGTGCAGCAGAGGTTTAGTCCTTTCTTTTTGCTCAATTTACTAATTGGACTGAAGTAATTCATTGGCAGATGATTGGCCTAAAGTTATAACTGTTAGATGCAAACTTGTTGGTCACTTGTTAAATACAGAAACTTATGTGTGTCTGATTAGATATTATTCTACCTCTATCATTTTTGTGCATTAAGATAAAGATACACTGCATTTAGATATTATTTTTTCATTGTCTCGGCTTTCTTTAAAGTTTCCGCCTTGCAGGGTTTTGCTTGCTGGCCAAGTGGTCTAGTAATCTAGATTAAGATGTAATCTTGTCAGGGATGAAATGAGTTATACCTCTTAAAATTTTACATTGAACTTTGTTTTGTTTGTCTGTATAATATAATTACTTTACCATGCCTTTTCTCTAAGCAATGCTGATTTAAGTCTTGTAATTTTAAAGATATTTGGAATGCTATTGCTTATCCATATCCATGCCTTTATTTTATCCAGAATTTGAATTATGATAGCTCCCTTATCTGCTTCTTAATTAGATATGTTAATATAATTCTAATTTAAACACATTGTATTCTTGAGTCTTGAATTGTTGTCAGTGAACCTTCCGAACAATGCATGTTTATGTTCTATTGGAATCATATTTAATTTGCTTGGCCTTCATTAGCGATAGTGAAATTGGAATCTGGCTGACAATTAAATCTTGTTCCATTTCGCTTGATATGCCTTCCAATTTCTTTTCTATACAAAATCAAGGGTTTAGTTATTCTACGTGAAACATCAGAATCTATTATTGCCACTTGTTACAGGCTCATATACGCGGGGAAGCAGCTTGCAGACGATAAAACAGCTAAAGAGTACAACATTGAAGGTGGTTCTGTGCTTCACCTGGTGCTCGCCCTAAGGGGTGGTAGTCCTTAGGTAGAATAATATGCATCACGTGACAGGGTACGCTGCTTGTACAGGCTCGGTCACTTAATATTTCTTGGTAAAATTTGTTAGTCACATCTAAAGCTTAAAAACATGAATGGAAACTCTGTTACTATCTGTCTCTGAACATGGCACTCTTATATTATTACTCTGTTTTCTGGAATTTGCTGGTGTTATTGTTATAGTAAGGTTGACTTAAGTTGTATGCTTTCAAACCCCAAAGTCGTCTGAATAATGGATATTTGAACTGTAAATTCATAACCAATAGTTTAGGAACTTAATCTGCTTCAGCATCATGTTTGCTTAGAGGAGCTCTGGTGTTTTCTAACATTATCCCTGTTAGATGAGTGAATCTGATGTTTATATGAGATTTAATAAAAAGGTCTGTTAAATATGGTGATTGTTGAGGAATTTAACATATAGAAGCTTCAGAAAAGAGAAAACAACTAGGACTCTGCTGCAGGAGTTATCGCAAGTTTTTGTTTATTTTTGGGTACGCAAGTTATTTCTAATCTAAAATGGTGGATGGAGTGTTATTTATGGATTGCGATGTTATTTGTGGGATTTGGATCATTTTATGTGACATGATGATCATGTGAAGAGAGAGATAGACACAGTACAATTTTTTTTTTGGGGGTATTAATTCTCGTTTCTTTTGTTCTACACACTTGATCATCATGTCACATGAGATATTCCAGTTCATACTTGTGGGTTGCATTGTTACAGCTTCTGCATAAATTATAGATGGAATGGTCCAATGTGTTTTATGTCCGAGATTATAATTTTTTTAAACAATTTTAAGAGTATACTCTTACATGGGCCATGTTATGATAGGAATGGAATAGAATAGTATGGGATGTTTAAGTCTCACATTAAATAGTATGAGATATTTGGTGTGATACTTAAAAAAAAGAGTAGTTCTTTTTATTTGACAATGTACTTTTGAGGACGTATTTTTTCATGTCTCCTTTGGTCTAGTGGTACATATGATTTGTCAATTTTTAGAGGACTTAAATGAAAAATTCAACAGATTTTAATGTACAATAAAACCTGAAACTCATTCGAGGATTGGGATTATATTGTGCCCATTTTAGATGGCTGGCTCACCTAAATGTCCTCACATGATGGGCACAGCGGAAATGCTTCACATTCAGTGGTCGAAATCAATTCTACTGCTGGATTCTGCATGTGGGGTCTTACATATCGGGCAAATTATAACCATTAAATGTGCCTCGGGGGAAGAATTTTTTTTTTCCCCTCTCAATCTAAGTATGAGAGAAATTTTTCATGGGCACACAATGCATCTTGTTGAAAGAGGGTACCCAAGACCTCTGAAAAAATATAGGGTAAATTAAACATAATTCTTTTATATTTTAAATCACGTGCAGATAATATCATGACATTTAACACTTGAAAATAAATTCTTTTAAATTTAATGTACAGATAACTCAAGTAACTTTTTCTTAGATAAATTCAATTTATTTAGACAAGTAAGCGAAGCCATATGAGATTTATCTAAAATTTCGTCGTTCATTACATGAGCTTGGAATTAGGGCTTCTTTGATCGTTAAAGGCCCTAGACATTTTAGGATGAGATGGGGCAAAAGCTGTGAAAATCAAATCCCACCTCAGTTTTTAATAATATATCTTTATCCCACGTTCAAGTAACGATATACCATGCTCGTAGTTTATTTTTCTAAACAAAAATTTATTTGTCCTTAAAAGTTGGCCCAATCCAACCCTACGCACATCAGATTGCTTTTTTTTTTTTTTTTTAAAAAAAAAAAACTTGTATTCAGGGGCTAGTCAAACTTAGCTAAATTTATAGTACTAAATGGGGTCGAACTAAAAAGCCTTCTTTAAAAACGGACAATCATTTTATTAGTTCGACCCATATTTTTAATAGAATTAATTGAAACTTCAAAAGGATCTGCCATGAAATGTGCCTATATTGACACTTCTAAATGCCACAAGGTTGGGGATGTATTAAATAGTATTCAAGTTGGGACAAATTAAAATAGCAAACTCACTTATGAACCTAGACCGGTGCAAGTATTAAATTTAATGTCCATTCTTGGAGTGATTTATTCTTGAATACTAAGATTTATTTTTAAAGCTCTAAATATGAGATTTTTCTCTTTTCTCATAATTATTATTTACCTAAAATTTATTGTAGTAGATCATATATATATATGTAGTAGAAATTTAAACAACAATTTGTCCTTAAACAATAAAAAATAATTTTCAAATATTTCTCTCAATATGAATTGTTTAATTAATTTATGTAATTAACTCTTTTTTATTTGTCCTATTGTAATATATTTTTGTTTTCTAAATTAGATTTTATGTTTACCTTCATTAACATCATGTACATATATATACGTGAAAAAATGCATTTACTTACTGATCTTTGGCTTAATTACAAATTTCCCCTTACTTGATTAATTGCAATGAGATGGATAAATGAGTTGGTTAATTACAAAATTATTCGATTTAAAGGAAAATTATAATTGGATGTAAATCTTTGGGTGTGTATGTACAATTTTAATAAGAGACAATGTTTTAATTTAGATAAGGGAGGATATTGCAATGGGGCAAATAAATAGGAGTTAATTGCAAAAAAATAATTTATTATAAAAAATTGTAATTAGGAGTAAAGATCAGATGAGTACATACAATTTACCCTAATTTTTAATGACCATCTAATAATATCGATAGACTCTTATATCAACTATAATTTATCTTTGTTCATACATTCCCCATGCTTTCTCTCTTTTTTATATAATTTTTAATAATCTTGTAGCATGCAAATGGATTTGGGTTTTGCCAATTCAAAGATTTAATTAATCTAAGTTAATCAAAACCATATAACTTCAATTGTTTGGCCAATGGTAAAAGAAAATATGTCATTAGGTGTGGTTAAATGTATTATTACAAATTCGAATTTTAGTATAAATTAATGTTTTGGGGCCAAATCGAATAATATTTCGATTGAATAAGTGCGTATTTGACCAAACTACCAAAAGATAAATTGATATTAAAGTGTAGGCAAGCTCTTAAAGACATAGCATGCCCATCTAAACTATTAAAAAAAAACAGAGTCAGTTATATTATCATACGATTGCCTTGCCTCACGTAAGAGTTCCCATTAGCAACAAATAATGAAGTCTTGCATGTAGCATGCTGTTAACTCCTCCCAACGTGTCCCAAGCATGTACACTCTAAATTTCTTCAATGGCTAACGTAAACCATACCTCACTACGTACCAGGTCTCTTTCTAAATTCAAAACTCAGTTGTTTAGGTACTCCATTAATGTCAAGTATGTCATCCTGCTTATATTGCTTAGTCATATCATTTGAAAAACTTCATAAGTACTAATTAATCTTCCTTTTTCAAATTTAAGTGACAATTACAGTTCACAATAGCCTCTCGAATATTAGTATAATGGACCTATCACTTAAAGTCTAAAACTAACTAAAGGTTATAAAACTAAGATTATTAGTTAAATTCATGCCGTTCGATGAGTCATCTAGTGTACCAATATAATTTTCATTTAGTTATAAAAGATGTTTCGAGATATATATAAAATGCATTACTATTTATGATATACATCTGAAAGAGCCGAAAATACCTCCTGTTAGGAATTTAGGATGTGTTTAAATATACTAATATTGCATATCACTTAAATATGAGAATCTTACTAAATATTTGTTTAAAGTTTTCTTAAAGTGAAAACACTATTTACAGAGTTAATTATAACTGATTATAAGATTAGGTGATGTATGAATAACATTAATATTCAGCAAACCATCTTGTCAAACTATAACCTCAAAAATCCAAATAAGCGCACTCGTACTGCAAGAAGAAATTTGTAGGCTTGTGTTCACAACCACCAAATAAGCACCACACATAAGTGATACGTCACACTTATGCAATATATTTTGATTCAGTTTTATATCCTTCTTGTTTTTCTTCTTTTTTTTTTTTCTTGAACTTTCTCACTCCTACACAGTGCTTTCTCTCTCTCTCTCTCTCTCTCTCTGGTTGGACTTGTTTAGTTTGATAGTCTTATAAAGTCATTAATGGTAAGTGAAACCTTACTAACCCAAAAGAAATTAAGGGTCAATATTAGGTATACATAAAGACACAAAAGGCTTGCAATGTTAGTTTCCCTAACACAGACTTGAGGTATGAACATAATTAAACCTTGTGTTAATTCTTTTTTTAGGTGTCATTTTCATGTTGGTAAACTTATAGACTAATATAGAGATATGGCATATGGGGCAGAGGTTTTTGGCATATTATAGATATAGAATATTATAGATGATAATTAAATTTTGTTTTACTGAAAGAGTGTCAGCGTTTAATTATAAAATTGATTTAAAAGAAGGCACTGAATTGGGCTGCAGGTCACCTAAATCATGAGACTAGTGGGTTAGTCACCCTTGTCTTTGACATGAAAGCACACCATGAATCTTACGACATTCCACTTGCTTTTTTTTTTTTTTTGTGGTTCTTTTAAAGAAGAAAATATTGTTATGAAAGTTGGTGAGAATATTTGATGGTGTCCTCCTCTCATTGACCAATCGGAGGTGTATGTTTCAATCTTTGTTGCCTATGAATCTTAGCCATGTAATGGTAAGATCAATAATTTCTCTCTGATCCCGTCACCGTACATGCATTATTCTATTCTTAATTATATTATTATTTTTATTTCGTTAAATTAGACTATATATATTTCTTATTTTAAAAATATCATTCAATTCTTTTGGCATTTAATATATATTGCAAAAATCTTTCCTATTATTTGCTTTATGATTTTTTTGTCAATGAAATTGATTTTATATAAAAAACGTATTCTTTAAAAAAAAATTACTTATAACTACTTTTATTATCGTATTACTAATAAAATCATAGTCTAATATTGAAGTTTAACATTACAATTATGCGATTTAGCTGTATTATTTAATAAACAAGTAGAATGCATCATAAGACATAAACATAACAACTAATGTAGAAAAAAAGTAACAATACTTTGAAAAATCGGGGATGAGAAGAGTGCCTTTCTGTTTTGCAAAAACATATTTTTTTTGTAGAAAGTTAACTTTATCGACATAAAGTTAATAATAAAAATTTTTTTGCAATAAATATCAAAGAGAATCAGATGATATTTTAAAATAAGAGATATATCAAGTATAGCTTGAACCTAGAGAACTGTAAATTATTTTAATAATCAGTATTCATAGAAGAAGTTAGGCAATTTAACTCTATTTTAATCAGATTAAGTTAATATTTTAATCTCTAAGTATTTTTTTTACCAGCTTAGTACTTAAGTTTAATTTATGCTAAATTAATTATTTAATTTTTTATTCATATACAATCAGCTCTACCTGGTTAATAGGCATATGAAATTCCAGATTAGCATTGGCTAGAAGGAGCTGATAGTTTAGTTATAATAGTCAATTTCACACAAAACAAACATAAGGAAGAAAATCAAAATAATAATTAAACAGATTTAAAAGATCAAAATACTAACTTAATATTTTAATAATAATAATAATAATAATATTATTATTATTATCAATGCATATATATATATATATATTTTCTTACTACTTGATAGTAAGAGTTTTATAATGCATTTGGATAAGATATTTTGAGAAGGAAATATAATTTTCGAGAGCATTTAAAAATTTTATTTGAATAACTAATGAAAGAATTTTAAATATTTCAAGTAATTTTATTATAATCTTATTTTCTCAAAAAAAAAAAAAAAGAATCCATTCCTTACGCTCGATATAATTTAAAACTCTTATTCCAATTTTCATATATTATCCGGACTCAAACTAAAAACTTCACATAATCTTATGTCACAACAAAATTTGAGTACATATATAATTTAATATTCTTTTGATAAAAGACATCGAACATACAATACTGATTCAACAAACCATATAAGCGTAACATTATGGAATCTGAAGCCAAAGTACACCCACTCAGACAAAAACATCGTAATAAGACCCAACTATAACAAAGTATACTTAGCTCCTTTAAGATTCACTGAGAGGACTGCAGGAAAAAAAAAAAAAGAGATTTAGAATTCATGACCAAGGTGAGCAAAAAATTTTGGGAAGCATTTATCACTTATAGTTGCAGTATAAATTTTAACGGGCAACGAATGACTTTTAGGAGAAATTTTGTGACTACCAATACTAATCAAATGAAAATTATTGGCGAAACCTTGCATTATCAAACTAATCAGTGACCAAAATCTTATGTGGAATTGCAATTCATACACAGATGGTGCACACGGCTATGTCTACTTGGAGTTTTTTTTTTCTTTTTTTTTTCTTCTATTAGGAAAAGTAGTATTTTTGGTTGTACCCGGAGCTTAAAAATAATAATATTTGTTTTAACATTGTAAATATATAAGGATAAAAATGAAAGGATAAGAAAAATATTGCCCCATGAAACCAAAGTATATATGCATGCAAACACTGTATGCCATATACTTTAAAAAGCCAATTAAGCATGGAAATTTCCCTTTTTCTTTGCTATTATAATAAATATTTGTTGGTCAATATTATAATGAGAAATATGCGCCATGAGTTGAACTTAGCTGATGATTAATTTAACTCATCCATATTTCCATGACGATGATTTCTGAAACTAGTCTTAAAAAAGATTAAATAATTAATAGATTGAGAAACATAGTCCACAATAATAAATATTAGAGCATCAAAAAGAGCAAAGAATTTGAGAAAAGGCAAATTTTCTTAAGAATAAAACCTAATTACAATGAATTTAGATTCACCAATAAAAAATATAATATACTATATTTTTTATGTCTCAGTATATTATGGTTGTCATTTAAATTTTTTATGTATTATATTTTTACTAAAAATTTCAATAACTATTTGGGTTTTTATCAAAATCCTCATCGTTGAGCAGTCAAGGATGGATAGTTGTATGAAAGAATTTCAGATAACTCTCTTTGATTTCTGTTTTATGAGTGGATCACAAAGACATAACACAACTCTCTAAAAACATACTCTCTTAGGTTCTCAATGTAATTAAGCATAGGTAAAAGGGGGTTTTTAACAAGAATAAATTGAAAAGGACATAGATAAAGGGAATTGGGGGTTAAAAACATATTACTTCAAATTAATTAAATATTAATACAAACTTAAGCACTAAAGAATGATGACAAATAAACTTTAAAGAGACTAAACAACTTTGATACTAGGTTGGAAACAATAGTAAGATGTGGAAATAAAGGGCATAAAGTAAATAAATAGAGTAAATAAAGTTGAAAATAAATGTTGGAGATAAAGATGTGCAAAGCTAAGACAAGAGTAAATTGTTGAATAGTATTTTGTGTAGTTTGGCATTGTTTTGGCCTTCTTATCCTTTTATAAAGGCTTCCTTAGTTGATAATCGCTCCTCATGATAAGTCATCATTCAAATTTATGATTTAACTAACTTCATGGTCTCTTTCATATTTAAATACAACATTAAATAGAAAACATGTTAAAATTGTGTTGATTGGGTCAAGCCTCACATTTCCTTTTTTTATGGTTTATGCAATTGTCAAGGCTTTTGGCTAATTTAGTAGAACTCTCGACTAAATTATTATTATTATTATTTTTTTAATGCTAACACTATGTCCTTTTCACGTCCCTTGATATGAGTTGGCATAAGTGAGGGTATCAAGAGGTGTGATATTCTCATCTATATAGCTTGACATTTGTTTGCTTTTTCCTTGAGATTCAATTTTTGTCTTTTAATAATTAAGGATTTAGATGACAAATGAATAACTAACACCATTTTAGTTGAGGCTGTCTTTAGGAACAAATTAGTATTTACTGCTATATCTTTCTCAATCAACTTGAGGCATCTTTCTTTGCCTTCAAATAGACTTAGGGTTAGATAAAAATAATCTTTGCTACTTAAAATTTTGACCACATTTATATCAGCTACTTCATACTTTTCCTTTTCTTTTGACTCAATAGGCATCTTTGGTTTCTTTTCAACCTCAAAGATGGAAGTCATGGAAGGCTCTTTTACAGCTCGTTCAGTACGTGGAAAACGAGAAGGGAAAAAAGGGAAGGGAAAGGAAAGTTATGGGAAAGTCTCAATTTTACCCTTATAATTATTATTTAGTTATTATTTAATACTCTTTAATAATAATTATTCAATCATTAAAAGTAAAGATATTATGGGTATTTCTTATCTATAAAATCACATTTTTTTTTCTTTTCCTTTTTCATTCTTTATTTTTTGCGTATCAAACAAGCCCTATGAGTTATGGTAACTTTTTTACACTTTTTATGATGAATTGTTCCATCTTGAAAGCCTTTATAGCTAAATCCATTAGATTGGAATATGATCAACATTCTCTTAATGCCAAATCTACTTTTCTCAGTCATCATTATCAATTCAATCTCTAGTAATTGTAAGTTACACTTGCTCTTCATTCTCTTAAATCTCTCAACAAATTTTTTAACTAGCTCCTATATTTTTGGCTTTAGTGTTAAGACATCAGAGATATTGACTTCAACTTGGGGCTTATGAAATTGCTTATCAAATAACTTCTTCATCTCTTGCCAATTTTGCATCAAATTAGGTGCAGAATGCAATATGAGTTAAGAATAGAGGAAACAATTACAACTTTTGGAACTCGTTCTGAGTCACCTCTCCACATTGGGCAAAATACCAGCTAATGTGTTCCATTGTTGATTGGTCATCTTTGTAGGAAAAAGTGAAAAAATTAAACATTTCAAAGTCCTTTGGCAATGGCATGGCTCAATCTATCCACACTTAGTATGATTTATTATAAATTGGCCTCTCCCTCTTCTTGGTATGAATCCAAAATACTTTTTCATAACCTCTTCCAACACATTTGGATTTATCCATATTGTATTTGGCATGTGGGTTAGCCAGTAGTGTTGTATGTCTTGCATCAGTGTGTAAAGGCTGTGTGGAGGTGTCACCATTATTGGTGAGACAAGCTATTGTGTAGGTATGCATACTAGGACACTCAACTAGGGCACATCAACGACTACCATTAGCATTGAATGTTGAATTGCAACTACAACCATAGGCGTTGATTGTTGAATTTCATTTATGATTGTAAATATCAGCTATTGATTTTAGCCATAGCCAAAAGCATCGGGTGGTGAATTTTGGCTATAACTATTGATATGGGCTGATGAATTTTGGTATAGACACAAGTATTGGCAAATGAATTTTGACTACAATAGTTGACATTGGCTAATAAGTTTTGGCTACGGCCACAAGTATTGGTTGATAAATTTCGGCTAAAATAACAAGTGTTGGCTGATGAGTTTTAGTTATAGCCACAAGTATTGACTGATGAATTTTGGCTATAGCAATATATATTAGTTGATAATTTCTAGTGATGGTCGTAAGTCTCGGGTGGTGAATTCTAACTATAACAACATGTGTTGACTCATGAGTTTTTGTTACAACCATAGATATCAATTGATGAATTTTGACTATAGCTGCAAGTATTGGCTAATGATTTTTGACTATGATAGCAAATCTTAGTTGATGAGTTTTGGTTACTTGAAAGCTAGGATTTGCTGTAATATTAAATGGTTACCTTCCAGTCAATACAATTTGCCTACTAGCATACCCTGTAACTGTTCATTCTCTTTCTCGCTTGCTATAAAGTTTGTTAATCACCATAGATTTTACAATTTTGACAAATGTGGCAAGCATCATAGATATACACTTTTATATACCTTTTATCACATAGTGTTTTAGTGATAGTATTATGACTATTGTAGATGTGGATGATCTAGAGTGGTTTTCACCTCCTGTAGTTACTTTACTAGTTTCTTTAAGAACATAATGGATATCTTCTGTGGCCATATCTTTGTCAAATAAGTAGTTATTCAACCACTGGTAGCCTTCAAACATACTTGAATGTTCACAACCCATATGGTTGCATCGAGCATGCCAAAAAATGTGTTGAGGAAGGGGGTTTGTCAAAATTCTCATTGATTGATCAATTGAGAGTGAATAGTGATATGAAAGAATCTCAAATAACTCCTCTTGGTCCCTATTTTAAGAATGGATCCTATAGACGAGACATGACTTTCCAAAAATAAGTTCTCCTTGGTCTAAACATAGTTAAGCTTAGGTAAAAAGAGATTATAAACAAGAATAAATTGAAAGGATGGAGATAAATAAAATTAGGGGCCAAAAATATATTGCTTCAAATTAATTAAATACTAGTACAAACTTAAGCAATAACAAATGATAACAAAAGAACTTTAAAGAAACTAAACAATAACTTCAAAAATAGATTGGAAATAATGGTAAAATACTAGAAATAAAAGACATAAAATGAGTAAATAAAATGGATAAATAAAAACTAGAAATAAAGGTTAAAAATAAAAGTGTGTAAAATAAAGATAAAAATAAAATTTTAAATGGTTTCTTGTATGGTTTGGCTATGTCCTTATGTTTTGGCCTTTTGCTCCATTTATAGAGACTTTCTTCACTGGTAACCATTTTTTTTTATGATGGATCATTATTCATATTTTATAGGAAAAATTACGTTTAAGGACGATTACTATTATTGTTAAATTCAATAGTAATCGTCCTAAAACAAGTGATAATAGGCCTTTAAAAATACATTTTTTTATTTTTTGATCTTTTATTATAATTCTCCCTATTTTATATCTCAACTAATTTCATAGCCTCTACTAACTTGATAATAACTTTTTGGCTAATAATTGCTCCATAGACCATCATTCATATTTTATACTTCTATTACCCTTGTGGCCTTTTTATATTTAATCAGAATATGGTTACATAAAAAAATTATGCTAAAATCATATTGATTGGGTCAAGCTCCACATTCCTCCTCTTGTGGGTTACTAAATTGTTAAGACTAAGTTAATTTATTTAAACTCTCAACAAAATTATTATTTTTTTAGCACTCACAATAACAAATACCTAATAAACAACTTTACCAAATTTTATGCTTCCTGCAATCAAATCTCTCTTTTTCATTCCTATCTGGTCAAAATTAAAATTCTTTGTCCACGTCCTTTTTGTCTAATGCTTTCAAAACTAACTTTTATTTCCAAAAATAAATTTAAAAATAAAATCTTGCTAGGTACGCCAATTGTTTTGCTTTTTCAATTTTTAAAATGATTATATTTTTTAAATAAAATAAAAAACTGTAAAGTGTATTTATATGTGTTTTATTTTATATTTTCTTTAAAACAACATTGGAAGAATAGTTTTTAAAGATTTTTTTAAAAAATCTGCTTTGAAACTTTTTGAAAACAATTTTGTGAATAGAGTTTTCAGATACATAAAAAATAAAGAGTACATTACAAAAGCCTTTAAATTTTACCAAGATTATAAAGACCTCTATTTCAAAATATAATCAAATCTCTCCTGAAATAATAAATAGATTATATAGATCTCCTTTAAATTTTTTTTAAAAATTACATAAACTTTCTTTTTATTTTTAAAATATACATAAATTTACCTTAAAAAAATGATTAAATTATACAAACCTTTCTTAAATTTTTTTAAAATTACATAGATATTTCTTCTATTTTCAGGAGAGGTTTGTTTATATTTTAAAAATAGAAAAAAAGTTTACATAATTTTAATAAAATTCAATCTGTATAATTTATTTTTTATTTTAGTGAAAATTTGTATATATTTTAAAAATAAAAAACAAATTTATCTAATTTCAACGAAATTTAAGAAAGATCTATATAATTTACTCAAAAATAAAAACATAATAAAAAGGTAACTCTCTCTCTCCCTCTCTACCCCCTTCCATTTGATTTCTTTTGGGAAATATCTTATTGAACTGTCAAATAATCAGATTTTTTTGTCACCATAATTTCAAATATATATATATATATATATTTGCTCATGAAGCCCCAGTCGTGGATTCTGTATTATTAATTAAAAAGTGAAAAAATGACATATAGTTTAAGCTTTTCAAGGGCTTATAAAATACTTTGAAATAAGGTGTATATTTTAGCCGAGAGAGTTTAATGTAATGTTTATTTATCTATATCCAGAAAAATATATACTACTGTGTTTATCTGAGAAATATTATAATAATTTCACACAATATTAATTTATTACATGAATAGTTACCCTAGAAAAGAAATAGCATTGCCAGGGGTGATAAAAAGGCCATAATATTCATGAAGAAAAATTTAAGTTATTAAATTAATTATGAATAAACATATAATATAAATATGTTAATTAAAAGTATTTTTTTAAATATAAAAATTTGTGTGCAATATAGTCTTTGCTATCAAATTTTTTAACAAAAATATGCCCAAGGTATAATTTTTGCAGATAATACAATTTTTTCAACTTAACATCATATGATTGGGTTTTTTTAAAATAATTTTTTTTACATATATTATAATTTTATCGGAACCAATAACAAAGATATAAAATATTGTGGCTAATTTTAGTCTTTTTTTTTTTATATGACCTACTTGTGGCATATTTACATCTATCTATATTAATTTTAACTTACACATTTTATTAAGTAAAGCCTAGCTAGTTAAAAATCTCAAAGCGATCAAAACAAACAATTACATGGAGATGAGAGAAATCTAATTTATTAAAAAATAATAAATTAAATTAATTATTAATATATATATATATATATATATATATATATATATATATATATATATATATATATATATATATATATATATATATATATATATATATATATATATATGGAAGATTCACAAGCCTTTAACTTGTTTATTCTTTAGATGATTTTATTTAAGAGGTAAAAGAAAGAAATGGACCGGACATAAATTGCACACCAAGTTTTACTGCTTCCATGTGAATTACCAGCTTGTTGGCTATATACATAATTAATTTGCTCGATGAATTTGTTATTAAATTGAACGGAGCCAAACAATTTCTCCTGTTAATTACATGGAATTAGCTAACTGGTGAAGATTTTGATAACCATTAACGTACACCAACACTATTATTATATTAAGACATGACAAAAATTAATTGTCCACAAGTTTCATTTGAAAAATGTACCATTTATTTCAGTTGAATATATCACCAGCAGCCAGAGGCAATATATGAATTAGACACGTTTTAAATATATGGTTATGTTTATTCCATTATATATAAAGATAATCTTACTTTCTTAAGTACAAAATTTTGCATATCACTAATTGAGTTTATTTCAGTTTTATTTTTTATTTTTTATTTTTTAAAAATATATATATATATATATATATATATTACTTCATTTTATTTTTCTTTTCCTTTTTTTATTTTCTAGTATAAGAACTAGTGAATAGTGATTAAATTTATTATTATTAAAGATAATCTATATTTCAGCCATGTAAATCTAGTCTAAGAATTCATTCTTATATATATATATATATATATATATATATATATATATATATATATATATATATATATATATATATATATTCTCACAACTGAAGCAAAGTTCAAATTACCTTTATGTTTAGATAATTGATAAAAGTAACTTTAGAGTAGAATTAAATTTGAGAGTATCACCTCTAAAATTTAAGAAATTTGGATAATTGGTCAGTAAGAAATAAAAAGAAAGAAAGAAAGTACCAAATAAAAGTGCTGTTACATTATTATTGTTTTGATCAGAGGAATTAATAAGTATATTTGAGATCATTTGGCATATATTTAATTTTTGAACATATGAATTTTTGCATACTAACTGCTGGCCGTAAAATATGATTAGTTTTACATGATAGAATAATTTTTTTTATTACTAGACTAATTTTGTATATCTAATTTGGTAATTAATTTGATTTTTTTCATATTGCCCCGATTAATTTCTATGTCTAGTATCTATTTATACACTGTTAATTAGCACATCCACAAAATAAGTTGTAAAACAAATATATGTAACATATATTTTTTCAAAATTTTACTCGTTTATAGTACTATTCTACACTTGTGTCAATAAAATGTCCCGAGAGTTCTAAATTTATATCAATAAATTCTCAAATATTAATTGCAAATACGTATATGATCAGTGGAGTAATACTTTAGACGGTATAATAATTTTTTTTGTAAATACATTACCTATTTTTTTGGTACATATACTATAATAATTATTTAATTACAATATTTACTTATCATTTAAATCTCATCCACATTTCTTGAAACTAAATATTAATATTTACTACTTGAACTAAAAATTCTATATACAGTTTGACTTTTAATAATCACAGGCACCCATATAAACTTACAGATAAAATATATAAATCACATACCGCCAATACAAAATTTAAAGCTGAAAAATTGCTTTACCAAAAGAATAAAGATAATGAAGATGATGAGAGAAAAGAAATAATCTGATCAGAATTTTCATTACCAAATAGTATGGCAAGGGATTATGAGATTTTTCTCTTCATATCTAGAGTAGGCAAGGAATCTCAAGATTTTTCTTACCAAAAGTGAATTAACATATCCCTATGGATTTATGGCAAACACAGGAAGAAAAAGAAAAAGAAGAAGAAGAAGGAAGTTATAGATAAAGACCAAAAGTGGCAAGCAATGATATAGCAATTTTAAAACCAAATTCATATTATTTTAAAAGTTTTGACTTCCCGTAAAATATATATTAGTATCAAGAGGTCCTAATACAATGGTACGTTTCTTCATGAACAAAGAAAAATCTAAAATTAGTGTGTATACAACATTACCTAAAATAATATTTTTCTACTTTAAGAGGAGAGACAAAAAACAGTTTTTGGAGGGTCAACAATATCAAAGTTGGGACATGGGAGGATTTGCGTATGTTGACATCATAAAGAAGGAAAGTGATGTAAATTTTCAGAAAATGAGTGGATTTCATTTAGATCTCAATCCCACCTTACTTATGTAGTCTGACCCACATGGAAATAAATTAAACTTCCTATAATATATATAAATGCAAAAAATTCAAACTGTAAATGATTAGGTTATATAACTACCGGCCAGGGAGGCTTTAATTTCATTGAAAAAAGACAAGAATAAGTAAATGTATATTTATTGCATTAGATCAATTAATACGATATATATATATATATCACCTTGGATCTCCCTCCATCTTTAGTGTCATAAAATCCAAATTCATGCCATGACTCTTGTGGCACCATATAGCACACACCCTTCCCTTCCTCTTCCCACACTAACATATACATTGAGAGAGAGAGAGAGAGAGAGAGTAAATATGAACTAATCCAATAGCGTATGTGAGGGAAACATAAAAGCTGTCTAGAGAGAAGGGATCAGTGACTAGAAAAGTTTAAGTGTGTGTGAGATAATAAGAGAGACATAGCAGAAATGGGAAAAGGAAGAGCCCCATGCTGTGATAAGAACAAAGTGAAGAGAGGCCCTTGGAGCCCTGACGAAGACCTTAAGCTCATCACCTTCATCCAGAAACATGGCCATGAAAATTGGCGTTCTCTCCCCAAACAGGCAGGTATATATATGTATATATGATTAACTCTCTGTCTCTCTATATATATAGAAAATTTCCAGAATTAATGTTCTTAAATCGTTATCCACCCTTCAATTTGCATTTGAATTATTTATTTTCTCTTTTCTAAGAAAAAGATTTGCGGTTTGTTATATGTAGCACACTTACAGAATTTCTGCATTTTGCGTTATTCATATGATAACTTGTATATGCAAATCTCCTTCTGCTTCAGACGGCTTTCTGTGTTATTATTACTGTCTTAGTTTCTTTTCTCTGTGAATGAAAATTGATTATTTAATATTTATTTTTCGTTGAAATTAAACTGATTCATTCATTGGGAGGCTAGGACATTTGGCTGCCTTCTGGGATGAAAAATTTTCAAATTTGGTCAGCCATTTTTGGTTGTGGGCCCTCCTTTTACCTATACAATGACATTTGAAATGTTGAAGAATAATCTCACATTCATCATCATCATCTTCCTCTTCTTCAAATTATAGGTCCAATTTCTGATAATGCATTCCATCTACCATTAATATGGCCCATCTGCCGCCACCTAGCTTCAAGGTCATTCCATATATGGAATAATTGTTTATAACTATTTTTCTACATCAAGTCAAAATCTATTAATCATATCCCTTCATTTTGGAGCCACATGATCCTTCAGAAACTCTTGTAATTTCATTTTTGCTTTAAAATATTTAAGAAATTACAATTCATTATTTTTCAGGTTAATTTCCTGCCAGGGATTTTAAGTTCATTTCTTAACTTTCTTTTCTAATTAGCCAATAATTAATTAATTGTGCTATTTTGCTAAATAGCCCTATATAGTAATTAATTATGATTTCACCTTGTTAAGGTTTTATTCTCTAAATCAAGAAATTAAAAAATAAAAATAAAGCATCCATTTATATAGTCAGTTTATTATTATTATTATTATTATTATTATTATTATTATTATTATTATTATTATTATTATTATTACGTACTATTCTTACTAGTGTAATTAATTAATTATAATTGTTATCATTGTCAAATCACTCACTTTAAGAGGCTTACGAAGTAAAGGACTGGTGAATGGGACAATTTATTCTTTATAAATTGTGGTTGCAAGAAAATCTCAGTATATTTAAATCAGAGAAAGTGAAAGACGATGAGCATGCAAACTCCATGCCCTTCATAACCAGCATATCAGAAAATTACAGCAGAAACTAGAAACCACTCTCAATCCACTTTCAATTTATGTTGTATTTTCAGGGCTCGTTCGATGTGGAAAAAGCTGTCGTCTGAGATGGATCAACTACCTAAGGCCTGATGTGAAGAGAGGCAACTTCACGGAAGAGGAAGAGGAAACCATAATAAAACTTCATGAGGCCTTAGGAAACAAGTAAGGATTCTTCTGCCTCATGTTACAAAAGATGCTTACATATTTCTTTTTCTTAGGACATATTTTTTTGAAGTGTTTTATCATGTATTTTTAATGTTTTACAAACTAGACAGAGTAATGAATTGAGAAAAGAAATAATAATTCAATGGTTGAATTGAGATTTAATTACTTTATATATATATATATATATATATATATATATATATATATATATATATATATAAAGTATAAATATTTATAATATTTATAAAATAAATTAATAATATTGTAAAATAATATTTAAATAAAATTAAATATATAAATTATTTTACATATGATAACAAACTTATTTGAGAGAAATCAGATAGAGTCCATTAAATATTATAAATATAAATTTCTACCGTAAAATGTCAAAACTCTTATTTGAAAAAAAAAATCAAAAATTGAGTTTTGACCAATTCAACTTTAATTTGGGTTATTTTTTTTTATTGGTTTGGCTGTTTTTTTCCTTAACTAATTTTGAGAGTTGAATGGATCAGAGCCGTAGTTATTTTATTATTTTATTATTTTATAATCAAACCAAGTGGTTTGATCTGATCTTGTTTTATTATCCTAAGTGTATTGAAATCAAAAGATAACATATAAACATAACATGATTGATTCTTTAGCAAACTTTCTTCTACATGCATGTCATAATTCTATTGAAACAATTGTATTTAAGAAATTTCATAATTACTGTAAACTAAAGTAGTATATATGTTTTCTTAAAACAAAATTTGATTATTAGGTGGTCAAAAATTGCATCCCATTTGCCTGGCAGAACAGACAATGAGATCAAGAATGTGTGGAACACCCACCTAAAGAAGAGATTCTTGAAGAAGCGTTCAGATCAGCTGTCCAGTGATCAATCCAAGCAGGAATCATCCATAACCTCCTCCTCCTCTTCATCTTCCTCAAATCAACACCAGGCAGTGACAACAATAATGGCACAGAAAATTACCAATAATGAGCAAGACTCCAAAAATCAAGTGTTCAATATTAAAGAGTCCTCACCTACTTCATTTTATTCTATTGAATCAACTCCCATCTGGAAATTACAAGACGATCAGGAACTAATTACAGCAGGTTCTCCATTATATCAAGGAGGACCTGATAATTACAATAATACATTAGTAAACGAGGTTGTTGATAAGCCAATTGAGAGTCGTGGTTTTCTTGAAATACCGTTTGAGGCAGACTATGACTTTTGGAACATGTTGGATGATGATAACATAGGGGGATCCTTCCTGTCAAATGATCAAGTTCATCAAGATGCTGAAACTAGGAAGTGGATCAATGAATTGGAGAAAGAGCTTGGATTGGAACCTCAGGCATTTGATATAACCACAGGATCCGATCTAGACATATGGCCTTCTTGGCCTAATAATCCTGGTTTCTGAGTCTAATAGGATTGTTCATGATTGGTAGGTTAGTTTTGTTTAGGTGGAGACTCAATATTTTGTGTTTTTTACTTAGTATACTAAATACCCTAACTATAATACATGAATCTAGCTGATTATGATTCAATAGTTTGATTAGTTTCATGTATTTTCCCCCATAGTAAAGATAGGGCATGTTGTACTCTGAAATTTAATTGATTAAATATGAAGTTTTTAATGATAAAATTCCTTAGATATGACTATTAAATGAATTTTTAGTGCTCAGTGTACATCATTTACTTTTTTTTTAATCGGATTAAAGATGAATCGTTTGAAATGTGCATAAGCTAGTCTAAATATGTCAGACTGAAATATTAAAACAAAAAATTGTTGGTAAACAATAATCTGGCTATCAAACAGAAATTGGCAAGTGGGGTAGGTTGTAATTATTCTCCACTTCCAAACATTACTTTGACAATTTTTGCCTCACGTCCCCACTACTTTGAAGAATGTATGAAAGCAATCTTGAAAGTACGATTCTACATGACTCTATCATATTCATGCCAATTAATGATTCTGATTGACTCTTTTTTCGGAGTTTCTGTACTCACTTAAGTCAACAGTAACGTACAAACAAGGAAACCGATCCGGAGGAAAAAAAAAGAAAAAGAACAAAACCAAAATCCTAACCTAGTCAAATAATTTAAAAGAAATGAGTAAACTAAAAAATGATTCCTTAAATTGTTCGATCCATTTATTTAGTCCTCAAAAGCTAGTAATTACATGAATCAGTCCTTGAGAAATAATAAACTCCACATGATTTTGTTTGTTAAGTGACAACGCATATCCCTTTGTTATTTTTTAAGTCTAATTTGCACATATATCAATTTTTTGAGATTAGAGATAAATTATAAAATAATAATTCAAAAATCAAATTGTGGCGATCATGCGTTAAACAGGTAATGATTGGGACAAAATCTTACCAAACAAGAGTTAGAATAGCAGATGTGGTTATCTTTGGCTGCTTTTTTATTTTTGATAACAGAAGAATAGAAAGAAAAGAAACTAAGGCCACACATAAGAACTAGACTTGGCTTCTTTGAGTTACGGTGAGGTTGGGTGGTATTGTCACTAATCAAAAGGGCGAGTCGTGAACTTCACTAAATGTTAAATGAACCTGCCTTGGCAGATCTTGGAAGTAAAGCGTTGAATAGATCATAAGAATGTGTTGTTATTTTAATTATACCTTATTTATGAGTTACACCGACTTTGACTGTCATAGGTTTTTGTGTCACAGATGAAAAAATGGTTGGTTGTCAGCCTTTTTGCTTCAAAAGTTTCCCTAAATTTCATCTTGAGTTGGACTTTTGCAATCTAGTTTTGGCTCTTAATAATATATACCACTATGGTGCACAACCACAATAGTTTGATTAGGCTTATTAAAGGAATTATGGGAAAAGTTTGGCTAATTAAGGTGGCTCATGTTCTGTGTGAAACTAATAGATTTGTTGATCTTCTTCTCCACTTGAAGCTCTCATTGGGAATGCACTTTTGATCTCCTATCCCTCATTTTTTCAGCTTTCAATTCAGAATTTTCGCGCTTATTTGTTCTAGTTTTTGTTTTTATGCTCTTAAAATGGTGCGATCAAATTATTTTTCAGAACAAGTTTTGAAAACAAAACATTAAAAAACAAAAAACCTTGTTGAATAATTTGTTTTAAAAACACATTTAAAAAAACAAATAAATAAATAAAAATTTTTCTTGGAAAAAGTGATTTAGAAACAAGCCTTAAAAGCATGAAAACACATTTTTTTATTCACTTGTTTTATGTAATTAATATTGACATAATTTTTCACAATAATTTAACATCCATATAACATTAATGAATTAATATAATAATTAATTTTAAATAAAATGAACATGAAATATATATATATATAATTAGAACTAAATTTGACGTTGTTTAAAATAAAGTCTCAATAATAGCATTTATATATATAATACAAGTTTATGTTGAATTAAATTTATGTTCAATCAGTAGAATTTTGTAGCCACATCCAATCTATAATATAATCACCATGTTTTGTCATTTCTATTGCACTTTTATCAAACAGTCTTGATCTGTTCACATAATAACTTATACTTTCTAAATTTGTATTTCCAATCTAACTCTCTACTTTTGAATTTGTGTTTTTAGTTATAACTTACCCTTTACTTCTTCAAAATTCATATCTACGTAATTTAAAACTACAACACATAGAATAGTAATTCAGCAAGCATTAACAAAATTCATTATGGATATTACAATGAGTATAAGGAATGGATTTAATCAATTGAATATATTGATATACACAAGCATTCAGACGACTGTGGTCTGTAATGGATTTAATCAATTGAATATATTCATGTATTCAATTTCTTAAGAAAAATATTAACAAAAAGGAAACAAATGAATGGATATTCAATTCCCACCATTAAGAAAAAGAGAAACATAATTAAATATATGGATAATGCAGAGAGCATCCTTTAAAAAAATTAGCAATTGGGGGTGGTGCCATGCTCAACAGCAAAACTCAGAGGCCATAAAACTAAAAGGTGGATGAATGTATGTATTCATCAAAAGGTCATGAGAGGGTGAAGTAAATTTGAAGTGTGGAATTAAAGGGACATATAGCGGTAATAACGGTACATCAGAATAAAAAGGAAATAAAAAAATAAATAAAATAAATGAAAAATAATATCCGTGTTTTTTCCTTTAAAAAAGAATAATAAAAAGAGAATAAATATTATTAAGTAATAATAATAAAATAAATATTACTTTTTTTTTTTCTTCCTTCCTTTCTCATTCTTTTTTCTCCCTGATACCAAGCGAGGCGAGTGATATAAAAGATGGGATTCAATTTGCATACAGAGGCGAGATCAAAGTTGAATGAAAAGGGGAAAGAGGGGGTATTCAGTTATTAAATCAATTTTTAAATTGATTAAATATATTCTTCAGAATTTCAAATGCAGAATAAAATTACCATTTTGCCATTAATTAAGAAAGTATCCTTAAAGAAATTAAAGACATCTAAAACTTGTTTTAGTTTTTTGATTCTTCAAAACACCATTCTCTGTTTTTCCTTTTTTATGATAGTTGATAAAAAAAAAAACAACAATTTTTTTGAGGTTTCTTTTTTTATTTTCAAAAACTGAAAATTATTTTTGAAAACAAGAATCAAACAGGTCTTTTGTTTCCTCGTGGTATACATAGTTTCTGTTTTTTTTTTCTCAGCCTTTGCTCCTTTTTTCTTAACCAAAAAAAAAACTTACAATATGAGTTGATGTGATGCACTTATATCGCTATATATAATTTTTATTATAAAATATTGTCTAATTAATTAAATTGTTAAATTAAAAATAATTAATTATCATATAAATCTTGAATATTAAATTTCAAAAACAATTAAACAATGATAAACATGTAATTAAATAATTGATAATTGTAAATATTTAAAAAAATATATTGTACTTAATATTATGATTAGTTGATAGGTATATAATAATTTAAAATTAATATAAAATTTTAAGTATAATATTTATGAGAACAGCTCAATATAATAGTAAATTTTGTTAAAATAACTTATGCATTGATTATAAAGATATTTAAGTTAATTTATTTTAAGTACTTTAAAAAATAATTTAAATATCCTTGTATTTATTACATGTTTTAAAATGAAAGAGTTGGTTTTCCGTTTATCAAAAAAGTGAAGGATGTTAATCTCTTTACAAAAGTGAGGAGATAATAGCATACACACGAAAGGACGCATATCAATTGAATTAATTTTGTATCATTAAATAATTGTCTATTAAATGAATTCCAGATAATATGGGGAAAATCTAAAACTGCTTTTATTTTGGAAGTCTCTGCTTTTTTTTGCTTGAATTTCTGGTTCCAAAATAATAGCAGAGACTTCCAAAATAAAAGCAATTTTGAATATTGCCCTTATTTTTCTGTACTTGACTTTTTGTTCTCAAACCCTCTAACATAGTGCATTGAGTTTTTTTTTTTTTTAAATCTATTAGCCCAACTCTTTTTACAAACAAGGTTTAAATCTCTGTTCCTCTTAATTTGACGAATCTTGAAGTTGTGGTATTTACAATCAAATAGATAAATTTGAAGTAATCTCCTAAAGAAATTATCTGAACTTCTAATTTTGCAGCCATGATATCATGCAATTTTGAGAAAGAAAATCATTATTAAAGCTAGCTAGTAAGTAATCACTGAATATAAGTGCATCCTCAAAATCAAATAAAAATATATTAATTTCACTATCTAACTTTTGTATGGTAGCATGCAATGGATAAAATTATTTCCGTATCTTATATTAAATATTGTGTTCTAGGTCTATCAATTTACTGTAAACATTGTCTTGATTTAATAAAGAGTTTTATTATTATTATTATTATATTGTTTGCAAGTTTGCCATATAATAGGATCCTTAAATAATTATAGTTATCTTAAATGTCCATAGTCGATCATTATTGTGGGAATAATAATGAATTAAGACTAGTATGATTTTGATTGATGATCATGTATGCAAAAACAAATCAAAGTCATAAACACTTGTTAAGAACCGAAATGCTAGATTGACCTGACGTGAGATAGCTACATGGATTAAATCATAAGCGTATCTCATTTATAGCCATGTCACCAAGCCCTTAAACCGGAGTCCGCCATAGATTCGTATATGAGGAATGTTGTACTTTGACATAATTAAAAGTTTTCTTTAATCAGGTGATCATAAAGATTGTGATTGGATACAATAGGACACATGCAGAGGAAGATGAGTGGTCACGATATGATTTGTTTCTCTCGTTAAAAAAGAGATATCTTTGGATCCCTCGATAAGTAAAACTGATAAATGCATGGCTGTGCTCAATTGAAAGGAATTTCATTTGTTTTGATAGTCTACTTGGAGATCAAGAAAGCGTGATCAAGTGATATAAGGATGACGTTTTCATATTTTGTGCTTGACCTAGATATCATATGACAAAAGGAACTTGACATGGGATATAGGATAGGTTGTATCGGATCATCAATCCTCATATAATTTGGGTAGTTATAATACCTTACTAGAGGTCACTTATAACTTGTGGGCTAAAAGGAGTTTTGAGCCTACTGCTAATATTATATGAGTCTATAGAGTCGCACACAATAATGGGCCAATATGAATTAGGATGTCCAAATTTATTAAATTTAGAAAGCGTCTAGATTCAATGAATATAATATTTACATTTAATGCATTTGCTCTCTAAAAAATTTTTTATTTCGAATAGGAGATTATCCTATTTATTATAAGATATTGTATTTTCTTTTTAAAAAAAAAGGTGGATGAAATTAATATATATTATTTTTAAAATTTGTAATGCTCTTTTATAAAAAGAGGATGTTAGGGTTTCCTATAGGTCATATATTTTTAAGAAGGAAGCTGCAATAGTACACCACCTAATAGAGAGAGAGAGATGAATTCAGCTACACCCTTAAAAAAGTCGTATGATTCTTATGGACAAGTTTGAAAAGTATGTTCACATATCGTAATGCTAGCACATCGTTCGTGTTGAAAACCTATTTATGTATCAGTAGAGAGTGTTGGTTTGTGAAGAGCAATACCTTGAGATCCAAATGTGAGTAATTGGAAGGAGAGGCAAAGTTTTTGTGTGCTAGAGATATGTTTTTTATTTTTTATTTCGGTTTAAGCAAAGATGACAAATCATGAGAAAGATTTTGCTTATTTCATTTTTCATATTTTTCGGCGCTTGTGTCAACAAATCCCAACATACAAGAGGGTCCTTCTATGAGTTTGACAACTCAAAGGGTTGAAATTTTTTACTGTTAAATTATTTCAAAATTCAAGCCACGATCTTGAAATTTAAAATAAATAATATTTTATGACCATACATATATCTTAAAGAATGCTAAGACGGTGAGGAGTTTGACTTCTCTATATATCCTTTTTCAATGTAACATGTATTTATTTGGGAAGTAAAAGAGGATGTCTAATTTAAGGCCTCCAAAAAATTATATTTAAATTTTAAGCCCCATATTTTTTAAATTACACGTCAATGTTATATATATATATATATATATATATATATATATATATATATATATATATATATATATATATATATATATATATATATATATATATATATGTTAGGAAATTACAATTATAAAGTCCATTAATTGAAATATTATTATCAACAAAGTCTTTGATTTTGGCCATTATTATCAACAAAATTTATATATATTTTTATTTAATCAACAGAAGACTTTATTTAACATGAGTAAAATTGTTCAATATTAATAAGTTCATGTGATATGCATGAAATCAAAATAGATATTAAAAGTGAATAGAAGCGAGTTACCATTTGTCTTTCTGATACGAAGGTGTCAGGCAAAAATCAAGTGTTACAAACACAAAAAATTTTATAATCTTTAAGCCAAAATTTTGAATAGATACAAATAACAACATCTAATTAGATTGCAACAATATAAAGAGGCATTTGTTATATACAAACCTTTATAAATCTTATAAGAGGTCAACAGAGATAATATTCTGCAAAGTTGGATGCAAAGACAAACATGAATTCCTCAAAATATCTAGGGCCATTATAATCACCATATAAGAAACCCTAAAATATACATAATTCACTACTAAACTTCCTCCAACAGATATCTAAATAAACACAAAATAAAGAGAAAAAATATTTATAACTTAAAAATAGAGCAGAACTTAATTAAGACAAACAAATGGTTGACCAAACTATTTGAAAACTAAGGGTGATCAAGATCCGGATCATCTGTACTTGATCTTATTAGCTAAAAAAATAATTTTGATAGATATTTATATGAAAATTTTATATTTTTCAAAAGCAAAATATAATTTTGCAAGGACTAGTGTACAAATTTTATTTTTTTAGAGGTTATTTTATAAATTTTACCAAAAATCTAAGATAAAAAAAAAAGTTTAGCTAACTTTAAAAACCAGCTTAGTCCGGATATTGAACTTAGAATTTCAAACTAAAACAAAATTAGACTGAACATTAAACTAAACCAATACTTGACTTAATCCAAGATTCATGCAAAGCTATTGAATATAGCTGAACTAACATTATAACTCTGAGTTACTGTACTATGAGATGGAGACTTCTCAAATCTTTTCTCAACATAATGGTCTAGTCATCAAAGAGCACAACACCCCTAGGCCTAATGATCTTCTTCCCTATGGGATCATAAAGGCTGTATCTCAATCTATAGTTTGCATATTACGCTGTGGGAATTACAAATTTATTAATAGTGGCTTGTAATTGATACTAGTAACTACATATGTAATTTGTAAGATATCATTCTGAAAAATTATCATTATATATTAGTAATTTAATTTATATCCAGTACTTATTTGTTTCTTCACTAAGATTTTGTTTCCTTATTTTCTTCGCTTTAGGATTAATTACTAAAAATTTAAAATATTTAACATAAAGTAAATTCTTGGATTCTACCATAAATTTTGTTGCACCTATGCAACTCCACTATGTACCCACGGCTCACTCTGCAGAGATGACACGTGGAGCTGATTTGGCTAAAAAAATTTTCAAGAGGGTGGAGCTGATTTGGCTTTTTGGGTGACTGGATGACATGCAGGAGAAATAAAAAAAAGCCGAACTAACTTAAAAATAATTTTTGGTATTTGCATTCTAGCCCCACTTATTCTCCAGATTCATGTTTATCAACTCCAATCCTTTTATTTGAAGAATTCACAATTTTCCCCTCTAGTCTTTCTAATTTTTTCCATTAACCCCAATCTCTTTGGCAAACCCTTGCCTCCAAATCATTTCGCAGTCCTCTTCTTACCTTCAAACAGCCATCTTCTTCCCACCGAACAGACCTCTGCTGAGTTATCTTCTTTCCATGTAATTTCTTTGGCAGGCCTGTAGGAAAATTCATTCACCACCACGAAACAGAGAAGGGAAAGAAGAATTGAAAGAGGAGAGTATGATTTAAATGAGTTACGGGTTATGATCGAGAGTTGGCTGAGGCTGTTTGTTTTTTGGCCAAAAGAGTTGGTTGAATTATTTTCGTGTTATCTGTTCATATGCTACGGTTGGCAAGATCTTCCATTTGAGTGCCATAAACTTAAAATTCGGAATAAAGAATCAACCTGGAGCTGCGCTAATACTAGAAATTAGAAAAGAACGCGTATAACAACATTTAACTAATAAAAATTACTCCCAAACCCAGAAAACTCTATCAATCTAGTTAAAAAGATTGGTTGCATAACTGTTTCTTCAGAACGTGTGAAACAAATACGTGTTTTGGATCATGTCCTGTTCTGTGTGTCATCTTATTAGAGAGAGAATAATTTAAAAGAGTGAGAATATACACAAGACTTACTTTCTATTTTTTAATTTCTCTTCAATAAAATAACGTCTTATTCATATCTAATAAGCAGGGGGCATAGATACATTGCATAACTTCTTTATGGCTGTACGAAGATGGCTGTTCAAAGCAGAGGTCTATTCGATGGAAAAAAGATGGCTGTTCGAAGGAAAGAAGAGGCCGGTGTGAAATGATTTGGGAGCTGTAGGGTCTGCCAAAGGGACTTGGGTTAATTGGCAAAATAAAAAAAAAATAGAGGGGTAAATTGTAAATTCCTCAAGTAAAAGGATTAGAATTAATAAACACAAAAAAAATATTTTTAAGTTAGTTTTATTTTGTTAATAATAACTTCTTCCATGCAATTAGAAAATTTGGAGAAATGGCAAATGGTTTTGGATTTTTGCAACTCTGAGGTTGAAGGAGGAGGTGGGCACTGGGCATCGCTTTACAAGTGAGAGTTGGGAGATGGCAAGCGGTGTCAGAATCCCCGTAGTAAGGGATTTTATTACATGTTGTGTAACAACATCTTTTAAGTTATTTTTCTTTAGAGTTTTTGATTTAATAGAAAAGATAAAAATTATAATTGAGAAGGTAAAAATTTAAATTGTAAGAAAAAATTAGAGTTTAAAAATTTTTATGAGTGGGAGTTAGGAGATGACTAGGGATGTTTGGATCCTTGTAGTAAGGAATTTTATTGCATGTCACGCAGGAATGTTTTTTAAGGTTTCTTTCTTTAGAGTTTATGGTTTAATAAAGAAGATAAAAACTATAATTGAGAAGATAAAAATTTAAATTGTGAGAGAAAGTTATAGTTTAAAAATTTTAAAATTTTAAAATCATAATTTTTCCTTCCTAATTATAATTTTTAAATGATCAATTAAACCTTAAACTAAAAAAATAAATGCCTTAAAAGGTGTTATTACAAGGAATCCAAGCAAGAGTTAACTTGGGTTGCAGGAGGAAATGGGTTTTTCAAAAAATAGAAATTCTTTGTGGTCTATGTTGTAAATATAAACAATAGAGGAAATTAATGTGTTATTGTCCAAGTTCAGTGGGATTAATTTGTAAATATTCCAATCTATTTTTTAATGATAGGAAATCAGTGGGGCTAAAATGTAAAATTCTAATTTCTTGGACCTTTTTCTCATTTTCCGCACTTCTTCATCCAGACAGCATTATTTACCACTGCAGCTCCAGGTGTCATACTTTGGTTGGGCCACTTGTGAGTGGATATATAAACCTATTTTTCTAGTTGCGTGGAAGAAGGCTCCTTTACAAAAATAACACTAAAGAATATTGAACAGAGAAATGCTGCAAGGGTGCTCAAAATAGAGGGTGAGTTAGGATTATTTTTATTTTTTGTTAATTTCAAAAAGAGATTGATATAAAATGTGTGAAATTAACTTAAATAGTAAATCTCATTTGGGCACATAAGACCTACTTAAGTGATAAACTGAATACATTTTACATCTATTTTCTTTTAAAATTGATAAAAAAAATAAAGTCCAAATTCTTTATTAACCAGATGATGATGATGATGATGATAGTATAAGGTCTTGGTTTCAAGAGTTGGAGGGGGCCATTGTGATCTTGCTACTTTCTATAGAAATATCTCTTTCTATGTGTACTCAAATATAGAGGTTCTTGGTCTTGAATTGTAAGGATGGTTCATTTGAAGCAAAAGAAATAGATCTGTCAGTAATCAACCACGTTGCTAAATTTCTTTGAGAGATATCATTGCAGTTCTGGAACGGGAAAGAAGTTTTTGTGCCTATAGCTTGGATTAGTGAGTGAGTAAGAAAATAGAAAAATGCTAAGCAAACCTAATCTATTATGAATAGATATATAAATATGCTAAAAAGTAAATCTTACTAAAAAATAGTATTTAAGAGGTTTATATATCTACTTATAATTATAGCTTGATCTTCAAGCCTTTATAAACGGAGTCAACCTAATAATTTCTCACGAAAAAACTTCATTTTCTTCAGCAGAAACGACCACGTGCGTATAGATGGGGCCCAAGGTGGCTCTGAGCTCACACTGCTGGCAAATCCTAGAGCTGTGAATGTAATCTTGAAACTTATTAATAACTTGAGTGTGAACAGAGCAAAAATGGAAGGAGGAGAAGAAGAAGAAGTTTTGAAAAAAGATGTAAAATTGTTCATGAGATTTTATTGCTGGATTGGTGATTTGAAATAGTGCAGAGACAAAGTGGCAAGCCCAGATGAAGTGTTTGAACAGCCTGCGAGAGCATGACAACTTAATTAAAAAGTACTTATTTTTCAAACTTGGTGAGCAAATTTTTGTTTGTGGGCCCTTCTCTTACCTATAACAATGACAATTGAAATGTTGAACTAGAGCGAAGAATGATCACATTCATCTTCTTCTTCTAACATGTCCAATTTCTGATAATGTACATCCACCTACCATCAATATGGCCCAGCTAGCTAATGTAATTCCAGACGTAGAATAATTACATATATATTTGTAGGTATATTTCTATATCAGCTTTTGTTTATGCCAAATAAATATTATTCGCTCAACATAAAAGGAGGAACTATGTCTGAGTTACAAATTTAAGATGGATTCTTAATACCACTAGAGGTTTTTAACTGTGATCAAATTCGATTCTTCATAACCAAATCAATCCAAATTGATTAAAAAATGACCAGTCTTCGTTTTTAATCGGTCTTTTATTTTTGGTGGTCTGATTTGATTTTTAGTTTTAAAATTACTTTTATACTAAACCTAATCTATCCATCTTGATATCTTATTTAGCTGCTATTCTTGTTCAATAATTGGTAATCAATCATAACATTAACACATTATAAGTATCATAAACTTACCTAATTATAAGATATAATCCATATGTCTTTATTTATATGTTCTCTTTTATACTACTGTACTCACCTAAATTATAAAAAAATATTTGAAAATAAATACATAACTCAGGCCTAAATTGAACAAGATATTAAAAAAAGAAAAACCCCAATCGAACCGCTCAAATTTGATCCTTTTGGCTTGGTTGTATACCCCTTAATCAAACTGATCGGTCTTTCTCCTTATTAAACTAGTCTCAATGGTGTGATTGGTCGTTGTGCCAAACAAAAAAAAACTGAACCAAACCGCTAAACACCTTTATCTAGCATACAAAAATTGACATTTGAGGTAGACTATGATTTTTGGAGCATGTTAGATGATAACATGGTAGGACACATCCTTCAAGTCAAATTATCAAGAAGTGGTTCAATGACTTGGAGAAAGAGGTTGAATTGGATGGAACCCAGGAATTTGATTTGGAGACGAAGAGACCAGATCTAGACGTATGACCATGTTGGCCTAATTGCTAGTCTAATTGTTAGGCAGGGTCTTTCATAATTGCTAGCTACTCTAGTTCAGTCCAGGTGGAGACTCTCTTCCCTATGGTTTTATTTAGTACTAGGCATCTTATGGCATCCATTGTACAAGCTGCGCGACTTCAGTCAAATATGAGATTTTGACGTAGAATTTATTATAAATTGAATCTTCTCTATTTTTTCTTTGTCAAATTTTTTTTGTCAATTTAAAAAAAAAAGAGGGGGTGGGACTTATATGGGATCTGTCTATGAGTCTCACCCGCATTTTTTTTCTCTCTCTTTGAAATCAACAAAACATTAATGGAGAGAACGTGACAAAAAAAATCTAAATTCAAACTTATTAAGACCTTAGATTTGCTAATTTCATGAGCTGATTTTTGAAGTAAATTTTTTTAAAAATTTCTATCAATGGTATCAAAGTTGGATCTTATTTCTTCACATGCCAGGAATAGAAAGGGTTACTTTAGAACTGCTATGGCCGGTGGCATTTAAGATTCATTGTAAGGTATGAGACTTATATCCTAACTATGATAAATAAATCTGGTTGATTAGGACTTAATTTGATGTATTTTTTTCTAAAGTAAGATGGGATGGATGTTGTACATTGAACTTTAATTGATTGAATTTTTATTTTTTTTTTAAAAAATATTTTTTAGTTATTTTTTACGATTATAATTGTTTAAAATATTTGCCATTGATCAAACTAAAAAATTGAATTAATTAAAATACAAATAAAATAGCCCAAATACCTTTGGACTGAAATATCAAAAGAAAAGTTGGTAAGCAACAATCTGGTGATCAAACAGTTGGCAAGTGGGGTGGGTTAGATATATCCCCCACTTACAAATATCGGTTTGACAATTTTTGCTTCATGTCCCCCCAACTTTGAAGAAAAGGCATGAAAGCAACCTTGAAAGTACAATTCTACTTGACCCTATCAAATCCATTCCAATTCATGGACTTTTCAAACAATGAAAAGAAATAAAAATAATAATGTGATAAGTAACTAACAATTTGATTCCCAAATATATATATATATATACATACATAATTCTATAAAATTGATAAGTGTACAAGTCAATTACTAAAAATAATAAATTTATTGTATATTAATTCTTTGTACATATAATTTAGGATACATATAATTCTTTGTACATATAATTTAGGATACTAAAAGAATTAATTAATGTGCAACAAAATTGTTACTTTGTAAAATTAACTTGTACAATACTCATTAATTTTCAAAAGCTAAAGTTCAATCTACTTAATTATTCAAGTGCCAAATTGTTATATAATCTAAAGAAAATTTGGTGGTGAACATGTAATGATTAAGACAAAATCTTACTAAAATGAATATCTTCAGCTGCTTTGTCTTTGACTTATAGTGACAATTAGTCTATGGAATATATCTATGAGGAATGTAAAATTCAAAAGGAGTGGTATTGCCACTAATCAAAGAAAAATTCTTAGATACATTATAATGATTATAGAATTAATGGCCCAAATTGAATTCGCACATGTAAAATTCACGTACATTTGAATTCTTAATTGTACAAATGTTATAATGTCCTTACATATTGTTCCTAATAAAAAGGATAAGTAGCGAATTTCACTATGTTAGATTTGCCTTTGCAAATCCAAGGGCCTATTTGAATGGGAGGAAAAAGGGAGAAAAAATTTTGCAAACTACTTATTATACCCATATAATCATTATGTAATAATATTTATTTTAATAAATATATATTTTAAAATAACAATAAAAAAATATTTTTTATTCTTAAAATTTATTTTTTTACTCTTTATTATCATTTTCATCTCTAATTTTTTGCATATTAAACGAGGTACTAGAAGTGTTAAATAGATCAAAACAATAAGAGATTATAAGCATTTGTTGTTAATTATTGTTTACGTTAATTATTTTGTGGGTTAGGATCTACATAACTTTTATCTATGCCTTTGTATGCACAGATGCAAAAATGGTCAGTTGTTAGCTTTTTTACTTCAGTGATTTCGTAAATAAGCAATGGTTAGAAACTTACAACATTAACTGATGTGATGCATTTATATATTCGAAACATAATTAAATAATTTATAGTTTTGAATATTCAAAAATATATTGTACTTAATGTTTATGATTCTTTGTTGGGTATTTAAAAAAAAAAGGGAAAAAGATCTCTACTTATACATAGACTAATATATATGAACTGTTAGACTACAAATTAAGTATTTAAGAGGCATTCAAGTATAGAAAGATCCAATTTATGATACTCTTTCAAAAAGTTGAGTAAATTGAAAATCACCGAATCAACAATAGAAAATGGAAAGTATGTAAAATAAAAAAATAAAAATAAATAATCAAAACAATAGTAAACAAGATGCAAGCAAAACAAATCCTTGACAATTTGTCAAATCCTTTTTCGCTTCATTAATTTAATCTTCTCAATACATATAGTTCGCTTATTACGCTGTAGGAATTGCTAATAGCTTTTAATATTTGGCTTAGAATTGATACTAGTAATTACGTATCTAATTTGCAAGATATCATTCCGAAAAATTTATTATTATCTATTAATAATTTATTTTGGATCCAGTACTTATTCGTTTCTTCACTAACCAATACATTATATACTTGATAGGAGATTATATTTCTCTGTATTGGTTCACTAATCACCGAATAAAAATAATTGGCTTTAAGGCTAATTACTAAATATTTGAAATATTTAACATAAATAGCACTGTAAAAAATATAAGGATTAGAACAATGAAACGTCCTCCAAGTATACCCAAAATAAGAGTTCATTTCTAGAACTCATGTGTTACTGAGGATTCAATACTATTTGTTATGTAATTTAGTTTTAAATTATAATTGAGTAAAATTTTAAATTTTAATTATAAATTAAAATATAAAATGGTAGTAAAGCTATGGGGGTATAGGAAATATATCCTCAAAATAGAAGGTAATAATAATAATAATAATAATAGTAGCACTAGTAGCAATAGCAGCAACAGTAACAGTGGTAGAGTAAAAGTAGTACTATAGAGTAGTAGTAGCAATAATAATAACAGTAGTAATAGTATTAGTAGTAGCAGTAGTAACAACAATAATAGTAGTAGCAGCAGCAGTAATAGTAATAGTAGTATTAGTAGTAGTAGTAGTAGCAGCAGCAATAGTAGTAACAGTAGTAATGCCAACAATATTAGTAGTAATAGCATCAGTAGCAATAGCAGCAGTAGCAATAGAAGTAAGAGTAACCGTGACAGTGGCAGCAATAACGGCAGTGGGGGCGGTAGCAGTAACAGCTGTAGCAACAAGAGCAGTAGCAATAGTTGTAATAGCATTTGCAACAGTAGTTATAGTTGTTGCTATAACAGTAGTAGTAGCAGTAGTAGTAGAAGTAGCAGTAATAATAGCAAATAGCAATGACAATTAAGGGTGAATAAAACCGAACCAAACCAATTAAACCAAACCAAACCGAACCAAACTGCCAAAAACTGAATAAAACCGATTAAAAATTGATTTGGTTTAGTTTTTGTGATTGTAAAACCGATTAAATCAGTTCGGTTGTCGGTTTTCTCCATATTTGGTTTGGTTAACCTAACCAAATCGAACCATTAAAATTACAATTAATTAAAATTTAATATTTTGTTTCTTTTTAGATTAATGAGATCTTTTATCAATTAAACTTGTATCAAAATTATATTTTTTATGTGGTTTAAGAAATATACAAATTATTTATACTATTTTATTATAAGATATTACTCTTATTTTTTTTCACTTTTTAAAGCTTATTTGTGAATGTATGAAATTTGTTTAGGTAATATATATATATATAAATAATAAATTATTCCAAAGTTATTATTGGTCAAAATTTTAAGATATGTAAGATATTAGAAGTTAAATTCTACATATTATAAGGAACAAATTTTTTTTAAAAAAAATTGCTTTTGGACAAAAATAAAACATGAACCAAACCAGATCAAATCGAACCAAACCGATTAAAATTTAAAACCGACAAGGTCCAACAAAATGTTAAACCGATTAAGTTGGTTTGGTTTGATTTTTGTTCAAAACCGAATCAAACCAAGCCTTTAAACACCCCTAATAACAATAATAGTAGCAGCAACAATAGTAGTAGTAGTATTAATAGGAGTGGTAGCAGTAGTAGGAAAAGGAGGAGGAGTAGCAGCAGTAACTGTAGTAGTAACAATAATAGTAACAACATTAGTAGTAATAATTGTAGTATTAGTAGCAGCAACAATAACAGCGGTAGTAGTAATAATAGTAGTAGTAGAATAAAATACAAGGGCATCCTTTACGTTTTGTTAAATTATATGGATTTTTTTAATTTTGAAAATCTACACAAATTTCTTTTAAATTTTACTAAAATTATGCAAACTAACATTTTTAAAATCAGATTAGTCATTGAATCGATAAAAATACTAATTTATGGTTCATTAGTTGGATCATAGTTAAACCGTGATCAAATTAATGATAAATAAATAAATAAATATTAATATAAAAAATTTAGTATAATAAATAAAAAATAAATATTAATAAAATTTGAAATATTCTATTACTAATTATATATAAAAGTAAATCAAATATAACATAATATTTAAATTCAATTGATTTTTTAAATTTAAAATTTGAGCCTAAAATAACTTATCTATTGATAAATATAATCATCAAATATTAACATGTTGAAACAAGTATTAAAACCAAAATATTATAAGAACTAATTATTCAATATATTAACTATTTATTATTAATTTTTTTAAAAAATTGTATAATAAAATTTAATTGGTTCTTGAAGGTTTGAACATAATATTAAAAAAAATTACAGTTGATAAATGTTTAAGTTAAATGTCATAAATTTCAAAAAAAGATACTATAATTATATTTATATAATATTATGCACAATCTTATTAAAAAGAGCAAAGTGATATGGTGGTTAAAATTTTGAAATTTTTCTTTCAAATCATTGGTTAGACATTGTAGGAGGCCATTTTCATAAAAAAATGCCAACAACTCATTGAATATTCTATTTATATAAAAATTAGACATTGCATAGGATCATTTTCATAAAAAAATGCCAACAACTCATTAAATATTTTATTTATATAAAAATCTAAACATATTAGGTGAAGATACATTGCTGGTCAAATGGTACATGTTTGTTTTGGAAACAAGTGTACACAGGTTCAAAATTAGACGTAGCCATTTTCATAAAGAAAAGCCAGCTGAATTTTGAACCAAGTTAAATGGCCTATGAGCATTTTGGAAGCAGGCATACGTGGGCTCAAATCCAACAGCTAAATAACTCGATCTATTTGCACCGATTTTGACCCAAAACTTACTAATAAAATTAGGATATCGACTAATGTTGACCGGTTTATCTAAATTGGACTACGATTTGATTTTTAGTTCAATCGGTTGAACCAACCAATCTTCTCTTTTTATAATTATTTTGATACAAATTTCTCTTAAATTTTGTTAAAATTACATAAATCTCTCTTCTATTTTCAAATCTAACATATATCTCTTCTAAATTTTATTGAAATTATGTATACCTCTTCTAAATTTTTCTAAAACTACACAAGCCACCCTTCTATTTTCAGTGGAGGTCTGTATAAATTTTTGAAGAAAAGAATATTTGTGTAATTCCAAAAGAAACTCAAAGGAAGTTTCTTGAGTTGCAAAAATGGTTCATTTGAAGCAAGAGAAAAATAGCATCTGTTAGTAGTATTCAGCCATGCCGCTAAATTTTTGGGATACCATTGCACTCTTGAAATGAAGTTTTTGTGCCTGTAGCTTGGAAAAGTGAGTGTGTAAGAAAAGAGAAAATTCTTAAGTAAAACCGATGAATCATGAATAAATATATAAATATATTATAAGTGAATTATCTACAGTGGCAGCACGATAATTTTCTGCTGGCTAACACTAGCTGTGAATGTGATCTTAAACAAAATTAAACCCGAGTGTGGACATAACAAAAATGGAAGAACATATGGAAAAAGATACAAACTTGTTTACAACATGAAATTTTATCGCTAGATTGCTAATTTGAAGAGTTGAATGTACCAGAATCTTTACATTTAAGAGAGTGTAATCACACCATACCAAAATTTACACGATTTGTAACCGAGTGTCACTTTTCTGTTGCATTACATAGGGAACTAGACAACCCATAATACCCCAGGCACAACTCCTTGTTGCAAAACAGAGAATGCAGACAGTGGTAAATCCAGATGAAATATTTGAACAGCGTAAGGGAGCTAGACTCACTTAAACAGTACTTATTATAGGCAGGGAGCAATTCAGGCGAACCTCGCCCTGAGTCCCAGTCAGAACATCTAGATTAGACATTTTCAACATGACCCTAGCAAAATCCATGCGAAAAGTTGATCCATCATCCGAAGCATAAGCAGAAACCAATTTGGCAGTCTTCTCTTCAGCCATCAGCTGCTGATCAGCAAACAGGAGTCCTCTTCCTCTTAACAAGCTCTCATAGTAGTGAGTGTCAAATTTTGCTCCAGATGATACTGCAGATGACAATGCTTGCAGGTATGACATCCCCAGCTCAGACTGACTCATCCTCCTGGAGATTAAAGACGCGGAAAACTTATCATTGCTGATGTTCATACCGTCTGGGCAATTTAGTCTCATTTGATGAACGAAATCAGAAGGGATAGTAGGGTCTGGTCTCCCTGTGCCTTGAAAGTTGTACAGTCGTTGCTGGATGAAATCACAGCCAATTTTCCCAATATTGTGTCCTCCTACAAGAAATAAACAAACCTTATAATTAAGACTTTATTTCAGTTCAGAACGATGTAGATTTAGTTAGTATTTACCGAGAAGGCTGACTGTTTCTCTTTCATTGAATCCTCTGAGAGCGAATAGTTGTAGTGTTCGGGTAATGTTGTCATCTGGTCTCGGAATCTGATTATTTGCTTCCTCATAAAATGATTGATGGCTATCCTTTCTGCCTGTCAAAACAGGATAAAAAGGCCCACCGGCCTGCCATAGCCAAGTCCAGAAAACACATCAGAGGTTCAGCGCAGAACTTAGAACAAAATGTAACAAGAGAGCAAAAATCAAATATTTGAAAGCTTTGCTGCATGGAATAAAAGTGTGACTGCACTTCAACAAATGCTTACAAACCTTGAAGATAAAAATATCTAGACAGTCGTTTGAACACCAAAAGTACATCTAAATAGTAAGAGTCATAGATATGATTTTCCAAGATAACAATTATATCGATGAAGGTAGCCAGAAAAGGAACTTGGTATTACTATTTGGCAAGTAGAACACAGTGTTTCAGTATAAAATAAACAATGCAACAACATCATCATAAAATTAGTATATCACTCTGTTGGCTAGGATAACAGCTTTCTGACTTGCAATTAAAGCCAAAATGCATGAGGCCATTATCAAACATTCTCTTTCTGTCTTCTCATCAGTTTAATCAGATCAATGAATCCTTAAAAAAAAAAAGAGTGTGAAACTTAAGCTTTAGTAACAAAGAAATAGATGCAGAGGAACAAACCAAAACAATGCCATCTCTTGCGGCAAGAGCAAGTATGTCAGCACAAGACACAACCCCCGGACATGTTTGTTCCAGCTCCTTCTTAATCAAGTCAATTCTATCAAAGCCTTTCAAGGTCTGGTTTGGAACAGCCTGCTTCTCAATCGATCGGTTTTTATTACCATTGCTGTCATCCAACAGCACTGAAGCATCACAGCCCTGATTTAATAAAACCCAAACATTAAGAACGCCAAATTATAACCATGATCAAAGAAAGAAGACTCAATTGACACATACCGATACTCACAAAAGATATCACAAACCCAGATTCAGCATAATCAAAATGCACCATAAAATTGGGATAATGGCCCAATAACGAAAAAAAAAAAGAGACAAAAAACAACACAAAACACAAAGCAAAACGAAAAACCGGTAAAATTCAAAACCATTGAGAAACGCACAATAAATGGAGATATCCTCGAGAAAAGAAACTCAAAACCTAAAGAATACTAATAGACCATCACAGTCAGAAGAAAGAATCAAAATATGCTATACACTAAAACAATGTGCACTGAATAAAGACCCATTTAAATTCAGATAAGAAAATGACAGAACTCATGATCTTGGAAGAAAAATAGAACAGAACAATTTATGAAAGAAAACCCTTTTTCATCATGAAATGTAGCATTCGTGCGGCAAAGAAATACCTCAATGAAGCAATCATGGAAAAAGAGGCGCAAGAGAGCCGGTGAAACGTCCCTGTGGTCGAAGTAGATGCGAGTCAAGACTGATCTGACAATGTCCTCAGCTTGTGGGCAAGAATCGCGGTAAAAATCGTACTCTAAATTGGACCCATCTCTTATCCTCTCATTGAAACTAAAAGTAGCCGAGTTGACAGAAGAATCCCTCGAAGACAATGAAGAGAATGAGAAAGAGAAAGGGGGTGAAAAATTATTCGGGGAATGTTCAGTTTCACCTCTTGGGTTTCTGAGAGAGAGAAGCACGGGAATCAGAAGAACCAGCGCAAAATACACGTTGAAACAGCTCGGCATTTTGGGTTTGTTTATTTCTGCAAACCCCTTAATTTCTTTCTTCAGAGAGGGAAGCTTTATTTGAGAAGAGGAAGAAGAAGAAGAAGAAGAAGAAGAAGCGGGAAGGAGTTGGGTTCTGTAACCGAAAGGATCAGTATTTTAAATTTACCCTCACCATTCATTGACCGCCATTGTGTGTAGTCAGGGGATGCTGATCCTCTCCAGTGCACTGCGTGGTGAATTGCGTGAAATCATGGCCATTAAATTCATCTACTGGTGCTCGTTGAAACATGTGGCAGACAACTCAATTTTGTTAGATAAAATTACAAGATGAGACGCACCGTTTTGGGGTAATGGGATGCACAACAGAACTCAGCGTTTTGGATAAATCATATGTGGGTATAAGTCCGTTTCTTCCCTCCGTTTTGCCACTCTGTTTTTGCCGCTGATTTTCAGAGCTGTGAAGCAACCGACCAGGGTACAGGGTTTGCATGCATTGTAAGTAAAAATGATGGTACCTTGTGCAAAATCCAAATTAAACCGGTTCACTATACTGAGATTTGTATTCTTTCTTTCATCTTATACCTAAAATGGAGCTGAATTCATCTGTCTTCACTGAAACAAAATTGGTATGCACAACAAATTATGATAAATTTATTTATATGTGCTAAATGCAAAGCTACATGCTGGTGTAATAAGAGCTACATCCATCCTGGTATTTATATCCTTTACTAAGTAAATCAAACTACAGAAGAAACAACAATTGATGTTATTTAGCATTACCTCCACTTTAAGCTCACCTATGGCATCAGAGAATTTCACGATGTTGGATACTCGTGGATGGTTACATACACACATCTTACTAAAGCCAATGAGAAGTACCCTTTTCAGATCGCAAACAAAAGCAAAACAAGCTTCATAAGGTTCCAACAAAAGCAGCAGACACCAACAATTAAATTGCAATCTTGAGAAAACAAAATTTGAAGAATCAACACATCAACCAAAATACAGAAAACAAAGAAAGTGAGAAGCTAACCCATTTGAGAATAATGATATGCTGTAAGAAAACAACCCACGAGGGGAAGAGGAGAGAGCTTCTTCATTTCCTTAATTTCACGGCATCTGAGTTTTGCCTGCCCTGCGTTATCTGCGATTGCCCCAATTTCATTCCTTTAAAACACTCCGTTTCATCAAGCTCCAGGACCTCAAATTTATAAGCTCAAAACGCAACGTTTCACTAAGTTGAAACGATGCGTTTCATGTGGTGTGTGACGTGTCCCAACACTAATCACCAGATGAGATGAACGGACAAGATCAACGCAATTCACAGCTACGCATTTGAGAGGATCAGCGAGGTATTTGGCCTTCAGTGTCAAAATCAAACCACAAAAATCAGAGTAAATTATATAATTTTTTAATTTTATTAAAATTATACAGATTTTTTTATTTTAAAAATAGACAAATTTTTTTAAAAAAATACAAAGTCATCTTATATTTTAATTCAATTTAAATTTTTTTTATCAAAATATCCTCTATTACATCTAAACAAAATTTTTTTCATCTAAATAAATATTTTTTAACTAAAAAAATTTTAAATGAAGGATATTTTGATCAAGAGATTTTAAATTAAACTAAAATATAAGATAATTTTTTTTTTAAAAAAAATATTTTTATATATTTTAAAAATAAAAGAAAAATTAGTATAATTTTAATAAAATTCAAAGAAAATTTATTTAATTTACTTTAAAAATAATATAAGGATATAGAAGAATTAATTAATGTGCCATAATTTTATTATTTTTTATGATTAATTCCTATATTTAAAAATTAAATAGGCTTAGTAATTTAAAAACTAAATTATGAATTTCATAAATTTTAAAAACTTTCCTTGTTATTTGTAAAAGAAGGACTTTACAAATAACATATTTTCACTTTCCTACAAACCCCATATAGATATATGTATGTATATATATAATATAGGGATAAAGATTGTCGCTCAATCTGTACTCCTGTTAAGTAATCACCATGACTAGCAAATCTTTTCACCGGAGAGGAGGCAAGAATGTTTATTCTCACCGCAAAGGAGGCAATGGTGCTTTCTTCAAGTACAAAATTTCTCACAGCAAAGGAGCTTTATTGCTTCACGGAGGTTTATTTCAGAAACAAGAAGAAGCGCAACCACTGGAGCATCAAGCAACTATGGAGGACGCAAGAACTTCGGTTCATCCTCAACTTCTATCGTTTCTACAGAAAGATGACTCCTTTCTTTCTCCTTGGAGCTGGGGTTCCAAGGCTTTACAGTATGAGGCTTCAAGCTCAAGCAAAAAGACGACGGAGCAGTACATACAATTTCAACCTGGATCATTTCTTGCTAGAGAGGTCTGCTTTTCTTCTTTCTTGATGGGTTTTCTGTGTGGTTTTCAGTCAGGTTGTGCTGTTGCATAAATTTCTTCTCTTTACCAAAGCACCAAGTCTTGTAAATTCGGAAAAATGTCTAGTGTAAATTTACAAAGCAGTAACTGCGATTTCAACCTCTGAATCATTTTTTTACTTGAGGGATCTACTTTTCTTTCGCATACTTATTTCTTGATGGCTTTTCTTTGTGGTTTCCAATCACATTGTGATGATACATAAATTTCTTTTCTTTATCTAAGCACTAAGTTACCTAAATTTTTTCTTGTTTTTTTTTTTCGGGGGGGGGGATGGGGGGTGGGGGACGTCTAGTGTATGTCATCAGGCAAAAGAAAAGAAAATCACTAATTATTGCCTAACCGATGCTTCCTCGTGGCGTGGGAAAAGGATTCATTCGTAGTGACTTTTTCATTTTTCATTTTAGGTTATTTGACTGCAAGGCAATATGAAGAGTGAGCAGAAAGCTTGATGATATTGGCATACCGATTGGCTTCTTTCTCATACTTTTTTCCACCCCCTCCCTTTTTTTCTTGTTGAAATTCCTTCTTCTACTTTCATAACACTGTGCATAATTGGATCAAAGTTCTTATGAGATTGCATTTTATGTGGCAAGAATGTAAGCTGTATTCATTCCAGAAAATAATTCTTTTTGGAGTCAATTTGATTACAGTTGATACAGTAGATGCTGTTTCAAAGCAGGATATACAGATACCGTCATATCGACTGGATAATAATGTAAAAATGTAAAATGCAATGAGATTTTTTTTCCCTATATTTGATCAATATCACAATTTGAACACCATAGAGGAGATGTTTTCAAGGGTCTTGAAGAATTTACACATACATCTAATCTATTACGAAATTGCACTTCATTTGTCTTTAACAATACAGGGAGAGGAAAACACACCCCCATTTCAATACACAGTTTATGCCTAGGTTTGATTCTATTCTCTAAGCTAAAAGAGAAATACTGGGGCAATTCTTTCAGCTCCTTCAAATCTCTCCCCATTTCCACCACAAAGTAATTGTATTTAGGCTCCAAATTGTTCTTAATACTATAGTTAAACAGCTGAGGAAATCTTCGAAACATTGAAGTTGCATCACGACGAGAAAAGCCGATATTCTCAAAGTAATCAATCCTGGGTATAAGCTTTTCTTCAACACTACATGATAACAAATACGTGTGCCTGTTTACCTCTTCAATGCCGATGCTTTGGAGGAAGTAGAGGGTGGGACGAAGTTGCTCAGTAACACTGCAGACAAGCAACCTGGGACGACGGTTTATAACACGCTTGATATCTGAGCCATTCACATGGCCCTCACGGAGAAGGAAGGTGAAGACAGGTAAGATATCTGAGACTCTGGAGGTGAGAATCTCCGGGCACATACCAACAATGCGCCGGAACTCAATTGCAGAGAAACCCATGGATGTCATAAATTCCACAGTGGATTTTACATCAGCAAGAGAGGAGGCAGAGATCACCGTTGGATGATTTTCAATAAGTGAGAAAGAGTCAATACCAATGGACTCTAGGTACAGGACTTTCTTTTGGAACTCAGTATCGCAGTTGGGAGGGAGAATTTCCTTTGGACATCGCCACTTTATAACCTGAAATACAACATAAGTATGGCAAATTTTAAGTTGATGGCCATTTATCCATTAATCCACACGGAGGCAAAGAATCACATATCTTAAAAATGAAACCAAAATGCATTAGAAGAAACTAATGCAGGCCAAAGAAACTGTACTACTGACACACAGGTTTTTCTCAGAGAAGACATTAGGAACTCCTGATTTTTTTTTATTAAAAAAAACAAAAAGCCTCTGCCTCAAAATTTGGTGCTGAATTCGAAAGGAAGTTTACTTTATGAGAGATGGGATGCAAATCAGAGGTTAATCAAGAGACAGTGTAAATTTCACCTCAGAAAATTTACTACCTTTATAGTTTTATATTAAACTTAATTAATTTGTGGCAGACTAGAAGTATTGATCATCTCAAATAAGATATTCTAAAAATTCAAATTTAGATATCCAATACCCTAGTTGTGTTGATTATAAAGTGGTTGACTACCCTGTGCAATTCAAGTCTTATAGTTAAAGCTAGTTTTCGCCCTTTTCCTATAGCAACAATTCTTTCTGTAATTGAATTTGAGTATAGTGTCACTAGCAATTTCTACTATAATACATATTGAGAAGTCATCAACGGATATGCCAGTGAATTTTATTTTTCAAATACGCTGAAAGCAGATAATCAGCTATCCGCCATTCAAAGACCGAGGATTATGCATTCTAAATTGATGGTATTAAGATTAAACAACAAATAGCAATTGCAGACAAAATACTCTACATCCAAGTATTTTTGAGGTGGCACAAGCAAATTTCCCCAAAATGAAAACTAACGAGTGTTTGAATCTCTGATGGCATTCTCGACTTTCAGTTAAACGTATCTATATATGATATACATTTTCCTCTACTGAAAATCCTTCTAAAATATCAATTAAATGCAGCCACCAGCAGCAACTTTTACTTCTAGTATTGCAACTTAAATGGAGGTGAACAAGCATTTTCAACACAATGAAATGATCGAATTCAAACCCACTACCACAATGAAAGAAAATAATATTCGTCCAAGGGCCAAAGCTATCCAACACAACATATAAAAAGGTGTATAACAGACAACATAGACAGCAATCAATGGCATTTCTGAGGCTGAAACTATGCTAAGGTCAATCAACAATGTGTTAAGAAACCTTTACTGCTCAAAGTACACAAAAACCAATTTTTTTATTAAAAATTGCAACTTCACGGTCATTATACATAATTAAGCAGCAATCAAGAAGTGGGGTAAAAGAAAAAATCACCGTAGCCTTGACGAAGAAGCCTCGTCGACGAACCGAAGTGGGAACCCGAGAATGGAAGGGCTTGCAGAGGCCACTGAAGGATTTGGGAATGGTGGGAGATTGAGGGAGAGGATAATGATGATGATCGGAGATGTTAGCAGAGAAAACCCTAGGGTTTGAGGACAAGAGGGTGGAAGAGACCATTGGGGGATTGTGCTTGTGGTATGGCATGAATACGATAGGCAAAGGCGGCATGTAAGAGTGAAGGAAATGGTGGATGCGAAGATAAAGCAGCTGTGCGTGGCAGCTCTGGTGGGGGCGGGGCTTCTATGTACATCCAACCCACTCCATACATTTGGCGCAAAACTTGATTACACTTTGTCGTGTAAGAATTTTGAGGAATCCGTGGAACTATAGCAATGGTCCGTTTGTTTTGTTAAAAAATAAAAAAATAAAATAAAATTATTTTTAGAAAAATTTTTAAAAAGTATATTTATGATAAATTTTGTACTATTTATTTTATTAAATGACACGTCCACTAGATTTAAGTGCGAGAAGATTTGATATATCAATATTTGATTCTTACCTTGTATTTTCCTTTCTCCTAACTCACCCTTTTTCTTTTGGTTCCATGGGGGGAGGAAAGTCAAGTTACACTAACTTTTTCTTTTTATCTGAAAAATTATATTCTCTTTTCTTAAAATTAAAAAATGTGTTATCTTAATATCTTACATAATAAAAAATAAGTTATAATTATATTTATTTTGATCAAAATACTTATATATTTATTATTTATAAGTATTAAATATATATTTGATCAACAAAAAATAATCACTTGTTAAATTTAGGAAAATAAATAATATTAAAATAAAAATTTTGAGAAAAAATATATTTGTTTTAATAAGTTATATTTTTAATAAAAGATATTCATAATATTCTTGAAATATTTTTATTATTTTTTGATCTTTTGGCTTAAAAATGTTTATGTATATTTTTATAATATGAAGAAAAGCAAATATGAAAGCGTTAGTTAATAGTTTCCAAATAAATAAGATTATATAATGTATAATTTTTTTAAAATTTTATTTTATTTTATTTTATTTTTGCCAATAATCTAATACAAAAGCTTTATTCACCATAATTACAGTGGAGCCTTGTGCAGGCACACGGGGGCCAAAAAAATAAAGAAAAATTAAAAAAAAAAAACAAAACAAGAACAAATAAAAAAAACAAAAGCATCACATCAATGAACAAATTAGTATAGAAATCTACAGTAACGAAAAGTGAAAATTTTTTCCTCTTTTACAGTGCAATTTTTTATGGTTAAAATTTTTGCGTTTCTAATTATAATTTTTAGATATCTTATATTATTTTTTAATCTCTAAAAAAAAACCTTGAAAATCCCTTGTTGCATTAAGTTACTGCAAATGATCTATTTTCAAAAAAATAATATGGGAGGGAGAATGTATTGCACTATTTTTTTTTTTTTTTTTTTGTGGGGGGTTGGTGTAACTGTATCCCAATACATGGGTTCGTCCTTAGATCTATTGTCAGACAGGGGATCCCAATAGAAAAACGTGATTGCAAGAGTTAAGAGAAGAAGCATATGCTATAATCTACAATATTGAAAAGCTTAAAAAGAATGTATTAGAATATTAATTGGGTTAACTAATAAATCTTTATCAGTATTAAATAGAATCACTAGTTTAAATGAACTATGAGTTGAGATATGTTCTCAAAAATAAGCTTTTGGATAGTTTGTCATATTGTAAGCTATTTATAACTCATATAAACTCAATTATTTAGATAGTACTAAGTATAAAATAATTATGTTTGATATTATTTAAATATAATTTATTAATTAGCTCGATAATTAATTAATACTAATTCATAAATTAATAAATATTTTAAAAATCTCCATTTAGATAGTATTAGTTAATTTTCAGACAAAATAAAAACAAATTAACATGATATATTAAAAATATTAAATAATCAATATGCATTATAACCAAAATTTAAAAATAAACTGATAAATCAAGAACAATGAATTCAATGGGAAAAAAAAAATTAAAATGCCAATAAAATTCCATATAAATGAAATAACAAAAGAAATATATCCAAAATATTTGGCTTCATCGAGTGTCCAAGTATATCAAAGTATCTTTGAGAAATACAACTTAGTCTTCCACTGAACCAAGACATCATAACAAATTTTACAACACTCAAAAGTTACATATTTTTTAAAATTCTAATAGATAGACTTTTGGTTAACAAATCAACAATATATTATTCATAAAATATATATAGTCTGAATTTAAGATTCACGAATTTTTTTTAATAAATTAAAATTTAATATTAAATTTTAAAATGATTAGAATTTTTGTGATTTAGAATAATTGAAAATACAAGATTTATGAGACAATTTGAGAACATCATAGAATTATTATTCATACAAAAATAAATTTATTTCCATTTACCTTTGGTAAAAAAATATTTAATAACATTCTACTAAATCGATGGAATATATCAAGGTAGTAAGAACATATTTTGTCATGCTAAGATATTTTATTGATTCTTAAATGAGATTCATTAATATACAAAATTACAATAATATCTTATTTTTTTAATTTCAAAAGCCTTAACATATTTTAATTAATTATTTTCAACAACATATCAAATAAGACATTTATCTAAAAAATTTAATTTATATAATTTTCACCATTAGTCCTATTGAGAGTTTTTATAAATAATAACTATAAGAACACAATAATTGAAATAATAATAATATAGGGAAAACATGAATTAGTTGTATGTTATAAACAATTTTTTTTTTTTTTAAGATTCAGCTAATACAATTACAAATACAAATAGCCCTAAGTCTTAGATCATAATAAATCACAGGAACTCAAAAGACATATATCAAGTATAATAACACCAATATCTCTAAATTTACCTCTTACTCTTTGTTTTCTCTTTTTCTTACTAAATTTACCTGGATCTAATTTGTCTCACATTTGCCTTTGAATCCTTGTACTTGTACATTTACTTGTTAAATACATATGATTCAAATTTCACGTATTTTATGTTTATCTTTTTCTGAAGTTAATCCTATTAATTTTAAAGAGAAATTAAAAAGATTCAAACTTAAAATTTTTAAAGTAAACTAATAATTTTATTTCCAAATTATTAAACTTATTTAATTTCAATTGATAAATGTAACATATGAATAGATTATTTTTATAAAAATAGCAAATTTATTGTGATTGAGTTCCTTCAACGTTCTTAAATCAATTTATAAAAATAATAGGTAATAAATTTATTATTTTAAAAATTTGTATACTTATATATTTACTACTTTTTTTAAAATTAAAATTAAATCTAATCCAACCAAGTTTAGAATTTTATTTTCTTAGTTTTACCTTTGGGTTCACTATTCAGCTCATGCCGTGGGCCCTGCATTCTGGAATTTATTGGTGCATAGAAATACTTGGCGTTCGATTTTGATGGAAAAAGGTTGGCACTTATGTTGAAAATCCTCAACCCTGAAGCTACCCTTTCGATCGCTTTGCAAATTCTCTCCCATTGTGAAGATAGCACTCATGGGAAGCGACAGGAAGCCCAAGGAGAAGAACAAACGAAGGAGTTATTCTTCAGATTCCGAAGGTACTTGATTTTCCCCGTACGGCTTTTTTTTTCTCCCCTTCGTTATGCCACCTGTTTGGATTTCGAGAAAACGGAAGAAACCTGTTTGGCTTGCAGGTGGCATGATGACATCCACTCAGAAACATTTCGTACTCGCGTTTGTTATTAAATTATACTGGTAATTCACAGGTGAGAAGAAAAGCAAGAGGCGGCGAGCGGTCGAGGATGAGGAAAAGTACCTAAAGAGAGAAACGAAAGAGAAACGAAAGGAGAAGAAGTCTCATAAGCATTCCAAAGACAGATCGGATAAAGGTAAGCATGAAAAGTTGATTCTTTTCGAGTGGGGTTTGATACTGTCTCTGAAGAATAATTAAATGTCCAAAATATTTAAGCATTCAACTTTATTTTATTTATCTTTTTGTATCGCCCTTTCCATAGCAGCAGGACTTGAAATCAGGAATTGAGTTTTCTGAGCTTTATCATAAGTAAGGCTTATTCATAACTATTCTCAGGTGTTTTTGTTAGCAAACCCTCAAGTTAATTTGGAGTTTCTGTCATAAATCATGAGAAGCTGGATATGATAAGTTTTATTCTGGTTTGGAAGGGAGACTTACAGGTCTTTGATTCTGTAAATCTGTTCCATTCTTATAAATCTGCAACCTGGATATTTAATGAATGGTATCTTTAATCTTGAAGGTATTAGTCAGCGTGCTTTTGCTTGTGATGATTTATGTAAGATTAGGTCCACATTATATACTGTTACATGGGAGTAGTTGGGATTTAGTTAGAGGTCTGTTAGAAATAACAGTTAGGAATTCAGTTAGAAGGAATTTAGGTGACTTGCATCCCTTGCGGCATATAAATAAGGGATGGACAGATGTAAATGGTGTTGTGATGAATAAAGAGTGAACACTTTTCTGCGTACCAATTGGTATCAAAGGAACATTCCAGGAGCCACGTTGGGAGTGCATGATAGCTTCGTAAAACTGAAACAAGGGATGAGTCTATTTCGGTCAGACATTATCAATTTACGGAATCGTATGTCGCAAATGGAGAACTTACTGGCGAAAGTTGCAACAACCTTTTGTAAGTAGAGGTGAAATCCAAGAATCAAACACGGGCCAGACTTCTAGATTCTTTGTCTATGGCAACTCACAAAGAGAAAGATTCTGTGCCTATAGTGGCTCAAGAAGATAAAGATTCACCTGGAATTGAGTCTGATGCCAAAGACGATGAAGAATTCCAGATCATTCTTGTAGAGAAGCAGGAATAGGCCTATGCCAAAGAAGAGGAGGAATTCCAGAGCACTCTTGAAAGGAAGCAGAAACAGGTGTATTGGGATTTGGGTCCCTCTGGTGTGATGAGAGAAGTTGAAGACGTTCCAAGAAAAGGTCTGGGTGATGATGGCAACAAAGAGGTGTACTTCTCACAACACAACATGGATCAATGTAGAATTCAAGAAGGTAGAGTACTTCATGAAAAGGCCTCTGCAGAGCGTGGTTGCACTGAACAGAAGCCTATGGCTAACAAAGATTTGGCATTGGAGAATGCCTTGGAAGTAAAAAAGGAAAAGACTACTGGAAGAGCTAGAAGCTGTTCTACTAGCAGGAGGTGGATTTACCGAGCATGCAGGCATTGGGAAAGATGGTACACGGCAATCATTGTTGGGTGTCAATAGTTGCTCATCTGGGGTTGCAAGATCATGTCATCCCAAGGACCTTGCAATATATGCAAAAGCAGCACAGGACTGTCTTCTAAGGATCCCTGCTAACAGCTCATCAAAGTGACATGGAGAAGACAGTTGTAATATGTTGAAACTTCCTTATTGCCTTGCATTACTTCCAAAATTAAGAAGGGGTGAAGAGGGCTGGTCTGTAATGGTGCAGAAAATTTTGGTTGTAATAAATAAGGCCTTTCAACATATAGAAGAAGAAACTAAGCAGAATGAGACTACTAGACTGTTAAATCTGCCAGGAAAAGATCTTCCACTGTGTCTAGGAGGTCGTATATTGGACAAAGAAGCTAGTAACAAAGCAACCAAGGGCTTGGAATTGCTTTCTACCAGTACAAAGTGCATTGGCAGTCAACTATTACCACATGCTGCCTCTGTCATGTGTATTATTACATGTTGCCTTCAGACATGTGCATTGCCAGAATTAAGGATTAAGGTCTATTCAGTCACAAGTGTTCTGCTCATATCCATGGGTGCTGCAGCGGCCTTAAATCTTACACAGGGAGTTATCAACAATGCATTTAATATCTTGAGTACCCTTGGAAATTGGAGTGGTGGCAGATTAAATGGTTCAAATTCAAGGACTTCTACTGAAGCATCGCCACAGCCAAGTTGTAGAAAAATAAAGCATAGTCGCGCAGCTGCTTCTCTTCAGAAACAGGACGAAGGCAATGGTTTGGGAGGGGAAAACCACAAGAACCCTTCAATGAGTCCAATTTCCCTTGAATTAGCTGCATTAGAGGCATTAGAAGGACCAATTCAAATGACCGTTGATGAACAGGACATTTGGCCAAGATCCTGCAGCTTGGGAACCCCTGCTAGCCATTTAAGAACATACCTACCTTATCAAAATTTCTGAATTGTACCAATCCTTGAGTACAAGGATTACTTTTCAAGAGAAAAAAAGGGGGGGGGGTATTGTGACGTGGGAGTAGTTGGGACCTAGTTAGAAGTCTGTTAGGAAATAACAATTAGGAATTTGGTTAGATAGAAGTTAGGTGACTTGCATCCCTTGCAGCATATAAACAAGGGATGGACAGATGTAAATGGTGTTGTGATGAATAAAGAGTGAATTTGTGTGATTCTTTGTGCACCATATAGTTCATGCTTTTTTTGGATGGGGGAGGAGAAAAGTGCCACCCCCGCCGGGCGGGGGGAGGGAGAAGCGTAGAGAAAAGAGAGGGGGGTGAAAAGGATGAAGAAAAACTTTCTTTTTTCTTGTTTGGATGCGATGAAAGAAAATGGAAATGAAACAAATTTTAAACTTTTCTTTGGACAATATTACCCTTGCGGCATTAATCATTTTATCACCGAGTACTGATGAAAAAACAAAAAACATGTTACAAAACATAGTGCGGTATATAAATAAAATAACTCTCTTAAGTTTATATATATATATATATATATATACATATATTATATGTTTAGAATTTTTCTATTAACTTTTGAGCAATTAATTAAAGGATTAATTTTGTATGACAAGTAATGTTAACGTGACATTTAAAAATATTAAGTACAACTAATTCCTCTTTTAAAAAAATCTGTTTTAATTAAATTTATTAGTTTCAAATCAATTAATTATATACCAAAATTTATATTACTTTTAACATTTAGGGCATTTATCAAATTGTTATATACGTCTAATTATTTTTGTTAGGTTAGTAATGAACCGCTAAAATATTGTTTTAAAAATATAATTATATTTCTAGAGAGATGTATTTCTTAATTAAATAAAAATTATTTTTAATAATAATTTACAAAATACAATATATATACATATTTATATATATCTATATATACATGAATCTTCACACCTGCGTAAGCAAACAAAATCATCTTCTGGCTCTTCACGTGGAGACCACCTTGCCTTTTTCCCTTACTTTGTCTTCAAGTGGATTCATAGTATTCCGTCTTTATCTCTTGCCATTTTGGCCTTCGCATATGAGCCTTCACACTTTTTTCTAGCCTTGCTTTTGTCCTTTGGTTTGTCCTCACATGCAAATTATTATTAATACTTTGCATGTGAGGACAAACCAAGAGACAAAAGCAAGGTTGAAAAAACAGTATGAAGGCTCAGATGCGAAAATCAAAATGGCAAGGGATAAAGATGGAATACTATGCATCCACTTGAAGACAAAGCAAGGAAAAAAGGTGAGGTGGTCTTCGCATTTGAGCCTTCATACTGTTTTTTCAACCTTGCTTTTGTCTCTTGGTTTGTGAAGAGTCAGGAAATGATTTTGTTTGCTTGTGCAGGTGTAAAAGCTCATGTATATATAAATATGTATATATATTGTATTTTGTAAATTATTATTAAAAATAATTTTTATTTAATTAAGAAATACATATCTCTAGAAATATAATTATATTTTTAAAAAATTATTTTAGCAATTCATTACTAACTTAACAAAAATGATTAGACGTGCGTAATAATTTGATAAATGCCTTGAATGTTAAAGTAATATAAATTTGGTATTTAATTAATTGATTTAAAACTAATAAATTTAATTAAAACATATTTTTTAAAAAGAAGAATTAGTTGTACTTAATATTTTTAAATGTCACGTTAACATTATTTTTCATACAAAATTAATCCTTTAATTAATTGTTCAGAAGCTCATGGAAAAATTCTAAACATATAATATATGTATATATATATAGATTTAAGAGAGTTATTTTATTTATATACCATACTATGTTTTGTAACATGTTTTTTGTTTTTTTCATCAGTACTCGGTGATAAAATCGTTAATGCTGCGAGGGTAATATTGTCCAAAGAAAAGTTTAAAATTTGTTTTCATTTCCATTTTCTTTTGCCATGTTCAAACAGGGGAAAAGAAAATTTTTTCTTCATCCTTTTCAGCCCTCTCTCTTTTCTCTCTGCTTTTCTACCCTCTGCAATTTTCTCCTCCCCCATCCAAACAAAGTGTTAAAGAAGCAATAGAGGAAACCACTTATACCTGCTACCATTGCGTACAACTCTAGCTAACATTTGACTTTTCACTGTCACAAATTGTTTAATTGCTGCGGATCACTATTGTAACATTTCATCATCTTTCCTTGGGTGTATATTAGAAACCGGATATTTATATGAATATGAGTCAACATCTAGGAATTAACCTTTTGAGTGAATTATTTATTTCCTTGCTTTGTTATTTACCATGACACAATGGTCCCCAACTGAATAATGTGAAGAGTGATAATTCTCTTGCAAAATAAGTGTTTGAATTGGTTTGACTTTCATACTTGTGGTGTGGGTGAAAAGTAAATATTCAATTTCTTTCTCATCATTCATTACTTCATATTATGTTTGAGGAGTATTAACATTGTTTAGTGTCTGCTGTTTTTTTCTAAACAAGGATTATGGTTAGTCTACTCTTCTCTAGGGACTGAGATTTTTCTCATGGCAATAATATATTTGCATGCTACTAATCTTTCAGGGAAGAAATCAAAAGATAAGCACAAAAGCAAGCACAGCAAAGGTGATAGCCACATGGTGAGTTATATTCCTGATATTACTAGTAATTTCTGATGCGAAAGACCCTGGTTGTGCCAGCTTTTGTTTATCATGCTGTTTATTTGAGTTGAATCCTTTCATAATGCAGCCTTAAATTGAAACCTCCCTGGCTGGTGTGCTGGTGACTCAATCTATTGAATTTGCTTGTATGGTGAGGCAAGCTCTTCTTTACTGGTTAGAGAAACAAGGTAGAAAAATAAAGGCTAAGTACGAATAAGTAAAAACCCCATTCAACTCCAAACCTGTAGTCTTTGGTTAATAACCTCTTTTGGTTTCAATTTTGGCAATTAACCTGCTCAAATCCTCATGCGGTGAGCCACTTGATATATTGAATTTGCTTGTAAGGTGAGGTAAGCTCTTCTTTACTGGTTAGAGAAAAAAGGTAGAAAAATAAAGGCTAGGTGCTAATAAGTAATAACCCCATTCGACTTTAAACCTTCACTCTTTGGTTAATAACCCCCTTTAGTTTCAATTTTGGCAATTAACCTACTCAAATTCTCTTGCTGGCATATAATCTCTTTGATCATTAAGAAGTAAAAGAAATCAAGGAAAAAGGATTAATTGAGTTGGAGATTTGGTGGAATATAATGCAACAAGTGTGCTTAGGTTAAATTTTTCTCACTTTGGTTGGAATGGGCTATTTTTATATCTTGAAAGTTTGAGCAGGTTAATTGCCTACATGGAAACCACAAGGGTTATTTGCCATGCAACCCAAGTTGAAGTGGGTAATCTGTAATTTGATAAAAAATAAATGCAGAACTGTTGCCAAATCCAAGACTGTTTGTTTCTCATATTTCAAAGATTTTCAATGGTTGCTACTTTTACACTGGCACTTATGTATATTATTCAGAACAATTTTAAACTTATAAATTAGGCCATCTCCCTGCCTACTCATAAAATCCTTTGAAAAGCTAGGAAGAACTTCTTGCTGATTCCCATATGCTGATGTCCAAATTTGGGCCTCCTGGTTAAAGGCTTAGGTTGTTGATGAATTGAATGATCAAATAGTTCATTGGCTGTATGGTTTACCTTTGTTATTTCAAATGCAGGAATTCCAACAATTGTCCAAGGATGATTATTTTTCTAAGAATAATGAATTTGCTACATGGCTGAAAGAAGAGAAGAATGTCTTTTTCTCTGAGCTTTCATCTGAGTCAGCACGTGAGATGTTTCTGGATTTTGTCAAAGCTTGGAATAGAGGAAAACTTGAATCCCGTTATTATGAAGGCATTGCAAGTGGGCCTCGGACGGCCCACAACTGGAAAATCAAGGGCTAGCAGAGAAGAAAGACCAGTCACCGGGGTTCTATCTCTCACCTTGTTAGTTAAAATATTAGAGTGAAGTTTTTCATCTTGAAAGCTATCTAAATTACACTCCTTTGTTTAGCTATCCTTTCTAGCTGCTAACTAGAAACTTAGCAAGTATAGATGTTGTTATTAGTATAAATGAAATATTTGAATCAATCTTTGAGAATCCTTTGTTTGTTGCACAGAATATTGTATTTTAGTATGATTGCATATAAATTCTTCTTTTGAAAAAAAAAAATAAAATCCTAGGGAAGCTGGGTTACCATTCGTGTAGCAGTTGATGGGCAAAAGCATCTTCCAACCCAATGTAGTTGTTGCCAATGTGCAGATAATTCACATGGCATTAGTTTTCAGTGTTTAAACTTGAAGTGAGCTTGATATCGACTTGATATCAATTCTTGTCCTTGCTCTTTCCCTTCTCAACTTCTATTTTAAAGACCTCTTATACCAGTACTTTATAAATTAGGAAATTTTTTTTGGAGAAATGGGGGCTATAGAAAAATTAGGTACCGAGTGAAGTAGGGATTGATTTAAAAGATATAATTGTTGTGGACTAGAGTTTAAGTAAAATTTCTTTGTTGTTTTTTCCAAAAAACATATGACTTGAAGGAATTTCTTAAATGATTCAATTATAATGATAATTGTTGTTGTAAAAAAATTCACTTGTCATATTTTTACCATAAGAGTTGCCAGCGATGTTAAATTCTTTTGCAGTATCATACATATTGATGTTGTATAGGATGGAAAGACCTTGGGTGTCTGCAATAGAACTGTAATAACGTTTCTGATTTCATCTATTTGTAAAACGTCAAGTCGTTAAGCATGATTTTGATACTTGGAAAGTGGACAGGCAGACTTGTAGTAAGAGGACACAATTTAAAACAGCCATCCCAGAAGTCACTCGTTAATTCTACACTTTAGACCCATAATGATCCGATTGGAAATGGAGAATCTGTAGGCGCAAATTTGTCATTGACTACGATTATTGACAAGAAAATGGAAACCAATAAATTGTTTCCAAAGTTAATAGATATATGCCTTTAACCTAACATGAAAAGCTAGATATGAAAAATATCAGATCACTCGAAGAACAATAAAGTTATAACAATGTTCATTAAATAGTCATTAATAATCACATCAAAGCTCTTGTTTCAAGTTTATGGAACACTCGAGAAAAAAGGTTTGTCTAAACAACTTTGCAGGCTACAACTGGAAGTGACTACCTCAAATACACCAGAGGTGTCAATAGTCTCCATTTAACCAACCAAGGCTTTGATTTCCAACTAAACTAACTTTCAAACAAGCACTATTTTCCTTCATTGCAGACTATTCTACTTCACCCAAGTAATCATCAATTTCAGCTGGCGTCAATACCCTGCAACACAATAAATATGCCAATGAATCACTATGTTAAAAGATCTGAGTAGATCCACAGCAACACGTCACTCTGATTGAAATATATTTTTGAAGCAGAGATAAATACATGATCTATCTTTTTTCTGTTTTTTGGTATGAAAATTATCTTGCAGTTAAAAACATTCCCAATTTTCCAAGTCAGATTCCTATTGGACAACCCTATAATAAGCTAAATAAATATGCCTAAAGTCAGAGACCAGAGAAATATGGGTTCACAGAAATAAATAGGGAAGATAAACAAGCAAAACAAAGAGTCAACTAAATTAGGTAAAAGTACAAAGCTACAAAGTGTAAAAAGCACAAAATGGAAAGGAGTCGCACCTGAACTTTTTGTCTGCACCAATTATGCCAATTTCAATATTTTTGCCAGAGATTTGTCCCTCAAACCTGGAAGACACAGGAAAAACGAAGAATTAAGAAAAAAAACTTCATACACAAGGACCAATACCAAACATGGGCCGAAATACAGTATAGCCTATGTTGCATTGGTATGGGTACAGGTACAACAAAATATATTTATATAGAATATATATAATATAATATTTTTACCATTAGCTAAAAGATATAAACAATTAAAGGTAAATAAAAAAATAAATAATTAAAAAACATATCATCAATGCTCTGAAAGGCAATAAGTAAATCATGCGTTAAAAAAATAATAATGGGTCTTGGAAGGCATTTGTGGCTGCAAAAAAGCCTCGTTCACCACCAATAATGCATAAAAAATGAAGACCCACCAACCACCACTCTAATCCATCATCCCCAAAGTCCCGGTCTTAAGTCATTGTCCCCAAAGTCTCAAATTGAGGTCACCAGATGCAAATATTAGAGAGAGAGGGGCGAGTGGAACCAAAAACCTGGCAGCAGAGGAGCTTGCCTATTGAAGATGAGAATAAAGGGTATTACAGAGTCGTTTCCCCTTCAAAGTTTTTTTTTGGATGTAAAATGAAGGATGCATACCCTGTATGTATTTTACTGTACCTAGTATGGGTATCTCTCACATTTAGCCAAATTGGTGTTTTTCAGAGTATAGCAGACAAGTGTTTTAAGAAGAGAGAGAGAGAGAGAGAGAGAGAGAGAGAGAGAGAACTGTCAAAAAAAAAAGCGACACTGAGCAATCACTGCTCCCTCTATATTTTTGGATTGGAAACCAAAGAAGCTTGGGACTTTGCAACAATAAATCCAGCTCATAGTTTAGAGATATGCCTTTGGTATTTGCCAAGATCACTACTATCAATTTTGCTTAGACAACTAAGATGGTATAGACCTCAAACTGTCCTTATCTAAATCGAATCAGCCAATCTTTGACACATAACCCTTTTGCAAAAACCGTAGCTCTGAAATACTAGAGCCTAACATGTATTCTGTGGTGGGGAAAACTTAATTTGAGATAGAACCAGGCAACAACAAATTGATATGAAATGGCTTTTGGACCTAATAGACATTAAAAGTTAAATATAAACTTCAAGTGACTTGCTCCTACCCTTCCTTTAGTGTCAATATGGCAGTGTGGACAGCATCATCAAGCTCCATATCGTCAGTGTACCTGCATAGTGAACAATCAACTCTTGAAACAAGAGGGAAAAGATCTAAATGTGCAGATGCTAGCATATAAAAACAGTAACATATCATCTTAAATTATTATTACAAACGACATGTTTACCCACAACATTGGCAACTTAGAAAAAAAAAAGACTTGCACTGAGATTAGACACCCAAAAAAAAAAAAGATACATGATTAAACTATTTTACTTGAAAGTTAACAGTACAGTTTAACTAATGGAAGGAGAGGGAAGAACAACAATGAAATCCTTAAACTCAACCAGACCTAACAAAATTCAGTTACAGATCAAGTTGGCTCATTCAAATCAATTACAGATTGTCTTTCATATGGTATCAAGCGTACAGAGACTAACATGTCACTATTGCAGAAATAACATTGAAAGCCCAAATTACAGAATTCAATGCTCCTCTCTTGCCGTCAGAGTTCAGGAAATTAAGAAAAAGAATAGCTAGATTATGGGATGATATGCTCACCATTTATTCTAGTATAATAATACGAACTATTTGGATGATAATATATTTAGAATGTTACCATAAAACATGAATTAAAAATGTTATGAGAAGTTTTAACAGTTTGATGTCACACAATTCTTTGCACATTGCGTATAACAAAACTCATAAGAAAGCTCGGTTATGCTCAGTATCTAGAGAAGTAAAAACTATAAAACTGAATGGACAACACTTATATTCTGTATGCAGCATTGTCATCAATGATCAAAGCATACCTCTTCTCAAGAAATGTCTTTGCATTAGAAACATTCTTTCCCATAGCAGAAGCCTTCCAAGAAAAATATGAACCTGATGGATCCACCTACAATGAAAACAAATTGCACCAAACGACCTTCATTTCTCTCTCTCCTCTTTTATTTATTTATTGATTCATTCATTCATTCCTCTCTTTGGGTAAATCCAAACTAATAAATTTTAAATAATTTCAAGCGCAGGAACAAAGAGATTCCAGTGCAAACTCATCATACACACCAACAGTTAAAGGATAGGGAGAAAAAGACTCAACTAGTTCTCTAAGAAAATGCATTTAAATTTAGACAGCATAAATACTCAAAGAACAGTTTTCACAATGAAGTGAAAACATCAGTTTCATGGTGGAAACAAAATACAACAACAACAACAACAACAACAACAAAGCCTTTTCCCACTAAGTGGGGTCGCTACATGGATCAATCGACGCCATAAATCCCGATCATAAATCATATTTCTAGACAAACCATTTAAATCTAAATCTCTTTTAATAATTTCTTCTATAGTTTTTCTTGGTCTTCTTCTCCCTCTACTTATTGGACTATTCTCCATCATATCTACTCTCCTAACGGGGGCTTCTATAGGTCTTCTCCCCACATGACCAAACCACCTAAGTCTCGATTCTACAACTTTTTCTACAATAGGTGCGACTTTCACCTTCTCTCTAATGCATTCATTTCTAATCCTATCTCGTCTAGTGTGTCCACTCATCCACCGCAACATTCTCATCTCTGCAACATTAAACTTATTTTCTTGTTGACTTTTTATTACCCAACACTCAGTTCCATACAACATTGCAGGTCTTATAACTGTGCAGTAGAATTTACCCTTAAGTTTGAGTGGTACTCTTCTATCACAAATAACACCCGAAGCACTCCTCCATTTCATCCACCCCGCTTGGATCCTATGATTTACATCTTCTTCTATTTCCCCGTTATGTTGTATGATGGATCCAAGATACTTAAATCGTGTGACTTGTGGTAGGATATGTTCTCCAAACTTCTACGCTAGAAGTGGTGTGCTTCTTACTAAGCTTACACTCCATATACTCCGTTTTACTTCTACTTAAACGAAAGCCATGAGTTTCTAAAGTTTGTCTCCACCTCTCCAACTTCTCATTCATTTCCTCTCTCGATTCTCCAACTAGGACAATATCATCCGCAAAAAGCATGCACTGTGGCACCGGCTCTTGGATATGTTCAGTAAGCACATCCAAGACTAAGGTAAAAAGATAAGGGCTCAGAGTCGACCCTTGATGTAGACTAATAGTTATCGGAAAATCTTCTGTAAGTCCACCTGTTGTTATTACGCATTGTAAATCATACATGTCTTAATTGCTCGAATATAAGCTATACGAACTCCTTTTTCTCCAAAGCCTTCCATAGAACTCCCCTTGGCACTCTATCATATGCTTTTTCTAAATCAATAAACACCATGTGTAAATCTCTTTGATTCTCCCTATATCTCTCCATTAATCTTCGCAACAAGTATATTGCTTCCATAGTTGACCTTCCTGGCATAAAACCAAATTGATTCTCCGTAACTTGACTCTCTCTCCTTAACCTTCGCTCAATTACTCTTTCCCATAATTTCATAGTATGGCTCATGAGTTTAATTCCTCTATAATTTGTACAATTTTGAATGTCCCCTTTACTCTTATAAATAGGGATTAAAGTACTTTTCCTCCACTCATCTGGCATCCTCTTAGATCTCATAATTTCATTAAATAATTTTGTGAGCCAACTTATACCTTTCATTCCCAAACTCTTCCATACTTCAATGGGTAATGCAATTATAAACTTCCAACAGGTTACATTGTTATCTTCAGAGAACGTAGGAAGCATTAATTCATGTCACCAATAACTGAATATTTGTTCTAGACTTATTTTGAGTACAACCTGTGTATATTGCAGTACATGATCTTGCTGAGTTCAATTTCCAATCCAGAAGTGAGACAAAGCAATACAATCAAAATTGCAGTTGATATTCATAAAGCAACAGTGAAAAAGTTACATCACATAAAACATGTTAACATACCTGATATAATTGTGGACCTTTATCATCAAATCCAGCAACCAGAAGGGACACTCCAAAAGGCCTAACACCACTATAAGGACAAAAAAGAAATATCAAAATTCAAAAGATAATAAAGGGGGAAAAAAGATGGAGAGAAATGGGCAGTTCTGTGTGTAGGCACCAGATCCAACTAGATTCTACACATTTTAGGTTTACTTGATTATTAAAGGTTTGTTTACGATGAAGATCTACCCAGTTGTTGCTAACATCATCTATAGTTCATCTTCAGTGTTCTATAAATTTAGTAGATTTCTTTTATGTATGGAATTTCTATAGAAATCTAAATGTTTAGCATATGTCTTCAGAAGCAATTTTTTATCAAAATTAAAATCAGGCTCAAATTAGATCCATGTGAACTTTTCACTCAGAAAGATATTACCCTAAATCATAGGCACCTATGCTCACACAAAATTATAATTAAATTTCAGCAGCTGATGATATTTGAGGCTTTGAAAGGTAGACCCCCAACTAAAAAATGAAGCTGCTGCTGTTCATGCAGAATGGCTAATTTGGATATCTTAGTTTGATTATTTCGTCTTATGTTGAAAATTAATAGATGGATTGGTTGTTGGAAAATTCAAGAGTGTAGTAAGGAAGAAAAATTGCCAAACAGAAAGGATAGAAGTGGCTATTGAGACTTTTTAAAGTAGAGGGGTCTATTTCCCAAAGCCTCAAAGTTGAGAGTACTGTAACCTTTTCCTTTAATCATACACTACATATTTTCCCCAAGTCTGCAGTTCTATTTTTTCAAGGGTAAGAAGAAAGGAAAAAGTTGCAACATATTTCTAATCCTATGAGTAGCTTAGGTACAGTACAAAAGTAAATAAAATCAACCCACCCTTATTGTCAAAAATTGATTGAAGCAAATAATATCTTATAAGGAATCAATAATTACCCAGATTGAGTGAACTCTTGCATAACAGCAGCAATTTCCCTTACAAGCTGAGTGACAGGGATTGGTTCCTGCAATTTTCCATCACCATATAAGATATAACCTATACTTTCCCAAAAATCCGTAACAGAATGTACCAAAAGCAAACAGGAAAAAGAACATGAGATCTTTAATAAAGAAAGGAAAAATATCTTAAAAGGAACATCTAACCAAATTATAAAAACCAACATCTATAAGAAACACATCCTGTTTCACTAGATAAATCCAAGCAATCAGTGCTGTCATTTTTTATTTTATTTTAACACAGCCTTCCATTGCAATGAACTTTCTATATCCTTTTTCCTGGTCTACATCATGCACTGAAAGATGCTAAATAGAAGAAATGATGAAAACATAGATATGTTTATGCTTTTAGGGTGACTCAACTAAAGAGTCTTGCATAAGGAGTGATGGAAACCTTTTTTTTGGGGGGGAGTACATGATGGGACAAGGGTTTGAACCTAAGACTTCTTGCTAACGATTGTAAATGTGCCACAAAGTAACAACGTTGAAACAATGTAATTCATTACAATACTAATTTCTAAGTTCCAAATGGAAGCTATCATCAACGCCATTACTAATCAATCTGGCCAGGTCAAATATTATAAGCAGAAAACAGATGTAAGAGTGAGTTATCTATTGTAACATTTGAACTAGAAGTTGATTAAAAATATATTGAACTAGAACTTAAAGAAAAACCTTACTTTATACAGTCGGTGATACTGCTCAGCCTGCTTCCTACTTTTTCGTACCAAAACTCGAAAGTCAGGACCCATGCCACTGAACAACAAAGCAAATTTCCACAAAGCTCAATTGAAAAGAAGAGGGATTATGGAGACTAAGTATGAAAGCAAGCTATTTCCTATAATGAAGCCTCTCTTTCTCTCTCTCTCTCTCTCTCTATATATATATATATATAATTTGCTCCAAAATAGCCTTCAACAATCATCTGGTTTTTATTTAACTTCAAAGTGTGTCCAAGAAAGAAGTGATTTTGGACAAGCAGTCATTAGCCTTCTGAATTTTTTGTTTTTTTTTTTTTTTTGGGGGGGGGGGGGGGGGGGGGTGTGGGAATCTGATGTACTAATGAAGTCTCAAGTTTATGGGTTGAATTAGAGAAGTTTCTCTTACAGGAGAATCCATCAAAATCGCAGAGTAGCCAGCGATGACAATGAATTCCTGAAAACTATATATTTTATCAGTCTTCCACATGAAAGTATGCTTTTGATAGAAAACTGACTTATGTCAGCATGCCTCAATAACCCCACATTGCAGCACTTACAGTCCTTGATAACCGTCCCACTCTATAACCTCAGAAAATTAGAGAATCAAAAAATGCATAACTCACCAATGGAAACACTCTTCATATTTTGATTGAAATATATCGTGTTCTTCTATCAAGTCTTTAATAATGAGTTTTTAAGCATGTCATGTCTTGTTTTCCTATGTATGCACAAGAGATTATTGTTTCCCTTAAAACAATGACTCACTTCTCTCGAGAAGCTGGCTTGCCTCCCACCTCACCACGTCACTTGTTTATGGTTCTTGGCAACTCAAGATGCCTTTCACCTTCGAAAATACATTTCAAACTTATAACCATAATATTCCATAATCTGAGCCATTTAATGATATACACAGATTCACACATGAATATATTTAATGCAAAATGATTCAAATACATAGCATGAAACAAACCTATAAACAACACCAATATTCGGTGTTAATATTTGAATTTTCTGTACCTGCAACCAAATAAAACAAAGACCTGAAATGTATCAAATTTCCAATAAATAAGGTAACAGTAACCAACTACCTTCAGATTACATAATTCAGTCAGAATGGACAACAAAAAGCAAAAGAAAATAAGTAGCAGAACCACGTGGCATATGACCTAGGATAGGGAAAATTATATATTTAAGGCATGATCATGTGCAAAAAGGGATGCAAAGTACAAACAAATAAAAACTCACCGATGTTTCATCAACAAGTATAGATGGCAATTTCTTCTCTGTTGCAATGACAACACCATTTGCAGCTGCAAGAATCAAATAGACACTTAAAAACAACAAAAGATAAAAGATACAACAATTACATTAAAAAATCCAAATGACCTACAAGACACAAACTCTTGTTGAATAATAAAGTAAGTATCAGAAACAACAGCAAACCAATGGTTGCAAACAAAAACAGACCCCCAAAACTTAATTATGATTCTATCAAAGTGATACCAAAACATAAGACTATAATTGAATTCTCAATTCTCACAATATTTGGTTTAAGAGGAAATTTAATTACTCTAGAAAATGCAAGATTTTAAATTCTTTTGCAACAAACTGGTCTTTAAAATATCATATAACAATTACAAAATCTTTGCAGGAGTAATACTAAAAAGAAAGAATACGGAGAAAGTCCACCAGTTTAAGCTCACAACGAGAATTTTTAAAAATTTTCTGCAATCTTAATCCAAACAGGTGAAAGAAATATTAGAAAAACTTAATTCAAAGTAAGAAAATACAGATCTAGATACCTGACTGAACAAGCCTAATATTTCCAACACCACTCTAATCCCCAGTGCACAACCCCATAAAGTCAAGTTAGAGCAAATGGCTTGAAATTCAAGAACAGCAATATGCCCAACTAAATGTCATTTATTTAACTTGTTTACACCCTCCCCCCAAAAAAGAGAATTTCGTGCCAATCAACAATATAAACGTTTCTGTTTCTTTAAAAAAATCCATTCAAACAGATGTCATTTGACTTGCTTTTTCCACTACACATGCTTGCCCATAAGCCAAGAGTGTTTCCTGGTTTTAACAAGAATACTCTTCCTAGTCAAATAGATTCAGCACCTAACAATTTAAATGCTTGAGGCAGCCGGAGTTCTGCGAGTTATAAACAGATCAAGAGATAGAAATCGTCACCTTTAATTCCAAGAGATGTTTGTCCAGACCCAACAGCTGTCAGAGCATGTTCAATCTGAACAAGTTTTCCAGATGGGCTGTTGAACATAGCAACAGAATAAGTTGAAATATCTATATCCTTGCATCGCTATGTAAGCAAAAATCCAATAACCATACCTAAAAGTGGTCAAAGAGAATGAGTATTGACTATCCCCCATGATCTTGTGGAATCTGAAACAAAAAAATATATATATATTTTAAGTTATAGGCAAATCGATTTCAAAGGGGGAAAAGGTCCATGAATGCACCTAGCAACCAGCAAAATATCAGAAATCCTACACAATGCGAGGACGATCTAAAACCTGGTACTTGAATCAATTCATTATTACTGCAATGCCCAGAACACGAAAAATGCAGACAACAAATCAAAGCCCAAAAAAAAAACACACAAAACAAAACTTGTCAACTTAGCCCTTCATGATTGATTTAGCAGAATGCAATTAATAGTCAAAAAGATCAAAGCTTGACTTAAGAAATCGTCACTTTCTCGGAAACTATAAAAGCCAAGCACAAGGAGTCCGCATTGCAGCGTGGAGTAATTACCTTCAAGCGAGAGCAAGCTCGAACCTCAGACGTGAGTATGTCTTTCAAAATTCAGCACTGATCTTGCTTTTCTTCAAGGGTATTCGTCGGGGACAAGAAAACAAAATTGATATTGGGCTGCGGGCCTTTTACGTTTTGTTGAAGTCAATATAGAAGTTTTGTTGTGTCAAACTAGGCCCAATTGCCCCTCCTCGAGGCCTAGCTTGGCCCACTATGTAAGCTTAGCCGAAGGATTATATTTAAGTATTTTTTTTAATGTTTTTATTATTAAATTATTTAATAAAATTAAGATATGCAAAAAATTTTTTTAAAAAAATCATCATCTAATGTTGAGTTATAAAATTCATAAATTTATTATATTTTCTTAAAAATTTGATAATAAATATATAAAAATTGTATCTAAACTTTTTCCTTAGACAAATAATATTAAAATTTTGGTTTAACTATTGTTTGGGCCTCTTAAATTATTTATTTATTTTAGTTTTGATTTTTAATTTACTTTTTTTTAACTTAGTTCTCGATTTTTAATTTTTTTCGTATTTGTTCTTTTTTTGGGTCCTTTTTTATTACATAATCAAGGACCATTTTAAAACATTGAAAAATTTAAGAAATTATTTTAGAATATAAAAAAAGTAAAGAAATTATTTTAAAATAATAAATAAAATTAGAGAATAAATATGGTACAAAGAAAAGGTTAAATAATTAAATTTTAAAAAATTAAAATAAATAAATAATTAATTAAAAATAAAAAATAATAGTTAAGCCTATATTTTTTGGGACAAAATTTGTGTAGATAGTCAAGCTATCGAGCAAAACAAAAATAGTTCAGATAATCAAGTTATATAAGAAGTTAGGCACAATGACATAAAAGAGTGATCGAAATATTATTCATTTGTTGATATAAAATTTTTATGTAATAATTTTTCTTAAAAAAAAGTAAAATCACTTAATATAGTTTTGGGATTTTATAATCATGTGTTCCAAAAACATATATAAAAATATAAAATGAAATAATTTTAAATATAACAGCAACAGGAAATAATTTCTTTTGAATAAATAAAGATTAATATAAGAGGAGTGTATAAATTTAATTAACTTACCATTATTTTTTATTTTCCACAAATGCTAAAAGTTTTATATAAATAATTTATTTAAAAATATTGACACGTACCAAATCACTAGTTGATTCAATTGCTTTTTACCTTCAAATTTGATTAGGGCAACAGGAAGAATTATTAAAATAAAATTAAAAAGGATTGTGAAACCCGGAAAAAAATTAGAAAACAAAAAAAGAGTAAAATATTTTTAGTGTAAATAACTGATTAGGAATGCATTGGTTTTTTTTTTTTTTTTTAGTTAAAAAGTTATACATGAAAACTTGAACCTAAATATTTTTTTATAAAGTATTTAAATTATCATCTTTTTCTAGTAGAGCTAGAACTATTTAAAAGATATACTCCCCCTAGTAATTTTTTATTTTGATCATCCTTGATGGCTTCAAAAAAAAAAAGTTTAATCTCATATTTTTCATTATATTTCAAGTCTCATATCTTTAGTTTTTTATATTTAAAAAAATTATTTTAGTATTTTTTGACTTCAGACAATTTTAAAATTTAAATTAATAATAGAATAAAACTATTAGATTACATATAGAGCTATCAAATGGGATAACTGAGCCTGTGGTGGATCAACCTATCATAAATCATAGGTTAAATGTGTTAACTAATTTAAATCTCGTGCTTAAACAGACTTAGAATCCTTAATCATGCGTTAAGCACAATGTCTCTGACCTTCAACATCAAGGTTCAACATTCAACATTCCAATGTCTCAAGCATTCATCATTCAAAAACACTCAAATGTCTCCAAACATTCAAAACTACTGAAGCCACAAATCAAAACTACTGAATAAAAAAAAAAAATTATTCATTCTTACCTCAGATTAGAAAGAGATTGAAACTCACAGATCACGCCTAGCAAATTTGGTAATCCCGAAGTGCAGAACACAGAAGCATTATAGAGTAAAGCAGAATGCAGTTGCACAAGAGTGAGCTGACAAGAGTTTAAGACTTTGTAACACAACATAGAGTATAAGCAAAATGAATGGGTCAATGGGTATAGGTGTTTTGTGACCATGAGTATCCCTTTGAAGATTAAAAAGGAGTTTAAAGTTATTTGCCCACCCTATTTGTTCCTGCATATATAAGTTCAACGGTTTGCATATGTACTTGTCTTGTTTCATTATCATTTTTATTAAGCTTCCCATAGTTAGAGCAGTTAAGGATTCATGTAGATGATTTAATCAATTGATTTTGGTGAGTGGATTAAAATTATCTGTTGAAAATTATATTTAATACGCAATTATTTACTGCAAATCACATTTAACATGTGATTATTTTAAGGCTTTAATGTTTTTATTTGTTTCCTTATTTTTAGGATTTAATACCTTTATTTGTTTTCTCATTTTGTTGGTTGGATCAACATTTTATTTATTTATTTATTATGTGATTATAATCAAATCTTAATTAGTTCTTTTATTATATTTTATTTATCTGTTTTTTCCTTTCCTTTCTTGGAGGGTATGAAGCTGTCTATCCCTCTTTATATATTATACCTTTGTTTAGACTTGAATAATAAGAAAATGATCTCTGAATTCCTTCATTATCTGATATAAGTTAATGTTTCTTGATATGTGTACGTTTCCTTCTTGTTTTAAGTTTAGGTTACTTTCATTTACGTGATGGACACAGTGCAATTTTCATTTTCATCTCTTACATTGCTATGTTGTTACGTTGAATGAAAGATCAGTTGCTGGTTGGCAATCCATTTATACGTCTTGTAATTTGCCAGCCTTATGTTGATCAAGTAACCATTCTTTATGGATGCTTGACCTGGTTGTAGATGTAGAAACAATGATATTTTACTTGTTATTTTGTTGCCTACCATATCATATTCTGGTTTCTGTATTACTTATTTTGAGGTGCTTGATTTCTCTGCATTTTGGGCAGGTCTTAGATGAGGCTGACAGGCTGTTGAATGAGGATTTTGAGGAATCTCTCAGTGAGATTCTGCAAACGATCCCTCAACAACGAAGAACATTTCGGTTTTCTGCCACAATGACTAAGAAGGTATATAATGGTAGATTTATAGGGTATTGCGTACTTTCTAAACAATGCATGATGCTTTAATTATCATTTTCACTGGAATCTTTTTGCCTTTGCAAATACAAAAAAGATCTTTCTTGGTTCATGATTAACCACATTAATTTTAAACCGAATCTTTTATATCTCATTAGTTTATGGTGCATCTGCCCATTAAGGATCAATATGGTGCAAAAGACATTGACGAATTTTTATTTTATTTTTCACAATGTCTTAGTATGAATATCGTATTTTGTCCCGATACACTCTAACAATAATAATAAAATTAAATTAGTAAAATAAATAAATAACATTTAAAAAGAATTTTTTATCCCATGAAATAGATTAGAATTAACAACTGATTTAAGAAAGAAATTAAACTTTTCTCATTTTTGTTTTTGATAATTTTTAATTTATTTTTCACAATGTCTTAGTGTGAATACGATATATGTCTCGATACACTCTAACAATAATAATAAAATCAAATTAGCAAAATAAATAAATAAATATTTAAAAAATAAAAAAATTTATTTCCTTTGGAGAATTTGTTGCCCCATGAAGTAGATTAGAATTAATAACTGACTTAAGAAGGAAATTAAACATTTCTCATTTTTGTTTTTGATGATTTAACCTTTATTTTTTTTGAATGCTTATTGCACACAAGGATAAATAAAATTAACAGATCATCTTACAAGAATATGTTAAATTCCACATGAATAATGTTTATGGAAAAATCTAGCCAATTTACATTTCCTTTGACAATTTGCAGGGTTGGTTTCAGATCCTCCACTTTCGTCTAAGATCTGGTTGTTTTGCAAAAGGGAATGAAGTAATCGAAAAAAATAAAAAAAAATGAGCTCCTATGAGGCTCGACTCCTATAGTTAATCTAATCCTTGCTTATTTCAAACATTATGCCAAGCCTTCTATCCTTGTAGATGTTATCTACGATTGTCTTGTTCGATTAATCAATGGATTGGTAGCATTAATCAATATTCTTGCACATTCCTTTAAGATCCTATATAGGAAGTTGTGGTTTATTGATCAATTTGAGAAGGAACAGTCCTTACATAAATTAATACTTAAAACTTTGGGTCAAATAATATTTGATAAAAATTGGCCAATTTAATGATCCACGAACATATCATGATGAATTTAATATCACATCCTTGCTTGTACATCATTGAGAATAATGTTTTGGTATAACAAAAAAAGAAAAACTTTATATTTTTCCTTGAAGAGCTTATTGCTTCACGGAAAAAAGACGCCGTTGACAATCAATTTGAGAAAAATATATCTCTCTATATAATTGATGCCAAAAATTAAAAAAAAATGATCTTGATCTCTAATCAAGACATGATATTCACTTGATGATGCATTAACAAATACGCATTTTCGTGCAAAATTATAAATATTGTAATTTTTCAAAACTTCAAAAATACTTCTTTTCTATAGAAAATTTATTGCTTTACAGGAATGAATATTTCAGAGGAAGAAGTCTTTTTAAGTTTAATGTCAATAAAACTAAATTATGCCCCATTTATTATTTTGTTTTATCCCGAAATTTTTATTTTAAATTTTTTTCTGGCGCTATTGCAGTTGCATTACGGGTGTGACACTCAATGATGGCATGAATTTTGCCCTTTGAGATCTAGGTGCTTCCTTTGGTATCTGCAGTCTTAAAACTTTTAATACTGATTGAACACGTTGCACTCTTGATGTTGCAGGTCCAGAAACTCCAAAGGGTTTGTTTAAGGAATCCTGTAAAAGTACAACATTAAAATACATAAATATATTTGTTTCCATGTTAAGGTTTTTTATCCCTTTCAGATTTTGCTAAAATTTTTGTTTTGACCTAATTCAGATTGAAGCCGCACTAAATATTCTACTGTTGACACACTGAAGCAGCAGTTTTACTTTTTGCCTTCTAAGCAGAAGGTTTGTTGTTCTCCCTTGTTGTACCTTTTAGAATTTGTTTGATAAAATGAGATATAAGAGTTCTGTAGCAAAATTTAGTTCTGAAAAATTTTTGCTATTGATTGAATTTTTTATTACTCATGGGTTCCTGGCTCAATATGTAAGACATAAATGTTATACAGAATGTTAAAAATTATATTCCTGGTTTTTTACAAAAAATTTGGTGATCTTCATTATTTTCTTTTCTGATAATGAACAATATTTAATGGAAGTGTCTCAGTAGGGTTGTCAAAGATTTGATTTACTTTTGTAATTAAGAAAGAAATTACATAACTGTTGGGTGATCAAGTAGAAATCATATATGTTGGTATAATTTTCTTTTGAATAATATATACTACTTACAACCTATAAGCTGGGAAAACAGAATTGTGGTACTGAAACACCAAGCTTTGATTATAAAAAATTCTTTGGATGGAATAGATCTAGCAAAGAACATTTTTGAACTGAAGGAATCCTTGAAACTAAGGCATTTTGCTCAAGACAAATACACCAAATAGCAACAAAGATAGCACAGTGCCATGGGCGTTCCCCTCTTTAATTCTAGAAAAGCTTCTGTAGCTAATCAAGAGTAGTTGTTCAGAATTGAGAGGTCACCAAACATTCACCGTAACTTTATATGTTTGCTTCAGATGGAATTGGCTGCAGGGCAGTGTAAAAACAAATGAGCAACTGTTTAACAACTGTTGTCACATAAAACATGTATGAGTAGATCTTTGTGGTTCTACTGATTTGCAGCTTATCATTTTTGTTAATCTTGTTCAGTACTACTATTAAAAGGAACTTTGGATTTCCAAAGTGATTTATCAAGGCGAAATTTCTCCGTGAGGAGTCAGTAAAAAAACAGAAGAGCTTGTTGGAATACGAGTCCAAACTCTTAGGGCCCATTTGGTTCAATCTCTGCAATGTAATTTTTCTTTATTGCAATGTCTGTTATATCTTTATAATAATTACTTAATAGTATATGTTTCTTTTTATTATGTTTTCAAAAATAGAGACACAAATATCATTTTCCATTTCATTTATCTACTTTTTACAATTTTTTTTTTTTACTTTTAAACACCTAAGAGTCTGCCAACCAAATGGGTCTTCATATATCTGTTGGAATGTGAGTGTAGAGAATCAAGCAAGAGAAAATAGGCTTCTACATCAGAAGCTTCTTTGTCATTCATGCTCCTGATAAAGTACAAATTTCAAGATATATGGTTTACTGACAAAGTTGCTTGAGTAAGGTGACATTGGTGAGGAAAGGCTCTGGAGAAGGATTGTCACCAAACCAGAGGTATTCCAAAATTCTGATTCAAGAACCATTACCTAGCTTTTAAAAAACCAGGGGCCTAAAAGATACATAACTTCGAGAAATAAATTTCCCGGCCTTCAGTGAGTTGGGGAGGTGCAGAGCTGGCGTCCCACCTGTTCTTGTATAGACCATCCATGCTCTTTTAAACCTGATGCCTCCGGGAATTAGTCTTTTGCGGGAAGTGCAATAGCCATTTACTCACCAGAACAAATATCTATGGACTTAAATTGAACTCGTACTATATTATGCTTATTTTTTGTGAACTATAGTATCATTTTTGTCTGCATTTTTGGTTTCATGACTAATATCTTGTATAATTTTGATGACCATGTTCATAATCTTATTGTGCATCGCATACAGGATTGCTACCTGGTCTATATTCTGACTGAAATGGCTAGAAGTACATTCATGGTGTTTACACGCACATGTGATGCAACCCAGCTCCTGGCTTTGACTCTTAGAAATTTGGGTCTAGGCCGTCCCAATTAACAGTCATATGAGCCAGGTAATTGTACTAATTTGGATATTTCTAATTAGTTGTTTTCTACTTTTCCTCCTTGTTTCGGGAGAGGGATGTTGGGGTGGAGAAAGTGGATGTCTCTGTGGGTGTGCAAATGATGTGTCTCCAACCTTTATTATGGGCTTCTTTTGACAGGCAAAGATACTTGGGGCCTTGAATAAGTTCAAGTCTTGTCACAACCCACACTTTTAAGTATGTTGGCACAAAAGACACCAAATTCCCCTACCATAAATCGATTTGTATTGACAACTTCCCTCAGTTGTATCTTCATATAAATAATAAAACTAGAGTATCATTTCTGAATCACTTTTATACAAAACATATAAGTTTTTTCTTTTGTGTGACTTTTGTAAAAATTTTGACAGAGTCTCCTCTATAATTTGGACCTCCCGATATTTCTACAAACAGTCAACTCAACAATACATCCAAAAATATCAAAACATAGACTTCTAGGGATTGGGGATATCCTAACTATAATTCAGTGGAGTCACATTCTACACTGTTCAGAACAAAATAAATTACAAGCATAAAACAAAATACACCCACATGAACAATTGTGGGCTCGCCAAAAGAAATAAAGCAGGAGATCTACAGCTAGTAGGCAGCTCAGGGTAGGCTAGGGTCTTCAACGCTCTCTGAAAAATAAATTTAAGAAAGAGTGAGTTTAAAACTCAGTGAATAAATAATGCCGACCCTTAAAAATCTTAAGGACAAGGCCCGTAAAATATATATATATATATATATATATATTCATCATGCACAAAATAAGCCTCATGCGGATTGTTTCTTAAAATGCATCAGAAGTATCTAAGCAGAACCGAATTAAAACAGACGCAGAGCACACAGCTCGCGGGGAAAATGACCACAGACGCAAAGCACTTTGCTTGCGAAATAAATAACTCCACATGTGGTAGCTACCCACACGGGGCTAGCAAAACCCCTGCTAGCTGAGGTCCAGATCATGGTGCACCAAGGCTAACAACTACTGCTGTTAGCTACAGAGTTCTGAACAGATAACCTCTATCTCTTGAAATAATACTTTTCTCAATTTAGCATTTCAGACAAAGTACCATTTATATAAGTTCAATATATAAGTTTCCAGATAACTCAAACAAACGTAAATTTGCAAAATTTCACGTTCAAATCAATTTTCGAATAACATAGACATGACAGAACATTTAAAAACGTCTCTCATAAATAGATTTCCAAATGTCAGAATACTGCAAGGAAACTTAGTAAGAAAATAAGAAATAGGAGTTACTCACGGTCCGCATTACTTACTCACCTCTTAGGATGATGTCAACATTCCCTGCCCAGTCCTCAGCTATAACTCAATCTCCTGAGTACCCTACAATACCCGTTCACCAGATTTTAGAATGTGAATAACCAAAAATTGTCTCGTTAGCTTAGCCTATCTAAACAAAATTCTAGGAAAAGTAAGGAATATTAATGTCTATTCTTCATTCCCTTAGCATGGTATAGATATGTACAAATTTCAAGGAATTAAGTCCAACATTCACTCCTTCATTCCATGCCTTACATATCCATATAACACCCATATATAAAGATATAGGTTTAGATATATATATATGCATCCATATATGGTGGCAGATCATTTTAACGGCATAGATTCATTCAAGAGTAAGGAGCACAATAGAATTTGATATTGGATTTTATACTAGGAAATTCATCCAAAAATGGAAGCAACAAAAGGGACGGTCAAAATACATTCTAGCCTAATGGAAACCAAGATTACTCTAACTAAAAATCAGTCTCTGACACCCTTTTCTTTTCTTTCTGCGCACACTCTCCTCAGCTAGCCATACACATAGAAACGCAGCACAAAACAAGTGAAACAGGGGAGGGGAACGCTGTGAACTGGAACCAGAAACGCAATACTTATAGTAGCAAACTCTAGACCTGGAACAAGACTTGTTTTTGGCGTTAAATTCCCCAGCTACCAGCAGTAGAATTCAAAACAGCAAACAGCAAAAAATTGAGTCCAGGAGCAGCAGAAATGGCGAGGAACAGAGGAGAGATGATGAAGTTTTGTTCCAGCAAAGTTTTGCTCCTTTTATCTGACCGAAGAGACGGGAGTTCAGAGCTGCAGAGATGTTAGAAGTAAATTACGTAAAGGCCAGCTGAAAGGAGGATGAGATAGGGGCATTTCAGAAATTACAAATGGAGGCATACTTTCTACGTGGCAGCAGCAAATCTATTCCTTTGAAAAGTCAACTTCCATATATATAACAAATTCATGCACGTTGGGTTTTACAAGTCCGGAGATTGCAATATCCTTATTTGTACTGATGTGGCAAGTGGAGGTCTGGACATTCCTGCGGTATATGTGGTTATCAACAATGATATCCCTACAAACTCCAAGGCAAGAATACAATCTACTTTTAAACCTCTATTGACATTGACTTTTAGAAAAGTAATAACTGATCAATATTTAGTTGTTACTGTTATTGTATAATTTGAGATTGATTTGCCCAATCATACCATAATTCTTTAGTTCATTTGTCTTCATCAATATCATGGTTCAATGGGGTATGACTTGTACAGATTTTGACTTCATTAAAATTTGAAATTATGAAATGAGGAGCTTTTCTGGAATTTCTTCATTTGTTTCTATGCAATGGATTTCTGACCTTGTGAGCTACAGGATTATATACATCCTGTGGGAAGGACTGCACGTGCGGGGAGATCTTGGGTTGCCATTTCTCTTGTAAATCAATACGAGCTGGAGTAGTACATTCGGACAAAGAAGCTTATAGGTAAGTTATGCATCCCCTTGTCTTCATGCTTTGCCTTGCCATCCCAAGGAAGGAACAGTGTCTAAATGCGCAATGCATATATTTCAGGCAAGAAGTTACCAGAGTATCCTGCGCAGGAAGAGGAGGTTCTGCTTCTGGAAGAGCGTGTTAGTGCGGCCAAAAGATTATCAGTAATGGTAAAGTTTTATATTCGGTGTGTTACCAGAGGAGTCTTTATGTCAATACTTGCATGCTTAAACTAATTTCTTAGAGCAAGCAACAATGCATGACAGAAAGCAACTTGTCTGTGTTCATGGAAAGATGCATGAGATTTTTTTTTTTTGGAGAAAACTGTGTAGTTCTTAAATATTTGCTATTAAGTTCCTTCAATAGAATTTTAACACATGGATGAACTTTTTTAAAGAACCGATAATATGATGTTAAGCTGTCAAAAGCATCTGTATGTTATATTTTTATTAGAAAACTTGATAACGACTCTACTAAGGTTGGTCCTTTCTGAAATTACTATCTCATTACAAAGAAATTAATAAGCTAATGGGCATGATTTCATTGAGATACTTTTGTAATAACTTTGCTAAACTGTTTTGGGCATTTTCTCATGTAGAAAATGAAGAAGAATAGAAGGAAGAGGAGACGGAAGGGAGAAGGAGATCATGAAGAGGAAGATATTGAGAAATATTTAGGTTTCAAGGATGGAAAATCATCCAAGAAGTTCAAAAGGAAATGAGACTATACCTCTGTATATTTGTTTTAGTAGTCTTTCATCGTATGTGGCAATTTTGATATCTATTTAATATTTAATTGTTGCCTTAAGTTGGGTTTTCTTTAACACTGCTCCTACTGACGTTATAGGTGAGAGGGCTGGGTGTTGAGGGGTGTGAATGAATTGTAAAACGTCATGGAAAATTAATGTTTTAACTTATCAGAGTCGTGAACCTTATTGCAAACTCCAAGCCATTTAAATTTCTTAAATAATTTTTATTTTTCAAAATATACTCATCATGCGTGATTTTATTATTTCAATTCACTAAAGCTCAGGTAAGTTTGATAAGTAATTGATGGTGAATTATAACACCATTTAAGAAATTAAGTGCATCAATGCAATTAGTAACAACTTTTCATCATATTAGTAAGGGTTTTTCAAATGTGCTAGTGATGTTTAAATATGTCAGTAATTACCAATTAATGATAACAACGTGTAATTATTAGTAGTGGTTTTTCACAATTTTGATAACTATTATGATTCTTTAATAAAAAATATGATAAGTGAATAATTTTTGTAGATAACAACATATTTTTTCAATTAAATCATATATTTTTCATAAATATTATATACTTGTTATATTTGACTGAAAAATTTGATAATAAGTATATAATGAATTACATTTTAGTCACTAAATGTTATTGGTATATTTGACGAAGTGTTACCATATAAGAAGTGTTACCAGTTGCACTAATATATTTAAACTTTTAATGTGTACCAAAAAATACACCATAATTAATCATGGGAGGCACTTTTTTGAGAATTAAATTCTGAAATATTTTATTATTAAATCACATACAGCCAACTGAATGATATTTGATGAAGGTGGTGCTTATTTGCTTGCAATGCTTTCTGGTTTTCTATGGAGGGTGCTTTTTTTCTTTTTTCTTTTTTTGGTTGGGGCTTCATATCATTTGAGTGTGAGACTAATCTTATTCAGGGTATTGAAGCTGCCTTGTTGCAGAAGTATTTTTTTCATAGGATTGAACTTTTGACAATGCAAAGAGCCTTCAACTACTAAGCTCAAACTTGCTTACCACTTAAATCACTTTTTTTAAGTTCTATAAAGGGGACAATTACGTGTGGATTCATTGAATCCTTCGGTTTTGTTCTTCACTTTTTTAACTCCATAAAAAATGAAAACAATATGTCTTTGATATTAAGAAATTCAACTAGATAAGAAGAGACAGAATCTTTATTAGTAAGAAAAAAAATTGTTAACACTTTTGGGAAGATTTTTGTTTTTCTCTTCCTATGTAGTACTTTGGTCCTTTCAAGTTGTTTTGATTACTTCTTGAATTAGTGGTGTGGTAATCATTTAATTGAATGGCATTAGTGGAATGGTGGAAAGCATTTTCCTTCTACTATAAGCTCCTTTAGGATGGCATGGGGCCAAAGATGGGTTAGGAGGAATTAAGATTTTAAATACAAGCATATAATATGTTTTTCAACTTACCAGAGTCACATGGACAATTCACAATGTAAAAGCTGTTGTTTTTTCAACTGTTTGTGATTTCAACTATCAAGACTCCAAAATTTTTGTGGACATATGATTTTATGGGAACATGTGAGCACTACTTAGTACCATATATTGAATTAGAAAGGAAAGAAATCAAAATATATGAAAATTTCCCAATTGTTATCTTAGTAAATATTTATAATTCCCTATGTTGTGTACTTTAACTAAAAGTAACTTAGAGGATAAACACTTTTAGTTTTGGCAAATATCCAGGGATGATTGGTAGCATTTTAAAAATATAAATATCTATGATTATTATGATAGAGTGGGAATATCAATTTTCCTCTTCTTTTTGGTGTTTTTAAGGTTATATTTATGATCTATAAAGTCATACAACTCTTTTAGGAGTATTTATGCTTGGTATGATTATTGTGTAGAGGAAATTTCTATCTAAAATTATTGGAGAAAAGAGGAAGATACATGGATGCAATATACCTTTCTTATGAAAATATAGAGAACTTAAATCCACTGTAAATGCATTTGAATTTTAGCTAGTTGAAAAAATATAAACACACAAAAACAAAAATTAGTGCTAATAGGTGACAACCATTTGAATAAAATTTAGTTTAGTAGACGGTTTAGGATTTAGACAAAAAATTTTAACCTTAATGCAAGAAGAAAATAGGAAAAGAGCATAAGATGATTTCTCTAGATAGCTACAACTCTTTCAAATGGAATTTATAGAGTACAAGACCAAAAAATTATTTAGCCAAAATTATAAGTAGAATGTCTATTTCATAAGTCAACCTCCAAAGATACCAACTAAAACATAAGTACCTCTATAGGTCAACTTTAGGCTTATTCCACTGCTACAAATTCCTTAATGATTTATTTTTCACCTATGCTTGAAATGGACAAATCATTCACTAAATAAGTTTCAAAATCATTAGAATATTGATATTCCTCATTGAGCTTTCTTTCACTATAAAATGTCAGTTTTTTTGAGAAAGGAAGTGATGCATTTTTACCTGTCAACAAGGGTATAACACCTGACATGGTTGGATGATCAACTGCACTTTCTTTTATACGTAGAAGTCCAATGTGAATACATCTTAATACTTGATCTTGAATGCATGAGTCTCTTAATATTGGATCTACTAATTCTAGACCCAGACCTTCTTTCCATAGATCCTGAGCTTGATAGACGCAAAAACACTTTAGATATAAAAAGAAAGGAATGAAATAAACTTTCATTTTATCTATTTGTATTTCGGATAGATTCAATATTACATCATGATTTTTTTATAAGTTTAACACTACCTATATATACTTTCTTTCATCATTCGCTGAGTTTTAAGTTATGAAAAATTAAAACTGTCTTAAAGATAAACTAGATTTTGTTTATTCACAATGTAGGTAAAGTGTAATTTTCTTTAAAAAAATTTTATAGATTATTGGAAAACATACCTATCCTATTAGATTAACTGGGCCTTCAGCATTGTAGAAAATTAAGAAGTAAAAACATATAATGCAAATAAGATTTTCTTTGGAAGATAATGGTCTCACTTTACCGAGAAAAGTACTTGTTTCCTCACCAAATAAAAAGAAATCTAAACTTTTGTTAGGCATGAACTCATAGATTAACATCCTCTCTTCTCCATGAATGCAGTAACCCAACAGTTGAACAAGATTCATGTGTTGGAGTTGAGATTTGAGAATTAACTCATTTTTAAACTCGTCACTCCCTGTGCTGAACCTCTTGAAAGTCTCTTTATAGCTATTTCTTCTCCCATTGGCAATAATCCCTTGAAATGATTTTCAGCAAATTATCAATCTCATCAAGCACTAGTCATCAGAAAAATTTCAAGAAGGTTTTAAGAAACCACCTTATATACAGGTCCAAAGCCCCGTTTTCCTAGCATGTTTTCCGGTGAGAACTTGTTTGTTACTGCCATGATTGAAGCATAACTAAAAGCTCTTAAATCATTCCCCTTTTTTGTGGCACTTTGGAGTTCATTAATAGTGGTATATCTATCAAAAGACACTAAGTTGAGTGGTTCATTCTCTTCTCTGTTTCTTTCATGCTCTGTTTAGATATGACACAATTTGTTAACTTCAAAAAAGAATAATGTTGACACTTGATTCGAAAAACATGCTCTATAAGTTTATGGATGCATATACCTTGAACTTCGCCTATTTTCCTCATCCGGTTTAACAGAAAATGCCAAGGCAGATTATGATCAGAGCTGCTGCCATGGCAGAACCAATTTTTATCCACTTCTTTATATCTGCATTACATTAGCATTCTTAAAGTGTTGTTAGGCAATGTTTCATGAATAGTGACTTTTGCTTATACAAAATTGGGTCCCCTAGTTATATTTTTCTATGATTTCTATGGCATATGATATGTTTTTGGTTCCACCCACAACTGTTATATATAACTTGTTTTATATCAAAAGATATGGGACGTTGCTCTTTCCAAAATATAGAGTAGCTCGCCTATGGTAGCCGTAGTAGAATATGTTTTCCTAGGAATTTGAGTACTTTATAAGACAAGAAATTGATGGGATTGAAATATTTGAGGCTTAACGCAAAGCTTTCCTTAACTTTGAATCAATCTTATTCTATTCAAACATGGATTGCATAGCTAGTAAGTGTTGTTTGAAATGTGAGAGCGAGATTAATGACAAATGCTTGTCATGTCAACACTTATTATGTCATTTTTTTTTTTGGTTTTCATGGATCTTTATCAGAATGCATATCTTGGTTGAAGGATATTTTGGAATCCGTGAAGCATTTTCTAAGACCAAAAGAACAGTCTGATTTTGACAAATGGATAGGAGATTCAAAACTATCTTTGAGTTGTAGCCGTACCTTTATGAGCTGAATCATACATTGCTAACATGTTGATATTTACATCACCAGAGATAAAAAATGTGCTATCGTCCAAGACCCATGGTAATATTTGTTGGAGATTGTGCCCTAGGCCAATCATTGTATTGCGAATATTGTTTTTATTACGAAATAAGAGTTTTCTTTTTATTACATTATTATATTATTTACATGTTTATATATAATAATATCCATGGATAAATTATTTTTTGGATTATCCAAAATATTTCTAATCAATCATCCTTGTGGGAATAACGATAAATTAAGATTAGTATGATTTTGATTGATTAAGTGTTAATCATGTATGATGATATGAATCAAAATCATAGGTGTGTGTTAGAGAATAGGACGCTGGATAGACCCGTTATGAGATAAGCTACATGGATTAGGTCATAAGTTTATCTCATATATAACCGTGTCATTGATTCCTTGGACCTGAGGTCAACATAGATTCCTACATGAAGGACACTATACTTTGGCATAGTCTAATGTCACCTTTAACCGAGTGATTATAAAGACTATGATCAGGTATAATGGAATTTATGCAGAGGAAGATGAGTGGTCAAGATGGAATTTGTCCCTTTAGTTAATAGAGAGATATCTCTAGGCCTCTCAATGAGTGTGACTGAGAAATGCATGGCCATGCTCAAATGGAAAGGGTTCCATCTTATAATCAGTCTGCTCGGAGATCGAGAAAGTTACGATCAAACAAATTGAGGATGACATTTATATGCCTCATACTCGATCTAGATATCGTGTGACAAAAGGGATATGATAAGGTTGTAAGATAGGTTGCATCTGATCACCGATCCCATATGATTTGGGTAGTCATAATGTCTTGCTGGAGGCCGCTTGTGATTTGTGGGTCAAATAGTGTAGTTTGCCTATTGCCAACATCATATGGGCCTGCAGGGTCGCACACAAGAACGGACCAACTTGAGCTAAAATGTCCACATTCATTGAATCAGAAATGTGTCTAGATTCAATGAATATCTAGGATGGAGGAATTATTTATATATATATATATATAAATAATAAAATTCAAAATATTATATATATATATATATATATTATATTTGATATTATATATATATGTATGTATATATGAATTAATTTAAATTTGATTTTATTAAATAGATTTAAATTTAAACTAATCAGATAATTTAAATTTGATTCTATCAGATAGATTTAAATTTAAACTAATCAGATAATTTAAATTAAGCTGTAGATATTGTTAGTTTAAATTTAAACTATAGGATAAATTTGAATTTAAACTAATAGATATATTTAATTAATTTTGATTAATTAAATATATATGAAACTCTAGTTTATAAATAGGGGTTTCCATATCAGAAAAGATATAGCTAGAGCTGCCTCCAAAATCCTTAGAGAGAGGGACATCGTACGGACGTCATACGGAATTGTACAGACGTCGTACGGACTGTACGGAATTGTACGGGGACAGGCTGCTAGCACACCGTTTGAATTGCTGAACCCCGTTCGTGTGGATACCAGTAGAGGGAGCTGATCGGCGGTCAGTTTCTGTGATCCAAATAAAAGTAAACAACAAACTCAATTGATAGAAAAAATGTAATTCTCTGAACTTATTCGGTTTAAGCGATTTTGACAGATCCTAGGTGGGAATTGGGATCAAAATTTTAAATGTTTCTGCTGTGTGCCTCCCATTATTCTCAACAATATTGGCATCCAGTTCCACTGGAGAAAAATGTGTTGAACCCAAAGCAGGTACAGTTGGCTCAGCTAGTAGCCTTGCAGTCACTTTCACCAAGACTAATGTTTGTGTGTGTTGCAATAGAACTACCACTAATCAATGGATGATCATTATATCTAGACTTAATTTTGAATGTATCACCAGGATTCCCACACTTGGGTTGTTCCCATTTTTGACAGCCACCATCACTGTTGTAGCCATAGCAGGTCTCAGCTCTTGCAATGAAAGTATCTCTCCCTCTTGGATCCAATAACTGACCATTATGAAACAGCACCCATTGTGATTCATCATTGTGAGTTGTGCAACTGAAGGACTCTTCCTCCTCATTTATGATAATGTTGTATTCAAAAAATTGCTGAACTTCTTTTGGTATGTTCGCAAATTTCTTATTTTTCCCCAGCCTATTGCCCAATCTATATGCCCTTGCCTCTTTATGATTAATTTGCTTTTTTTTTATTCCCATTCAAGTGTAAAGGAATCAGAAGCTGGGTCAGCATCAGAAACAGATGCCGTAATAGGCCAAGACTGACCAGTTCTGTGATTAACTCCTAACTTCATACTAGGAAGCAATATGTCTAAAGGATGATCAAAACTCTGCCATAACACATGCTTTGGAGCACCATTAGGGTGCAACTCTTGCAGGATCAAGTTTCTTGAATCTGATAGGGTGAGAATTGTATTGTTGGTAAGTGGAGATTGGATAGGAGAATATAAGGTTATCGACTTCCCATTTTGACGGGTAATCGTGAGAGCACCAAAATACTTCAAAGTTAGAATCCCAGAATTGTAGGCGATAGGTTCATTTCGGTTGGCAATCCAATCCTTACAACCGATATTGGTGTTTGCTTCAGCTTCAATGGAAGTGCTGTTGTAAGTTATAACCAGATAAGTGAAGCTGGAGTGCGATTCAAGTTTGTCAAATTTTAGATAGAACTTGAAGTTTGCAAAGTTTAGGATGCTTTCGTGATCAAGCACATCGCCTGGCTTCAAATTGTTTCTTACTGCACCACGACTCATTCCCCAAAGGCATAACCATGCGAAAATAGTCAATGTAACCATGACCGCCATTGTATCACCTATATCGTAACCTTTCACCTAACAGGGCAGCATAGAGATTGGTTTGATTTCACTAACCTTTTGAAGAGTTGAAGACTATATGATCTCTTTAATAACCAATGGTGAGTTAGTGAGTATGTAGAGATACATCTTAGAGAGATTTTTAAGAAGATATGGTGTGCATATACCAAGCTAATAGGAGTTAGATATTCAGTGAGGCTCACTTCCCATATCTCTAGTTTCATTTGTCATTAACTTGATATATGGACCAAACATATATATAATTCTAGAGATGTTTGTTATTAGATTTTTCAATAAAAACTTAAAACATGAATACATTTTACAATACAACACCGTTGATTTTTGTTTTTATTAAAAAAATTCTTCCCGTGCAAAATGGTATTGCACTTTTTTGTTTAAAAAATTTGATATTATTGACAGCGCCGCACCTTTAAGGCTATGTTTGGTTGGGGGTTTTTGGAGGGGAGGGGAGGGGAGGGGAGGGAGATAAGGTGTTTGGTTGGATAAAATTGGAGGGGAAGGGAGGGGAGGGGAGGGAGACAAATTTGGCTCCCCTCCAAATTGGGGGGTTTTGAAAGGGAGGGGAGGGGAGGGAGAGGGATGGGGTATTTTTAAAGTGTAATTTATTTTTTTGCCCTTTTTAATATTTTAATATATTAATATTTAATAAAAATTAAGATAATTTTTTTATCAAAAATAAAAAATAAAAAAAAAATTAAAATTTATAATTTTTTTAAAAAATTATTGATATAAATAAATTTTTTATAAAAAATAAATTTAAAATAATATAAAGGGTAAATTTGTCCAAATATAATTACCTCCCCTCCCCTCCCCTCTCCTCCTGAACCAAACAATAATCTCCCCTTCCTTCCCCTCCCCTCCCTTCCAACCAAACATAACTCATTAAATCCCCTCCCCTCCCCTCCCCTCCCCTCCATTAACCTCCCCTCCCCTCCCCTTCGTTGAACCAAACGGAGCCTTATACAAAGTATTGCACTTTATTTCTCTGTAAGTGGGGAACAACATGGAACGACTTTTGGAAAATCGTATGGAAAGGGGGGACATCATAATTATAATGTAGATGCATTGTAGAAAGAAAAAAAAATATATATATATATATATATACACACACACACGCCCTTTCCTTATATTTTTATTATCAAAATTTTTAATAAAAAATATGATAAATACATAATTTTTTTAATAATAATATGATATGTACATAGTTTTTGTAAATAATTATAGTCTTGAATTAAATTATAAATTTGTCTTGTAATATGATATGTACATAGTTTTTGTAAATAATTATAGTCTTGAATTAAATTATAAATAAATATGATATGTACATAGTTTTTGTAAATAATTATAGTCTTGAATTAAATTATAAATTTGTCTTGTTTTGATTAAAAAAATTATATATTTATCATATTTTAATTAAAAATATAATAACAAAAATATAAAAAATATATATATTTAAATCTAATTCTTATATAGAAAATGAAAAGTGAAAGGCCTTCCTCTAATTTGGGAGTGAGCATATCATGGTGGACATACTGAATCTTATTTAAAGTCACGAGTCAGTCAAAATGAACATGATTTACACGTGTGGATGGAAATTTGTGACAAACTGAATCTTATCAAATGGCAGACTTGCCATTGTCATCTTCTAAAATTATCAAGTACGTAACCTACTTGAGTTTCTCTTCTAAATCCCTCCACAATGTGAATAGTATTATTACACGTTTTACCTGATTTTGCTGTGTTCAATTTTACACTCACAGTAAATGAGAAATTATTAGTAGAAATTTCCCAAAAGAAAAAAAGGAAAAAGAGTTACCTTGCATCATTTTTTTTCTTGGGTGAACTATGGGGGCCTAAGGCCAAGAACATCTTGCATCATTTATATTTGTAAAGTATGACTTTGTGAGAGTAATATGCAAGTGGATAGGTTCAATTAATATATATATTTTTGGTTTATGAAAATTAATTTTTTAATATTTAAAAAATTATTTATAAGATATTTGACTACTATGGATATGAAAAAATTTTGATGTATTCGCTGTGTCTTAAATAATATGAGAATCTTAATATTTTTAATATATCTAATACTTAAACTTTTTATATGATCTTTTAAATGCTTAAAAAATTAGATACTTATGTACCACACATCACTTCAAATATAATAACTATTTATCCAGATCCTCTAATATTACAAAAATTCTAGAGGAATATATTGCACTACATCGGGGAAACTAAATTGATAATTAAGCTGAGCTTGGATGTTATGTGAGGAATTCAACTTGCTTAGTAACTAAACTAATATACTTGTGGACACTAATTTTAACTCTCCATATTGCTTTTGTCAGAAGATGAAGAATGTTGTTTTCGACTTTGCTCATTGTTTCTCTTTATTCTGCTTCAATCTTAAAATTGGAAATCAAAGACCTTCAACCTACTAAGAGACTAACACTTCAATTATCTCTTTGACAAATTGATTTTAATTGTGGATGCTAACTCTAACTCTATGCTTCTTTGCTAGCATTGCCTTGTGGTTTTCTGCGAAGAGTACCTTTTTTTTTTTCTCACTTTCTATGAATATCCCCACGTTCTTTGAGTGTAAGACTAATCTCGTTCAAGGTATTGTCTCTATGCACAAGTAATTTTTTATAGGTTTAAACTTTTGACATTGCAGTGACCACTCAATCGCTGAGCTCATATTTACTTACTACTTAAGCTATTTCTTATGGGTTTTACAAAGGATATTGTAATTTATTTTGTTTGTGGATTCATTGAATACTTGCTCTAAAAAATTTTGTTCTTCTCCTTCTTTTACTCCTTCAAAAATGAGAACGATATGTCTTTGATATTAAGAAATTCAACTAAACCAAAAAAAAAAAAGGAATTGAAGTGGTTCAAATTCATTCAAGCACATCTGAAAATTGGTAAAACAAGTAAAAGACACAGACATCTTTATCAATAATAAAAAATTGTTAATACTTTGGGAAGATATTTGTTTTTCACCTCCGAGGTAGTGCTCTGGTCTTTCGAGATTCTTTTGACTACTTCTTGAATTAGTGTGTGGTAATAATTTAATTGAATAGCATTAGTGGGATGGCGGAAAATATTTCCCTTTAATTTTAGGCTACTTTAAGATGGTTTGGAGTCAGAGATAGGTTAGGAGGAATTAAGATTTTAAAAACAAGTATATAATACGTTTTTTTACTCACCAAAGTCACATGGACAAATAACATTATAGAAGCTATTGTTTTTTGAACTCTTGTGATTTCAACTATCAAGACTCCAAAATTTTTATAGACTTATGATTTATGGAAACATATAAGCATTGTTTAGTACCATATATTCTATCAGAAAGGGAATTAGAATGTATGACAACTTTTCCTGTTATCTCAGTGAACATTTAGAATTCCTTGTGTTGTGTACTTTTAGCAAAAGTAGCTCAAAAGAAAAAACACTTCAGTCTTGGCAAATACTTAAGGTTGATTAGTAGTATTTTAAAAATATAGATATCTATAATTATTATGATAGCATAGGAATATCAATTTTCCTGTACTTTTGGGTGTTTTTAAGGTTATGTTCATGATCTATCAAGTTATACAAATCTTTCAAGAGCATTTATGCTTAGTATGATTATTGTGTGGAGGAAATTTCTATTTGAAACATCTTTCAAATCTGAATTAAAATCCATTAGATTACATAACTTGGATTTTAAGTTTATATAAAGAATTGTCAAAATGGGTCAAACCTATCAGGTTGGTCGTTTAACCTATTAATTTGATGGGTTGGATTTGCCTATCCTTTAGACAAATTTGGTAGTGAGGTCATTTTTAACTCAACTCACCTTATCCATGTGATAAATGAGTTAGCCTATGTAATGTGTGGGTTGGCTCATTTAATTTTTTTTCCCTTAAATCTCTTAAAAGTTTGAACTAAAACTTAACTTTCCCAGTAACTCAATCTCCACCAAACACAAGATGCACAGAGATGCATATACAAAGCCTTTGACTAGATAACCACCTAGCGCCACCAGTGTAGTTATTACCCTTCAATTAGATGGCCACCAAGCACCACTGTACCACTAGCATAGCCATTACTCTCTGCGAGGAAACATCTTTTAAATTATATTTTAGATCTTCAATTTTTCTTTTATAAAATGTGTTTGGTTTTACCCCACTATTTGTTGTCTTCTTATGCATTTGCATTTTCTTAGCTAGTTTGTACCACTTGGGCTTAAGGATTTTTGTGTGGAAGGAGTCCTTCAGAATTCCTACATAGTGTTTGATTAATTTCGCAAAGTCACATACCCCTTCATCTTAACTTTCATTTTGTATTACTCTTGATTTCCATGTATAAGTATGCATATCTAACTTCCTATGTTGAAAACTTGCTTTGTATTCTCTATATAAAGTTGTTAGAATTTTTTATATACCCTATTAACCATGGTTGCACTATTGATAACTATTACAAGATCAAGTAATAACACAACATTAATAGACTATTGGCAACTATCATAGTTATATTGATTTTTGTGGGATCTTTTGATTTTTTAAATGCTTCAATTTTTTTGTAGATTAAATAGGTTAGCCTATTTAACTCATGATTTGTGATGGGTTAACCTACTATGAGATGGGTTTCCTCATTTGATAGCAGTGCCCAAGAAGAAAAGAGTAGGCTATAAATGTTCAATTTATTGACACTCTTTGTAAACACTGTATTTAATTCAAAATTTTTAAAAAATTAATACATTTTTGTGTTGGGATTTTTTATTTAATTTTGAGTTAATTTTAATTTAATTTTAAAGCCATTTGAGTTATAGTTAATTTTGAATCATTTTAATTATTGGAGTCATATCTTCGTGTCAACTTTAATTTAATTTTGAGTCAAGAAAGTGATGAGAAAAAAAAAAAAAGAATAAGTATGAACAAGCGAGTCCAAATCAATTTAATATCTAAAAAGAGTTTCACCAAGCACACTATTCATACATTTAATGCACCTTGGCTTAAAGGGAAGAATTTGAAAGTTTGGTTGTAAGGATAAAGGTGGAGGGAATATGGAGGGAGAGAAATTGCAAATTAAATTGAATAGGAAAATGAGTAGAAATTATGGGATAGGTGTAGGTGTAAGGTGCAATAGTAACCTAAATGAGGAGGGAAATGAGTATAGATGGTGAAATGAGTGTAGGAGTATCATATAATAGTAATCTAAACCTAGGCATGTCAGATTAGTAGTTGAAGTAGCATCAATGTAGCCCTGTGTTTATCTATAACTTGCTTCCATGTGATAGGAGACAAATATCCTTTCACTTTTTCAAAGCAATAGAAGTGTTTCATGTCATTACTCTCACTACCAAATAAAGTGGAGATAGAGCACTTCGGAGCAGTTGAAGCCGTGCAAAGAAGTTGCAATGTATCACTCTGGGCATTTAAAGTATGGTGTTAGTGCATTAGTATATATATGCTTATATACGTTGATGTTTGCAGTTCAAATCCAATTTTTGTTTTGGAGAGTCCTTTGTTGGCTTTGCAATTTAGGCTAAACTGTTTTAAATGTGGCTGCAATATTTGACACAATTAATAATATCTCACTAGTTCGACAAAATTGGAGAATTTAGGCGAGAATTGTTCGTTTGTGGTCTATATTTGGCTACAATTTGCTTGAAGAAATTTCTAGTATGGAGGTGGTTCTTTAGGATGAATTGGTATAACCAGAAGTAGTGATTTAGTTTGGTTTTATTATTTTGATTATTTTGATGGTTATTCTTTGTATATGTTTTTTCTTATGTTCAAGAAACTTGAATCTATGCAATTGTAAAATGTGCTTTCATTGGAAAGTTTAGAAATATATTGTTCAAGGATAGGTATTTGATACTAGCCAATTTTGTGTGGTTCAAAATAGTGGGCCTTATAAGACAATTACAAATCCTTACAAGATTAATTTTCAATTCGGGATTACAATTCGAGTTTCAGATGATGTGCTATCTATTCCAAAATATAGATATTCTTTTATTTCTTTTTCTATCATCTCATTGAGAGATGTTGATAATAATTATTTAGTGGGTGAATTTTTTTCTTTTTAATATGTTTTTAGTTATTACATATTATTTTAAAATATTATTATGTATAAGATTAAGTTTAATATAAACTAAATAGATTATTGTGTACAAAAAGGAAACAAATTATTATATGCGTGTGTGTGTGTGTGTATATAAAATAATCTATTTAACTAGATCTATAAAAAAAGAGCAATCGAACTAATAATTCAACTTAGTTTGTTTTTTTTTTTAATTCTTGTTATCTTTTAGATATTTTCAAGCTTTAAAGACACAGGTCCCTGTTCCGCCCTCCAAATTGCTTTACTCTATGCACTAGCACTGGCTCATGTCATGAGTGAATTATTTAGAGTATTTTAATCCACGTTCAATATATTTGGATACACACAAACACACAGATTCAGATTGCGTATACGTGTGCGCACACACACATGCATGGCTAGTGTAAAATGAATTATATCTAATATAATAATTTATATAATAAAAGTAACCACAAAATAAATTGAAAGGAATTAAAATAAATTAAAAGGAGGTCACCTCAACTTCTTAAATTGAAAGGGAAGTCAACTAAACTTCTTAAAATTAAAAGGAAGTCATCTAAGCTTTACTTGATCAAAAACAAATAAAGTTACATTAACTAAACTACTTAAAATAAATAGAATATTAAGTTTAATTTAGTTGGAATGATGATGAAAATACAAGAACTAACAATTCATATATTAAAAGTAATCACAACATTTAAACATGGGTTGAACAAATTAAAAAGAAGTCAATTATGCTTTTTATAATAAACATAATATTAAGTATAAGTTAACTATATCTTAAATAAAAAACAAGATAGCTAATAATTATGATATATATTGTAACCACAACATAATAGCATGTAACATTATTCCCACGAGAACTAATAATTCAAATATTGAAGAAGCAAGCCTATGGGGTAAACCTGATTACTTGAGAAAGTTATTTTCAACATTTTGGTTCTCAAACTCATTATCAAGACTTGATTTTGTCTATGAGAAAATTTGGCAATTTTTATCCAAAAACATTTTGTACAAACGAAGATTATTATTTAGACATCATGGTTAGTGTTTTCATAAATCATTTCAATACTTATTAATGGTTTCAGGTTTTATTCTTAATATAATATTTTATTATTACTTCATAAAGTATGTTGTTCAAAGTACTTATGCACATTTATAAATTTTAACAAATTTGCAACCTTTTAATGATGAGTTGAAGATGCTCTTATTAACGTAGATAAGATTGTTTAGAGTGATAATAGAAGATTGAGAGAGCTTGAATCCATGCCACATCCTAATATAAGTGAAGCTCAACTTCAATTGAACAAACTTATAATAGATGAACTTAATTATGATAGAGTCAAATTAGCAAAAGACTTATTGTTGTTAACATTGTTACTTACAGATTAAAAATGATATATTGATGAAGGTGTTACAAATGTAGTGCTTTCTAATGAAGGAGGTGTTTATTTTGCATACTGATATGGCAGCACAAGTAAAACATGTATTTGGAAGGTATTATCATTGTGCATTCATGAAAAAGGTATGATTATATTGAATTTACTTCTAACAAAATTGTATCATTTTTGCTTCCTATAGAAGAATAGCTCATTCAAGATTTTCAATACCATTAAACTTCAGTGAGGATTCTATTTGCAACATCAAGGAACGTATAGGGGGCTGCTTAATTAAGGGTTAACACCAGACTGATTATATGGGATAAAGCATCAATTAAAAAATAAATTCTATTTCAAGGCTTTAGATAGAATATTAAGAGATATACTAAGATTTTGTAACACAATGAGTTAGTTATAACTGTTTAGCAACAAAAATGTAGTATTAGGGGTTAATTTCAAGCAAATTCTTCTTATGATTCCAAAAGGCACAAGGCAAGATATTGTTTCTTCAATAATAAATTCTTCATATATTTGAGATTTTTGCAAGGTGATAACACTGACAAAAAACATGAGATTGCAGTCTTGTGGTGTATACAATAATAATAGTAAGGTGAATAATTCTTAAACTAGATTTTAAGCATTGGAAAAGGATTGTTAGACAATAATAACAATGGCAAAAGTGTAGTCAAAATTTGAACTAATCTTATTATAAGATTTGACAATGATCCAATAGCCGCAATTGTTCAAAGTATATGTCTTAATTTTTTTGGATAATATTAAAAACTATGTTTATTTCTAAGAAAGGGCAATCTTGATGCCAACTTTATAGAATATTAATGTTGTGAATAAGTACATGTTATCCTTGATGCCAGGTGAAGAAAAGACATACCTTAGTTACAATAGTGTCTATAAGGCAGATGGTGCTAATTCAATGGATCATATTTATACTACATAATTTTTAAATGGGCTTTCAATTTCAGGCTTACCTAGTCATATCTCAAAGCTACAAGTTGATGCTCTAATAATGTTATTAAGAAATCTTGATAGGTTAAATGGCCTATGTAATGGAACTAGGCTAATTATTACTTAGTTGGGAAGTCATATCATTGAAGTACAAGTTTTTTCAGGTAATAATATTGACTTTGGTATTCATTTCTGGGCTAATGTTAATCCCTTATGATTCCAAACTGCTTTCAAGATATAACAAAGACAATTTCCTTTGGTCCTTTGTTTTTCCATTACAATCAACAAAAGTCAAGAGCAATCGCTTGTCAAATGTTAGATTATATCTTCCCAATCCTATTTATACTTATAGATAACTATATGTAGCAATTTTATGGGTTTGTAATAAAAGTAAATTAAAAATTCTAATACTTGACATGAAAATAGAAGTTCAAACAATACTGTTAACATTGTGTACCCAGAAGATTTTGCCAATTTATAAGATTAAATCTTAACTTGGTATAACACTCTGTGCATTGCACAGTCTCTAGAATAAGTTAAAAATAATATAAACTTTATCTAAGTTTTTCAAGCCTAACACAATTTAAAGAAATGGCAAAATGACACAAAATCTATAAAACCAAACTTGGCCCAAGACCTAAAGTCTCTTTAGAGAAAAAAAAAAACAAACAAACAAAGGGATTAAAACATAGGTAAAGCTCTGTGTTTTAGCCAATACCATCAGACCCCCTAACACACAAAATCTTTGGATTGCTGGCACCCTTTTTTGTTGTCAGCTTTTAGTTCACATCATAAAGGAGGAAAGGAAATTTCTCAATAGAAAAGGCAACTCCTGTGGCTTATGCATAAGAAGGAAGCAAAATAGGAAGGATAAATTGAAGAAATCCTTAACTTCCTTCCATATAAGGAAGATTTCAATCTTGGGGCTTACATGAGCGTAGCTATAAGACAAAAGGATTAGAATAAAAGGAGAGATTTTTTTCAAATAGAAAAACCAAATGAGAGAACAGTAGCCAATTCTTTTGCAAACGAGCTTATTTGAATTTTGAAAACCACTCCTTTTCCTATATGGCACAGTTCATTATCAAATAATGAAAACTGTGTGACAATTTGGTATGAAAGGATTTAAGGGATTTAAGCCAATTTGTTAAATGCGAATGCTAGGGACCTAGATTCACATGCTTAGAATTAGATTATTGTTTGCTGTCACACCTATAATGGGACCTTATGGTGCTAGAAAAATTTAAAATTTAAAATTTTGATTTTCAAAAATGAAAAATTGAATAGAGTAGAGTTGTCACCAAAATTTTAATTTTTTAAAAGGTAAAACTTTGGAAAAACTTTTTTGAAGAAATATAGTTTAAAAAATAGAAATAGATTCAAGAATCAGTTATGAGTAAAAAAGATACTAAGCACCTCACTACATTTGCTTCTAAAAACGATTACCTTAAGTTAATTATGCAAAATTAATATGGTATTCATCTTATTTTAATTTTTCTAACAATCACATGCAAAAATATTGAAAAGGAAAGAAGTTAGAAAATAAAATAAAATAATTTTTTTTTTATTTACAAGGATAAACTTTACCTTAGATAAAAGTATAGGACTTACGTATCTAACATAAGGGATCAAAGTCTATATAATTTGACTGAATAAAAAATTATATCGGTGGGTTAATGATTTTTAGTTTTATGAAAAGAAAAAGAAAGTAGAAACCACTTTAGGCTTTTGCAAACAAAGCGATTTTTTGGAAATTGGTTGATGTGTTTTAATTTGCAAAATCTAAATTAATTCTACTTCCTTACTCTCTTTATTTTTCATTTTTTTTAGTTTAGTTTTTTTTCTAGAAATATATATATATATATTATTTCAAGTAGCAGTGATTTCTTTTTATGAAGTATGTATAAGAAGAGCTCTTAAGTTTATGAAAGAAAGGATTTTAATTAACTTTTTTCTTTTTTATTTTAAAGGACTAACTCTGAACTTTTAAAACATCAATTGTTGTGTTTTTTTTTTTTACTTTTTAAAATTAAAAAATAATAATTTCCTTCCTTTTTTTTTTTTTGAAATACTATTCATTTTTGTTTTGGATTTTGGAAAATTCCTAAAGAGAAAATTTAGTTTCAAAATTTAAGGCAAAATTTTTAACTTTAAAATATATTTTTTTATTTTTTATTTTTTTCAGAAAAGCTTTTAAGAAAAATGTAAAAATTATATAATTCCTAAATAAACTAATTTTTCATGTCTTCACTTCTTTTAAGTTTTTTTCCGAGTGAATCTCTATATATACACATGCACGTACACACACTCATGCATAGCTCGCGTAAAATGAATTATACCCAATATAATCAATAATTCATATAATAATAGTAACCATAACATAAATTGAAAGGAATTAAAATAAATTAAAAGGAAGTCACTTAAACTTCTCAAATTGAAAAGGAAGTCAACTAAACATCTTAAAATTAAAAGGAAGTCATCTAAACTTTACTTGATAAAAAATAAATAAAGTTACATAAACTAAATTTCTTAAAATAAATAGAATATTAAGTTCAACTTAGTTGGAAGAATGATAAAAATACAAGAACTAATAATTCAGGTATTAAAAGTAATCACAACATTTTAGCATGTGTTGAACAAATTAAAAAGAAGTCAACTATGCTTTTTATAATAAACATAATATTAAGTATAAGTTAACTATATTTTGAAAAAACAAGATAAATAATAATTAAGATATCTATAGTAATAGCATGTAACATTATTCTCAAGAGAATTAATAGTTTGGATATTGAAAAAGCAAGCCTATGGGTTATACCTGATTACTTTAGAAAGTTATTTTCAACGCTTATGCTCTCAAATTCATTATTAGAACCTAAATTTGTCTGGGAGAAAATTTAGCAATTTTTATCTCATGACATTTTGTATAAACAAAGATTATTACTTAGACATCATGATTAGTGTTTTCATAAATCATTTCAATATTTATTAATGATTTTGGTTTTTATTCTTAATATAATATTTTATAATTATTTCATAAGTAATATTGTTCAAAGTACTTATGCACATTTACAAATTTTAACAAATTTGCAACTTTCTAATGATGAATTGAAGATGCTCTTATTGAGGTATGTAGGATTCTCTAGAGCAATGGTAGAAGATTAAGAAAGTTTGAAACCATGCCACATCCAAATACAAGTGAAGCTCAATTTCAATTGAACAAACTTATAATAGATGAATTTGATTATGATAGAGTTAAATAGCAAAAGACTTAATATTGATAACATTGTTACTTACAAATAAACAAAGATATATTTATGAAGATGTTACAAATGTAGTGTTTTCTAGTTAAGGAGATGTTTATGTTGTATATAGATATGGCGACACAAGTAAAACATTTATTTAGAAGGCATTATCTTTGTGCATTCATGAAGAAGGTACAATGGTATCGAATGTTATGTCTAGCAAAATTGTATCGCTTTTGCTTTCTAATGGGAGAATAGCTTATTCAAGATTTTCAATACCATTAGAAATCAATGATGATTCTATTTGCAACATCAAGCATAGTATAAGAGTTGCTGAATTAATGGTTAATACTAAACTGATTATATGGGATAAAGCACCAATTGCAAATAAATTTTGTTTCAAGGTTTTAGATAAAACATTGAAAGATATAACTGGATTTTCTAACATGATGAGTTAGTCATAACTATTTGGCAATAAAGCTGTAGTATTAGAGGGTGGTTTCAAGCAAATTCTTTTTATGATTCCAAAAGGCACAAGGCAAGATATTGTTGCAAGGTGATGACATTAACCAAAAAAAAAAATGAGACTGCAGTCTTCTAGTGTATACAATAGTAATAGTGAGGTGAATGAATTCTTAAACTAGATTTTAGGCATTGGAAAAGAATTGTTAGACAATAATAACAATGGCGAAAGCATTGTTGAAATTTCAGCTAATCTTATTGTAACATTTGACAATGATCTAATAGCTATAATAGTTCAACGTACATATCCTAATTTCTTAAACAATATTAAAACCCATCTTTATTTCTAAAAAAGGGCAATTTTGATGTCAACTTTACATAATGTTGATGTTGTGAATAAGTTATCCTTGATGCCAGGCGTGGAAAAGATGTACCTTAATTATGATAATATTTACAAGGTAGATGGGAATTCTAATTTAATGGATCAAATTTATACTACAAAATTTTTAAATGGGCTTTGAATTTGAAGCATTGCCCAGTCATAACTTAAAGTTAAAAGTTAGTGCTCTAATAATGCTATTGAGAAATATTGATAGGCCAAATGGCTTAACTAATTATTACTCAATTGTGAAATCATGTGATTAAAGCACAAGCCTTTTTAGGTAATTATTACTCAATTCTTTGGTTGATGTTAATCCCTTTTAATTCCAAACTACCTTTCAAGATGCAATAAAGACAATTCCTTTTAGTACTTTGTTTTGCCATTACGATTAACAAGAGTCAAGGACAATTGCTTATCAAATGTTAGATTATACCTTCCCAATGCTATTTATACTCAAACAACTATACATAGCAATTTCACAGTTTTGCAATAAATGTGAATTAAAATTCTAATACTTGACAATGAAGGTAGAAGTTCAAACAATATCATTAATGTTGTGTATAAGAAAGATTTTACCAATTTATAAGATGAGTTAAATTAATATTAAATCTTAATTTACTATAGCATTCCGTACATTGCACAAGTTTAAAAACTAGTTAAAGATAATATAAGACCTTATCTAATCTTTTTTCAAGCCCAACTCGATTTAGAGAAGTGACAAAAATGCTTAAGACCCACTAAAACGAAACTTGGCCCAAGACCTAAAGTCTCCTTAAAAAAAATGGATTACAACATAGGCAAAGTTGTGCTTTGGCCAACGCCCTTAGGCCCCCTAACGCATAAAATCTCTGCATTGCTAGTCCCCCTTTTGTTATAAGCTTTTAGTTCATGCTATAAAGGAGGAAAGGAAATTTCTCAATAGAGCAATCCTTGAACAATTCCATCAATTATGTTGAAACGCCTCTTCCAATCTAGTAGCTTGCTGCGAGTAGAATCTTGTCATAAAAAACATGAACATGAGTAATGATTAAGAAGTAAAAAAATAAAATGCAAATAAGATTTTCTTTGGAAAATAGTGGTCTTGCTTTACTGAGAAAAGTTCTTGTCTCCTTACCAAATAAAAAGAAGTCTAAGCTTTTGTTAGGCATTAGCTCATAGATTAACATCCTCTCTTCTCCATGAATGCAACAACCCAACAGTTGAACAAGATTCATATGATGGAGCTCAGCTATAAGAATTAACTCATTTTTAAACTCAGATACTCCTTGTGCTGAACCTTTTGAGAGTCTTTTTATAGCTATTTCTTCTCCCGTTGGCAATAATCCCTAAAATGATTTTCAGCAAGTTATCAGTGTCATTAGGTACTAGTCATTAGAAAAAGTTCAAGAAGGTTTCAAGAAGCCACCTTATATACAGGTCCAAAGCCCCCTTTTCCAGCATGTTTTCTTGTGAGAACCTGTTTGTTGCTGCCATGATTAAAGCATAGCTGAAAACTTTTAAATCAGTCACCTTTTTTACGGCATTTGGGAGTTCATTAACAGCGGTATATCTATCAAGAGACACCAAGTTAAGCAGTTCATTCTCCTCTTTGCTTCTTTCATGCCCTGTTTAGATATGACACAATTTCTTAACTTCAGAGAAGAATAATGTTCATGACACTTGATTTGAAAAACATGCTCTATAAGTTTATGGATGCATATACCTTGAACTTCACCTGTTTTCCTCCTCCGCCTTAGGGAGAAAATGCCAAGGCAGATTATGATTAGAGTTGCTGCCATGGCGGAACCAACTTTTATCCACTTCTTTATATCTGCATTACATTAGCAATCTTGAAGTGTTGTTTGGCAATGTTTCATGAGTAGTTTGACCTTTGCTTATACAAAATCGGGTTCTTAGTTATATTTCTCTACGATTTCTATAGCATGTGATATGTTTCTATAGGATTGAAATATTTGAGGCTTGACGCAAAGCTTTCCTTAACTTTGAATTAATCTTATTCTATTCTAACATGGATTGCATAAGTAGAAGTGTTGTTTGAAATGTGAGAGTGAGATTAATGACAAATGCTACTTGTGTTAACGCTTATTAAGTCAATTTTTTGTTTTCATGGCTCTTTATCAGAATGCACGTCTTGGATGAAGGATATTGTGGAATGTGTTTATAAGACTTAGTGTTTTCAAAGTATTTTCTAAGACCAAAGGAACAGTATGTTTTTGACAAATGGATGAGATATTCAAAACTATGTTTGAGTTGTAGCCATACCTTTATGAGTTGGATCATATGGTTCTAAGATGTTAATGTTTACATTAGCGAAGATAAAATGTGCTATCTTCCAAGACCCATGGTAATAATTGCATCCGGTTCCATTGGGGAAATAAGTTTTGAACCCAAAGCAGGTACAATTGGCCCAGCAAGTAGCCTTGCAGTCACTTTCACCGAGACTAATGTTTGTGTCTATTGCAACAGAACCACCACTCATCGATGCATGATCAATATATCCAGACTTAATTTTGAATGTATCACCAGGATTTCGACACTTAGGATGTTCCCATTTTTGACAGCCACCATCACTGTTGTAGCCATAGCAGGTGTCAACTCTAGCAACGAAAGTATCATTCCCTCTTGTATCCAATAACTGACCATTATAATACAGCACCCATTGTGATTCACCATTATGACTTGTGTAACTGAAGGACTCTTCCTCCTCATTTGCGACAATGTTGTATTCATAAAATTGTTGAACTTCTTTTGGTATGTTCACAAATCTCTCATTTTTCCCCAACCCGCTTGCCCAATATATCTGCCCTTGCCTCTTTATGATTAATTGGCTTTTCCTTGGTTCCCATTCAAGTGTAAAGGAACCGGAAGCTGGGTCAGCATTGGATACAGATGCCGTAACAGACCAAGACTGACCAGTTCTGTGATTAACTCCTAACTTCATACCAGGAAGCAATATAGCCGAAGGATGATCAAAACTCCGCCACAACACATGCTTTGTAACACCATTGGGCTGCAACTCTTGCAGCACCAAGTTTCCTGAATCTGGGAGGGTGAGAATGGTATTGTTGATAAGTTGAGATTGGAAAGGAGAGTACAGGATTATTGGCATCCCATTTTGACGAGTAATTGTGAGAGCACCAGAGTACTCCAAAGTTAGAACCCCAGAATTGTTCTCGATAGGGTCGTTTCGGTTGGCAATCCAATCCTTATAACCAGTGTTGCTGTGAGATATAACTAGGTAAGTGAAGCTGGTATACGAATCAAGTGTGTCAAATTTTAACCAAAACTTGTCGTTCGCTGAGTTTAGGATGCTTGAGTGATCAAGCACATCACCTGGCTTCAAACTATGTCTTATTGCACCAAGACTGGTTCCCCAAAAGCACAACCATGTGAAAATAGACAAGGTACCGATGATTGCCATTGTATCACCTATGTTGCAACCTTTTAGCTAACAGGGCAGCACAGAAAGTGCTTTGATTTCACCAATTTGTTGAAGAGTTGAAGACTATATGATCTCTTTAACTAATAGTGAGTTGGAGACTGCGTAGACATATTTCTTAGAGAGAATCTCAAGAAGATATGGTGTTCGTACACCAAGCCAATAAGAGGTAGATATTGAATCTTAAGAAGATATGGTGTTCGTACACCAAGCTAATACGAGGTAGATATTGAATGAGAGTAGCTTCCAATATCTTTTGTTTCATTTGTCATTAACTTGACATGTGGGCCAAACGTATACGTAGTCTCTAAGATGTTTATTATTAGATTTTTTTAAATAAAAACTTGAAATATAAATACTTTTTATATTAGAACACTATTGATACTGTTTTTTTAAAAAACAGGAAAAATTCTTTCCTGGTAAAAAAAGGTGTTGCACATTTTTTGTTAAAAGAATTTTATTTTGGTGACATCATGGTAGACCTACAGCGCTAAAAGTATTTTATTTAAACTCACGAGTCAGTCAACAAAGAACATGATTTTACACACGTGGTTGGAAATTTATGAAATACTGAATCTTAGCAAATGGTACAGTTCCCCCTGGCATCAATTCCGTAGCTAACTTGAATTTCACGTCCAAATCCCCGCACAATGTGAATAGTATATTACAAGGTTTACCTTAAAAACATAAGTGAATTTGTTTGTGTCTTCCACTTGTTAACCTTAAAAACTCAAATATGTCGACCAAACGTTATAGATAAATGGTGGGCCACATATTTGGACGTTATAGCTAAACTCAAATATGAGGGCCAAACGTATATTGCAAGGTTTACCTTAAAAAAAAAACAAGTATACCCCTTATGGTTTACCAAAGCACTCCTCAAGAGGAAAAAAACAAAATTCACTTCCGAAACAAATAATCATACTGATAAAGAAGTTTGTGTCTTCTACTTGTTTCACTAATTTTTAGGTGTAAGTGAATTGAGTCACTTTAATTCTTCTTCTTTTTTATCTTGTTGAAGAACAAAACTTTATAAAGCAAGTATTTAATAAATTTACATACAAAATGAATAATCATACCTTTCATAGAACTCATAAGAGATAATTTCACGTCCAAATCCCCACACAATTCCGTAGCTATCTCTATCTCTATTTCTTTGCTAACATTGCTTTGTGGTTTCTTATGAAGGGCATGTTTGGTTTGTTGATCAAAAATAAAAAATAAAAATAAAAATTTTGGTAAAATCTTATTTTTGTCTCTATAATTATTATTTAATTATTAAAAATAAAAATATTATAATTATTTTTTATTTATATAATCACGCTTTTTTTTTTTTCTATTTCTATTTTCATCTCTAAATTTTTAAATTTTTACATATCAATCGAGCCATTAAGATGTGACTATATATCATTTAAGGTAATGAAGTTGCCTCTCTGTACAAATATATTTTTTTTTAAGTTTGAATTTTTGACATTACAGTGACTTTTTAACTGCTAAACTCAAACTTGTTTACCATTTAAGTTATTCCTTACGAGTTCTATGAAAGGTATGATTATTCATTTTGTATGTAAATTCATTAAATACTTGCTTTATAAAGTTTTGTTCTTCAACGAGATAAACAAAAAGAAGAATTAAAGTGACTCGAATTCACTTACACCTAAAAATTAGTGAAACAAGTAAAAGACACAACATCTTTATCAGTATTGAAAAATTGTTTGGGAAGACTTTTGTTTTTCTCCTCTTGAGTAGTGCTTTGGTCTTTTCAAGTTGTTTTGTTTAATTCTTCAATTAGTGAAAATGAACAAATGTCTTCTGAATTTTAGGGACTCAATAATGCAAAAAGCATATGAACGTACTCCTTACTTCTCCAAGAAGTTCCAAGCCTCCTTTGGTACAGTAGCACTGTGATTTTTCAAATAACAGAATCTGACATTGCAGATTGCAGAAAAAGAAGGGCGTTTACATTTTTTTTATTAATAAAACAAAAGAGCAACGAGAAAGAAAAAGAAAGAGTTAGAAAAAGTTACATCTTTTTGCGTTCCTTATGTTACTATCACTAATATGATGTAAATACTAATATTACCCCATTGTTGGTCGTTAAAATGCTCGCTGATCAAGACGTGGATGCTTGCGTTTTGACAACAAACTGTACACTTCGTATGGTTGCATAAAGCTTCTACTTGCAGGAAAACAAATATGGACTATAACTTTACGTGTAATTTTTATTATTAAAAGTTTTAATTAAAATATAATATATATATATATATATAATTCTTTAATAAAAATATAATGAGTATATAATTTAATTAGGTAATTATATAATAATTAATAAAAATTATATACTTACTATATTTTGATTAAAGAATTTAATAATAAAAATATAGTAATAAATTATATATTAATTTTTTTAACAAATATTAACTTGCATCCATATGTAGTCAAGTAATTAAAAGTCAACAAGTCAAGTCCAACCAATAATCGTAAAAGGTTTTGCCACTTTATGTTTTTCAAAGTCTAAATAATCAAAAGTCGCACATGGTTGAATTTTATTGGACCGACATTAGTGGGACGGGGGAATTAAGATTTCAAATACAAGCACATGGTACGTTTTTTTACTGACCAAAATCAAATGAACAATTCACATTGTAGAAGGCTTTCTGACCATATATACCAAAATAAAATAAAATAATTATATATATAATCTTAAAAATTAATTTTCTGAATATATAACAATTTTTTTTAACAATGCAGAGTCACAAGCCCTGCATCTCTATATATTTTATTTTATTTTTTAATTTGTTAGGCACATCCTTCTGATTAATTTCTTTGTTCATAATAATTTTTTTTTAAATTGACCCTTGATCCCTTTTTTTAAACTCATTTACTGTTTTTAAATTCTTATAATATTTTTTTAATTTTGAAGAAAATTTTATTTATTTGTATTTTGAAGAATGTAGTCTTTTTAATTTGTATATATATAATTTTTTGATTTTTTTAATTGATAAATATTTGTATTTTGAGGAATATTAATATAATTTTTTAAACTTTTATATATAAATATTTTTATGTTTTAATGTTAATATGTATAATAAAATTTTTGTAAATGAAATATAAAAATGATTTTAATTTTAATTTCTTGAGAACAATTAATATTTTTTATTTATAAAATAATTAAATTAATTTAATAGTATTATTTAGAAATGTTATGTAAATGTAATTTTTTACATTATTAATTAATTTTTTTAAAAATATTACCCATTAAAATTAAATAATAACATTATATACCTACATACATATATGTTTTTGTGTGTGTGTGTGTATTTCAATAAATTTATTAATTGAAAAAAGAAGTACAATAAAATAAATAAATTTAAATGTATAAATCAATAATACAAAGAAATATAGAATTTGAAATATATGATGAAAAAAAGAAAAGAATAATATCAGTCATCATTCGTAATGGCGGTTTGTCCCACATTAAGGCTTTCTCCTTATTTGTTATGGCCGATGTTGTTATGGCTATTCTTCTTCTTATTCTTCATCCTCCTCCTTGTCTTCTTCCTTCTCATCATCATCATTTTCATCTTTTTCCTCGTCCTCTTCTCTAGATAATTCACTTTCCCTCGAATTACGAATTTTTTGAGAAGTTAAATTCCATTAAAGGGACTAAATAGGTAAAATTGGTTGATTTGCAGTAAAGAAGCCCTATTGAGGTTGGTGGGACGCCATTGTGCAAAAGAAGTATTGGTATATTTAGCACTAAATGTAACTGGTTCTCTAAACAATTATGTAAATAGTACTCTACTAGATTGTGATGTCCTGTTAGTGTGGAGAAGGATGACTTTATATAAATGGATGAAGGCATTGAGGGTACATAATAAAGTGCAAAGGAAGACAGATCAACACCTCCAATGCTTATGAACAATGGAAAGGAAGATAAACCAATATCTTCACCAACTATCTGTGGTAGAACAAAAGAAAGACTAACCCATTCGAAATTTTCTTGCATAGGGGCTATTGTATAAGACAATGATGGCATACTTGCATGAATTTCATCAATATTGCCATTAAGCATCAATTCCTTGGATATGACGAACCTATGGCCTCTTTTTCTCGATCTAGCCTATAGCTTTAAAGGTCTAGGTAGATTGAGGTCTAGGTGGAGCTAGTTAAAAGACAAGTATATCTTGATGTTCGCCTAAAGCACGCAACATGACTTAGATATCACTATGTACCCTTTGCCTAAAGTTCCTATAGCTAAGCATCGAAAGGTCAATAATAGCAAGCTTGTATAAGTTTTCCAACACATCTTCTTATGAAATAAAAAATCAATTGTTAAAAGTAACACACACACACACATATAAGGAGAAAAAATATAAAGATGAAAATTATGTAAAAGTCATACTATAAAACCATGAAAACCATTAATAGGATAGATCTATCGTCACGTATGTCGCTAATGCCAACACATATAGTTCGACGTGGCTGGTTCAATGGAATGGCTAGATCCCTTTTAGCATTAACACCATCCACATATTTATTGACATTTGTTTGAGCATCATATTCATTCTTGACCTCAAACTTATCCATTATATCTTCTGTCACATCTAAGGCACTTGAAGGGCTAGTATTACATATTAATAGTCTAGACAAACTCGGTTGGAATATATCATCGACTAGTGACATTTATTGAGTACTGAAAGATTGGGGTTCAAATGGATGGATATCTCTAAGGTAAGAGTTAAACAAAGAGACCAGTTCATTAAATCCATTGATCTAATTTGCAAATGAATTTGTTAACAATTCACATACATCATTTTCCTTGATACTTGGGTCCACATCACTAGTAGATATGTACATATATAATTCTGGTCTCGCCAGTTGGCTTAGGAAGTGCTAGTTTGCTTGCCACATTATTTAGATATCTGAATTATCTTCTAAAGTATACAATAAATACCAAATTGGATTAAGTGACTGTAGATATAGGTGTGCCAACTCGGGCACAAACTATCTTGATTGAAGTCATAACTTCTCTCTAATTGTGACTTTCAATTGTTTAAAATTAATGTTAGGGTCGACTTTTAACAATGTTGATTTGTAACATACAAATGTTGTTCCCTCATTGGTATTAAAATTTTTTTCATTTGTATAAATGCATATAATCTCATTCATTCTATTCATTGTGAATTTTATCCCAACGTCTGTGTGTAAATGAAAATCAAACACAACATATTTATATTTCATAAAATTTTAATATTTCATTATAGTCAACATATTATTATGTAACAATTAAATTTTTTATTATCCACAAAAAATATATAAATCATCAATAATATGAACAATAACAAGTTTTTTGACATATATATAATAACAACACTTTAAATTTACCATAATCTCATAGATTTTACCTTTCCAAAAAAAAATAACAAGATAAGTCCACAGAACTTTTCCAAACAATAATTAGATGAGAGTACTCTTTTACAATCTCTTCAATCAACTCTTGAATAAGATAAGCTCACATAATCTTTATCAATAATTGTTATGATAGAGTAATTTGTTAATATAAACTTTGTTATTCAAAAATTAGAAAAAATAATATCAAATAATAATTATATTTAATACTTACTATAATATATTATTACACTATTAGACTAGCAGTGGACAAATTGTAAAAAATGAAACAAGATAAAAAATAAATAGAATATTATAAATAAACTCTAAACATATGAGAGAATGCATGAATGATGAGAGCACCTCACAATTTGCTAAAAACTAAAAAGAAGTAAGCAATGAAAATTAAAGAGAAGGAAATAAACTAGCAACAAATGAAAAGAAAGTAGAAAAGCCATAGAAAATGAAATAATATAATATGTGTGGGAGGAGGGAGGAAATAGTAGCAAATGAGAAGGTAGAGGAGGAGGGATATAGCAACAAATGTAAGGGTAAAAGAGGAAGGATATAGCAAGCGGCAAAAAGTAAAAATGTGAGCAGGAAGGGGGATATATAATGTGTTGAATGCAGAATATAACATTTCGCATTCAACACTATTATTATTTTTAAAAATTAAAATTTTTAATTAAAAAAAATGACCTTAGTCAATGAAATCACTGATCAAGGTTAGTGACAATACACTGACTGTAAGAACCGGAAGAAAAAAAAAAAGAGAAGGGGGGGATTTGATAAATATATATATATATAATTACTCTTCTTTTTCTTTTATTATTTCCTTACTTATATTACTTTTTTTTTTCTTCTCCTTCCCATTTCTTCTTTTCCGTTGTTTTCACCGGGTCCTGTGGCTTTTCTTCATTTCGCTGTTCCCGTCTCCCTCTCGTCCAGTGCCTGCAACTGCCTCCTCCAGCTCTCTTTCTCTGTTAATTCATCACCTTCCCGGCGTCGATGGAAGCTCTCTGGTAATTTCCCTGTTGTTTCGTCGCTGGTGCTGCCTGGTTCTTCCCTCCATTTTTCCAGCTTTCATTCCCTTCGAGCTGGCTGGGTTTCTCTTCGTTGGAGTTGCTGCCTCCTTCGATTCCTCCACGAAGCTTCCTCCAGCGTGATGCAGACTCCCTTGACCTTCTCCCATTGCTGACTCGAGCTTGCTGGTCTGTGAACGAGCCGGTAGCACTTCGAGGTTCCGGTGAGCATTTGGTTCTGAGTCATTTATGCTTCCATTCATCTCTGATGCTGAACCCATAAAATCCTCTCCTTCTCTTTCCATTTTTCGGCCTATCCCAGCTCAATGGGTTGTTAATAGGGTTGATATGCTCAGATTAGTTGCTTGGCCGAAATGAAGGAATAGAAAGGGGGAATCTTTCATTAGGCTTCTTAGTTATGCAAATCTTGCGTAAACTTTCAATTTTTACTTCCTTAAAGTGATCTGAGAATCCAAATGATGAATTAGAATTCAAAGAAAATGATTAAGATGAGGGGCATTTGTATGTATGATCAGAGAAGTTATTTAGATAATTGTGATTAAATGTGGTACCTATTTAAGAATCATTTTTGGGTTTGTATAATGATTTGGTAAGTTGGGTGTTATCAGGGAATTCTCGGAGCTTGACAGAAAAGGGAACCTAGCCTTTCAAGGAGGAAGAAGGACCGGGCTATAGGGCACCGTCTGTGAGTAAATAATGGATTTCGAAACAGTTTCCATTTTATTAATCTTGAATTTGTTATTTTCTGGATAAAGTCATTTTAAGTGAGATGAATTGGCATATGTATATATAAATATATATATATATATATATGTATACCTGCCCTGTGGAAATGAGTTGAACCCGAGAGAAGAGCTAGTTGGAGAAGTAACTTTAGTTATTTTCAATTTTTGTATTTATTTATTTTCTAGTCCTAATTTATTGCTTATATATATATATATATACATTTATAAGGTTATGCATTTATATTGATTGATTTAATTACTTAATGTTGGGTTAATTCTTATCCCCTGTAAATTCTAACTTCTTGTACAAAACAAATATATATGTATACACAAATAAAGAATAGTAATAATAAAGATTAGCTAAGGGTATATATATATTTATATATGAATTTAAGAATTATGGGTTGGTGTGTGTGTATTAACTACCATGGGACCAAGTCAGGTGTGGTAAAAGGATTTTGGTGGAGAAGGAGCTATCCGTTAGACGTAGCCACCCGAGTGAAACGGGTAAGGAGCTGCCAACGAGATGTAGCCGCCCCCGGAAAGTGTGAATTAGGACATGTAAGTAAAATGGGTAGAGAAGGAGCTGCCCGTTAGGCGCAGCCACCCAAGTGAATGGGGTAAGGAGCTGCTAAGGAGGTGTAGCCGCTACCCTATCAAATTTAGTGATAAATCTCCACTAAGTAATCACATTGAAAGGCCAAGTCTAAATGGGTATTCGTGCGTACAACAGGTGGGGATTTGCCAAGGTGTAATGTGTGATGGTTAAATTATACTCCTTTAATTCACTGTTATGATTATTGCTATAATTTTTGAAATCTATTATCTGCTCACTGAGTTTGACTCACCCTTTCAAATTTAAAATTTTTTTTAGATAGCGCCTCCGGACCTGATCCGCCTCCCTCATCTTAAGTGCTGAGGCGTGTGGCGGTGAGCCCTCCTTTTGGAACTAGGGGCTCGATTAACTTTTCTTTTAGTTTTGATATTGGTTGTAATGAATTGAGATTTGTATTGTAAGGTATTTTGAGGGTAGGACTAGTGGTTATGGGTGTTGTTTTCCCTTTCCCCATTTTGGATCCTTGATGTATTGGATGATTGGTTGGGGAGAGCGGAGCTCTCCGTTGTTGTTTTGCTGAATTCTGGCTGTTTGTAGAAATTTGGGATGTCCTATTTATAGGGGACACTCTGCCGAAATTTCTATAAAAGCTAGTGCGCAAAAGAAAGTAAATTTCATATATCCAGCAAGGCAGGGTTACACTTAGTGTACTGCTATTCAGTGTAGAACCTCTTAAGGGCTATATACTAAGATAGTGTAGTAAACCAGACTGTAGGTAAGAAGGAGGCCTATTGGTCACCCCCTTCTCTTGGAGAATCAGGCGTGACACTGACCCTCAAGTCAGTATGTTGCTTTATATAAAAAAAAATTAAATTTTAAAATAGAATCACAAACTCTCGAGTCAATGGAATACCATTGACTTAAAGGTTAGTTTTATTAAAAAATAAATTGAGAGGGATGTAGAGCTGCATGCTCCGTGTCACTAAAAAAATTTTAAAAAAATTAAAACATGTAGGGACACGGAGCATACAGCTTTGTTTCCTTAAAAAAAATTTTTAAAAAATAAAACATATAAGGATGTAGAGCCTCTGGCTTTGCATCCTTAATATTTATTTAAAAAAAGATTTGTTATATATTCAAGGAATTAGTTTTTAAAGTTATATATATAATTTTTTTTTTTGTATTCATTGGTCAAAAAGCTTATTGTCGAAGCTATTATTTTTTAAATTGTTTGTGATTTCAACTATTAAAACTTTAAAATTTTTGTGGATATATGATTTTATGGGACCATATATTGTATTAGAAAGGGAATCAGAATATATGAAACTTTTCTCCATTATTTCAATGAACATTTATAATTTCCTTTATTTTGTACTTTTAGTAAAAGTAGCTTAGAAGACTTACACTTTTAATCCTAGCAAATACTTAAGGTTGATTTGTAGTATTTTAAAAATATAAATAATCTATGATTATTATGGTATTGTAGGAATATTAATTTTCCTTTTCTTTTTGATATTTTAAAGGTTATGTTCATGATCTATAAAGTCATACAAATCTTGCATGAATATTTATGCTTATTATGATTACTGTGTGGAGGAAATTTTTATATGAAACAATTTTAAAATCTAATTTAAAATTAGAATAAAGCTATTACATTACATAGTTTAGATCTTAGTTTTATATAAAGTGCTATTAAAATGGGCCAAACCTATTAGATCAACTCATTTAATTTATTAATTTGATAGGTTAGGTTTTCTTATCTTTTAGGCAAGTTTGATAGTAAAGTTATTTTTCACTTGGCCCATCCAATTCATCTATTAAATGGGCTAGCCTAACATAACTTGTAGGTTGGCCTATTTAAATTTTTGTTTTTTTTAAATCTCCTAAAAGTCTAAACTAAAACCTAACTTCCCCAATGGCCCTCCTCTCCCTTACTCTTTTTAGTGCTTTTTCCCATACCAAATTTGGACAAACTAGATTATTTTTTTTTTTAATAGGAGCAAAATATAAAATAAAAAAGTCTTTCAACTACAAAACTAAAAAAAAATGATATTTATGCTTAAAAAATAAAATAAAAAGAAAAAGAAAAAGATCTATAAGATCTAACTTTTAATTTGGATAATTCAAATTTCATAGAAAAAGGCATGAGAGGGAGCCTAAGGCTCCGTTTGGTTCAACGGAGAGAAAGAGAGGGGGTTTAATGAGTTTTGTTTGGTTGGAAGGGAGAGGAGGGGAGGGGAGGGGAGGGGAGAGAAGAGGAGATTATTGTTTAATTCAAAAGGGGAAAGGAAGGCTGGAGAGGTAATTATATTTGGACAAATTTACTCTTTATATTATTTTAATTTTATTTTTTATAAAAAAAGTTATTTATATCAATAATTTTTTAAAAAAATTATAAATTTTAATATTTTTATTTTTAATTTCTGATAAAAAAATTATCTTAATTTTTATTAAATATTAATATATTAAAAAATTAAAAAATTAAAAAAGAACAAAAAAATAAATTAAATCTTAAAAAATATCCTACCTCTCCCCTCCCCTCCAAAACCCCCCAATTTGGAGGGGAGGCAAATTTAGCCTCTTTACCTCTCCTCCCTTCCAATTTTATTCAACCAAATACCTTATTCCTCCTCCCCTCCTCTCCTCTCCCCTCTAAAAACTTCCAACCAAACACACCCTAAGGGAGAGGATCAATTTTGAATCTCCACTAAACACATATGTAAACACAAAGCCTTTAACCAGACAACTAAAGTCAACAAAACCTTCAACTAGACAACCACTCGGCACCACCAGCTATTACTCTTCGATCAGATAGCCATCAAGCACCACTACACCATTAGTGTAATTATTACTCTCTGTAAGGAAACATCTTCCATATTATATTTTAGACCTTTGATTTTTCTTCTATAAATATGTTCAGTTTTACCTTACTATTTGTTGTCTTCTCACATATTTGTATTTCTTAACTAATCTGTACTACTTGTGCTTAATAATATCTATGCGGAAGGGAGTTCTTCAAAATTCCTACACAGTGTTTGATATAATTCTGCAAAGTCTTATACTCCTTCGTCTTAACATTCATTTTGTGTTATTCTTGATTGCCATGTATAAGTATGCATATCTAACTTCCTATGTTGAAGACCTACTTTACATTCTCTGTATAGAGTTGTCGGAACTTTTTATATACATTATTAACCATGGTTGCACTATTGATAGATATTACAAGATTAAGCAATAACACAACATTAAGAGACTATTAGCAGCTATCATATTTATATTGATTTTTGTCTTTTGACTTTTAAGTGCTTTAGTTTATTTTTCTTATGGATTAAACAGGTCAACTCATTTAACTTATGACTAGTAATGGGTTACCCATTATAAGACACATTGTCTTGTTTGACAATAATGCCTAAGGAGAAAAGAGTAGGTTATAAATGTCCAGTTCATTGACAATCTTTGTGAACAATGTATTTTGTTCAAAGATTTTTTTAAATTAAAAATTTTTTATGTTGTGATTTTTTATTTTAATTTTGAGTTAATTTTAATTTAATTTTAGAGTCATTTGAGTCATAGTTGATTTTGAATCATTTTAATTACTGGAGTCATATTTTTGTATAAACTTTAATTTAATTTTGAGTCAAGAAAAAAGTGAAAAAAAGAACAAGCTTGAAAAAATGAGTCCAAATCAATTGAATATCTAAAAAGAGTTCCACCAATTACATTGTTCATGCATTTAATGCACCTTGGCATGGAGGGAAGATATGAAAGTTTGGCCATGGGGATAAAGGTGGAGGGAATATGGAAGGAGAGAAATTGCAAATTAAATTGAATAAGGAAATGAGTAGAGATGGTGGGATGAGTGTAAAAGTAAGGTGTACTAGTAATCTAAATAAGGAGGCAAATGAGCATAGATGGTGGGATGGATGTAGGAGTATGGTATAATAGTAATCTAAACCTAGGCATGTTAGATTAGTAGTTGAAGTGGCATGACCCCTTGTTCATCTCAACATAGCCCCATGTTCATCTATGGCTTGCTTTGGTGTGACATTAACGAAATCTCTTTCACTTTTTCCAAGCAATAAAAGTGTGTCATGTCACTACTCGGATTATCAAATAAAGTGGAGATGGAACATTCTGGAGCAGTTGAAGCTGGCAAAGAAATTGCAATGTATCACTATGGTTATATAAAGTGTGGTGTTAGCATGTTAATATATATACATTGATATTTGTTAATGTTTGTGGTTCAAATCTAGTTCTTGTTTGGGAAAGTCCTTTGTTGGTTTTGCAATTTAGGTGAGGGTTTTTCAAATATGGTTGCAATATTTGACACAATTAGTGATATCTCACCAATTCAACAAAATTGGAGAATCAAGGCGAGAGTTATTTGTTAATGGTCCATGCTTGGCTACACTTTGCCTAAAGGAATTTTTAGTATGGAGATGTTTTTACAGGATGAATTGGTATGACTAGAAGTGGTGATTTAGTTTACTTTTATTATTTTGATTATTTTGATGATTATATCTTATGGTTATTCTTTGTATTTGTTCTTTCTTATGTTCAAAAAACTCAAATCCATGCAACTGTAAAACGTGCTTTCATTGTAAAGTTTAGAAATATATTGATCGAGATAGGGTATTTGTTATCAACTGATTTGGAGTTATCCAAAATAGTGGGTTTTACAGGACAATTATACATCCTTACAAGATTAATTTTTAATTCTTAATTTGCTGTTAATTTCAAAATATGGATTTTATTTTACTTTTTTTTTCACCATATCATCGAGGCATGCTGATAATAACTATTTTGTTGGTGATTTTTTTATATGTTTTTAATAGTTGTATATTGTTTTAAAAGATTATTATTTATAAAATTAAGCATAATATAAAATAAACAGATTATGTATAAAAAGTAAACAGATTATTATGTGTGTGTGTATAATAATCTTTTTAACTAGATCTAGAAAAAAGAACAAACGAACTAATAATTCAATTCAGTTTGTGCTCTTTCTTTATTTATGTTTTTTTTTGGGATATTTCCAAGTTTTAAAGACACGGATCCCTATTCCCTGGTCTAACATTGTCTTTTCTTTTTTTTTATTTTATTTGTGTTATCTTTTAGATATTTCCAAGTTTTAAAGAACAAACTAATCAACATTGGCCCGCGTCTTTAGTGAAGTGTTTAGTGTATCTTAATCCACGGAGTTGTGTTCAATATATTTGGATACACACACAAATACATATATATTCCCCATTTCAATGCACATGCAAAAAAATATGTGTGAATGATGAGAGAGCCATGATCTAGATTATATATATATATATATATATATATATATATATATATATATGGCTCCCACTTAATGCACGTACAGTAAAACTATGTGTGACATGATGGGAGATCTATAATCTAAAATTTCTATATTGTTTTCCAAAAGTTGTTTACAGTGTAGGAGAAATAGATACTATTTTATAATATAAATCTTCGTCAGTATTAGCATAGTTTCTTGTCACTTCATTTAGTTTTATTCAAAATATGACAAACACAATAAAATGATGTCAATTGTTTAAATGAGACTGAGCTTAATTTTGACACTAAACATGTTTAAATAGTTAATTTTTTTGTAAGAAATACAAATCTACAAAAAGTTAACTTTATTTTATCAAAAATAAATTAAACCGAAATTATAATATAATTATAACTTAAAATAAACAGATTATTTTATATAACTTAACAAGATCGAGAAGGAAACATTATACCTAATATAATCAATAATTTATATATTAAAAGTAACCACAACATGTTAGCATGTAAAATGGATTAAAAGGAGGTTAAATACAATTTTTAAAATAAACAAAATATTAAGAATAGTTCAACTAGATGTAGAAAAAAGAACAATTAAACTAATAATTCAGTTCAGTTTGGGCTCTTTTTTTATTTGTATTATCTTTTGGATAATTTCAGTCTTTGAAGACACGGTCCTGTGCCCTTTTTGAAAATTGCTTTTCTCCATGCAGTAGCACGGCTTGTGTCATGAGTAAATTATTTACAGTATTTTAATCCACGGTGCTACGTTCAATATTTTTGCATAAAAAAAAATTACAATGAATGACCCAAATGTTATAAGATTTACAATGAAGAATTTTAAAAATTAAAATTATTTTTAAGGATTATCATTATCATAAGGTTTTAGAGATTTTTACTATCAATTTTAAAAAATTTACTCTCAAATGTAAGAAAGTATTAAATTTTCTTACATCCAATAATAAATCTTTTAAAATTGGTAATAAAATCTCTTAAAATTTAATGATAATGATGATCCTTAATAGTAATTTTATTTTTTAAAATTTTTCATTATAAATTTTATAATATCTAAATTATTGGTTGTAATTTTTTCCTAAAAAGAATCTGCCTGCGTGCGCACGCCCACAGAGCTTGTGTAAAATGAATTATGCTCAATATAATCAATAATTCAAATAATAAAAGTAACCACAACATAAATTGAAATGAATTGAAATAAAATAAAATAAAAGAAAGTCACTTGAACTTCTTAAATTTAAAAGGAAGTCAACTAAACTTCTTAAAGTTAAAAGGAAATCAACTAAGTTTTACTTGATCAAAAACAAATAAAGTAACGTCAACTAAACATCTTAAAAGAAATAGAATATTAAGTTTAATTTAGTTGAAATGATAGTTAAGGTTCGAGAACTAATAATTTATATATTAAAACTAAGCACAATATTTTAGCATGTGCTAGACAAATTAAAAGAAAGTCAATTATGCTTTTTGTAATAAATAAAATATTAAGTTAACTATATCTTTTTAAAAAAGAAGAACAAGATAACTAATAATTAAGATATATATAATAACCACAACATAATAACATGTAACATTATTTCCAAGAGAGCTAATAATTTAGATATTAAAGAAACAAGCCAATGGGGCACATTTGATTACTTGAGAAGGTTATTTTCAACATTTTTGTTTTTAAACTTATTATCAATAATTGAATTTGTCTCGGAGAAAAGTTAACAAGTTTTATTTTATGACATTTTGTACAAATAAAGATCACTACTTAGACATTATGGTTAGTGTTTTTATAAATTATTTCAGTATTTATTAATGCTTTTGGGTTTTATTCTTAATATAATATTTTTTTTATTATTTCATAGGGTACATTGTTCAAAGTACTTATACACATTTATAAATTTTAACAAATTTGCAACTTTCTAATAATGAGTTCAAGAATTATGCTTTTTAATGAGGTAAATAAGATTCTCCAGAACAATGATAAAAGATTAAGAGAGTTTGAATCCAAGCCATATCTAAATATAAGCAAAAATCAATGTTGATCAAACAAATTTATAATGGACAGACTCAATTAAGATAGAATTAAATTGGCAAAAGACTTATTTAATAAAAAGTAGATATTTCGAAGCTCACTTCCCATATCTTTTATTTCATTTGTCATTAACTTGATATATGGACCAAACATGTATATAATTTTTGAGAAGTTTGTTATTAGATTTTTCAATAAAAATTTAAAACATGAATACATTTTATAATACAACACCATTGATTTTTGTTTTTATTAAAAAAATTCTTCCCGTACAAAATGGTATTGAACTTTTTTTGTTTAAAAAATTTGATATTGTTGACAGCCGCCAAACCTTGATACAAAGTATTGCACTTAATTTCTCTGTTAATGGAGAACAGCACGGAACAATTTTGGAAAATCGTATGGAAATTGGGGACATAATAATTATAACGTAGATGGAGTGTAGAAAGAAAAAATATATATATATATATATACACCCTTTCCTTATATTTTTATTATCAAATTTTTTAATAAAAAATGTGATGAATGTATAATTTTTTTAATAATAATATGATATGTATATAATTTATGTAGATAAGTATATAATTCTTGAATGAAATTATAGACTTGTCTTGATTAAAAAAATTATATATTTATCATATTTTAATTAAAAATTTTAATAATAAGAATATAAAAAATTATATTTAAATCTAATTCTTATATGAAAAATGAAAAGTGAAAGGCCTTCCTCTAATCAGGGAGTGATCATATCGTGGTAGACCTACAGTTCTGAACTCAAAAAGTTGGATTTTTATTTAAAGTCGCGAGTCAGTCAAAATGAACATGATTCACAAGCGTGGTTGGAAATTTGTGACATACTGGATCTTAGCAAATGGCAGAATTGCCATTGTCATCTTCTAAAACTATCATTTACGTAGCCAATTTGAATTTCTCTTCTAAATCCCTCCACACTGTGAATAGTATTATTACTAAAGTACAACGTAACCATGACTGCCGTTGCATTCCCTATACTGCAACCTTTTAGCCAACAGGACAGCATAGAGAGTGTTTTGATTCCACTGATCTATATATTGAAGAGTTGAAGACTCTATGATCTCTTTAGCTAATGGTAAGTTGGTGAGCATGCAGGCATAATATTTTTGACTCCCATGCTTAAAAAAAATAAACTTAAATTTGATATGTTGGGTTGTTAAAATGATTTTTCAAAATACTTAAATTTTTATTTTTTATTTTTATAAATAATGAGTCGCGACATCATTGATGTCGGGATCCATTATTTTTTTTAAAATAATATAAAGGGTTGCGGTATGAAGCAGCCATGGTTTGGAGGGAAATAGCTATAAACAAAAACAAAGCAGACACCAGAAAATGAGAAGGATTCAATTCAATCATGTAACTTGAAAAAAGGAGGTATCTAAGGGCTTTATTGTCACTTAATGCTACCATTAAAATCAGGAATAATAAATTCATGAGACGTAAATTAATGATATGCGTTTTAAAACCTCTTGACCCAAAAATTAAACTCCATAATCAATGAGATTGATAATTGGTCAATTAATATAGGGAGACAAATTTTTATTATTTTAAATAATTAAGGCTAATAAATATATATACAATTTTGGCCAATTAATATATAATAATATGTGCTTACTAGTTAAGAGATAGTTTTAAATTTTTCACTAATAAAATATAATTTTTGAAATAATTAATTATATTTTGATTGAAAGAAACAACTTAATTGAAGCAGATTTTTTTCTTGCCTTCATTAGGCCAAAAATGATAATTTTAAGTTATTTAAAACAGCAATTTAATAAATTTATTCACAATAAATATATATTCAACGTAGAAGGATTTTGAATTTTAAATGAGGCTAAGATTAAGCTAAATAGTAGTCAAGAATGATGGGAATTAAGAAAGAGTGCTTATACTCAACATAGATGTCATGGATAGTATGATTTGTACGGACAACTTAACAAGAGCGTTCATATGAATCATATCTATCCATATATCAGAATAATTTTTAATCAAAAAAATAAAACTAATTTTTTATTTAATGAATCTTATATCTATTAGCCTTAATTATTTAAAAATTAAAAATTAACAAGGTAATTGGCCAAAATTGTATATATATTTATTAGGCTTAATTATTTAAAATAATTAAAATTTGTCTTCCTATATTAATTGACCAATTATCAATCTCATTGATTATGGAGTTTAATTTTTGGGTCAAGAGGTTTTAAAACGCATATAATTAATTTATATCTCATGAATTTATTGTTCCTGATTGTAATGATAGCATTAAGTGACAATAAAGCCTTTTATATACCTCCTTTCTTCAAATTATACGATTGAATTGAATCCTTCTCATTTTCTAATCATTAACTAGTCATGGTTGTATCTGCTTTGTTCTTGTTTATGGCTATCTCCCTCCAAGCCATGGCTGCTATTGATGATGCCGCGACCCTTTATATTATTTTTTAAAAAATAATGGGTTGCGACATCAGCAATGCCGCGACCCATTATTTATAAAAAAAAAATAAAAGTTGAAGAATTTGGGAAAATTGTTTTGGCACTGTAGCATATCAGATATTGGTTTATTTTTTTCAAGTATGGGAGTCAAAAAAGCCTGTAGGCATATATCTTAGAGAGATTCATAAAAAGGTATGGTCTGCATACACCAAGCTAACAAGAGATAGATATTCAAAGAGACTTGATTGTCTTTTATCGTTAATTTGATATATGGACCTTACATATCTATAGTTTTTAAAATGTTTGTTATCAGATTTTTTAATAAAAATTTGAAACATGAATACTTCTTATAATATATCACCATTGATTTTTTATTTTTCTACCAAAAGAAAATTCTTCACATGCAAAAAGGTATTGCACTTTTTTTTTGGTTTAAAAATTTTTTTATTGTTAATAGATGCCATAGCTTTATACATGATTGGTTTGATTGAAAGATGTAAAAACAAAAAAATATAAATAATACATAAGTAAAGATAAGTATGATAAAAAATAATTTTTTATTTTTAGTTTAAAAAATATGAAATAATAATTTAATAAATAAAGTAATAATTATAAGAATATAATAGATACCATATAAGTTATGTAAAAAAAATATCGCCCTATTATAGTAAACCAAATGAGGCCACAAAGTATTGCATTCTATTTTTATGTAAATAAAGACCAGGATGGAAAAACTTTTGAAATATCATATGGAAATGGGGAGCACAATAATTATAGTGTAGATGGACTGCAAAAAGAAAAAAAATATATGCACTTTTTTATATTTTTATTATCAAAATTTTTAATTAAAAATATATTAAGTATATACTTTTATTTAATAATAACATGATATCTATGTGATTTTTACATATAAGTAGGTAGTTTTTAAATTAAATTATAGACCAGTCCTATTTTAATTAAAAATTATATATTTACCATATTTTGATTAAAACATTTAATAATAAAAATATAAAAAATTATATATAAATCTATTTCTTACTGAAAAATGAAAAGTGAAAAGTGAAAGGCCTCCCTCTAACTAGGGAGTGATCATATCATGGTAGACTTACAGTGTTAAGCTCAAAAAGTTAGATCTTTTTATTTAAACTCACGAGTTAGTCAAAATGAACATGATTTACATGCGTGGTTGGAAATTTGTGCATATTGAATCTTAGCACACGGTAGAGTTGCCACTGTTAGCCAATGCAGGTTAGCGTAAGTGGCTTGAGGGTCGTTCTTGAAACCTCTAGATTGCGGGTTCGATCCCCCTCGAGTATTACTAAAGTCCTGCTTGGTGGCAATCGATTGTGGGAGATTCCCCACCTCCACTCTTGGGGTCTGATGGTCAGCTACATGGTCAGGGTCCGTGGGCCCTCACTAGGTCGCACCCGGGCAACACGACCATTGAAACTTTGGCCCTGTCGAGAGCTGGGAGTGCCATCCCTTCCTCCTATTTTTGTTAATAAATTAAAAAAAAAAAAAGAGTTGCCACTGTCATATTCTAAAATTGTCGTAACAACTTGAATTTCTCCCCTAAATCCCTCCAAAATGTGAATAGTATAATTACATGGTTTACCTGATTTTGATGTGTTCAATTTTACCCTCACAATAACTGAGAAATTATTAATAGAAATTACCCAAAGAAGGAAAAAAAAAAGAGTTATCTTACATTATTGTTTTATTTATTTATTTATTGGTGAACTATGGAGGCCTAAGGCTAAGAGCATCTTGCATCATTTATATTTATGTAAGTATGACTTTGTGTGAGTAATATGCAATTAGATAGGTTCAATTAATATTAATTTTTTGGCGATTTTTGCTTTATAGATATTCATTTTTTAACACTTAAAAAATTATTTATAAGATATTTGACTATTATGAATATGAAAAAAAATTGATGTATGCGCTATATGTCTTAAATAATATGAGAATATTAGTATTTTAATATCTCTAATATTTAAACTTTTTATATGATTTTTTAAATGCTTAAAAATTAGATACTTATGTCCCACACATCACTTCAAATATAATAACTATTTATCCAGATCCTCTAATATTACAAAAACTTTCAAGGAATATATTGCGCTACATCGGGGAAACTAAATTGATAATTAAGTTGTGTTTGGATGTTATGGGAGGAATTCAACTTGCTTAGTCACTAAACTAATATACTTGTGGACACTAATTTTGACTCTCCATAATGCTTTTGTCAGAAGATGAAGAACGTTGTTTTCGATTTTGCTTGTTGTTTCTCTTTATTCTGCTTTAATCTTAAAATTGGAAATCAAAGACCTTCAACCTACTAAGAAACTAACACATCAATTGTCTCTTTTGACAAGTTGATTTTAATTTTGGATACTAACTCTAATTCTATACTTCTTTGCTAGCATCGCTTTGTGGTTTTCTACGAAGAGTACTTTTTTTTCTTCGGTTTTCTATGAATATTCCCACATTCTTTGAGTGTGAGGCTCATCTGGTTCAAGGTATTGCCTCTTTGTACAAGTATTTTTTTTTATAGGTTTAAACTTTTGATATTACAATGACTTGTCAATCGCTGAGCTCAAATTTGCTTTATTACTTAAACTACTTCTTATGGGTTAAAGGGTACGATAATTTATTTAGTTTGTGGATTCATTGAATACTTGTTCTAAAAGATTTTGGTCTTCACTTTCTTTACTCCTTCAAAAATGAAAATAATATGTCTTTAACATTAAGAAAATCAACTAAAAAAAAGAATTAAAGTGGTTCAAATTCATTGAAGCACATCTGAAAATTGGTGAAACAAGTAAGAGAGAGAGAGACATCTTTATCAATAATAAAAAGTTGTTAATACTTTGGGAAGACATTTGTTTTTCACCTCTTGGGTAGTGTTTTGGTCTTTTCAGATTGTTTTGATTACTTCTTGAATAGTGATGTGGTAATAATTTAATTGAATAGCATTAGTGGGACAGTGGAAAACATTTTCTTTCAAATTTAGGCTATTTTAGGATGGTATGTAGTCAGAGATGGATTAGAAGGAATTAAGATTTTAAAAACAAGTATATAATAGGTTTTTTTTTTTCACTCACCAAAGTCACATGGACAAATAACATAATAGAAGTTGTTTTTTTAATCGCGAGTGGTTTCAACTATCAAGACTCCAAAATTTTTGTGGACATATGATTTTATGGAAACATGTAACTGCTTAGTATCATATATTGTATTAGAAAGGAAATCAGGATACATGAAAATTTTCCTTAATAATTTCAGTGGACATTTATAATTCCCAGTGTTGTATACTTTTAGTAAAAGTAGCTCAAAGAACAAATACTTCTAGTCATAGCAAATACTTAAGGTCGATTGATAGTATTTTAAAAATATAAATATCTACAATTATTATGATAGAGTAGAAATATCAATTTTTCTTTACATTTTGGTGTTTTTAAGGTTATGTTTTATTTGAAACAACTTTAAAATACGAATTAAAATTAGAATGAAGCTATTAGATTACATAGGTTGGATTTTAATCTTATACAAAGAGGTGTCAAAATGGGCTAAACTTATCAAATTGGTTCATTTAACCTACCAATTTGATAGATTAGGTTTGCCTGCCCTTTAGATAAATTTAATAGTAAGGTCATTTTTTACTTAGTCCACCTGATCCTCATGATAAATGAGTTAGCCTGCATGGCCAGTAAGTTGGTCCATTTAAACTTTTTTTTTTTGGAAGTCTCCTAAAAGTTTAAACTAAAACTTAACTTTCCGAAAGACCCAATCTCCACCAGACATAGATGCAAACACGAAGCCTTCGACCAGACAACAACTCGGCACCGCTAACGCAGCTATTACTCTTCGATCGGACGTCCACCAGGCAACACTGCACCACTAGCATAGCCATTACTCTCTGTAATGGAATGTCTTCTAAATTATATTTTAGATCTTCAATTTTTCTTCTATAAAATATGTTCAGTTTTACCGCACTTTTTGTTGTCTTCTCATATATTTGCATTTCTTAGCTAGACCGTACCACTTGTGCTTGAGAATTTTTGTGTGGAAGGAAATCCTTCAGAATTCTTACAAAATGTTTGATATAATTTCGCAAAGTCATATGCCTCTTCATCTTAACTTTCATTTTGTGTTACTCTTGATTTCCATGTATGCGTGTCTAACTTCCTATGTTGAAGACTTGCTCTATATTCTCTATATATAAAGTTGTCAGAACTTTCTATATACACAATTAACCATAGTTGCACTGTCGATAGCCATTGCATACAAGATCAAACAATAACACAACATTAATAAACCATTGGCAGCTATCATAGTTGTATTGATTTCTGTGGGATCTTTCAATTTTAAAGTGCTTTAATTTTTCTTGTGGATTAAATGGGTTATCTTATGTAAACCATAACCAGTGATGGATTGACTCACTATGAGATGGGATCGCTCCTTTGACAGTAGTGTATAGGAAGAAAAGAGTAAGTTATAAATGTCGAGTTTATTGACACTCACATTGTATTTTGTCAAAAAAAAGTTTGAAATTAATAATTTTTTATATTGGGATTTGTTATTTAATTTTGAATTAATTTTAATTTAATTTTAGAGTCCTTTGAGTCATAGTTAATTTTGAATCATTTTAATTATTAGAGTTATATTTTTGTGTCAACTTAAATTTAATTTTGAGTTAAGAAAGTGATAAGGAAAAAAAAAAACAAATGAATCCAAATCAATTTAATATCTAAAAGGAGTTTCATCAAGCGCATTGTTCATGCATTTAATGCATCTTGGCTTAACGCTCTGTTTGGATGGGGAGAAAAGGAGGGGGGAGAGAAAATCAGAGGGGACGGGTCATGTTTTCCCCCGTTTGGATGGGAAGAATACGAGGGAGGGAGGAGAAACCGGGGAGAAAATAAATGTGGGGCCCACATTTATTTTTTCTCTCCGGATGTGGGAAGATTTGGAGAAGAAAAGGAGTTGCCGCGTGATGTATTATTTCTGTTTCCCAAATTACCCTTAAATATATATATATTTTAATCGGTCATCTTGAAAAACGTAACACAACCCTAATTTTTGTTGCCTCGCCTTCTCATATTCGCTCGACCTCTTTGTAAACTCCTCGTGGCGTTCGCTATTTCGACCCTGTTCATTGCATATTTTTAAAAAATTTAACATTGCTACTGGAACCTAGTTTTATCGATCAAGCTTCGCAACTTTGTAATCAGGTATGTTTACCTTTTTTATTTATATATTTCAGTTTATATTCTCATAAGTAGGTTCAGTTTATGATCTCTATCTTCCGTAGGCGAAGATTTATCATTATTTTTCATATGATAAACTTTTATTACAGCATAAATTAGGATTTTTGTATCAATTTTATTATAACATGTGTATGTAATATGTGTATGATAGATTGAATAATTTTGAGATTTCCCCAATTTGTGGCATAAACTTATGGCTTGTGAGTTTTGCTTCCCACCACAAAACTGTGCCGATGATTCCACAGAAACATTGTGTATGTGATATATATATATATATATATATATATATATATGTAATTCTTCCATTGACATAAGGCGAGTGGCATATGTAACAATATTTCTAGGCATTTATTTTATACATTAACCATTTTTTTTTTCAGAAATAAGGAAAAGAAGGAATCTGATTGTTGATTAAACTGGTAGAATTTTGGATTCTTTTACATTGAAAACTGACCAAATAACTATGTTACCTGTAACATACTATACAACTTGTTTTTCATTCATAACATTTGCCTAATTTGCTCTACATTATTCATTCATAAGTTCCTCCATCTATCGATATATATATAATGTTTATTCATAAAATTTTTTCTGTTTTTGATATACAGTCTCTTATATACTTTGTGCAATTATCTAGCGACAATAATATGGAATTGACAAAGGAAGTGGAAGAAGATATATATGATTTTGAGTGTGAAGTGAAGCAATTAATTAATTTTGGATTAGGAAATGCTGAGTCAAATTTGAATCATTTAATAGAACAGTGGGAGAGGCGTAAGCATACATGTTTGATCCGATTTATATGCTTGGTTGTACATGCAATTTATTTATTGGAAGAGATGTCAACTTTAAATAATAAATCTATTAGCGTTAGCGATGTTGATCGATATAATATAAGAAGACAGTTGATGATACGGCTAGAGGATGAGAAAAGATGCCGTGATATTTTACGTATGGGCCCACAGGCCTTTAGGGGATTATGTGAGAAAATTCGCTGTACTGGAAGAGTAAAAGATTCAAGGTGGGTTACAGTTGAGGAACAAGTTGCATTATTTCTCCATACATTGGCCCATAATGTAAAAAATAGAATACTATACTTTTACTTCCATCGATCAGGGGAGACTATTAGTCGCCACTTTCATAATGTCTTACGCGCAATAGTTTCACTTGAGACTGAGTTTCTTGCACAACCCTCTGGAGCAGAAGTGGCTATCCAAATTTTTAACAATAATAGATTCTACCCATATTTTAAGGTATTATCTCTATATCTACTTAGTTTTTGAGTGAAGTAATTATCCTATAATATATTGTTGTTAACTAATTGTAAATGATAGGATTGTGTGGGAGCTATAAATGGAACTCATATCCAAGTCAAAGTGCCTAGAGAAGAGGCTACTCGCTTTAGAGGGCAAAAAGAGTATCCTACCCAAAATGTTTTTGCCGCATGTTCATTTGACATGAAATTCACTTACGTCTTGGCTGGTTGGGAAGGCACAGCTTCAGATTCTAGAGTTCTTAAAAATGCCTTATCACGGGAAGATAATCTTATAATACCACAAGGTCTCTATACCACCTATTAATAGCTTATAGTATTGGGTATAACTTTTTTTTAGTTTATAATTACTAATCAATATTTGCATACATGTAGGCAAATTTTATCTCGGGGATGCTGGGTTTCCACTGATGCGCGGTCTATAAACACCTTACAGAGGAGTGTGTTATCACTTGAAAGAATATTCAGCTCGTGCACCACATAATGAAAAAGAAATTTTTAATCACCGTCATGCCTCATTGCGTAACGTCATTGAGAGAACATTTGGAGTTTTAAAAAAACGATTTCCAATCATAACGAGCGGCACTGAACCATACTATTCCCTTCAAACTATGACTGATATTGTTATAGCCTGTTGTATATTACATAATTTTTTGATGGGAGTGGATCCTAATGAGAATTTAATTGCTGAAGTTGATCGTGAATTACAACAGAACTCCTCCGATATAATGGAGACCTATTCTAGTTATGGTCAAGAGGAGGAATACAGACAGGGATCAATGTTAAGAGATACTATTACTGGTCAAATGTGGATTGATTATCGAAATAGATAATAATTTAGCATATAATAATTTCATGTAATTAATATAATATTGTGCTGCAATGTATGTTAATGTTATATGAAATACTTAAATATTTTATTAATAAATTTATGGAGCCTCTTCTTAGTTACTCGTAATTATGATGTCTTGGATTTTGAGATAGATTTCTTTTGATTGTTTGAGATTTTATGTTATTCTATTCAATGCAGAACTTCAATGATGGTACCAAAGCAAAAGGATTCAACGAAAGACAATCTTCGATGGTCACCTGAAATGGATGAAGCTTTTCTAAATGCCTTATTAGATGAGATGTTAAAAGGCAACCGACCGGATGGGACCTTCACAACTTTCGCATATGACAATGTACTGCAGGTCTTGCGTAATTCTTTTGGTCCACATATTACCAAGCAACACTTGAAAAATCGGAAAAAGACTTTATCTTAACGATTTGGGGAACTCTATGACTTATTCCACGGATTAAGTGGCTTCTCATGGAGTCCTGTTACAAAAATGTTTGAAGTTGAGAATCAAATTTGGCACGAGTTAATTGAGGTAGTTTCATTATTAATGCAGTATTATTAATTTTCAATCTCATCAGTTTGCTTTTATATTACAAGTCGCAGAAGAATGACATATAAATTTATGTGTTGCAGAGCAAACCCCAAGCTAAAAAGTGGATGACTACACCAATTTTACACTATGATAAATTATATGAATTATTTGGTACAGATCGGGCAATAGGAAAACATGCTGAAAGTGCGAAGGATAAAGTGAAGAGATGGCAAAAAGAGTGCATCGATCTAAATGACTATGGTGATGAGGGAACTGGAACTATGAATGAAATAACAAGCGAGAGTGAATTTAATTGGGGTTTTGAGGCCACCAATTCTGGAGTAAATATCGATTCGTTTAGTCCAACAAATGCAAACTCAGATCATTCAACTGGAACTGCTTCGTTAAAAGGTCAGAAATGAAAAAAAGTAATGTTTGATGATATTGAAGATCGATATGAAAAAATTTTGTTGGGAATTAAAGAGTTAGCGGAAGTGATGCGAGATGGAAATTCATTACAAGATAAATCTATATCACTTTCTAAGAGGCAAGTTGCCGTAGCTAAAAAGCAAGCTGAAATCGCTGAGAAGGGACTCTCAATTCTAGAAAAAAGCAGACCCCGGCATTACAGTGAAGAAGAAGTATGGGAAGAGTTGGAGCACATTGGATTAATGGATGATACTAAATTAAAATGTTATTTCTTCTTATGTAATGAGGAAAAAAAGTAAGCAAAATTTTTTTGGAGTTCCTTGGCATCTGCGGCTACAGACGTTGATCCAGATGATGACTGATGCAGGCAGTTCCCAGTGATTATTACCAGCGTTGTTAACATTTTGGCATTTTGAATGTATTTCCAGTGCACATGTTAAATTTATGTTTAACTAGATGCTTTTATATGTTTAACTAGCTGTTAAGTGTTATGGGAGACAATTATAATGAATTGGAACACAGTCAACTAATATTTAGGTTTAACTATGTTTGTTTCATTTTTATGCAGAATGGTTGTCCCTATTCTTACAAATTCATACAAATTGTATGTTATAAAGTATGTAGAAATCACAAAATTAAATTGTATGTTCTAAAATGTGTAAAAATAATAATATTTTTGTGAGAATGAAAACATAACCATTCTATATATATATATCTATTTATATATATATTTTGTTATATTGAGAGAAGAGGTAAAGAAATGTTATAAACAAAAAAAGATTAAACATAACATTGAAGGAAAAAAGATAAAGAAAGAAGCGTGTAAAGAAAAAAAAGGAAGTAATAGGAAAAAATGCCTTGCAAAGAAGTTTAAAAACACTTTTCCTGAAGCAGAGGAGAAAAAATTTCGAGGGGAAAAAAAGGAAAAAGAAACTTCAAAAAAAAAATTTCCAAAAAAAAAAAAGGGGTTCGACTGAAACTCAGTCGGACCCCTTTTTTTTTGGAAATTTTTTTTTGGAAATTTTTTTTTGAAGTTTTTTTTTTCTCTTTTTTTGCAATTTTTTTTCTTCACAACTTTCCGCTCGTTATAACTTTGGTGAAAATTTTTTTTTCTTTGATTTTATTTTGTAATAATTGCTTCCTTCATTTCCTATTTATTTTTCTTTGCACATTAGTAGTATAATTTATTAGTTTTGTAAGATGAAATTACAATATTCTCTAAAAAAATTCAGTTAACACCTACTCTATGATATCTTTCTTTCCATGTATATATAGGTATGTCAACTCATAAGAAGCATATTTTATCCATAGAAACATTTAGTTGCATAGGGTTTAAACAGAAATGGATCAACCATTGAAACATAAAAACTACATACAAATAGTAAATAAAAACTTAATTCTACTATTCATAATTAACTTAAAAAATATAACTTAATCTAATCATCCTCTTCACTGTCATCTTCATCTTCTATACTATTTGGATTCCTTCTCTATGTTACACTTGATGTTGGTTGAGATGAGTTTCGTCTTCCCTGAGATCGTGCATTAGTGCTACATGTGATCTCTTATAATTGGATTCGTAACTCTTCAATTTGTCACTGTTGATCTTCAAAACGACTTTGATATGATTTTGTTGACATATTAACAAATTCATTTCGTATCATGTCTTGAATATAATTCGCATGGGGATATGGTGGCACCTGACTTGAGGAGGCTTCTGGATTATATGAATATCCCGTCTTAGCATCTCCTATAATTTTAGAAGATATATTATCGAGACCATAGATAGCACCTTTTTTTTACCTCTAGCAGCGTTGACAAATAAATTTATATCTGTGGCATTATCGCTTGAACTTGAACTTTCTGTACTCTCTTTTTGTCTCAAGTATTCATCCTAGTAGCATAAAAGGAAGTACTTAATATAAATTAAATATGTGCATATAAAATAGATATACAAATATTAATGTATATACCCAAACGGCCTTTGATTTCTCATCGACCCAAGAGTTGGTCAATTTTTGTTGGTGTATTTTTTTATAAACTTTAGAAAATGAAGGATCTCTTCCCAACTCTCGGGCCTATAACACTAAATAAGGCAACATTAGAAGAAATACTAGTTGAAAAATGAAAAAAATGTACATATACTTTGGAAAAAATATAAATTCTTAAACTGATACCAATTTTCTTGCATGTTCTTCCATCGATGTAGAGCCTCCCATGTGTAAGGAAGCAGCTGCATGATATTTCTTTTTTTGCTCACTATTGGCACGAAATTCATGAGAATCCCAATGCTCACATAATTCTTCCCAAATTTGTTGTTTTATCCATTGGGGTCTTTTCTGTGTACCACGGACATGTGCAATGATATCTTTCAACCTTTTTTGAACTTTGTTTTTCCAATTATGCCAGATCTCATGATGGTGTGCTGGGTCCCAATAATAGCATTTCTTACATTGTAAACCGCAACATCAATACAATCAAATTAAATATTATCCAAGATTAAATTAATTATTCAACCTTTCAGAATAAAAATTAAAGGAAACAGTCAAACCTCAAACTCATGAAACCATAATTGTTGGTATTCATGTGGAACCTCACTCCAACAATTCCATGCTCCATCATATTTATCTTTAAAGATTGCAACAATAGAAGTACAAATAGTTTTATTATTTGGTTTGAACCTGAAGGAATGAAAGTGGAAAGAAGGACATTAGGAATTACGTTAATCAATTATATAATAATATATGCTTGAGAAGTAAAGTTAAAAACCCAGTCCCCTCAGGTGTGATCAGTGTGGGAAGAGGTTCATTCTGGTCAGTGGAGGGCTCCTCATGCATTTCATGGACGTTTGGTTGCACATTATTTGATTCTACTTGAATGTTAGGTGGGGTTGGCAAATTTGGTTGTATGTCTTCTTCGACAGTAAATGATTCTCCTTGAGAAAAATTTCTTCTCGTCTTTCTTCCTCTTTGTGAAAACATCCTACACAACAAGTAAATATAACTCATATTCATGAAATATTGCAATAATAGTATAATAATATAGCCTATGCTTATAAGTTTAAAATTATAATTCATCTTCTGCTTACCTTAGTTCCTTCGTGAATGTAGAGTTAGAAATAATATTGTAAGAGCAAGATAATGTTATAGGAGAAAGATAGTCGGCAAAGTTTAATCATCAAGAAGAAATATATATGGGTATATATATTGATATACATGTATGTGGGTACCTACGTCTCCATGCATGATTGTTCAGGGAGACATGTGAATCTAAGTTAGATATGGATAAGAAATAAGGAGACAAACTATAAATAGTTGATAATGACTTACTTGTCTATGGAAGTAGGTAGAAAGATAAGAAAAGATTCTCACACATGCATAAAACTTATTATATATTATTTTATAATATGTAATAATAATAGAGCTTATTATGTATGACTATGCAGGTCCCACATCACAAAAAGGAATAGATAAGGTAATAAATAATATAAGAGTTCTACTTTCATTTATCTGCAATATAATACAAATTTATAAACTTATATCAACTAAGTTTATATCATCACACAAAATAAGCTAAAACATTAATTCCTCAGCACCTTGTCCATTAATTCCTTTTATTGGAATTATTCGAACCCGATGGTCTATTATTTACATGATATTCATAAATTTCCTGTTGCATCTCAAATATTAATTTATCATTGGTGTCCATCTGCATCCGGAGATCCTTTAACTTTTCCTCAATATTAGGATGAAGGTGATCGCCTAGATATATAGCCTCTACTGCACTTGGATGTGAAAAAATATTATTTCCTTTACCATAATTATAACCATATATCGGATCTTCTACCACTTCATGTGCAACACTTTCCAAACCATATATAAAGCCTCCACTTTTTTTTTCCTCCCACAGCTATTGTCCACATAGCAACTTCATTTGATAGTGTAAAAATTTGTGAATCACCCGCTGCACTTGCTATACTAGTTTTAAGTCTCGCATATTCATCCTGACATAAACCAAGTACAACGAAGGTTGTCACATAGTTATACTTGTTATGTAAAACCTTGTAAAAAAGTACAAAACAAAAAAACAATAAGCCAATACATACAAAAGTTTTTTCAGATTTTTTATCAATCCATTCACCGGATACTGAGTTCTGATGAGTGCGAACGTGTAGCTCTACTGGAGTTATAGGTCGACCAAATTCCTCAGCCAACGTTGCAATATGATCTGTGAATGGAATATTTTCGCCATTATGAAGAGATGGTCCATAGATAGAGTTTGAAGCTCTATTTTTTTTTTGCACGATCACTTCCTTCTTTAAATTCAACCTTATTCCAACTAATGCATAAATTAGTCCAGATGTCTTCATTAATCCAGGTAGGCCATTTTCCTTTCTCTCGAACATAACAAATCAAATCTTTTTAATCGATTTCTTGCTCGATCTTTAAAATTTTTATAAATTTGGAAATGATCCTCCGGTGTCCATACATAATATTTCTATCCATTAAAATAAAAAAATTGCTAAGCCCACGTATTTTATTCGAGTGAAAATAATAAACCTGAATTTGTGGTTCAAATTTTACTTGAAATTCTGCAAACCATAATTGTCGAACGGATTCAGGAACTTCTTTCCATGAGTTATAAGCTCCCACATAATTATATTTTATCACAGATGCTATATATTCAACTGCATCATTTCCATTGGGGCTAAATCTGACAAATGCATATACCTCAATTTTGGTGAAAAAAGAAATTGGTTAAATAAAAAGAAAAAATTACATACCCTGTTTCATCGATCAAAAAAATAAGTTCTTTTGCTATATTATCTCCTGCTCGAATTTGAGAATACAGAACATCGCCATAGGTTCTTTTATCCATCTACACCATGAATATGATGAATAATAATACATAGACATAACAAAATTATACGAACATACAATTTTCACAATCAACGCGCATACAAATGTATTACCTTCTATCTTGCGATAATAACTTCAGAAATAAATTGCAACTTAGGTCGCATGCATTATATAAGTTTGTCTTCAACACCACGTGAATTATCAGGCTTCAATCCCTTCACAATCCCGTCACTGAATGATATTTCCACTGCAAACTGCTGCATGCTTAGATACTGCCTCTCTTGCATCCATATACGAGGGGGAGAAACATATTAAAATATCTTATGAGGATAAAGTTCACGTGCAATTTTTTATCTTATATTTTTATGTTAGCTTATCCCTAGCCATTCAACACTTTTCCTTCTTGTCTTGGCATAGATTGAAACTTTCACGTGAAGGTGCCATTGTCTTGGCATGGCAGAAATTCAAGCGTCCTTGTCTTGGCATGGCTTGCTTTATTCCCAGCCATTCAACCCCTTTCGTCTTTTCTTGGCATAGGTTGAAGCCTTCACGTGAAGGTGTGTCCTTTGTCTTGGCATGGCACCTTGTCATTGAGCTCCCTTGTCTTGGCATGGTAAGAATGGGGCTTAACGTGAAAATTATTAACATCTTCCGTACATGTTGTGTTGCCTGACATGTTCAGTTACAACTAATTATCAAAATTAAGATTACATATTAATATAATTTATATTACGATTCACTTAATATAAAATTATTTCAACTGATATAAAATTAATAATCTATGTTACTTAATATAAAATTAAGAAATATATAGCTCTAATTAATTAATTATAAATTTTTTCCGTGTTAATTTAAATTCATGCAAATATAACTATAATTATTCTTTATATGTGTATTATATGTATTTTATATTTAACATAAATAATTCCCGTGAATTATAACGTAACATGTATCTTGCGGCGCAGGAAGGGTAAAATTGTAAAAAAGAAAACTAACCACTTTTCTCCCCCTATTTTCTTTCGTCGCATCCAAACGAGGGAGGGAGAGTAATTTTCTTCTCACTTTTCTCCTCCTCCGTTTTGGCCCCGCTTTTCTCTCCCTCCCACTTTTCTCCTCCCCCATCCAAACAGAGCGTAAAGGAAAGAATTTGAAAGTTTGGCGGATGAAGGTGGAGGGAATATGGAGGGAGAGAATTTGCAAATTAAATTGAATAGAAATGTAAGTAGAGAGAGTGGGATAGGTATAAGAGTAATGTGTAATACTAAACCTAAGTGAGAAGAGAAATGAGTAAAGATTCTGGAATGAGTGAAGGAGTATAGTGTAATAGTAATCTAAACCTAGGCATGTCATTTTAGTAGTTGAAGTAGCATGACCCCACGTTCATTTGGACATTGCCCTGTGTTTATTTGTAGCTTGGTGTGATAGTAACCAAAACTCTTTTCACTTTTTCCAAGCAATAGAAGCGTGTGATGTCATTGCTCTCACTACCAAATAAAGTGGAAATGGAACATTTGGAATAGGCATTTGTGATAAGTCAATTTAGAGTTGTTCAAAATAGTAGCCTTTTAGCATAACTATACATTTTTACAAGATTAATTTTTGATTCTCCACCACAATTCGAATTTTGGATGATGTGTTATTTATTTAGAAATATGGATTTTATTTTACTTCTTTTTCTACTATCTCATCAGGACATGTTGATGATAATTATTTATCGGGTGAATTTTTTTTTCTTTTTATATGTTTTTAATTATTACATATTGTTCTAAGGATTATTATGTATAAAATTAAGTATAATATAAACTAAATAGATTATTATGCATAAAAAGTAAACAAATTATTATGTGTGTATAAAATAATTTGTTTAACTAGATCTAGAAAATAGAACAATCGAATTAATAATTCAATTCAGTTTGTGTTATTTTCCTTTTTTTTTTTTTTACAGTTATCTTTTAGATATTTCCAAGCTTTAAAGACATGGGTCTCTGTTTCCTACTCTAACGTTGCCTTTCTCTTTAGGCAGGGGTCTGTGTGAATCAACACTAGCCCGGGCCTTTAGTGAAGTGTTTTGTGTATCTTAATCGACGGTGTTGTGTTTAATATATATATATATATATATATATATATATATATATATATATATATATATATATATATATATACCTCCCACTCGATGCACACACAATAAAACTATGTGTGACATGATCGAAGATTTATGATCTGGACTCTATGTATTTGTATATTGTTTTTTAAAGATTGCTTATAGTAAACTCTATGTGTGTGTGTGAGTTGGGAGATTTTTGATCTAGACTCGATGTATTAAAGATTGATTACAACGTGAGAGAAACAAATACTATTTTATAATATAAATCTTCATTTGTATTAGCATAGTTTCTTGCCAACAAATACAATAAAATGATATCAACTCTTTAAATGAGATTGATTTTAATTTTGACACTAAACATATTTAAATAGTTAAATTTGTTTATGAGAAATACAAATGTATAAAAAGTTAACTTTATTTGATCAAAAATAAATTAAAAGGAAATTATAATTTAAGAATAAATTAAAATAAACATATTATTTTGTATAATTTAAGTAGATCAAGAAGAAAACATTCTACCCAATATAATCAATAATTCATATATTAAATGTAACCACAACATATTAGCATATAAAACGAATTAAAAGGAGGTAAAATGAAATGTCATGCCTGAAAACGTAACTACGTGGTACTAGAAAGAAAAATTTTCAAAATTTGATTTTCATCCAAATAAAAATAAAAATCAAAATAGTAGTAAAGTCACAACAAAAATTTTAAAATTTAAAATGTAGAACTTTGAAAAAATATTTTTATAAGAAAATGATATACAAACTATATATGAATTTGAAAGTTGATTGTAAGTGGAGAAGGTATTAGATACCTCACAATATCGATTCCTAAAATAGTTATCTTAAATTAATTTTGTAAAACTAAAATGGCTTTCATTTTATTTTAATTCTCTTAACAAATCATATGCAAAATAAGAAGGAAAGAATTTAAAGAAATAAAATTTAAAATAAAATAAGAAGGAAAGAAATTATGAAAATAAAATTAAGAGTAAAATAAGACATGAAAAAATTAAGGAAATAAAATTAAAGAAATATTTATTGACAAAGGCGGACTTAACCTAAGGTAAAAATTTAAAACCTATGCACCCTATAGAAGAAATCAAAGTTTACATAATTCGACTCTAAAAACTGTGTTTTGGTTGGTGTTTTATTTTGTTTTATTTTATCTTTGTTTTTGTTTTTTTATTATTTTTTGGTTAATGTTTTTTTTTGGCTTTGTTTTTTATTTGTTTTTGTTTTCAATTTCTTTTGATTTTTTTATGAGTTTTTTTTTTTCCTTTTTTCCTTTTTTGATTTTTTCTAATTTTTTATGTCTTTAAATTTTTTTAATTTTGATTTTTGAATTTTTTTGTTTTAATTTCTTTTAGATTTTATTTTTTGATCTTTTGATTTTGATTTTATTTTATTTTTATGATCCTTATGATTTTTTTAATTTCCTTTAGACTTTGATTTTTTGGAATGACATTTTAAAAAATATATTTTTAAAATTTTTTAGTTCCTCTCTCTCTTCTCTTCTTTCTTTTTTGGATGACTTTTGTGTCTTTTATTTTTTTGTTTCACTTTTATTTATTTATTTTCAAGAATTAAACTCTTAAAATTTAAAATACAAACATTTGAATTTTTTATTTTTATTTTTATCTTTTTTGGAGAATTAAACTCTTAAAACTTAAAATACAAACATTTAAATTTAAAATTTTCATTTTTGACATTGAACATTAACATTATTTTTATTTTTTATTCTTATGTTTATTGTTTTTATTAAGATAAAACTTTAAAAATTAAATGTAAAACCCGACGTGCATGCCATATATCCATCTGCATGGAAGTTGACTTTTCAAAGTAATATTTGAGCTGCCACGTAGAAATTTTTGCCTCCTTTTGCAATTTCCGAAATGCCCCTTTCTCATCCACTTTTTGTTAGGCTTTAGGTAATTTGCTTCTCCAAATTTCTGCAGCACTGAACCCATACCTATACCAATCTCTTCGGTCAGAAAAAGGAGCAGAGTTGCGCTGGAAACTGAACTTCATCTCCTCTCCTCTATTCCTCGCCATTTCTGCTGTTCCCTGGGTTCATTTTTCTGCTGTTTTTTGGTTCAAATTCTGCTGGTGGTGGTTGGGGGATTTAACGCCAGAAACAAGGCTCTTCCAAGTCTGGAGTTGCTACCGTAAGTGTGTAATTTCTGGTTCCAGTTTCACAGCGTTCCCCTCCCCTGTTTTGCTTGTTCTGTGATGCGTTTCTGTGTGTGTGGCCAGCCGAGGAAACTGTGCACAGAAAGAAAAGAAAAAGGTGCAAGAGGATGAGTTGGTTGGAGCAAATTTGATTCCCTTCAAGCTTTAAAGTAATTCTACTTTCCTATACGGTGACTTCTCCCATTTTCTGTATATACTTCCAAATCAAAAATCAAATTCTATTGTGCTTCTTACTTGCCAATTCTTGATTGTGCTTCCTCTCTTGAATGAATTTAAGCCTTTAAAATGATCTGCCGCCATATATGGATGCATATATATATAAACCTATATCTTTATATATGTGTGTTGTATGGATATGGAAGGCATGGAATGGAGAAGTGGATGGTAGATTTAAACTCCTTAAAAAAAATCAAATATATAATTCTAACATGCTAAAGGAATGAAGAATAGCTAGCAGTGTTTCTTGCTTTCCTAGAATTTTATTCGAATAGGCTAAGCTCATGAGATAAAGTTTTAGTGATTCACACTCTAAAATCTGGTGAACGGGTATTGTAGGGTACTCAGGAGATTGAGTTATAGCTGAGGATTGGGTAGGGAATGTCGGTATAATCTTAGGAGGTGAGTAAGTAATGCGGACCGTGAGTAACTCATATTTATTATTTTGTTACTAAGTTTCCTTGCAGTGCTCTAAAAATTTGAAAATTTATTTATGGAGATACATATTTAAATGTTGTGTTATGTACATGTTTACTGAAAATTGATTTAAACATGAAATTTTGCAAATTGATGCCTGTTGAGTTATCTAGAAACTTTGATATTGAACTGATATGGAAGGTACTCTGTCTGAAATGTGATTTGAGAAAAGTATTAAATTTAAGAGGTTATCTGTTCAGAACTCTGTAGCTAACAGCAGTAGTTGTTAGCCTTGGTACACCATGATCTGTACCTCAGCTAGCAGGGGTTTTGCTAGCCCCGTGTGGGTAGCTACCACATGTGGAGTTATTTATTTCGCAAGCAAAGTGCTTTGCGTCTGTGGTTATTCTCCCCGCGAGCTGTGTGCTCTGCGTCTGTTTCAATTTGGTTCTGCTTAGATACTTCTGATGCATTTTAAGAAACGATATGCAGGAGGCTTGTTTTATGCATGATGAATATATATATATATATATATATATATAGATATTTTTACGGGCCCTGTCCCTATATTATTTTTTTTTTAAAGGGTCGGCATTGCTTATTCACTGAGTATAAAACTCACTCTTTCTTAATTTATTTTTCAGAGAGCGGTGAAGACCCTAGCCTACCCTGAGCTACCTACTAGCTGTAGATCTCCTACTTTATTTCTTTTGGCAAGCCCACAATTATTCATGTGGGTGTATTTTGTTTTATGCTTGTAATTTATTTTGTTCTAAACAGTGTATAATGTGGCTCCACTGAATCATAGTTAGGATATTCCCCAATCCCTAGAAGTACATGTTTTGATATTTTTTTTGGGTGTATGTTGAGTTGACTGGTTGTAGAAATATCGGGAGGTCCAAATTATAGAGGAGACTCTGCCGAAATTTCTACAAAAGTCACACAAAAGAAAAACTTCTACGTTTTGCATAAAAGTGATTCAGAAATGATACTTCTAGTTTTATTATTTCTATGAAGAGGAAATTTATCTGAACTTTTGTGGAGAATGTCAATACAAATCGATTCATGGTAGGGGAAAATGTTGTCTTTTGTGCCAACATACTTAAAAGTGTGGGTTGTGATAGTTGGTATCAGAGCTTAGGTCTTTCTGTGGTCCTGTGGAGCAAGTGTTTTCGGTGGGATCTCAATTATGGTTATGAACCTGGGCGTAACTATACTTGAGGTGTCACTGAAAACCTTATAGGTTGTCCTGAGTTATTCCTTCAAGTATGCTATCTTATTGAATGTGATCATATCCTACTTCCAATCTAGAAATTGATTTGACTGTTTGTTATTTTGTTATAGTGTGGATATGCCTCCCAGAATTCGTTCAGTTAATAGACTAGCTGCTGTAGATGAGGCTTCTACGAGTGCATCAGCCCAACAAACTACCCCACCTATCAGAGGCCGTGGTCGAGGTCAGGGTAGGGGTCGAGGAACAAATCAACCCCCTAGGCAGGCCTCACCTATAGATAGGGTAGTGCCTCCACATCCTGTAAAGGAAATCGCACCACCAGTGCAGCCAAGACCGGTAGGGCCTCAGGCGATGAGGGAGGAGAGGGAGGTTCCAGTAACCCTTTCCCAGTTTTTAAAATTGAGGCCTCCCACTTATTCCGGAACAGGAAGTTAGGAAGATCCCCAGCAACTTATTGATGGTATTGAGAAGATATGCAGAGCTCTGAGTTGTTCGAGTGCAAAATCATCAGAGTTTGCTGGGTTTCAATTACAAGATGCGGCTTACATATGGTATCAGACCTTACTGGGGGAAAGGCTAATCGGATCTCCTCCAATGCTATGGGAGGAATTTAAGGGGCTCTTTATGGATCGCTTTTTGCCACAGAGTGTTCGTGATGCTAGGGCCAGAAAATTCGAGGGTTTGAAATTGGTTCCAGGCATGAGTGTTTCTGATTACGATATTCGGTTCACACAGTTGTCTCACTATGCCCCACATTTAGTCCCTACTGAGAGGGACAGGATCAAGCGATTTGTGAATGGGCTACCTCGTATGTTGTATAGGGTGATCGCTCCACAGATGAACCTTTTTCCCTCATATTCAGCTGCAGTGGATTGTGTACGCATGATAGAGATGAGAGAAAAGGAGGAGGACACTTCTCAGAGAAAGAGGAAGCGTGACAGTGATGGGAGACAGGGAGGTAGTTCCTTTGTAGCTGGACCTTCTTATGGTCTTAGACCCCAGAGTCATCAGAGACTTACTGAATCCTTCACGGGACCTCTGACTTCATTTTCTGCTAGTACTGACAGGTACAGAGGATCGTTCCGAGGGGTTAGCACGATGTCCACCCCAGTTTCTACTCTATCTCGTCAATCTAGAGGTCCTTGTTCCATTTGTGGGAAGATACATTCAGGCACTTACCATAGAGAGACGGGAGCATGTTTTCGTTGTGGGCAAGTTGGACATTTGGTGAGAGATTGTTCGCAGCGTTACCCTGATTCTAGTCAGGGATCAGTTCGACCTATTAGGCAATTCTCAACAGGGACTCCATTTACCGGTGCAGTTACAGTTCAGAGCGGCCAACGTAGCAGCAGTGGGACAGTAGTCGGCAGAGGCCAGGCGACTGCAGGACGGGGTCAGGCTCAGGTTTTTGCACTAAATAGACAAGATGCACAGGCATCCAATGCCGTGGTAACAGGTACACTTATAGTTTGTTCGCATTCTGCTTATTCATTATTTGATCCTGGCTCCATACATTCCTATATATCTCCCTATTTTGCAAAGAAGATTGGTAAGGACTCTGAAAAATTAGAGTGCCCGTTACTTGTTGCAACCCTAGTGGGGGAATCTGTAATGGTTGAATGGGTGTATAAGGCATGTGTGATTACACTGGCCAATTGCGAGACGTTAGTTGACTTGATAGTGCTTGCAATAACAGAGTTTGATGTGATACTCGGGATGGATTGGTTAGCATCCTGCTATGCAGTGGTGGATTGTCATCTTAAGTTAGTGAGATGTAATTTTCCTGGTAAATCTCCCTTTGTCATTCAAGGTGATCGAAGTGAAGCACCAAACAATTTAATATCAATGATAGAAGCTCAGAGGCTCTTGAAAAAGGGGTGTCAAGGATATTTAGCGATGGTTCGAGATACGGAACTACAAGTCCCAGTACTGGAACAGGTTCCTGTAGCAAAAGAATTCCCTGATATTTTCCCTGAAGAATTACCAGGGCTACCTCCTGAAAGGGAAATTGAATTTTGTATTGATGTGTTATCAGGTACTCAACCAATATCTATTCTTCCTTATCGAATGACACCCCTGGAGCTTAATGAATTAAAGAATCAATTACAAGACCTGTTGGACAAGGGTTTTATTCGCCCTAGTACATCCCCTTGGGGCGCACCTATGCTTTTTGTTAAGAAGAAGGATGGTTCTCTCCGCTTATGTGTAAATTACAGATAGCTGAATAAAGTGACAGTGAAGAATAGGTATCCCTTGCCTCGTATAGATGATCTATTTGACCAATTACAGGGAGCTCAATATTTCTCAAAAATTGACTTAAGATCGGGTTATCATCAGCTGCGAATAAGAAGGGAAGACATCCCTAAAACTACTTTCAGAACCCGGTATGGTCATTATGAATTTTTAGTGATGCCATTTGGGTTAACCAATACTCCAGCTGCATTCATGGACTTGATGAATCGAGTGTTCAAGCCATTTCTAGATCGATTTATTATCGTATTCATCGATGATATTTTGATTTATTCCAAGGATCATGAAGAGCATGAACAGCACCTGAGAATGGCACTACAGGTGTTAAGGGAACACCAATTATATGCTAAATTCTCTAAATGCTAGTTTTGGCTAGAGAAAATTTCCTTTTTAGGCCATGTAATCTCGAAAGATGGGGTGCAAGTAGATCCAAATAAGGTGGAAGCGGTTCAAAAATGGCTGAGACCTACTACAGTTACAGAGATTCATAGTTTCTTGGGCTTGGCAGGCTATTATCGTCGGTTTGTTAAAGACTTTTCTAAAATAGCTGCGCCATTAACAAAATTAACCCAGAAAAATGCGAAATTTCAGTGGTTTGACATGTGTGAAGAGGGTTTTCAGAAATTGAAAGATTGTTTGACTTCTGCACCAATTTTGACATTACCCTCGGGGTCTGGAGGTTATGTTGTGTACTGTGATGCTTCTAGGATTGGTTTGGGATGTGTATTGATGCAACATGGTCACGTGATTACTTATGCCTCTAGACAACTTAAGAAGCATGAGCAGAACTACCCAACGCATGATTTAGAAATGGCGGCAGTAGTCTTTGCTCTCAAAATTTGGAGACATTACTTATATGGTGAGACATGTGAAATCTACACAGATCATAAAAGCCTTAAATATATCTTCCAACAGTGGGATCTGAATCTAAGGCAAAGGAGGTGGATGGAGTTGCTCAAAGATTATGATTGTACTATTTTATATCATCTGGGTAAGGCTAATATAGTAGTTGATGCTCTGAGCAGGAAATCCATGGGGAGCTTGAGCCACATTGCGGAAGTGAGGAGACCGCTAATTTCAGAACTCCATAAGGTTGAGTGTTCAGGAATCCAATTTGAGATTAAAGAGCCAGGAATGTTTTTGGCGCATGTACAGCTTCATTCATCTCTATTTGAAAGGTTGAAAACTGCCCAAGCCACGGATGCACAGATATGTAAATTGGTGGATGACGTCAAAAGTGGAAAGAAAAATGAATTTATTTTAGATTCAAATGGCATTTTATAGTTCGGTACTCGATTGTGTGTGCCAAATGTGGGAGAGTTGAGGAGAGAACTTATGGAAGAAGCTCATTGTTCCCGGTATACGATCCATCCAGGTTCTACAAAGATGTATCAAGACTTAAAGCAAGTATTTTGGTGGGAGGGCATGAAGAGAGATATAGCGAATTTCACTTTGCATTGTTTGGCGTGTCAGCAAGTTAAAGCAGAACACCAGAAACCTGCAGGATTACACTAACGGCTGGAGATACCTGAGTGGAAGTGGGAAAGGATCACTATGGACTTTGTAACGGGACTACCCCAAACAGTAAAGGGTTATAGTTCTATTTGGGTGATTGTGGACAGACTCACTAAAACAGCTCATTTTCTCCCGGTAAAAACAACTACAATGTTGCAAGATATGCACAGCTTTACATAAATGAGATAGTGAAACTTCACGGTATACTGATGTCTATAATTTCTGATCGAGGACCCCAATTTACTTCTAAGTTTTGGAGAGCCTTTCAAGAGGCTATGGGTACCCGATTGGATCTTAGCACTGCCTTTCATCCTCAAACTGATGGGCAATCTGAGAGGACTATACAAACACTAGAGGATATGTTAAGGTTGTGTGTTATGGACTTTGGTGGTAGCTGGGATAACTACTTATCATTGGTGGAATTTGCTTATGATAATAGTTATCAAGCTAGCATACAGATGGCACCCTTCGAGGCATTGTATGGGAGACGGTGTAGATCTCCCATTGGATGGTTTGAAACTGGAGAAGTTAAAGCATTAGGGTCTGAGTTAGTACAAGATGCCTTAGAAAAGGTGAAAGTAATCAAGGAGAGATTGATAGCAGCTCAGAGTAGGCAAAAAGCATATGTGGATCACCGACGCCGTGATTTGGAGTTTATGATTGGAGACTATGTGTTTCTCAGGGTGTCTCCCATGAAAGGTGTGATGAGATTTGGGAAGAAAGGGAAGTTAACCCCGAGATATATAAGGCCATTTGAGATCCTAGAGCGAGTTGGGAATGTGGCCTATAGGCTGGCGTTGCCACCTGAATTATCCAATATTCACCCAGTATTTCATATCTCAATGTTAAGGAAGTATCTACCTGATCCCTCTCACGTATTACAAAATCAAGATGTTTCCTTGGATGAAGGTTTAATTTATGAAGAAACTCCTGTGGCAATCTTGGATAGACAAACGAAGAAGTTACGTTCCAAGGAGATTTCATCAGTGAAAGTTTTATGGTGTCACCACACACCAGAGGAGGCTACGTGGGAGGTAGAAACTGAAATGCGTGCAAAGTACCCCTATCTATTTGAGAATTAAGGTTAGTATATATATATATATCTATATAAATTCGGGGACCGAATTTTTTTTAGGGGGAGAGATTGTAAAACCTGACGTGCATGCCATATATCCATCTGCATGGAAGTTGACTTTTCAAAGTAATAGTTGAGCTACCACGTAGAAATTTTTGCCTCCTTCTGCAATTTTCGAAATGCCCCTTTCTCATCCACTTTTTGTTGGGCTTTAGGTAATTTGCTTCTCCAAATTTCTGCAGCACTGAACCCATACCTATACCAATCTCTTCGGTCAGAAAAAGGAGCAGAGTTGCGCTGGAAACTGAACTTCATCTCCTCTCCTCTATTCCTCGCCATTTCTGCTGTTCCCTGGGTTCATTTTTCTGCTATTTTCTGGTTCAAATTCTGCTGCTGGTGGTTGGGGGATTTAACGCCAGAAACAAGGCTCTTCCAAGTCTGGAGTTGCTGCTGTAAGTGTGTAATTTCTGGTTCCAGTTTCACAGCGTTCCCCTCCCCTGTTTTGCTTGTTCTGTGATGCGTTTCTGTGTGTGTGGCCAGCCGAGGAAACTGTGCACAGAAAGAAAAGAAAAAGGTGCAAGAGGATGAGTTGGTTGGAGCAAATTTGATTCCCTTCAAGCTTTAAAGTAATTCTACTTTCCTATACGGTGACTTCTCCCATTTTCTGTATATACTTCCAAATCAAAAATCAAATTCTATTGTGCTTCTTACTTGCCAATTCTTGATTGTGCTTCCTCTCTTGAATGAATTTAAGCCTTTAAAATGATCTGCCGCCATATATGGATGCATATATATATAAACCTATATCTTTATATATGTGTGTTGTATGGATATGGAAGGCATGGAATGGAGGAGTGGATGGTAGATTTAAACTCCTTAAAAAAAAATCAAATATATAATTCTAACATGCTAAAGGAATGAAGAATAGCTAGCAGTGTTTCTTGCTTTCCTAGAATTTTATTCGAATAGGCTAAGCTCATGAGATAAAGTTTTAGTGATTCACACTCTAAAATCTGGTGAACGGGTATTGTAGGGTACTCAGGAGATTGAGTTATAGCTGAGGATTGGGTAGGGAATGTCGGTATAATCTTAGGAGGTGAGTAAGTAATGCGGACCGTGAGTAACTCATATTTATTATTTTGTTACTAAGTTTCCTTGCAGTGCTCTAAAAATTTGAAAATTTATTTATGGAGATACATATTTAAATGTTGTGTTATGTACATGTTTACTGAAAATTGATTTAAACATGAAATTTTGCAAATTGATGCCTGTTGAGTTATCTAGAAACTTTGATATTGAACTGATATGGAAGGTACTCTGTCTGAAATGTGATTTGAGAAAAGTATTAAATTTAAGAGGTTATCTGTTCAGAACTCTGTAGCTAACAGCAGTAGTTGTTAGCCTTGGTACACCATGATCTGTACCTCAGCTAGCAGGGGTTTTGCTAGCCCCGTGTGGGTAGCTACCACATGTGGAGTTATTTATTTCGCAAGCAAAGTGCTTTGCGTCTGTGGTTATTCTCCCCGCGAGCTGTGTGCTCTGCGTCTGTTTCAATTTGGTTCTGCTTAGATACTTCTGATGCATTTTAAGAAACGATGTGCAGGAGGCTTGTTTTATGCATGATGAATATATATATATATATAGATATTTTTACGGGCCCTGTCCCTATATTATTTTTTTTTAAAGGGTCGGCATTGCTTATTCACTGAGTATAAAACTCACTCTTTCTTAATTTATTTTTCAGAGAGCGGTGAAGACCCTAGCCTACCCTGAGCTACCTACTAGCTGTAGATCTCCTACTTTATTTCTTTTGGCAAGCCCACAATTATTCATGTGGGTGTATTTTGTTTTATGCTTGTAATTTATTTTGTTCTAAATAGTGTATAATGTGGCTCCACTGAATCATAGTTAGGATATTCCCCAATCTCTAGAAGTACATGTTTTGATATTTTTTTTGGGTGTATGTTGAGTTGACTGGTTGTAGAAATATCGGGAGGTCCAAATTATAGAGGAGACTCTGCCGAAATTTCTACAAAAGTCACACAAAAGAAAAACTTCTACGTTTTGCATAAAAATGATTCAGAAATGATACTTCTAGTTTTATTATTTCTATGAAGAGGAAATTTATCTGAACTTTTGTGGAGAATGTCAATACAAATCGATTCATGGTAGGGGAAAATGTTGTCTTTTGTGCCAACATACTTAAAAGTGTGGGTTGTGACATTAAACAATTTTTATTTCTTATTTTCTCTCCCTTTTTTTTAATTTTTCAAAAGAGAATTAGAAGGGATGCTCCCTTCAAAAACAAAATTCATTTGCTTTTCATTTTGATTTTTTCTCGTTTTTTTAACCTTTAAAACATTTTTTAAAATTAGTTATGTTTTCTTATTTTTTGCTGTTTTTTTGTAGGAAATTTTATTTGATTTTTCAAAATTTATATATTCCTAATTAATTTTTGAACACTTTTTCTTTTCTTTTTTCTTTTTTGCTTGAATAGAAATGTAATTTATTTTCTAGAAAACACTTTTTTTTGTTTTGAAACTACTTTTTAAAACTAAAGTATGAAGACAAATGAGTACCAAAAAAAACTTATTGTTACACGTGATATTTCGGTTGATTCCTATGAGTCTAAGGAGATAAAGTATCCCAACAGCTTTAAGAAAAATAAGAATAAAATAAAAATTGAAATAAAAATAACTATAAGCATAAGATATTTGTGGTCGTCTGTGCTTTTGTTCAAATAACACATTTATATCATTTTGAATGATATTTTCAAAGAATCCACAAAGGAAATTCTGAAGAACCAATTTACAATTACTTACTTGCCTTCATGATTCCTCTACCGATCCAAGCTCTCCTTAAGTATGCTCAGCATGGATAGATTTGCCCATATGTCACCTAAGCCCAGGAACAATCCCCAAAAAAATAAAAAGCAAAAAAACCAGTAAGTACAGGGGCATTTAGCAAACATCATGTTCCATTCAAGATGTTTCAAAACCTAAGCAAAGTTAAGGTCCCAATTGAATCAATAAATCTCAATGACAACACAATTTCTATTTAAACATACATCCCAAAAATTTCAACCTGAGACAAACACATATAATGGAAAAGACCAAACTGCAATTATTGACAACACTGTCAAAACTCTTGAACAAAGGAAAGTTTTGATCTTAATGGGATTTATGTTCACTATTTCAAGCAAAATTAGCCACTGGGCAAATTCACACATACTTCATGAACCGTGGCCCACGTAATCTCCAGTAAATCACAAACTTAAGATACTACAATATTGACCCCAGGACACAAAATGTATATGATAGCACATAAGTACTTAATTGCCTAGAGCAACACGAAGCATCTATATAATTTACCATCCACGGATTAAACAAGATTAGCAAATCCTCTTTTCATTGAGTCCTCTCAACCTATCCCAAACGTTTTTCATGAAACAGGAAATCAAAACATTTTTATCTGAGTGCAAGATGTTTTTCCAACATCTAATCATGAGATTGAGACCATTAATTTAACAAAATAGCATATACAGAGAATGGGGTACCACGAGCTTTTACCAATATGAACTTTCAGACTCATTTTAATCTTGTTATTTCATATCAAGAAGGAATTTCTAGGTTAGCAAATAAACATTGAAATGGCTTTCCTAAATGAATTACATTCAGAACATTGTTAAATGACAAAAAAATGCACCACTCAAACCAGCAAAGAGTATAACTGAGACAAAATCAAAACATGCACTTACAATCAATATTTCCTAATCCATCAAATCCTACTAAGCAAATTAAGCAGAGATATAAGGACTCACATTCTTCTCTCTTTCACAGATGATCCAGCTTGATGAATCATGTTGCTTGGATTCTCCTTTCTGTTCTCATTTTTCCCCCTTCGGCCGTTAACCATCTAGCCGTGCATCACCGAGAGAAAGAGAGGCATTCTATGATTTCACAACCTTTGCCGCCCTTTTCAAACTCCTTCTGAGCTTGCTATACTGAATCCATGGTTTTAATCTCCCCTTGCTTTGCGATAAGAGAAAGAGACCCGATGAAACTCTCTTTTTCTCTCTCTTCTTTCCCTCTGGACCTCTTGAAACCTCAAATGGGAATTACTCTTTCTCAGTGTTTTTTTTGTTCAAAGAGTCTCCTGCCAAGTCCCCAGATAACTCTCTGTCTCCCTCTCTTAGTTTACTCCTCTTAATCTCTCATTCCTCTCTGTTCTCTCCAGAAACCCCTCAACTCTCTCTCTCTCTCTTTCTCTCTGTCACATTCTCAGTCTTGGCCCCTCTCTTCGTTTCTGTCTCTATCAATCTCTACTTCTCTCATTTCTGCTCCTTTGTGGTCTCTCTCTCACTCGAATCTCAGTCACTTTTCTCCATCTTTTTGCGTGCTCCTCTCATCTCGAACCCTCCCTCTCGGTCTCCCTTTCAGCTTTTTCTTCCTTTAGCCCCCTTCTCCTCCTTTTATAATAGATTTGAGAGTGCTTCTCACTTTCCTTTTCCTCCACGTCTGTCATTTGCCCTTCGTACTAGATTATTGTCATGCCTCTCTGTTCCAACATTTTCATTTCTATGCTCATCCCTTTTTTCGTAGCCACCGAGAGCATACGCTTGCTAGTCCGTAGAGATTTGCACAGATCTGTCGGTGTCTGTTGCTCCATTCCTCCTCTGCAAAAGCTGGTATCTCCATCGGCGTTCTGATCCTCTGTGTATCAGGGAGCTGCGCACGCTGTTTTTCTTCCTTTAACCTTGGCCATTCGCGTAATCGATGGTTCCACCGCGTAACACATAATGAATGAAGTTTTTAATCTGAGTCGTCGAGTTGGGTGTCTCCAACTATCCAATTAAGCTCTGCGTTATGCTCCCTCATTCCAACTATCTTTCCTTGATCGCTAGTTGCCCTAGAGACTCTTACTACTGGCTGTCACACATTAAATCCGTGGTTCAATTGGCTTTTCTCTTCTTATCATTCCAACCAATCGATCTTTGGCTCAATTGAATCATGTCTACTTTACTTACAATTAGGCTCTGGTATTAGAGGTCCATGATGAGATTAAAATCGCTGAGTTGCAAGTAAAGGTGGCCATCTATCTTTTATTTCTTTCTTTTGGGTTAGCTCAGTGACCTTGTACTCTATTGTTTGCTACGTCTATGAAATTTATGGTGGCACATTGCACTTCAAATGTTAAATGGCTTTCGTTCGATGTGTGTGTATTTCTCTACTTGGCCTTAGAATATTTAAGAGTTTCAATTGAAAAGTATAAAAATAGTAACTTTTTTCTGAATTTCTTAGCCCTCTATTATGTTGTATGCATTGAAACTTCAGCCAAAATGATGAGTATGATTCACACGACACAACATAGGAAATGATCATAAATGAGCATGGTGCTTTAGGACCTTATGTCTTGTCTGACTGCATCTTTTTTCTCTTTTTGTTTTCGAAAAATTTGAATTTGATAATAAACAAAAGTATCAGTATAATATTAGATGTCACAATTTAACTTGTTTGAATCATACTACAAGAATTTCTTATGTGATAAGTTGGAGAGTTTGAAATGCATGTTAACAGAAACACTGGAGCAACACAAGACCAATCCATTTATAAATGTTCCCCTTGAGAAGTCATCAAAGTTGGCAGCATTGGAAGCCTTAGGCACCAATGCATATGTCCTTTTGTCATCTCATATGGTCTGTTGTCTAGTAATATATGCAGTGAACTCTCCTTATTTCTTTATCTAGGACTATATGGAATTTGCTATCACTTCTCTCTCTCTCTCTTCAGGTTGGTTCGTTCCAAGGAGGTAGAACATTGAAAGGGAAGAAGCAACCTCCTACCTGTAAAATAAAATTTTACATATCAAATTCCTTTTCTATCAGTCAACTTCCGTTTCAGTAAAATTTTACATATCATTTATTGGCTTTGTACACTGTATTTCCATTTTTATGGTTTGCATAAGTTATTATTAACTAAAGCAATTAGTTTCAAAAGTTAGGTTTATGCTAGCATGTAATTGTGATTTAAATGTGATATATTCCAACAAATAAGCAGTTTTTGCAAACATTCGTGTGTGTGAGATGAGTTAGATTTTTCATCTTTGATATTCAGATATAGGTAAGCAGACCTATGTTTTTTTGCAAGATATATGAGGATCTCACTTTCATGAGCATAATTATATAGGTTTTGATTGATGTTTTAAAAACAGGAACAAGCAGACCTATGAATGAGTATGAAACAATAAAGAAGGTGACAAATGGATCAAAAGGTAACATGGCCAATTAAAGGATGAGTTCTTTTAATAGCTTGTAGTATGTGTATTACTATAATGGAAAGTCACCAATGTTTGTTGGAGGGATGTTCTAATTGCATGCTCAAATTGATCTGATTTGAGTCTACTTAGCCATGGTTAGTGGTGGCCCATGGATGGAATTTTGGCTTGACTCATACATTCCCCTTCCCCCAATGTGAAATTTCACACATCTGTGATGGTTCAGTATGCTTTGTGGAACCTCAATGCTAATAAAATTCATAATGTACCAGTATGTATATTTCATGTTGAGGTGTTTTCTTTTAAGTAAGTTTAATGTTTCTAATGCTTTTAGTCTCAAACTAAGGATGATGATTTTGATCATCATGTAGAGTTAGCTTCTGGGAATGTACAACTTGTTGCCAGTAAAAAATCATGGGAACCAAAGATGGTAGAAGCAACAAGGGATGGCAAAAGCAACAATAAAGAAAATGGGATTGCTCTCAATAATTTTCCAGTTGCAAATTTGAAAAAAATGAAAAATCCATAATTTGTATAGGATGGAGCCTAGAGTGCATAGATAAAGATGACTAGTGTTCCAATTCATGGAGTACTCTATTGGCATTCATTTAATGAAGAGATAGCCTCAGCTGATGATAATTCCTTTACCATGATAGGCCTGTTGGAGCAGATACATACAACAGGTGTGAGAGCATGGAGGAAAAGATAAGATGAAGCAAAAAAACAAGATACAAGTATGAAGAAAGATAAAGCAAAAAATAACACACAAGCATCAATATACAGCAGATTGATTCTTCAAGAGGTGTTTTGCTGTTGGAACTGTGATTGGTTGTAATCTATAACTAAAGACAAAAAACACAATGTAAATATAATTATTATAGTTCAATTTAGCTTATGCCTAGAATAGGCACCTGTTGTTAATTTAACTTGTAAAAAAAAAGTCCAATGTACATGATATTTTTTATTGCAATGAAATTCTATATTTTATTATACTTTCTTCCAACATTATTATTGTTTTATTATTGTCTACTTGATGAATTATCTTGACTAAATTCCAATATTTCAAGTAATGCCATTGGAAAATCTGGTGGTTCCTATAGAACAAAATAACATAAATTACAATATAATTGCTTATGAACTAAAATGTGGTGTTAAATATTAAAAACTTAACTGATCTTACCATTAACATTTGAATAAAAGTAAGGTTACTCTCAACTATTTGTGATCTTGCAAAAAGTGCTTAAGGTGTGTTCTTTGAGGTGCTTGCTTGCATTTGATTACCCCAAAAGAAAAAGGTAAGACAACATTAATATGTAGTGACCAATAATCATAAAATAGAGATATGTAGTATGTCTATACCATAGAAGTTATTCTTCTTCTTTTGTTTTTTGGTTTCTCAACACAACCTTTCTCTCGCCTCTTTTTCCTGTTTCCATCCTTTTTTCTTGAATCCTCTGGCTTGGACAACAGACTCTGTTAATAGTGGCAAGCTCACACCACCATTCTTGGTTGGATGTTGTTGACTTGATCAAAGTTCTGTTACTTGCTTGATTAGCTCTAATGCACCTTTTTGCACTAATGAGCAAGCTTCTAGACAATTAGATGCCTCGGTTGCTAATCTGGTCATTATAAGGCAAAGTTGTCTATATCATCGGGTACTTTCTAGCTTAGGATATGCTTGGACCTCATTTCCCCTAATATCATGTATGATCCCACTCCTTGCTTCTTATGTCCATCTTTTTAAAATATAGTACTCAGGGAGTTTTTTTACATCTCTCACATCATAGACCTTCAAGGCATGGTAGCATAATATTCCTATAGTTTTAAACTTCTGATAGCTATATGAAATTGAATTATTACTAGGATCAAATTGGACTCTCCATTCACCTTCATCATAAACCATATTAACAACATAATCAAATAAAGGATTTTCTTCATTTCTATGTTTTATACTAGTTGTTGCAACTAGGTCCTATTGTTCTTGGAACAAATCAAAGATTGGAGCCGTGTAAATTTGAGAAAGCTGTCGAAGCATAAGGGCACTCTGTATAATCAACCGAGGTAATTTTTGTCATGAGTCAAACTCATATTTCAATTCATTATACCTCTGATCTTTCACAACTCATTCAAAGTATTTGAAAAACTGATTAACATCTAGATCTGGTCTTGTGTAACTTTTTATAGCAGCATTCACGCTTTCACTTACCTACGTACTCCGCAGCCCAAGTGTAAAAGCCTTCTTCATGTAACATCATGCCTATTAATCCTTAATATTATAAACTGAGGATAACCACGTGTTACCATTAACATTGTAAGTTGAAAGCAACTGGCTCCATTCTTTCTTAAATTGCACTTCTTCTTCATATTGATACATGTACTTTTTAAAATCACTCAAAAAATGTGATTCACCCTTCATCAAATTCCTTAAATGTTTGACACCATTTTGCATTAAATGCCAGCTACACAATCCGTGCTTTTTATTTGGCATTACCTCCTGTATTGCTCGAGCCATGGCTTGATCTTGATCAGTGAAAATAGTTAGAGGCTTTTTTTGTTGGTATGCCTCCAAGAAAGTTTGTAGTAGCCACTTAAATGACTCCATAGTTTCATCATATAATAATGCTGCACCAAAAATGACCACTCCCTTATAATGATTAAATCCTGAGAGTAATGCAAGCAGTCTATGATTACGATTTGTACTGAATGTTGTGTCCATTGAGATTACATCATTGAAATATGTATAGTCAAGTAACATTCTTGTATCAGCCTAAAAAATATTTGTAATCTGTTCTTCTGTATCCATCTAATAAGTATAATAAAATGATGGATTTTTTAAATATTGCTTTTGGAAATAACACAATAGGCATCCAACTTCTCCATATACCATACTTCTTTGTCTTTTAGTTCTCAAGTAGTTTTTTGCATCTAATTAGATGTAGCCAAGATTAGCTCTCCCTTCGGCATGTTTACTCATCAATTCAAAAGAGAATTTCTATTGAAGCCCTGAATCCTCTGCCAAGTCAATCTTATGGGTTTGAACCTCCGTTACCTTACGCTGTGATGCCAATAAGTGAACTGTTTCTGGGAAGATGAAGTGAGTGATTATGCTCCTTAATAAAGCATTGATTTTATATTTTCTATCCACGAGTGCAACAGAAATTTTTACTTTACAATTAGTTCTTGTTTTAGGCTGAGGTTTGGTGGTCATAAAGTCCCTTTTGTCTTTTGTTCGCAAACCTTTTTTACAGCAAACATATCTAATTGAAACTATAGAGCTATCTTTCTTACTCTTAGTCTTGTTATATTTCCTTGCTCCAAATCTAGTTCGCTCAGCATAAGCAACCCAAAAATTCTATGCTTCCTCTAGGCTATCAAATTCCAACCTTAGTTTAGGGGTCAACTCAATCTCTATATTTTGGTTCTTGAAAAATAAAAAAAATACTATAAGAACTTCTTAACATGCAAGAATATCACACAGAGTTTCAAGTTAGCATGAATATCATAATATTATCAAAATGCTTGTTCTTTTCACTTATTTTCTTGAACTTGTCACTATTACACATAATCTTGCACCTTATTATATCAGAAGCAACTTCGTGAACTCATCATTTATATTTTAATGTTTATTATAACAACATTAAGCACTTTAACCTCTTACATCATGTTTCTTTTTTGTGTAACTATCATATTATTTTCCTTTTTGTTGTAAATATTGACCATAATAAAGGCAAAGAAAAAAGCTATTATAGGTATACATAATGTAAGAGTTATTAGGCCAAAAATAAAAACTTATAAGAGTTCATCTAATGAAAGAATTTACTTTACACACACACACTCACACATTCATACATATTTCTTATTGGTATCATACTAAAAGTGCAAGCAAAGAAATCATTACAAAGGGAATACTTTATACAATTTTTTAATAATCACTATTGCTGATGAAAAGGAAAAGAAGCTTCAATCTCCAAATATCAGATACTGACAATGTATATGCCCTCCTTCGTTTGGAACTCTTCTTGAATGTCTACAAGATCTTCCCGTCAATCTATGTACTGTTGTTAAGACTAGAGAATGTGTCACCCTTCATTGTTGTTGAATCAAAAAGCTTGATCGAAGTCAAAACTAGAACTGCAGAAAGAATAACAAAGGATGAGACAATGGTTTCAAAAAATAATAGCTGTCTTTTTAATCATATCCTCTTATCTGTACATACATGCCTGCATTAACCAACACAGGAAGACAAAAACATGAGTAGTTTTTGAATTGTTCAAGACATCTTGGGCATAAGAGACAAGTTCTGAAGAAAATAGTAGTAGGACTCATCACCTCTACGAGCTCCTTTTTTATAAACATTCAGACTTACTGGAAATCAAAAGTTTTCACTTTTTTTAGTAGCATAAAATTTCTGACGGTAAATAGAAATTAGGTGAGGGAAAAGCCCAGGACACAACAAACCCATATGATTATTCCAACAAATAATAAACAAGAAAATCTCAAACTCATTCAAGAGAAGAGATCTTGGTTTGGAGTAAAAGAATAGAAAATAAATGATTAAATGTGTACAAAACCATAGATTAAGGAGAACATCAAGCAACAGAGGAAGAAACTCCAAATGTAAACAAAGACTAGATAACAAAATCTGCTTTTATTAAGCCATGTTTAGCAGATACATACATAGCATTGATAATGCGAAGCCTCAATCTCCAAATATCAAATACAAGGCAATGTATATCCCCTTATTCATTTAAAGCTCAGCTATTAGATTAATGCCACAAGAATACTGCAAAAAATAGATAACAAATGGAGTATAAGGTAGATGTCTCAAATAAGGATAATGGTAGCTTGTGTGTTCCATAAAAATCTTACCTTGTATTTGACGAAACTTGGCAAAAACAAGGCAGAAATTCCTGCTCTTTATCAGATGGTTTCATAGGTTGAAGAAGCTTACACAAATGCTGTGTTTGGAGCTCTTCTCATGGGGCATACGTTTTATGTAAAATGGTGAGTTTTGAGGTATTCAATGGATGGCAGAGATTACACAAAACGAATAATTGAGATACATTGATCATTGGCAAAAAAACCATAAATGAAACGCATCGTTTCATTAATCGCACGACGTGCACTAGTTTAAACGAAGAAAAATTATGCTGTTTTGTCAATTCGCACAGTGTGCATAGCTCGCGATACATAGAGGATCCATTCTCCTCCATTCATCCCTCCAGTCTATTTCCATAGCTCCTCTTTTGGCTTCTTCTAAAACCCAAGAGAGACCCCCTAAGAGAATGCTACACCTCCTTTGATTGCCTTTAGAGAACCCCAAAGAGAGAGCCCAAGAGGGAGATCTAGCATGTGAATCATGGGCTTGGGTTTTAGAACTTGGGCTATTACCTCTTTTCATTTTCTTTTCGTTTTAGGCTCCTTTTTTTATGCTTTTTATTTTTTTTGTTTCATATTTTCAGTAGTTGTCTTCCTCTTTTTTTTGACTCTCTTTTTTTTAATGTCTAATTTTTTGGATCTTTTTTTTTTTTTTTTTTTTTGGGTTTGATTGTTTTGGGCCTCATAATTTGGCCCAAAATCTTGCTACTTTCTTTTTCTTTTAATTTTTTTTTTTTTTTTTTTTTTTTTTTTTTTTTTTTTGGCTTTTGATTATTTTGGGTATTGGGTTAAGAGAATTTCTCTTAATGGGCTTGCTTTGTTTAGTATTTGTTTTCCCTTGTTCTTTTTTATTTGATATCAATTAATCCTTCTTTTTTCTCTCTTTTTTTTTTTTCACTTCATTCCTTCTGTTCTTTACTTTTTTTTTTTTTCATCTTTTCATCTTTAGTTAGGGTTTGAGAATTAAATATGACTCAAATTAAATTAAAATTAACAAATGACTCGTTTTTTATATTTTAAATTATTTTGCTAATTTGATTTTATGATTATTTATATTTGGACAAAATACAGTGTTCATAATTACCTCTCTTTATTTGTTTATTAGGCAAGAAAATTAAAAATATAATTTTTGATATTTTTGCAGAAGAAACAAATAAAAATAAGAACATATATTTTGTTTAGGATGATTTGATTGCCTTTTAACAGTAAATAAAGAAAAAAAAAAAGCAACCTTAATTAAATATGATATTTACATAAAATTTTTAAAATAAACAAAATATTAAGTATAGTTTAACTAGATCTAGAAAAAATAACAATCAAACTAATAATTTAATTCATTTTGGACTCTTTTTCTATTTAGGTTAACTTTTGGATATTTTCAATCTTTGAAGACACAAGTCCCTATTTCCTCTTCTAAAATTGCTTTTCTCTATACACAAGCTATCTCATGTCATGAGTGAATTATTTATAGTATTTTAATCCATAGTCCTATGTTCAATATATTTGGATACACACAAATAGATTTAGATTGCACGTACACACATATACATATGTATGCATAACTTGTGTAAAACAAATTATGCCTAATATAATCAATAATTCATATAATAAAAGTAACCATAACATAAATTGAAAGGAATTAAAATAAATTAAAAGAAAGTCTAAAGTTCTTAAATTTAAAAGGAAGTTAACTAAACTTCTTAAAATAAAAAGGAAGTCATCTAAGCTTTACTTGATCAAAAACAAATAAAATTACATCATCTAAACTTCTTAAAATAAATAGAATATTAAGTTTAATTTAGCTATAATGATGATAAAAGTATGAGAACTAATAATTCAAATATTAAAAGTAATCATAACATTTTAGCATGTGTTGGACAAATTAAAAAGAAGTCAACTATGCTTTTTATAATAAACAGAATATTAAGTATATGTGAACTATATCTTAAAAAAAGAACAAGATCACTAATAATTAAGATGTATATAATAACCACAACATAATAGCATGTAACATTATTCCCAAGAGAACAAATAATTTAGATGTTGAAGAAGCAAGCCTATAGGGCATACTTGATTACTTGAGAAGGTGATTTGCAATGCTTTTGTTTCTCAAATTTATTATCAAGACCTATTTGTTTAGGAGAAAATTTGACAATTTTTATCTTATGGCATTTTGTACAAACAAACTTCATTACTTGGACATTATGGTTAGTGTTTTCATAAATCATTTCAGTATTTATTAATGCTTTTAGGTTTTATTCTTAATATAATATTTTATTATTATTTCATAAGGTACATTGTTCAAAGTACTTATGCACACTTATAGATTTTAACAAATTTGCAAATTTTTTATTATGAGTTGAAGAATTATGCTCTTTTTATCGAGGTGGATAACATTCTCTAGAGCAATGTAGAAGATTAAGAGTTTGAATTTATGCCACATACAAATACAAGCGAAGCTCAACGTCGATTGAAGAAATTTATAATGGACAAACTCAATTATGATAGATTCAAATTGGCAGAAGACTTATCGTTGTTAACGTTGTTACTTATGTATGAACAAATATATGTTTATGAAGATGTTAAAAATACAATGCTTTCTAATCAAGGAGGTGTTTATTTTGTATATGGATATGGCGGCACAAGTAAAACACTTATTTGGAAGGCATTATCTTTATGCATTTGTGAAGAAGGTATGATGGTATTAAATGTCGCTTCTAGCATAATTGTATCACTTTTGCTTCCTAATGGAAGAATAACTCATTCAAAATTTTTAATAGCATTAGACATCAATGAGGATTCTATTTGCAACATCAAGCAAAGCATAGGAGTTGCTAAATTAGTGGTTAACACTGCACTAATTATATGGGATAAAGCACCGATAACAAAAAACTTTTTTCGAGGCTTTAGATACAATATTGAGAGAAATAATGAGATTTTTCTAACATGATGAGTCAGTCATAATTATTTGGTGGTGAAGTTGTAGTTTAAGGGGGGTAATTTCAAGTGAAGTCTTCTTGTGATTCTAAAAGGCACAAGGCAAGATACTTTTCCTTTAACAACAAATTCTTCATACATTTGGGATTCTTGAAAGGTGATAACATTGACAAAAAACCTAAGATTACAGTCTTCTGGTGTATATAATATTAATAGTGAGGTGAATGAATTCTTAAATTGGATTTTAAGCATTGGAGAATGATTGTCCTACAATAATAATGATAGCAAAAGCATTGTTGAAATTCTAGCTAATCTTATTGTAAGATTTGACAATGATCCAATAGTTACAATTATTCAAAGTACATATTCTAATTTCTTGGACAATATTGAAAACTATGTTTATTTCTAAGAAAGGATGCTTTTGATGCTAACTTTACATGATGTTGATGTTGTGAATGAGTACATGTTATCTTTGATGCTAGGTGAAGAAAAGACATTCTGTAGTTACAATAGTGTTTTTGAGGTCGATGGGAATGCTATTTCAAAGGATCATATTTATACTACAAAATTTTTAAATGGGCTTCAAATTTTAGGCATGCCTAATCATATCTTAAAGTTAAAAGTTGGCACTCCAATATTGTTATTGAGAAATATTGATAGGTCAAATGGCTTATATAATGAGATTAGGCTAATTGTCACTTAGTTGGAAAATCATGTGATTGAAGCAGAAGTTATTTCAAGCAATAATATTGGCCTTGAGGTATTCATTCCTAGGTTAATGTTAATCCCTTTTGATTCCAGGTGACCATTCAAGATACGACAAAGACAATTTTCTTTGGCACTTTGTTTTGCCATTACAATCAACAAGAGTCAAGGGCAATTATTTGTCAAATGTTAGATTATATCTTCCCAATCCTCTCAACACATGTAGACAACTATATACGACAATTTCATGGATTTGCAGTAAAAGTTGATTAAAAATTTTAATACTGGACAATGAAGGTAAAAGTTCAAACAATACTGTTAATGTTGTGTATAGGAAAGATTTTACCAATTTACAAGATGAGTTAAATTGATATTAAATCTTAATTTACTGTAGCATTTGTGAATTGCACAAGATCAGGAACTAGTTATAAATAATACTAGACTTGATCTAATTTGTTCAAGCCCAACTCAGTTCAGAGAAGTGACAAAATGAGTCAAAACCCGTTAAAACCTAACTTGGCCCAAGACCTAAAGTCTCCTAAAAAAAAAGGATTAAAAGACAGGCGAAGCAGCGTTTTGGCCAATACAATCAAACCCCTAACGCACAAAATCTCTGCGTTGCTGGCATCCCCTTTTGTTATCAGCTTTTTAGTTCACGCCGTAAAGGAGGAAAGGAAATTTCCCCATAGAAAAGGCAACTCCCATGGCTTGCGCATGAGGAGGAAGCAGAATAGGAAGGATTGAAGGAGTTTGAGAGATTGGAGGAATCCCTGATTTCATTCCATGGAAGGGAGATTTCAATCTTGGGGCATACGTGAGGGCGGCTATAAGACGGAAGGGTCAGAACAGGAGGAATTTTTTTCAGAGAGAAAAACCAGAGGAGAGAACGGCAGCCAATTCTTTGGCCAAAAGGGAAAAAACCCCAGAACAGGGAAGTCGAGATGGAAGAGAGAATTGGGAGAAAAAAAACTCTGAAATCAAAGCTGTGTGATTCGAATATTGAAGCCTCACCCAAGGTAATCCGCCTATTTGATTCTTACTTTCAAATATTCATAAATGGTGGATGAATGTGCTTGTTTGAATTTTGGAAACCACCCCTTTTCCTATATGGCATGGTTCATTATTGAATGCTGAAAACCCTGTGGCAATTTAGTGAGAAAGGATTAAAGGAATTCTAGCCAATTTGTTTGATGCGAATGCTAGGGACCTAGATTCACATGCTTAGAATTAGATTATTGTTTGCTCTGTCTCTGATATGAATTTTGGCAAAAAGCCATGTTTACACTTGCTTTTGGTGTGTTTCTTTGATCGCATGATAATTCCAGTTTAACTCCTTTGTTGATGTTATTAATCCATGCTTGCTTGATGCGTGATGGTATTAGAATTGGGCTAACATAGACAGATTTGAATACTTGCTCTAAAAGGTTTTGTTCTTCACTTTTTTTTACTCCTTCAAAAATGAAAAAATATGTCTTTGATATTAAGAAATTCAACTAGATAAACAAAAAGAAGAATTAAAGTGGCTCAAATTCACTCAAGCACATCTGGAAATTGGTGGAACAAGTGAGAGACACAGACGTCTTTATCTGTAGTAAAAAATTGTCAATACTTTGGGAACACATCTATTTTCTCCTCCTGGGTTGTGCTTTGGTCTTTTCAGGTTGTTTTCATTGCTTCTTGAATTAGTGGTGTGGTAATCATTTAATTGAATGGCATTAGTGGGATGGTGGAAAACATTTTCCTTCAACGTTAGGCTGCTTTAGGATGGTATGGGCCCAGAGATGGGTTAGGAGGAATTAAGATTTTAAGTACAAGTATAAAATATGTTTTACAACTCACCAAAGTCACACGGACAATTCACAATGTAGAAGCTGTTGTAGTTTTAACTCTTGTGACTTCAACAATCAAGACTCCAAAATTTTTGTGGACATATTATTTTATGGCAACATGTAAGCACTGCTTAGTACCATATATTGTATTAGAAAAGAAATCAGAATATATTAAAATTTTCCCTGTTGTTATCTTAGTGAATATTTATAATTCCCTGTGTTGTGTACTTTTAGTAAAAGTAGCTTAGAGGACAAACACTTTTAGTCCTGGCAAATACTTAGGGTTGATTGGTAGCATTTTAAAAGTATCAATATCTATGATTACTATGGTAGAGTAGGAATATCAATTTTCCTTTGCTTTTTTGGCGTTTTTAAGGTTATGTTCATGATCGATAAAGTCAGACAACTCTTTCAGGAGTATTTATACTTAGTGTGATTATTGTGTGGAGGAAATTTCTATCTGAAATTATTGGAGAAAAGAGGAAGATACCTGGATGCAATATATCTTTCTTATAAAACTTAAATCAATTGTAAGTGCCTTAGAATTTTATCCTGTTCAAAAAATATAAACACACAAACACAAAAACTTAGCCTTTGAACAGAATTTAGTTCTGTAGATGGTTCAGGATTTAGACAAAAGATATTAACCTTAATGCAAGAGGAAAATAGGAAAAGAGCCAAAGCTGATTTCTCTGGATAGCTACAACTCTTTTGAATGGAATTTATAGAGTACAAGACCAGAAAATTTTTCAGCCGAAATTAAAAGCAGATTGTCTATGTCGTAAATTAACCTCCAGAGGTACCTACTAAAACATAAGTACCTACAGGTGTCAACTTCTAGTTTATTCCACTACTACAAATTCCTTAACGATTTATCTTGCACCTATGTTTGAAATAGACAAACCATTCACTGAATAAGTTTCAAAATGATTAGGACATTGATGTTCCTCATTGAGCTTTCTTCCACTGTAAAATGCCGGTTTTCTTGGGAAAGGAAGTGATGCATTTTCGCTTGTCAACAGGGTTATAATATCTAACATGGTTGGACGATCAACTGCACTTTCTTCTACACATAGAAGTCCAATGTGAATGCATCTTAATACTTGATCTTGAATGTATGAGTCTCTTAAAGTTGGATCAACTAATTCTATACCTAGACCTTCTTTCCATAGTTCCCAAGCCTGAGAGATGCAGAAAATTTTACACTTTAGATATAAAAAGAAAAGAATGAAATAAACTTCTACTTTATCTATTTGTATTTTGGATATATTCAACATTATCGAGAGATTTCTTATAAGTTTAACACTATCTATTTATGCTTTCTTTCATTATTTGCTGAGTTTTAAGTTATGAAAAATTAAAACTGTCTTAAGGGTAAGCTGGATTTTGTTTATTCATGGTGTGGGGAAAGTGTAATTTTCCTTAAAAAAATTTTGACAAACTACTAGAAAATATACCTGTCCTATTAGATTGAGTGGGCCTTCGGCATTGTAAAAGCTGTTGTTTCTTCTACCACTAACAATTTCAAGTAGCAAAACTCCAAAACTATAGACATCTGATTTGGTAGAGAAAACTCCTTCCATGGCATACTCAGGTGACATGTAACCACTGCATAACATGGAGAACAAAATGTATTTCAAGACTGGAATTGCATAAAAATGCATTTGTAGGAAGGTTTGCTGCGTAAATATACTCACTATGTCCCAACAATCCTATTGGTATATATTCTTGATTCTTGTGTGTAAATTCTGGCCATACCAAAATCTGAAATTTTAGGATTTATATTGTCATCAAGAAGAATGTTACTAGCTTTCAGATCTCTGTGAACTACTTTTAGTCTTGAATATTTATGGAGATAGAGCAATCCTTGAGCAATTCCATCAATTATGTTGAAACGCCTTTTCCAATCTAGTAGCTTGCTACAAGTAGAATCTTCTCAACAGAAACATGAACATGAGTAGTGATTAAGAAGTGAAAAAATATAATGCAAATAAGATTTTCTTTGAAGAATAATGGTCTTGCTTTACTAAGAAAAGTACTTGTTACTCACCAAATAAAAAGAAGTCTAAGCTTTTGTTAGGCATGAATTCATAGATTAACATTCTCTCTTCTCCATGAATGCAGCAACCCAACAGCTGAACAAGATTCATGTGTTGGAGTTGAGATATGAGAATTAACTAATTTTTAAACTCAGTCACTCCTTGTGCTGAACCTCTTGAAAGTCTTTTTATAGCTATTTCTTCTCCCGTTGGCAATAATCCCTGAAATGATTTTCAGCAAGTTATCAGTCTCATCAGGTACTAGTAATCAGAAAAAAGTTCAAGAAGGTTTCAAGAAACCACCTTATATACAGGTCCAAAGCCCCCTTTTCCTAGCATGTTTTCTGGTGAGAACCTGTTTGTTGCTGCCATGATTGAAGCATAGCTCAAAACTCTTAAATCAGTCCCCTTTTTTATGGCATTTTGGAGTTCATTAACAGTGGTATATCCATCAAAAGACTCTAAGTTGAGCAGTTCATTCTCCTCTCTGCTTCTTTCATGCCCTGTTTAGATATGACACAATCTCTTAACTTCAAAGCAGAATAATGTTCATGACACTTGGTTTGAAAAACATGCTCTATAAGTTTATGGATGCATATACCTTGAACTTCACCTGTTTTCCTCCTCCGGTTTAGGCAGGAAATGCTGAGGGAGATTATGATCAGAGCTGCTGCCATGGCAGAACCTTTTTTTATCCACTTCTTTATATCTGCATTACATTAGCAATCTTGAAGTGTTGTTTGGCAATGTTTCATGAGTAGTTTGACTTTTGCTTATACAAAATTGGGTCCCTTGGTTATATTTCTCTTCGATTTCTATAGCATGTGATATATTTTTAGTTCCACCCAAAACTGTTAAATATAACTTGTTTTATAACAAAGGATATGGGATGTTGCTCTTTCCAAAATACAGAGTAGCTCACATTTGTTAGCCATAGCAGAATATGTTTCCTTAGGAACTCAGGTATCAGTTTGAGTACTTCATAAGACAAGAAATTTATAGGATTGAAATATTTGAGGCTTGACACAAAGCTTTCCTTAACTTTGAACCAATCTTATTCTATTCTAACATGGATTGCATAGGTAGAAGTGTTGTTTGAAAAGTGAGAGTGAGATTAATGACCAATGCTAGTTGTGTTAACACTTATTATGTCAATTTTTTTTTTCTTTTCATGGCTCTTTACCAGAATGCATATCTTGGTTGAAGGATATTGTGGAATGTGTTTAGAAGACTTGGTGTTTTCGAAGTATTTTCTAAGACCTAAAGAGCAGTATATTTTTGACAAATGGATAGGAGATTCAAAACTATCTTTGAGTTGTAGCCATACCTTTATGAGCTGAATCATATGGTTGTAAGATGTTAATGTTTACATCACCAGAGATAAAATGTGCTATCTTCCATGACCCATGGTAATAGTTGCATCCAGTTCCATTGGGGAAATAAGTTTTGAATCCAAAGCAGGTGCAGTTAGCCCAGCAAGTAGCCTTGCAATCATTTTCACCGAGACTAATGTTTGTGTCTATTGCAACAGAACCACCACTTATCAATGGATGATCAATATATCCAAACTTAATTTTGAATGTATCACTAGCATTCCTACACTTGGGTTGTTCCCATTTTTGACAGCCACCCTCGCTGTTGTAGCCATAGCAGGTGTCAGCTCTAGCAATGGAAAAATCACTCCCTCTTGTATCCAATAACTGACCAGTATGAAACAGCACCCACTGTGATTCATCATATTGACTTGTGTAGCTAAAGGACTCTTCCTCCTCATTTGCGACAATGTTGTATCTATAAAATTGCTGAACTTCTTTTGGTATGTTCACAAACCTCTTGTTTTTCCCCAACCCACTTGCCCAATATATCTGCCCTTGCCTCTTTATGATTAATTGTCTTTTTCTTGGTTCCCATTCAAGTGTAAAGGAACCGGAAGCTGGGTTAGCATTAGATACAGATGCCGTAACAGACCAAGACTGACCAGTTCTGTGATTAACTCCTAACTTCATACCAGGAAGCAATATATCTGAAGGATGATCAAAACTCTGCCACAACACATGCTTTGTAGCACCATTTGGGTGCAACTCTTGCAGGACCAAGTTTCCTGAATCTAATAGGGTGAGAATGGTATTGTTGGTAAGTTGAGATTGGACAGGAGAATACAGGGTTATTGGCTTCTCATTTTGACAGGTAATTGTGAGAGCACCAGAGTACTCCAAAGTTAGAACCCCAGAATTGTTGACGATAGGGTCATTTCGGTTGGCAATCCAATCCTTATAACCGATGTTGGTGTTTACTTCAGCTTCAATGGAAGTGTCACTGTAAGCTATAACTAGGTAAGTGAAGCTGGAGTACGAATCAAGTGTGTCAAATTTCAGACAGAACTTGTGATTTGCAGAGTTTAGGATGCTTGACTGATCAAGCACTTCACCTGGCTTCAAACTGTGTCTTACCGCACCAAGACTGGTTCCCCAAAGACACAACCATGTGTAAATGGACAAGATAACCGTGACTGCCATTGTATCTCCTGTACTGTAACCTTTTAGCTGACAAGGCAGCACAGAAAGTGCTTTGATTTTCACCAACCTGTTGAAGAGTTGAAGGCCATATGATCTCTTTAGCTAACGGTAAGTTGGTGACTATGTAGACATAGCTATCCAACGAGACTCACTTCCTATATCTTTGGTTTCATTTGTCATTAACTTGATACATGAATACTTTTTATAATACAACACCATTGATTCTTTCTTTTTTGGTTTTTAAAAAAATTCTTCATGTGTAAAAGTATATTGCACTTTTGTTTAAAAAATTTTAGAGTAAATTATGGAGGCTTTCATTGAACTTTGTTAAAATTATACAAATTTTTTTGGTTTGAAAAATATACTTTAGTTTAATTTTAATATTTTTACTAAAATATCCTTTACATAAAATGTTACATTGGTTAATAGATAGTATTTTAGTTAAAAAAAAAAAAGATTAAAGTATGGTGTAATTTTTTGTTTTAGGGAGGTTTATGCATATCTTTAAAATAAAAAAAGGGATTTATGTAATTTTAACAAAATTTAAGAGAAGTATGTGTAAGTTATCCACAATTTTATATTGGTGACCGCCACAACTTTATACAAAGTTATGCACTTTTTCTTTTCGTCAAAAAGGTGATGCACTTTATTTTTATCTAAATGGAGAACAGCTTTGAACAACTTTTTGAAATTCCTATGGAAATAGGGGGCTTAATAATTATAATGTAGATGGATTGTGGAAAGGGAAAAAATTGTTTGTAGTTATTTATTTTGTTATTGTTATGTTTATCAATCAAAATATAATAAATATATAATTTTTTAATAATAAAATGACACTTGTATAGTTTTTAAAAATGAGTGTATAATTTTTCAATCAAATTATGGATTTGTTATGTTTTGATTAAAAAATTATGCATTTATTATGTTTTGATTAAAAATTTGATGGTAAAGATTTAAGTAATTGCACTAGTAGTAAAATATAAATAATTACACAAATATTTTATAAATAATAAAAAAGATAATAAGAAAGATGGCTGGTAGGCCACGTTTGGTATTATGAAAGAAAAAGAGTTAAGGTGAAATTTTTTTTTGTAATATTTATTATATATTTGTTATAATTATTTAATAATATTTTATTATAATAATAATAATAATTATTATTATTACTATTTTTAAAGTAAGGTTATAAATGTTATTTTTTACTTATTTCATTTATTTTTTTTTTAATTTTCTTTTCAATTCTGCCAAACCAAACATGCAGCGTACATTAAATGGACTTATGATAAGGTTGTACAAAAAGTTTAGTCCTTTCTGACAATTGACGACCGAAAGGCATCCCTTTGATTCAAGTGTTCATATCATGGGAGATCCACAGCTCTAGGTGCTTTATACGCTGTGTTTGGACGAGAGAAAAGAAAAGTGGAAAAAAATGTGAGAGAAGAGAAAATAAAAAAAAATATTTTTTTTTATGTGTTTGGATGGAAGATAAAAAGATAGGAAAAAAATACGTTAATTTAATATAATAATAATATTATTATTATTTTAAATTTTTTATATATATATGTTTTTTAAAAAATAAGAATAATAAAAGAAATAAAAATTAATTATCAAAAAAATTTAATTTATAAAAAAATTATTTTTGAATAAGATAAAAAATTTTTATTAAAAAACACATATTTAAAATTTAAAAATTATTTAAAAATTATTATTTTAATATCATAAATATTAATATTCATTTTAAAATTTCATAAATATTATTTTAATATGTATTAATTAATTTAAATATAATAATATTATTTAAATATTATATATAATATTTTATTATAATATATATGTAACGCATATATATATATATATATATACACACATATACACAATGCATTGTCCAATTGTGTTGGAAATATATATGTTTGACTGAAATTCAGTCAGATATATATGTCCAATGAAATTTAGTAATAATACTGTTCGTTTGTATTGTAGTTGGATAGTGTTTTTTTTTATTATGTGTAATTTTTTGTTTAAACTATATATAATTTGTTAATTTTAATATTAAAAAATGTATTATTATTTTATACAATATATTAATCAATTTTATAATAAAATTAATTAATTAATTAATTAAAACGTTAAAGAATTTTGTTATATATATATATATTATATTGTTAATTAATTAAATTTATATGTAACACTTTTTTTAATTATATATATAATTTGTTGGTTTTAATATTAAAAATTATTATTTTAAAAAATATATTTATTATTAATTAATTTTGTAATAAAATTAATAATTATAATATTAATTAATTAATTAAAATATTAAAAAATTTTGTTAAATATATATACTTTTTTATTCATTCCTGCAACGGTGCGTGTATTTTTTCCTCCAAATCTCTTCATATTTGGAGAGAAAAAAAAGTCGATGGGACCTACTGTATTTTTCTCCTAATTTTTTCTCTCATTCCTAATTTTCTCTTCAAGCCACATGAGAGAAAATATCGTTTTCCTCTTTCTCCTTTTTCTTTTTTTCAGTTTTCTCTCCATCCAGCTTAGATTTTATTTAAACCCACGAGTCAGTCTAAACGAACAAGACTTACACACGCGGTTGAAAATTTATAAAATACTGAATCTTAGCAAATGGGAGAGTTATTCAGGCCCAAAATAAAAAAAAATGGTAAAGTTGGCATTGTCATCTTTGAAAGTTAGCAATTACGTAACCAGCTTGAGTTTCACGTGAAAAACCCTTCACATTTATATATTTATAATATAATATGTGTACTTGTATTGCAAAATATGAATAATGTTATTACAAGGTTTACCTGATTTTGTTGTGTTCATTTTTGCCCTCCCAATAAATGAGAAATTATTTATAGAAATTACCCAAAAGAAAAAAAGTTATCTTGCATCATTTATATTTATGCAAGTATGACTTTGTATGAGTAATGAGTAATACGTTGTAGAATCCTTTGCAGCAGATAATTTTATTGCATGTCGTGCAATAGGAGAATTTTAACGTTTTTTATCTTTTTACTTTTGCTTTTTAAGATTTGAAGTTTAAGATAAAAATAAAAATTACAACAGCACAGTTAAAATTTTTAAAATATAATTTTTTTATCCTTATAATTGTAATTTTTATCTTCTATTTAAAATTTTAAACTTAAGAAAAAGAAAAATAAAAAAATTAAAATTAAGCTACTGCATCGCTTGTAGCAAGATCCCCTACTACAAGGGGTCCAAATTGGAGTAATACTAATGTGCAAGTGGATAAGTTCAATTAATATTTTTTTTGGTGATTTTTGGTTTATAAAAATTTTAATTTTTATAAATTATTTATAAGATATTTGACTACTATGGATGTGAAAAAAATTTGATGTATGCACTATGTGTCTTAAATAATATGAGAATATTAATATTTTAATATATTTAATACTTAAACTTATTATATGATTTTTTAAATACTAAAAAAATTAGATACTTATGTACCATACATCACTTTAAGCATAATATTTTGATTTAACAGTTAAAAATTATTTAAAAACTTTTCTTAAGAATATTTTCATTATATGTAAGGTTAATTTGATTTAGAAACATTCCATATAAGATTCGTTGGATTCTTTTGAAAACTTACTTCTCCAAAAATTATATTGAATTTAATTAAAATCTTTTTTTTTAATAAGACATTTGATTCAACTAGCACAGAATCCTATGTCCATGCCCAAGATTTAGTGTAAATTTTTTTTTAAAAAAAATTTCAAGCCCCAAAAGAAGAAATTTTAAGGGGAAAAAAAGGAGTTAGCACGCAATCCAAGGTTTATGAACAGTGCAATTAATAATAAGATTATATAATATATTGATTAATTTATCTTTTAAAAATTTACAATAAATAAGATATTCAATACAAATCAAACAATATTTTCATTAATATAGATAGTATAAGTATGCCATATTTAATCTCATAAGTGAATAAGAAGCCTATCAAATCAACCTTAGCACAATAGCAATTTTTTATAAAATATAATTTTAGCCTAATAAATCATTTTCTAAAAATCACATCAATTAAAATGTTTGGCATAATTAAAATTAGAAAGCCTTTGATCCAACAATATGTGTGTGTGTGTGTGAGGGAGAGAGAGAGAAAGGTCAATGCTCTTGTGCTAACCAAATAAGAAGTCCAAGTTTTTGCGGGGCATGTACTCGTAAATTAAGATTCTCTTATAAACATGAATGCATCAACTTAATAGTTGTACTAGATTCATGTGTTGGAGTTCAAATATGAGCCTTAACTCGTTTTTTAATATTTGTCTCAAACTTTTGAGAGTATTTTAATAGCCACTTCTTTCTCCATTTGCAATTCTCCTTTTAAGGGAAGATTAAGAATGAAAGCAACCTAGCTATCAAGAAGCACAACTAAATACAAAAATGGAGAAAAAAAAAAAAAAATAGAAAGCAAACTCTTCCTCTTCAAGTCAGAAGACTCCAAACTACCATTAATTCATATCACTTTTTCCATATCCTCTTTTCATTGCCCAAAAGCTTATTTCTATACCACTTTCATTGTTACAAGGACAGTTTATTCATAGTCTAGTAGCTTCAACAGGACGTGCACTTAGCAATAGGCTTGCTCTCTTTGGAGGGCACTTATTCATATATAACATATATTAACTAGTCAAATAATAGAAACAACTCTAAGCAAACAAAGAAAAGAAAAAAAAGAGGATACACAGCCCAAAACGAAATTACACTGTTAATAATTTATGAACAATAAAGTTTCTTCTCAAGTTTATATATATACAGCATGGCTTTATAGGGTTATGCCTTATAAACAGGTCCAAAGCCTCTCTCTCCTGACTTGTTCTCGGATGAAAAGCCAATTGTAGCTTTTACGATAGATGCAAAAATAAATAGTCATGACTGATCATGTTCATCCTTTTTACAGTTTTGAATTTCATTAGAATGTTGTTGTCCATTGAGAGTTTTCAACTCAAGCATAGCGTACTCCATTCATTTTCTCATCATCTCTGCTGCTAAAGTTTGAATTGAGTCATGTAACATTCAAGAACTTTTTCTCATTTTGAAATATAGACTATATATACATAATTATGTACCTTCAAGCATGCGTTTTCTTCTCTTTAGTACTAGCCATATAATTGGTGCACAGATTATGAATAGAGCGGCAGTGTTGGCAGCAAGAAGCCATTTGATCTTCTTTGATCCTGCATTGACTTTTTTGCTGCTCTCCCCTGGGTTGTGTACACAAATTTAGAGTAAACTTTTGTTTGATTTAAGCAAAAACAAAAGGGTTAGGTAATTATTTAGAATGCTTATACCTTCTGATTTCAAGAGATAATAGGAAGGATTGTGATTCTTTACAATAATACACTATAAATTTAGAAGAGAAAATAATAGTGTATGGAGCTTATTTCTTTCTTTTTTTTTCACTCACTTCTTATTTTTTCTCAATCTTTTTCTAAATACATATTCTATATTTACTAGTTAAATGTAGATGATCCAAATTCATAATTATTGTAAAGAACTTGTATATCATCAACACTTAAAACAATTGTCTAGGTGAAAGGAAATTATAATGAGGTGAGATGGGTTGGCTTGGTTCTCTGGATCCCAATTTCTATAAATTAAAGAGTTTAAAATGAGTTTGAGTTTTTCATTTATTCTTGTTATCATTTTTTTGTCTATTAATTTTTTTTACATAAAGATAATACTAAATTTTTTAGTTTAAAATTAATCTAATCTCATTAATGAGAAATGAGTTACCATCTACCCTATCATTAAACATTAAAGTAATTGGGTGGATGTGTCTCCTAACCCATTCTTCCTCCCAATCAAGCCCTTTCTGCATGATTTGTGTGACCTACACTCACGTATAATGAAAAGACTATATGGGTTTGATTTTGGCCCCCATAAAAGAAGAAGAAGAAGAAGAAAGACTTCATAGTTTTGATGATACAACCACTTTCATATCAGATGGATGCTCTTCTATAAAACTAAATGGATTGATTCATAAAAATATGGTGATAATTAATGATTACAGGAAAAATAATATAGTAGTGATTAATATATTAATATTTTATGTTTTAGCCAATGGAATCTCTTAACTTAATTCTTTACAAATATAATTATAAATTATTTTCTCAATTTAATTTTTTAAAGATAATTTAATCCCCAATTATTTTCTCAACAATCATATAGTTGTCAAATATTTTTTTGAATTAAAAATTTAAATAGAAAAGAAAATGATTTTCAAGAACTAAATGGAAGAAGGAAGGTTTTTTGATTTTATGAGAAAAATTTAATGTTTGTTTGACAGAGAGATAGAAGAAAAAAGAGAGGTAATTTATTAAATAATTTTGTAGAATTAAAGAAAACTTATTTTTATTTCATAGATACGTAAATTAAAAATAATTATTATATTTAATTTATATAAAATTTATTATACTCTTATTATGATTATCTTTTTATTTTAATATTGTTTTTACTTAATAATTTTCTATCATTTTTTTATTTATATACCATTTTTATTTAATTAAATATACAAATAAAATAATGTTATAATTTTCTTTTATATCATATTAAATATAATTATTTTATTTTATTCACGTGCTTCTTTGCTATCCTCACTATTTTGAGTATTTTCATACCACCACCAAGGGCATAATTGTCGTCACATCCGTTTGATTTTCTTCCCTCCGATTGTTGTATTCTATTTCAATACTTCTGTCTCTGTAGGGTTCATTCCGCTGTAGGAATTTTGTGATTAGGATTTGTTTTTCTGTTTTATTATCGGTGGAACATAATCAGATTTGTTTTATGGGGAAATCGTTTGAGCTGAGTTTTTCTTTTCAATTTTTATTTGAGGTCTCCGAAGATTTGTGTTGTAAACAAATAAGCCACTTTTTTTGTTTTTTTGGTTTTGAATTCCTTCCCGTATTGTAATCAATAGCTTCTCTGTGGTTTAATTGACATTGCTTTCTCCGATTGGTTCATGATCGAAATCATGGAATTTTAGACCCTTATTTTTCCCCTTTTATGTTTCTGCATTTTTATTTGTCTTTCTTCCTCTTCTCTAATTCACGTTATTGATCATCAACCTTATATTGTATTTCTTCTACGTTGGTGATCAGCTGAATGAATCAACCCTCCTATGCTCTCCCACTATTTAATAAACCTTACTACCTACCTCAATGCAGCATTACACATTTTAATTAAAACTATTGACGTAAATATTAAGGTTTACGCATTTCAACCAGTTCTAGAAAAAACAGTCAACATAGGCAACATGCAGAGCTTAAGAGTGTTTACTCGCTCAGCTGATCATCAACCTTCAAACAATCAGTTGCTTGTATGGACAGTGTATAAATATATAAAACATTTTTTTAGAGTATACACATGTCTAAACAAAAAATATAAGCTTGTAGGCCATTGTCATTTTTTATTTATTTGAAATTTTGATTAAATTTAATTGTTATTTGATACAACATCATCACAGCCACACTGAAAGTTGTCCACTTGAAGGTCTCTGCAGTACAGTTATAAGGTCCCTGAACAGTGCTTATACATATATACTCACAGACACTTGACTATTTTCTAAGCAATGCTAGTTAATTTAATGGTCATATTTCATAATATATTTAGTCTCTACCAATTAATTCATTTTGTTAATTTACATAAACGATAGAAGAGTGATATTTAAAAGTTAAATTAATAACTATAGATATATATTTTTGCTAGGAAGGAGTCTGGAAACTAAGGCATGCTCAGAAATTTAGTGAAAAATAATGATAACTCTTTGAGTCAAGCTAATTAGTTTGCTTATCATAGCACTAGTAAAGGCCATCCTATTAAGAACGTTATTTAGCCAGCTTGAATCTGTGGCCAAAATTCCAACTTTTCCTCCTCAAATTAAGGCTTTTGCTATTCATTATACTCCCTTTTAAGAATTTAAAGCAGATGCTAATATTTCCACTCTATTTGGTGGGTTCTTTTCTTTCACTAATTTGGCTTTGGCCATGACTGCCTAATAAATTTTATCCTTGACTTTTTGCTTATAGAAAAATTAATAGAAACTGAAATAAGTTTGAACTTTGATGCTTCTTTCTTGCAGATAAATCAGATATGGACAAGCCATTTGCTGAATCCATCTTAGGTTGTCACGACCCACAGATTTAGTATGTTGGAACAAAAGATAACAAATCCCCTTACCATTACCAAGAGTATTATCTCTGACTTTTGTAGAAATTTCGGCAGAGTCCCCTCTATAAATTGGACCTCCCGATATTTCTACAACCAGTCAATTCAACAATACATCCAAAATATATCAAAACATAGACATCTAGGGGGTGGGGATATCCTAACTATGATTCAGTGGAGCCACATTTACATTGTTCAGAACAAACAAATTCATAACACAAAATACACCCACGTGAACAATTGTGGGTTTGCCAAAAGAATTTGCAGGAGATCTACAGCTAGTCGGCCACTCAGGGTAGGCTAGGGTCTTCAACGCTCTCTGAAAAATAATTTAAGAAAGAGTGAGTTTGAAAACTCAGTGAATAAATAACGCCGACCCTTAAAAATCTTAAGGACAAGGCCCGTAACAATATTTGTATAGATAAATATTCATCATGCACAAAAAAAAAAGCCTCATGCAGATCGTTTCTTAAAATGCATCAGAAGTATCTAAGCAGAATCAAATTGAAACAGACGCAGAGCACACAGCTCGCGGGGAGAATAACCACAGACGCAAAGCACTTGGCTTGCGAAATAAAATAACTCCACATGTGGTAGCTACCCACACGGGGCTAGCAAAACCCCTGCTAGCTGAGGTTCAGATCATGGTGCACCAAGGCTAACAACTACTGCTGTTAGCTACAGAGTTCTGAGTAGATAACTTCTTAAATTTAATACAAATTCTCAAATCACATTTCAGATTTAATACGTTTCTCAAATCACATTTCAGACAGAGTACCTTCCATATTAGTTTAATATCAAAGTTGCCAAATTACTCCACAGGCATCAATTTGCAAAATTTCATGTTTAAATCAGTTTTCAGTAATATGCATATAACAAAACATTTATCCAAACGTTAAAACACTGCAAGAAAACTTAGTAATAAATGAGAAATAGGGTTTACTCACAGTCCGCATTACTTACTCACCTCCTAGGATGATATCTATATTCCCTGCCCAGTCCTCAGCTCTAACTCAATCTCCCGAGTACCCTACAATACCCATCACCAGATTTTTTTTTGAGTGTGAATAACTAGCAAAATTGTCTCATTAACTTAGCCTATCTAACATTAATGTCTATTCTTCATTATATATAACAACAGGGAAAAAGGGAAAAGGAAAAGAAAGTGAAAGCTGGAAATTTCGAAGTCCAGAAATTTTGCCAAGTCCTCTCGCAACAGCGAGAAACGGTCTCGCTACTGCGAGAGAGCTAGTTCGCAACAGCGAAGGCGATTTTCGCTATAGCGAGTGCTGGCAGCAGCCCATACAAAAACCAGGGAGTTGCTCGCCGTAGCGTGCGCCATAGCGAAAATGAAGTCTGGAACTAACGCGATCTCGCCATAACGAGTGGTAAATCTCGCCATAGCGAAGGGAACTGACGCGATCTCGCCGTAGCGAAGGCTGCACCTCGCTATAGCGAAGCATGAGAGAGGGATGAGAGAGAGATGAGAGAGAGAGCATAATCTGAAAGGAGGAAGGTGGTAATACTTTGAAGCTTAAGGGGAATCCATTTGCTCTAACCAACTCATCTCCTTGCACCTTTTTCTTTCCTTTCTGCTCACCCTTTTCCATTAGATAGTCATACACACAGAAATACCTTACAGAGTAAGCAAAATAGGGGAGGGGAAACTCTGTGATAATGGACCAGAATATAATACTTACAGCATCAACTCAGACCTGGGAGAGGATGTATTTCTGGCGTTGACTCACTCACAACCGCAGCACACTTTGCCAAACCAGAAGACAATGGCAGGAGCAAGAAAATGGATTCAGAACCAGCAAACAGGGCACTCAGCAGAGGAAAGAAGATGAAGTTCAGTTTCCCACTGACTTTGCTCCTTTTTCCTGACCGAAATGATGGCTATGGGCATGGGTTTCGTGCTGCAGAGATTGGAGAAGCAAATTACTTAAAAGACCAGCAAAATTAATGAGAGAAGGGGCATTTCGAAAATTTGCAGAAGGAAGCAAAGATTTCTACGTGGCAGCTCAAGTTTGCTTTGAAAAGTCAACTTCCCTTATGTATATATTTCTCATTGCATGCACGTCGGGTTTTACATAGGTTTTACAAGAGATTCATTTAGAAAGCAAAATGCTAGTTTCTTAAGCAAAGGAAGCTTTGCCCTTTCATTTGTCAACATCGATGAAATGTCTGCCATGGTAGGTTGATCTACTGTGCGTTCTTCTGCACATATTAGGGTAACATGAATGCATCTCAACACTTGATCTTGGACTAACGAATCTTTTATTCCTTGCTCTACCAATTCTAGTGCTGCACCTTCTTTCCAAAGCTCCCAAGCCTGAGATATGTTTAATGCTTTCCATTTCAAACACTAACAACATAAAGGATTTGATAGGAAGAAAATTAACAGTGAAAATGGTTTCACTTACATGTCCCACTAAATTAAGTGAGCAATTCTCATTGTAAAAGCTGTTGTTTCTTCTACCACTTACAATCTCAAGCATAAGGATCCCAAAACTATAGACATCTTACTTTATGGAGAAACTACTCCTTGTCCTGAACTTCTTGAGAGCCTCTTAACTGCCACTTCTTTCCCCATTTGCAATTTTCCCTGAATTTTAGATTATAAACTTATTAGTTTCATCAGATATATTAGTTAGCCAGTCACGACAGAAATAATTGTATTGAAGTGAGGCTTCATAGGGTCATACCCTATAAACAGGTCTAAATCTTCCCTCTCCTAACCTGTTCTGTGATGAGAAGCCATTCTAAGCTTCCATGATAGATGCATAGCTAAATAGTCTTAAATTATGTCCATTCTCTTTATAATTTTGAAGTTCATGATTAGGCATTTTATATCCATTGGAAGTTTCCAACTCATTCATTGAGTCCTCCATCTTTGTTCTTTTCTTGCCTGCTAAAGTTTGAATGAGAGATGAACATCGCAATCAAGGATTTGTCCTATGCTATTTATACTCACGAAGTATGTACTTTGAAGCATGAGTTTCCTTCTCTTTAGTAGTAGCCATACAATTGGTGCACAGATTATGAACAGTGCTAGTAATGACAGCAATAAGCCATTTGATTTTCTTTGTACCTGCTTTTGATTCTAAATATCGGCCCATTGGTCCTGGACTTGGCGCTGGTGTTGGGTCCCCTATATAATTTAGTATAATATTAGATTATAATATTTGTAATTTATATATGTAATATAATATACTGTATTAATCATTATAATATTTAAAAGCAAGTCAGTGCTTAAGATATTCATAATTAATATGTTTTGCTTGCATTGTAAACGAGTTATTAAGGTCTGGTTAAATGAGGGTAGATTCTCACCTTTGTGTATTTGTTCCCAAGTTCTATTAACGAGCAAGTTAATGCTTAAGACATCATCTCCAGGAATATTCATCTGTGAGTTCTTACAATAAAAGACACAAAGAGTTTCATTAGGATGGTAGTTAGTGAATCCAACACAGAGGCAGTTGCTCCAGCAAGTAGCCTTGCAATCACTTATGCTCAAACCCGCGTTGTCATCCGAGTTTTAGGTAATACCTTGATCTCTTATTCTAACAAACGTGATGTTAAAGAACTCCCCTTTATGCCTGCAAGCTGGTTGATCCCATAACTGGCATCCTCCATTACTGTTATATCCATAACACTTATCAGCACTCGCAATCTCGTTTTCTCTGTCAGTTATCCTAGCATTAGAATCGATCGACCATATTGCATTATCTTCATCATCCCAAGTTGCGAATGTGAAATACTCTTCATCTTTATTTGAGACGATGGTGTAGTTGTACAGGCGCTGGGCTTCCACTGCTATGTTTTTGAACTTCCATCTCTCAGTACCCCACTTGTCCAAAAAACATTTTGATGAAGAACCAAAAGAGAATTAGAAAGAGATAATGGAAAAACACTATCACAAAAACCATGTAATTAACTGTTATTCTACTAGAGACCTATTTATAAATAGCCTATAATTATGTTTAGAAACGAGTATCTAATATACTAATTTTACTAGAAAACTGCGAGGAGATAACATGTTTCTTTCTTAGCTCAACCACCTTTCTTAATAACTCTAAACTAAATCTTATATTACCTCAATTATCTAATTATAATCCTATAAATTTCTAACAATATATACATCATTAAATAATAAAATAAATATGAACATCATCTTCTCATTATTACCTGTCCTCTTCTCCGAATGATCAATTGGCCTTGTCTGGGTTCCCATTCCAGTGTGAAGTGACCTACAGCAGGTGATGAATCAAGAAAGCTTGAAACCAGTGACCAGTTTTTGCCAGTTTTGTGGTTAAAACCTAACCTCATTCCAGAGATGAGAGTTTCGGTGGGATAATCAACACTTTGCCACAAGACACTCTTTGATCCATTTGGGTGAAGCTGTTGCAGGACAAAGTTGCCGGTGTCTAACAAGGTGGCCATAGTGTTGTTGATGATAGCTTGAGGCTGAGCTGAAGAGTAGAGGATTATTGATCCCTCACCTTGGTGGGTTATTTTCAACACATCTGGATGGTCCAAAGTTAAAGCTGCAGTGGAAAGGTCGAACAGGGGTTCGTTCCGGTTGGCAGTCCAAATCACAGTTTCAGTGTTTGTGTTGGAGATTACCAAGTAATTGAGGAGGTCTTGCGCTATTTCGCCAAAAAAAAAAAAATGCAGTAAGTTCCCCCCGGTGAGCATAGTTTGGGATTTGAGCTATCCAGCTTATCACCTGGCTTCAAATGTTGTAATGTTTTTCGTGCATAACAAGTAGTTGTCCACAACCCCATGTTGGCTAGAACAAGCAGCAAGAAAATCACAAGTTTACTCATAAACATGGTGAACATATAGGCAGAAAGTGGAGGGTCCTGAGAAAGCACTGAGAAAATATGCATAAATACCATTGTTTACTACTCATGCTTTGTTTTTCTAACTTTATATGACCTCTGTTTGTTCCTGATTTTTTTTTTGGGGTGGGGGGGAGTTAACCTAGATGTGTATGCATATATATATATATATATACACACACACACACATATGTATGCTCTAAACCTTTCTCTTCTAACTAACGAAGGACTGCATGATTCTTAGCTGAGTAATGCTGTTGCCGCTAATTGCACGGTTTCATAATATATTTGCAAGTCTTTTTCAATTAATTCATTTTGTTAATGCATATAAAAAAATATAAGAGTGATATTTTAAAATCATGTTAAAAACTGTACACCAAAAAAAAATTCATATTAATAACTATAAGTATATATTTTTACTCAAATTAATTCATGTCGTAAATTTTCTAAACCCAAGTAATAACTGTTCTAAATTAAAATAATTAACATAACTTAATATTGTTTGTTATGGAGTTTGGAAAGTAAGGCATGTTCAGTCAAATTAGTGAAAAGAATGGAAGTCCTTTAATTCAAGCTAAGTAGTTTGCTTGTCATACCACTAATCAAGGCCATCCTATTAAAAAACCAATGTCTTTTTGTCAGCTTGATTTGGTGACGAAAATTCCAAGGTTTCTTCCAGAAAATCCTGACGAATGCAGCAACCTATTGATTTGTTGTACAAGATTCATGTGTTGGAGTTCAGATATGAATCTTAACTCAATTTTGAATTCTGTCACTCCTTGTCTTGAACTTCTTGAGAGTCTCTTAATAGGCACTTTTTTTCCCATTTGCAACTTTTCCTGAGAGAAGATTAATAACTTAGTCATAAGATATATTACTAATAATTCTATTGAAATAACCTTATAGGGCTGTACCATATAAACTGGTCCAAAGCCTCCCTCTCCTAACTTGTTCTCCGATGAGAAGCTATCTGTGGCTTCTGCGATAGATGCATAGCTAAATAGGTTTAAATCACGTCCATTCTTCTTATAGTATTGACGTTTATTGGCATTTACAGGGTAGTAATGACAGTAATAAGCAATTTGATTTTTGTTTTTGTTTTTTTGTCACTTGCAGTTGATTCTTGATATTGGCCTTGGAGGGGTGCTGGTGTCCCTATAACTAGGAGAAGATATTGTATAATATTTGTAATAGTTTACAATTCAAGTTCAAATCCCAATTAGAGCTAAAATTAACCAGAAAGAAAAAAAAGCCTAATATAATACACTATTAACCATTATATATTAGTAAGCAAGCGAATGCCTATAATATCATCACTAATATGTTTTGCACGTATCATAAGAGTAATAAAGGTCAGGCCAAATGAGGGCAGAGACTCACCTTTGTGTGTGTGCACTGAAGTTTTATTAACAAGCAAGTAAATACTCGAGACATTCCATTGTGAAGCGACTAGGAGAAGCTGATGTACCAAAAATGTTTGAAAGTAGTGACCAGTTTCGGCCAGTTTTGTGGGATAATCGAAACTTTGCTTCAAGACACTCTTTGATCCATTTGGGTGATATTGTTGCAAGACAAAGTTGCCTGTATCCTACAAGGTGGCCACAGTGTTGTTGATGATATCTTCAGGCTGAGATGAAGAAGAGTAGTGGATGGTCGTTGGTTCCTGACCTTGGCCTGTAATTTTCAACACACCAGAATAGTCATCAAATGGCTCGTTCCGATTCAGCTGGCTTCAAACGGTCACTTTCTGCAGCATAACAAGTAGTTGTCCACAACCCTAAGTTCCCAAACACAAGCAGCAAGAAAATCACAAGTTTACTCACAAACATGATGAACACATAGGGCATATATCACAATGTGATGAAAGATTCAATTAAAAGAGATCTTCTAATTCCAATTAGGAATTCATTAGGCCCTTTAGGAATAGCCCTTCAAGTTGCAAAGTTTTATTCATCTTACTGTTTAATAACTTATAATCAGATCTAGATAACATTTTATTTGATAGTCAGAGGCGAATTGAAAGTTAAACAGTGATAATTCTAAAGATTTCCGGTGAGAAAAACAGAGATGTCTCCTATGGTACCCATAGCATGTGAAAGTATCGACGTAATTTCATAGGTGGAGGGTTTCAGAAAGCATTTGGACGATATTCATGAAAATTTTTGTCTACTGCTCTTGTACTCTGTGCTGATAACTCAACATGACCTGTTTGTTTCTTGTTTGGTCTGAGTTAATATCCCTGTTTAAGTGCCAAAACCCAAAATGATAAATAACATGAAGTTGACTTGGAGGAAAGTCCCTATATAAAACTATGACGAAGGATTCGAAGACTCTGACCTCCGTGTGTAATGTTTGAACAACCATATCTTAACCTTGCCCTTATAAACAAAGAAGGGTTTGATGAGTCTTAGATGAGTAATGCCACCTATTTGAACGGTCATATTGCATAATATATTTGCAATTAGCAAGTCTTTTTAACTAATTCATTTTGTTAATTTGCATAAGAGATGGATGAATGATAATTTCAAATTAAATCGATAACTACGTATATACACACACAAATTAATTAATGTCATAAAGTTTTGAAATCTAAAAATGTCACAACCCACAGATTTAGTATGTTGGAACAAAAGATAACAAATCCCCTTACCATTACCAAGAGTATTATCTCTGACTTTTGTAGAAATTTCGGCAGAGTCCCCTCTATAATTTGGACCTCCCGATATTTCTACAACCAGTCAATTCAACAATACATTCTAAAATATATCAAAATATAGACATCTAGGGAGTGGGGATATCCTAACTATGATTTAGTGGAGCCACATTCTATATTGTTCAGAACAAAACAAATTCATAACACAAAATACACCCACATGAACAATTGTGGGCTTGCCAAAAGAATTTGCAGGAGATCTACAACTAGTCGGCAGCTCAGGGTAGGCTAGGGTCTTCAACGCTCTCTGTAAAATAAATTTAAGAAAGAGTGAGTTTGAAACGCAGTGAATAAATAACGCCAACCCTTAAAATCTTAAGGGCAAGGCCCGTAAAATATCTATATGTATACATATGTATATATTCATCATAAGCAAAACAAGCCTCAAGCAGGTCGTTTTCTAAAAAAAAAATGCATCAGAAGTATCTAAGCAGAACTGAATTAAAACAGACGCAGAGCACACGGCTCGCGGGAAGAATAACTACAGACGCAAAGCACTTGGCTTGCGAAATAAAATAACTCCACATGTGGTAGCTACCCACACGGGGCTAGCAAAACCCCTGCTAGCTGAGGTCCAGATCATGGTGCACCAAGGCTAACAACTACTGCTGTTAGCTACAGAGTTCTGAGTAGATAACCTTTTAAATTGAATACAAATTCTCAAATCACATTTCAGATTTAAGACGTTTCTCAAATCACATTTCAGACAGAGTACCTTCCATATCAGTTTAATATCAAAGTTGCCAAATTACTCCATAGGCATCAATTCGCAAAATCTAATGTTTAAATTAGTTTTCAGTAATATGCATATAACAAAACATTTATCCAAACGTTAGAACACTGCAAGAAAACTTAGTAATAAAATGAGAAATAGGGTTTACTCACAGTCCGCATTACTTACTCACCTCCTAGGATGATATCAATATTCCCCGCCCAGTCCTCAGCTCTAACTCAATCTCCCGAGTACCCTACAATACCCATCACCAGATTTTTGAGTGTGAATAACTAGCAAAATTGTCTCATTAACTTAGCCTATCTAACATTTATTTGCATCCATATATGTAACAACCGGGAAAAAAAAGGGAAAAGGAAAAGAAAGTGAAAGCTGGAAATTTCGAAGTCCAGAAATTTTGCCAAGTCCTCTCGCAACAGCGAGAAACGGTCTCGCTACAGCGAGAGAGCTAGTTTGCAACAGCGAAGGCGATTCTAGCTATAGCGAGTGCTGGCAGCAGCCTATACAAAAACCAGGGGATTGCTCGCCGTAGCGTGCGCCATAGCGAAAGTGAAGTCTGGAACTATCGCGATCTCGCCATAGTGAGTGGTAAATCTCACCATAGCGAAGGGAACTGATGCGATCTCGCCGTAGCAAAGGCTGCACCTCGCCATAGCGAAGTAACTCATGAGAGAGAGATGAGAGAGAGAGAGCATAATCTGAAAGAAGGAAGGTGGTAATACTTTGAAGCTTAAGGGGAATCCATTTGCTCTAACCAACTCATCTCCTTGCACCCTTTTCTTTTCTTTCTGCTCACCCTTCCATATCAATTTGTCATACACACAGAAACACCTTACAGACAGCAAAACAGGGGAGGGAGACTCTGTGAAGTGGAACCAGCAGAAACAATACTTATAGCAACAAACTCTAGACCTGGAACAAGACTTGGTTCTGGCGTTACTTTTCCCCAACCCACAGCAGCAGAATTTGAAACAACTAACAGCAGGAAAATTGAGTCCAAGAGCAGCGAAAAATGGCGAGAAACAGAGGAGAGAAGATGAAGCTTTGTTTCCAGTGCAACTCTGCTCCTTTTTCTGACCGAAAGGATGGGTATGGGTCTGGTTCAGTGCTGCAGAATTTGAGAGAAGCAATTTACGTTAAAGACCAGCTAAAAGTGGATGAGAAGGGGCATTTCGGATATTGCAGAAGGAGAAAGAAAAAGTTATACGTGGCAGCTCAATCTCCCTTTGAAAAGTCAATCTTCCATGCATATTACAAACTCATGCACGTCGGGTCTTACAATCTCCCCCCCTAAAAGAAATTCGGTCCCCGAATTTATTTAGATAAATATTGATACTAACCTTAGTTTTCAAATAGATAAGGGTACTTTGCACGCATTTCGGTCTTTACCTCCCACATAGCCTCCTCTGGGGTGTGGTGACACCATAGAACTTTCACAGATGAAATCTCTTTGGAACGTAACTTCTTCGTTTGTCTATCCAAGATTGCTACAGGAGTTTCTTCATACGTCAAACCTTCACCCAAGGAAACATCTTGATGCTGTAACACATGAGAAGGATCAGGTAGATACTTCCTTAACATGGAAACGTGAAATACTGGGTGAATATTGGATAACTCAGGCGGCAACGCCAGCCTATAGGCCACAGTCCCAACTCGCTCTAGGATCTCATATGGCCCTATATATCTCGGAGTCAACTTTCCTTTCTTCCCAAATCTCATCACACCTTTCATGGGGGACACTCTGAGAAACACATAATCTCTAATCATGAATTCCAAATCACGGCGTCGGTGATCCACATATGCTTTCTGCCTGCTCTGAGCTGCTATCAACCTCTCCTTGATTACTTTCACCTTTTCTACGGCATCTTGTACTAACTCAGGCCCCAATGCTTTCACTTCTCCAGTTTCAAACCATCCAATGGGAGATCTACACCGTCTCCCATACAATGCCTCGAAAGGTGCCATCTGTATGCTCGCTTGATAACTATTATTATAAGTAAATTCCACCAATGATAAGTAGTTATCCCAGCTACCACCAAAGTCCATAACACACAACCTTAACATATCCTCTAGTGTTTGTATAGTCCTCTCAGATTTGCCCATCCGTTTGAGGATGAAAGGCAGTGCTAAGATCTAATCGGGTACCCATAGCCTCTTGAAAGGCTCTCCAAAACTTAGAAGTAAATTGGGGTCCTCGATTAGAAATTATAGACATCGGTATACCATGAAGTTTCACTATTTCATTTATGTAGAGCTGTGCATACTTCGCAACATTATACGTTGTCTTTACCGGGAGAAAATGAGCTGTTTTAGTGAATCTGTCCACAATCACCCAGATAGAATCATAACCCTTTACTGTTCGAGGTAGTCCCGTTACAAAGTCCATAGTGATCCTTTCCCACTTCCACTCAGGGATCTCCAGCCGTTGGTGTAATCCTGCAGGTTTCTGGTGTTCTGCTTTAACCTGCTGACATGCCAAACAATGCAAAGTAAAATTCGCTATATCTCTCTTCATGCCCTCCCACCAGTATACTTGTTTTAAGTCTTGATACATCTTTGTAGAATCGGGATGGATTGTATACCGAGAACAATGGGCTTCTTCCAAAAGTTCTCTCCTCAACTTTTCCACATTTGGCACACACAATCGAGTACTGAACCACAGAATGCCATTTGAATCTACAATAAATTCACTTTTCTTTCCATTCTTGACGTCATCCACCAATTTACATATCTGCGCATCCGTGGCTTGGGCAATTTTCAACCCTTCAAATAAAGATGAATGAAGCTGTACATGAGCCAAAAACATTCCTGGCTCTTTAATCTCAAATTGGATTCTTGAACGCTCAACCTTATGGAGTTTTGAAATTAGCGGTCTCCTCACTTCCGCAATGTGGCTCAAGCTTCCCATGGATTTCTTGCTCAGGGCATCAGCTACTATATTAGCCTTACCCGGATGATATAAAATAGTACAATCATAATCTTTGAGCAACTCCATCCACCTCCTTTGCCTTAGATTCAGATCCCGTTGTTGGAAAATATATTTAAGGCTTTTATGGTCTGTGTAGATTTCACAGGTCTCGCCATATAAATAATGTCTCCAAATTTTGAGAGCAAAGACCACTGCTGCCATTTCTAAATCATGCGTTGGATAGTTTTGTTCATGCTTCTTAAGTTGTCTAGAGGCATAAGCAATCACGTGACCACGCTGCATCAATACACATCCCAAGCCAATTCTAGAAGCATCACAGTACACAACAAAACCTCCAGACCCCGAAGGTAATGTCAAAATTGGCGCAGAAGTTAAAAAATCTTTCAATTTCTGAAAACTCTCTTCACACATATCAGACCACTGAAATTTCACATTTTTCTGAGTTAATTTCGTTAACGGCGCAGCTATTTTGGAAAAGTCTTTAACAAACCGCCGATAATAGCCCGCCAAACCCAAGAAACTACGAATCTCTGTAACTGTAGTGGGTCTTGGCCATTTTTGAACCGCTTCTACTTTACTTAGATCTACCTGCACCCCATCTTTCGAAATTACATGGCCTAAAAAGGCAATTCTTTCTAGCCAAAACTGGTATTTAGAAAATTTAGCATATAATTGGTGTTCCCTTAACACCTGTAGTGCTATTCTCAGGTGCTGTTCATGCTCTCCATGACTCTTGGAATAAATCAAAATATCATCGATGAATACGATAATAAATCGATCTAGAAATGGTTTGAACACTCGATTCATCAAGTCCATAAATGCAGCTGGGGCATTGGTTAACCCAAATGGCATTACTAAAAATTCATAATGACCATATCGGGTTCTGAAAGCAGTTTTAGGGATGTCTTCCCTTCTTATTCGCAGCTGATGATAACCCGATCTTAAGTCAATTTTTGAGAAATATTGAGCTCCCTGCAACTGGTCAAATAGGTCATCTATACGAGGCAAGGGATACCTATTCTTCACAGTCACTTTATTCAGCTGTCTGTAATCTACACATAAGCGGAGAGAACCATCCTTCTTCTTAACAAAAAGTACAGGTGCGCCCCAAGGGGATGTACTAGGGCGAATAAAACCCTTGTCCAACAAATCTTGCAATTGATTCTTTAATTCATTAAGCTCTAAGGGTGCCATTCGATAAGGAGGAATAGAGATCGGTTGAGTACCTGATAATACATCAACACAAAATTCAATTTCCCTTTCAGGAGGTAACCCTGGTAATTCTTCAGGGAAAATATCAGGGAATTCTTTTGCTACTGGAACCTGTTCCAGTACTGGGACTTGTAGTTTCGTATCTCGAACCATCGCTAAATATCCTTGACACCCCTTTTTCAAGAGTCTCTGAGCTTCTATCATTGATATTAAGTTGTTTGGTGCTTCACTTCGATCACCTTGAATGACCAGGGGAGATTTACTAGGCAAGTTACATCTCACTAACTTAAGATGACAATCCACCACTGCATAACAGGACGCTAACCAATCTATTCCGAGTATTACATCAAACTCAGCTATCGCAAGCACTATCAAGTCAACTAGTGTCTCACAATTGGCCAGAGTAATCACACATGCCCTATACACCCATTCAACTAGCACAGATTCCCCCACTGGGGTTGCAACAAGTAACGGGCACTCTAATTTTTTAGAGTCCTTACCAATCTTCTTTGCAAAAGAGGGAGATATATAGGAATGTGTGGAGCCAGGATCAAATAATGCATAAGCAGAATGTGAACAAACTGTAAGTGTACCTGTTACCACAGCATTGGATGCTTGGGCATCCTGTCTATTGAGTGTAAAAACCCGAGCCTGACCCCGTCCTGCAGTCGCCTGGCCTCTGCCTACTACTGTCCCACTGCTGCTACCTTGACCGCTCTGACCCGTAACTGTACCAGTAGATGGAGCCCCTACTGAGAATTGCCTAGTGGGTCGGACTGATCCCTGACTAGAATCAGGGTAACGCTGCGGACAATCTCTCACCAAATGTCCAACTTGCCCACAACGAAAACATGCTCCCGTCTCTCTATGGCAAGTGCCTGAATGTATCTTCCCACAAATGGAACAGGGACCTCTAGATGGACGAGATGGGGTAGAAATTGGGGTGGACACCATACTAGCCCCTCGGAACAATCCTCTGTGCCTGTCAATACCAGTAGAAAATGAAGTCGGATGTCCCGTGAAGGATGGAGTAAATTTCTGATAACCCTGTGGTCTAAGACTATAGGAAGGTCCAGCCACAAAAGAACTACCTCCTTGTCTCCCATCACTGTCACACTTCCTCTTTCTCTGGAAAGTGTCCTCCTCCTTATCTCTCATTTCTATCATGCGCACACAATCCATTGCAGCTGAATATGAGGGAAAAAGGTTCATCTGTGGAGCGATCACCCTATACAACATACGGGGTAGCCCATTCACAAATCGCTTGATCCTGTCCCTCTCAGTAGGGACTAAATGTGGGGCATAGGGAGATAACTGTGTGAACCGAATATCGTAATCAGAAACACTCATTCCCGAAACCAATTTCAGACCCTCAAATTCTCTGGCCCTAGCATCCCGAACACTTTATGGCAAAAAGCGATCCATAAAAAGCCCCTTAAATTCTTCCCATATCATTGGAGGAGATCCAATTGGCCTTTCCCCCAGTAAAGTCTGATACCATATATAAGTTGCGTCCTGTAACTGAAACCCAGTAAACTCAGATGATTTTGCACTTGGACAACTCAGAGCTCTGCATATCTTCTCAATACCATCAATAAATTGCTGGGGATCCTCCTGGCTTTCCGTTCCAGAATAAGTGGGAGGCCTCAATTTTAAGAACTGGGAGAGGGTTACTAGGACCTCCCTCTCCTCCCTTATTGCCTGAGGCCCTACCGGTCTTGGCTGTACTGGTGGTGCTACTTCCTCCACGAGGTGTGGAGGCTCTACCCTATCTGCAGGTGAGGCCTACCTAGGGGGTCGATTAGTTCCTCGACCCCTACCCCGACCTCGACCACGGCCTCTGATAGGTGGGGTAGTTTGTTGGGCTGATGCACTCGCAGAAGCCTCATCTACAGCAGTTAGTCTATTAACTGAACGAATTCTGGGAGGCATATCTACACTACAACAAAAGAACAAATATTTAAATCAATTTCCAGATTGGAAGTAAGATATGATCATATTCAATAAGACAACACACTTGAAGGAATAACTCAGGGCACCCTATAAGGTTTTCAGTGGCACCTCAAGTATAGTTACGCCCGGGTTCATAACCATAATTGAGATCCCACCAAAAACTCTTGCTCCATAGGACCACAGAAAGACCTAAGCTTTGATACCAACTGTCATAACCCACAGATTTAGTATGTTGGAACAAAAGATAACAAATCCCCTTACCATTACCAAGAGTATTATCTCTGACTTTTGTAGAAATTTTGGCAGAGTCCCCTCTATAATTTGGACCTCCCGATATTTCTACAACCAGTCAATTCAACAATACATCCCAAAATATATCAAAATATAGACATCTAGGGAGTGGGGATATCCTAACTATGATTTAGTGGAGCCACATTCTATATTGTTCAGAACAAAACAAATTCATAACACAAAATACACCCACATGAACAATTGCGGGCTTGCCAAAAGAATTTCCAGGAGATCTACAACTAGTCGGCAGCTCAGGGTAGGCTAGGGTCTTCAACGCTCTCTGTAAAATAAATTTAAGAAAGAGTGAGTTTGAAACTCAGTGAATAAATAACGCCGACCCTTAAAATCTTAAGGGCAAGGCCCGTAAAATATCTATATGTATACATATGTATATATTCATCATGCGCAAAACAAGCCTCAAGCAGGTCATTTTCTAAAAAAAAATGCATCAGAAGTATCTAAGCAGAACTGAATTAAAACAGACGCAGAGCACACGGCTCGCGGGAAGAATAACTATAGACGCAAAGCACTTGGCTTGCGAAATAAAATAACTCCACGTGTGGTAGCTACCCACACGGGGCTAGCAAAACCCCTGCTAACTGAGGTCCAGATCATGGTGCACCAAGGCTAACAACTACTGCTGTTAGCTACAGAGTTCTGAGTAGATAACCTTTTAAATTGAATACAAATTCTCAAATCACATTTCAGATTTAAGACGTTTCTCAAATCACATTTCAGACAGAGTACCTTCCATATCAGTTTAATATCAAAGTTGCCAAATTACTCCATAGGCATCAATTCGCAAAATCTCATGTTTAAATTAGTTTTCAGTAATATGCATATAACAAAACATTTATCCAAACGTTAGAACACTGCAAGAAAACTTAGTAATAAAATGAGAAATAGGGTTTACTCACAGTCCGCATTACTTACTCACCTCCTAGGATGATATCAATATTCCCCGCCCAGTCCTCAGCTCTAACTCAATCTCCCGAGTACCCTACAATACCCATCACCAGATTTTTGAGTGTGAATAACTAGCAAAATTGTCTCATTAACTTAGCCTATCTAACATTTATTTGCATCCATATATGTAACAACTGGGAAAAAAAAGGGAAAAGGAAAAGAAAGTGAAAGCTGGAAATTTCGAAGTCCAGAAATTTTGCCAAGTCCTCTTGCAACAGCGAGAAACGGTCTCGCTACAGCGAGAGAGCTAGTTCGCAACAGCGAAGGCGATTCTAGCTATAGCGAGTGCTGGCAGCAGCCCATACAAAAACCAGGGGGCTGCTCGCCGTAGCGTGCGCCATAGCGAAAGTGGAGTCTGGAACTATCGCGATCTCGCCATAGCGAGTGGTAAATCTCGCCATAGCGAGTGGTATATCTCGCCATAGCGAAGGGAACTGACGCGATCTTGCCGTAGCGAAGGCTGCACCTCGCCATAGCGAAGTAACTCATGAGAGAGGGATGAGAGAGGGATGAGAGAGAGAGAGCATAATCTGAAAGAAGGAAGGTGGTAATACTTTGAAGCTTAAGGGGAATCCATTTGCTCTAACCAACTCATCTCCTTGCACCCTTTTCTTTTCTTTCTGCTCATCCTTCCATATCAATTTGTCATACACACAGAAACACCTTACAGACAGCAAAACAGGGGAGGGAGACTCTCTGAAGTGGAACCAACAGAAACAATACTTACAGCAACAAACTCTAGACCTGGAACAAGACTTGGTTCTGGCGTTACTTTTCCCCAACCCACAGCAGCAGAATTTGAAACAACTAACAGCAAGAAAATTGAGTCCAGGAGCAGCGAAAAATGGCGAGAAACAGAGGAGAGAAGATGAAGCTTTGTTTCCAGTGCAACTCTGCTCCTTTTTTTGACCGAAAGGATGGGTATGGGTCTGGTTCAGTGCTGCAGAATTTGAGAGAAGCAATTTACATTAAAGACCAGCTAAAAGTGGATGAGAAGGGGCATTTCGGATATTGCAGAAGGAGGAAGAAAAAGTTATACGTGGCAGCTCAATCTCCCTTTGAAAAGTCAACCTTCCATGCATATTACAAACTCATGCACGTCGGGTCTTACAAAAATTAAATCTTTCAAATAATAGTAATGAATATGACCTAATAATATTTGCTAAATTGTTAGGGAGTGTGGAACTGGAAAGTAAGGCATTTTTAGGCAAATTAGCGAAAAGTAATCAGAAATCTTTGAGTCAAGCTAATTAGTTTGCTTGAATTGGTGACCAAAATTGCAAGTTTTTCTTCCAATAATTAAGAGTTTCTGCTGTTCATACTACTATCTCCTAAGCAATTAATGCAGAGGCTAATATTTTCACTTTTCTTGGTGGGTTATTTCCTCTCATTAATTTGACCATGATTGCCTAATACATATCTTTGACTCAGTGTATAGAAAAATTGATAAAAGATTATATAAGTTTGAACTTTCATACATCTATCTTGCAGAAAAATCAGATATGGACAGGCCATTTGCTTAATCAATGTTAGGCCATACAAGAGATTCATTTACAAAGCAAAATGCTGGTCTCTTAAGCAAAGGAAGCTTTGCACTTTCATTTGTCAACATTGATGAAATATCTGCACATAATAGACCAACATCAATGCATCTCAACACTTGATCTTGGACTATGGATCTTTTATTCCTGGATCTATCAATTCTAGTGCTGCACCTTCTTTCCGAAGCTCTCAAGCCTGAGGTATGTTCAATGCTTTCCATTTCAAACAATAACAACAAAAAGGATTTGATAGGAAGAAAATTTCATTTCAAACATTAACAACCAGAAATATGAATATAAAAAGGAATAGATACAAATATTGCTAACTTCAACACCATTACCAACAAATGGACCACACACATCGCATTTGTTATTAGAAATAATGGAAACTGAATCAAGAACAATAGCAAGAGCAGGAGATGATATTATCAGATGAGATTGGTATAAGAGTATGAAAAGTTTTGAAGCGTTACTTGTTAATGATAATACGGTAAAATAGAGGTTTAGAATACTAATGCAACATCTAGAGCGGAGCTTCTTATATAGCATGTAAGGATAAGTGATAACCCTTTAACCCTCTAAAGCCTTGGACAATGCAATACATTAATGACACTGCCTTTTTTTTTCAATAACAGCATAAAAGGATTAGTTGGGAGATTACTTTTTCTTTAACAATCAATAACAATAGAATTCCAAGTCATAGAAAATTTAAACTTGACATTTCAACCATTGCAAACTCCATCCTTGTTCTTTTCTTGTCTGCAGAAGTTTGAATATGAGAGATACAAATTGCAATTCAAGGATTTGCCATATGCTTTTTTTTTTTACACACGAACTATTTACCTTGAAGCATGAATTTCCTTTGTTAGTAGCCATAGAATTGGTGCACAGAGTATGGCAATGACAGTAATAAGCAATTTGATTTTCTTCATTACTATAAAATATACATTTCTTGCAAACATAAAATTATTTAACTTTTGTCATATTAAGAATAAAATCATTATAGTCTCATGTTAAAGTTTAACATTTAATTGTCTTTTTTTTTTTATTTAAGAATAAAAATGACAGTTTCAAGTTGTGTAAAATATTATTATCTAGGGTTCAACTAGTTGTAGGAAATTTCTATCAAGGAATATTTTTGTTGTTGTCATATTAATCATGGATTTTTTGACCCTCGTGTTGTCTTTTCTCTTCTATTTTTTTGCCTTTTTTTTTCTTTCTTTCCCCCTTCTCATCTCTAATTAAGTTCGTCTTGCATTACACATTAATATGTCATTGATCACCAACCTTAAACTTTTTCTAGGTTGGTGTGTCAGCCGAGTGAATCAACTATTTAATAAACCTTCATATTTACCTCAACAGAGCGTTACTCACTTTTATTGAATCTAATGAAGTAAATATAAAGGTTTACTCAATTCAACCACTTCTTGAAAAAAAAAAGAGTACAATATGTGCAGCTTGCAACTCATAGAAAGGGTTGATTAATTCAGCTGATCCCAAACCATCAAACTCCAAGACTTGCTTCTGTGGATAATGTATAATTTCTTAACATATTGTTCTGGTTTATAAATAGGTTCAAACAAGTATTATATGTATGCAAGCCCTTGTCAATTTTTTTTTCCAAGTAAAATTGTTGGAACAATAATATAACTAAAACTCGCATATATACCCAAGTTAAATAAAATATATTGATCAAAATTTAAACTTTATTTTTCATAAAACTGTGGACAATAAAGAAATGATTTGAAGAATTTTACTCTGAAATTTCTTATTTTATTTCAAAATAGAAGCTGCAATATATTGAGGAAGTGAGCCACAGAATATTAGTGAATTAGTCCTCAATAATAAGAAAATAAACATGCAATATAAAGCCTCATAAAAGAGAAATAAAAAAAGAAAACAAAATATTTAACCTCAACCCATAATAAACTACCATGAATTTGCTCATAAATCACGCCCCATTAACAGCAAATACCACAATGACTTTTCCCAAGAATCATAGGATTCCAACACCTCCATTTGGCAACCTTCAAATTTTTATCTTGCAGATAAATCAAAGGTAGACAAGCCATTTGCCAAACCAATAAAGGGTCTTACATGAGATTGATTTACTGCACTAGCACGATCTACGAAGCAAAATGCTGGTCTCTTAAACAAAGGAAGCTTTGCACTTTCATTTGTCAACATTGACAAAATGTCTGTGCCATGGTGGGTCAATCGATTGGTCGTTCTTATGCATATAATAGACTAACATGAATGCATCTCAACACTTGATCTTGGATAAATGAATCTTTTTGTCACATCTCAAAGTAGTGACATGACTAGCACGGAATATGAAATAATCTCACATCCGTAAATCTGACTATATATACTAACACATTCTCTTATCATGATAATCTAATCTTACGAAGAGTAAATATAAATTAATTATTTTTATATCATAATACTTTTCAAACAAATTCTCTTTCTTACTCATATATCAAATTTCATTACGTATTTAATATCACAGTAATGCTTCATTTGTAATGAGTTTGTAAAAAATTTGATTAAGTATTCACCCTAATAGGACATCCTAAATTATTTACAATAACCAACCAATCATAAATAATCGAAGATAGCTCCTCTCTCAAGCTCTATTCAACAAACATACATAACCAACAATGTGGGGATCTTGCCTGTAGTTTGTTGAGTAAACTTTAAAGTACAAATATATATACATAGAGGACAATAGACCTGTTGAGAATTATAGGAGGCACACATCGGAAACATTTAAAATTTTGATCCCAATTCCCACCAAGGATCCGCCAAAATCACTTAAACTGAATAAGTTCAGAGAATTACCTTTTTCTGCCGATTGAGTTTACTGTTTACTTTTATTTGAATCACAGGAACTGACTGCAGATCAGCTCCCTCTACTGGTATCCACACGAACGGGGTTCAGCAACTCAAAACAGTGTGCTAGCAATTTATCCGTACAATTTCCGTACGACGTCCGTACGGTGTCCCTTTCTCTAAGGATTTTGGACGCAGCTTTAGCTCTAACTATATCTCTTTTTCTGATATGGAAACCCCTATTTATAGACTAGAGTTTCAGGTATATTTAATTAATCAAAATTAATTAAATATATCTATTAGTTTAAATTCAAATCTATCCTATAGTTTAAATTTAAACTAACAATATCTAGAGTTTAATTTAAATTATCTGATTAGTTTAAATTTAAATCTATCTGATAGAATTAAATTTAAACTTATCTGATAAAATCAAATCAAATTTAAATTATCTGACTAGTTTAAATTTAAATCTATCTGATAGAATCAAATTTAAATTAATTCATATATATATATATATATATAATATCAAATATATATATATATATATATATAAATAATTCCTACTTTAATTAATATCCAATTAGTCTTAATTTAATTCCTACTCTTTAAGTAATCACCATTTAGTTCATTGCACTCCTTAGCCTACTAAGTTCTACCTAATTAGATCCTACTCTATTACTCATACTTTCTTCTTTTTTTTCTTTTCGGTCAATCACCTATAACTTCACAAATGAGATGATTTAACCTTATATAGTCAAGTTGTAACCTAGTTCTATAATATGTCCAACCATTAAGCAAAATTTCTCAATTTTGACTCTACACACAATTAATTTAGTTACCCAAAACTTAGGATTTAAAACTTGTCTAATGGTTTTCTATTCCTGATGCTACCATTAACCCCTCTTAGTATTTTATAACCTGAATTATAATTTAAAGTTTATTTCAAGAGATTATGATTGAAGGTTACAGCAATTGAACACACCCTAAACATCAAATAGAGAAACTTTCCCACAATCACAATTTTTCCATGCTCAACCTCATAGGCAAATTTTGCACGAGAATAATTGGAATTTTTATAAAAACTTTAGGTTGAAATTTTTATTGAACAAAAAGTGAAAGATTACTTTAAGGTCTTCAGTCCTATGCAAAATACAGCTCCAATTGCAAAATATAACATAGAACACCTACGGAAAGAGGTGCAAAAGTGGAGGAGGAAAATCACAAACCATGAAGTCGAGCAGGAAGCACAAAGTGACCAATTAACCAAGGGTTTCTTCAATTGGAGTTGCAGAAATTGAACCTCTCAATCTGCACAAGTTTTGATCGGTGAGGTGACAGCATGATGGAAATACAAGGAAGATCACCAAAGGATGAGCTACTGCATGGAACGAAGTAAAAGAGCACTTTAGAGTTTCTTGCAAGGAAGTTGTTGAGGGCGAAAACAACAACCATAATGTGGACAGGCCTGGAACAAAAGTTGGAATTTTTTTTTTTTGGGCTTTTAGAAAAACGCTCAAGTGGCATGAATCATAAAGGAGGAATGCATATAAGGCAGAAAATAGAAGGATGTTTCAGTCACGAAAAACAAACAGGGAGTAACAAAGATGCAGAAAAGTAAAAGAGCATATAGAAAAAGGAGGTAAACCTTGGGTATTAATAGAACTGATGCAGAAATAGAAATGGAGATTAAAGAAACTTATGAGAGAAGCTGTTGTTTTCTTGCTGCTACGAATAGAGGAGGATGTGGCGTCTGTCCCAGCTTACACTCATGCGATTGAAGAAATTAGAAGCTTCGGAAAGAAGAGAGCATGGTTAACCAAAGCTGCTCCTAGTTAGTAATTTTATGGACATCGGAAGAGACACGTATTCTTGGCAGGAAAAATCTCAAGGGTTATTGAGCAATTAAAGAAAATTTGCAAGTTAGAACTTTTCTCTTTTTTTTTTTTTTTTAATTTTACAATATATACCGTGACATCTACTATATGTGTAGCAAAGAAAGAAAAAAAAAATTTGCAAAGGACTTTCATTGAAATTATTTTTATTTTATTATTATTATTATTATTTTTGGTGGGTGTTCCAAATTAACTATATGTTTTTAATTAGTTTTCTTATTAATATCAGAGTTCCAGTTTTTTTTCTTGGTTATTACACTTTTATTCCTGGATCTGCCAATTCTAGTGTTGCTGCTGCACCTTCTTTCCAAAGTTCCCAGGCCTGAGGTATGTTCAATGCTCTCCATTTCAAATATTAACTCAAAAGATTTGATATGTAGAAAATTAACACAGAAAACGCTTTTATAGTATGACTTACATGTCCCACTAAGTTAAGAGTGTAGCTGGCATTGTAAAAGTTATTGTTTCTTCTACCACTCACAATCTCAAACTTTAGGATTTCAAAATTATAAACATCTGACTTTATAAAGAAAACTCCTTTCATTATATATTCTCCCCCGCCCCCCGGGGGGATATATCCACTACATAGATTCATATATAATAGAATACTCAGCTCATAATTCATCAATGTATAAACAAAACAAACGGAAGGAGGAAATATATTGTAGTACCCCCTTCATCAGCACAAAAATAAGTAATAGAAAAGGTTGTAGCCAAAGTATACTCACTGTGTACCAATAATTCTATTGGTATTTCCTTCTGATACTTGGTGACAATTTTTGCCAAACCAAAATAAAAAGTCTTGGGGTTCATATTTTCGTTGAGGAGTATATTACTTGCTTTCAAGTCCCAGCATTACTCTCAGTCTTTGGGTATTTATGAAGGTGGAGTAATCCTTGACCTATACCTTCAATTATGTCAAAACGTTTCTTCCAATCTAGTAGCATGCTTCGGATTGAATCTTACAAACAAAATTGTCATTGATGGATGAGGAAAACTAACAATAAATGCAGCGAGAAATACCATTAGATATAAGTAACCTGCAGAAGAGCATGCATTTGTTGATGATGTTCTTTCTTGCCAAATAAAAAGTCATCCAAGTTTTCGTTTGGCATGTACTCATAAATTAAGATTCTCTCATCTCCATGAATGCAGCAACCTAGTATTTGCATAAGATTCATGTGTTGTAGTTCAGATAAGAGTCTCAATTCATTTATGAATTCTGTTACTCATCGTCTCAAACTTCTTGGGAGTCTCTTAATAGCCACTTCTTTCCCCATTTGCAATTTTCCCTTAGCGAAGATTAATAACCTAGTCATAAGATGTATTAATTTGTCCATCAGTAGTAATAATTCTATTGAAATAACCTTATAGGGCTATACCTTGTAAACTGGCCCAAAGCTTCCCTCTCCTAACTTGTTCTCTAATGAGATATTATCAATAACTTCGCGTAGCTAAATAGTTTTAAATCCTGTCGATTCTTTTTATAGTTTTAAAGTTCATTAGCATTTGCACATCCACTCGAAGTTTGTATTTCAACCATTGCATCATTCATCTTTGTTCTTTTCTTGTCTACTAAAGTTTAAATGAGAGATGTACATTACAATTCAAGGATTTGTAACATGCTATTTATATGTACGAACTATGTGCCATGAAGCATGAGTTTCCTTATCTTTAGCAGTAGCCAGAATTGCACATATTTTTGAACAGTGTCACAACCCACAGATTTAGTATGTTGGAACAAAAGATAACAAATCCCCTTACCATTACCAAGAGTATTATCTTTGACTTTTGTAGAAATTTCGGTAGAGTCCCCTTTATAATTTGGACCTCCCGATATTTCTACAACCAGTCAATTCAACAATACATCCCAAAATATATCAAAATATAGACATCTAGGGAGTGGGGATATCCTAACTATGATTTAGTGGAGCCATATTCTATATTGTTCAGAACAAAACAAATTCATAACACAAAATACACCCACATGAACAATTGTGGGCTTGCCAAAAGAATTTGCAGGAGATCTACAACTAGTCGGCAGTTCAGGGTAGGCTAAGGTCTTCAACGCTCTCTGAAAAATAAATTTAAGAAAGAGTGAGTTGAAACTCAGTGAATAAATAATGCCGACCCTTAAAATCTTAAGGGCAATGCCCGTAAAATATCTATATGTATACATATGTATATATTCATCATGCGCAAAACAAGCCTCAAGCAGGTCGTTTTCTTAAAAAAATGCATCAGAAGTATCTACGCAGAACTGAATTAAAACAGACGCAGAGCTCACGGCTCGCGGGAAGAATAACTACAGACACAAAGCACTTGGCTTGCGAAATAAATAACTCCACGTGTGATAGCTACCCACACGGGGCTAGCAAAACCCCTGCTAGCTGAGGTCCAGATCATGGTGCACCAAGGCTAACAACTACTGCTGTTAGCTACAGAGTTCTGAGTAGATAACCTCTTAAATTGAATACAAATTCTCAAATCACATTTCAGATTTAAGACGTTTCTCAAATCACATTTCAGACAGAGTACCTTCCATATCAGTTTAATATCAAAGTTGCCAAATTACTCCATAGGCATCAATTCGCAAAATCTCATGTTTAAATCAGTTTTCAGTAATATGCATATAACAAAACATTTATCCAAACGTTAGAACACTGCAAGAAAACTTAGTAATAAAATGAGAAATAGGGTTTACTCACAGTCCGCATTACTTACTCACCTCCTAGAATGATATCAATATTCCCTGCCCAGTCCTCAGCTCTAACTCAATCTCCCGAGTACCCTACAATACCCATCACCAGATTTTTGAGTGTGAATAACTAGCAAAATTGTCTCATTAACTTAGCCTATCTAACATTTATTTGCATCCATATATGTAACAACCGGGAAAAAAAGGGAAAAGGAAAAGAAAGTGAAAGCTGGAAATTTCGAAGTCCAGAAATTTTGCCAAGTCCTTTCGCAACAGCGAGAAACGGTCTCGCTACAGCGAGAGAGCTAGTTCGCAACAGCGAAGGTGATTCTAGCTATAGCGAGTGCTGGCAGCAGCCCATACAAAAACCAGGGAGTTACTCGCCGTAGCGTGCGCCATAGCGAAAATGAAGTCTAGAACTAACGTGATCTCACCGTAGTGAAGGCTGCACCTCGCCATAGCGAAGTAACTCATGAGAGAGGGATGAGAGAGAGATGAGAGAGAGAGAGCATAATCTGAAAGAAGGAAGGTGGTAATACTTTGAAGCTTAAGGGGAATCTATTTGCTCTAACCAACTCATCTCCTTGCACCCTTTTCTTTTCTTTTTGCTCACCCTTCCATATCAATTTGTCATACACACAGAAACACCTTACAGACAGCAAAACAGGGGAGGGGGACTCTGTGAAGTGGAACTAGCAGAAACAATACTTACAGCAACAAACTCTAGATCTGGAACAAGACTTGGTTCTGGCGTTACTTTTCCCCAACCCACAGCAGCAGAATTTGAAACAACTAACAACAGGAAAATTGAGTTCAGGAGCAGCGAAAAATGGCGAGAAACCGAGGAGAGAAGATGAAGCTTTGTTTCCAGTGCAACTCTGCTCCTTTTTCTGACCGAAAGGATGGGTATGGGTCCGGTTCAGTGCTGCAGAATTTGAGAGAAGCAATTTACGTTAAAGACCAGCTAAAAGTGGATGAGAAGGGGCATTTCGGATATTGCAGAAGGAGGAAGAAAAATTTATACGTGGCAGCTCAATCTCCCTTTGAACAGTCAACCTTCCCACATGTATAACAAATTTATGCACGTTGGTTTCATGCACGTCGGGTTTTACAATCTCTCCCCCTAAAAGAAATTCGGTCCCCGAATTTATTTATATATATATATATATAGATACTAACCTTAGCTCTCAAATAGGTAAGGGTACTTTGCACGCATTTCGGTCTCTACCTCCCACGTAGCCTCCTCTGGGGTGTGGTGACACCATAGAACTTTCACAGATAAAATCTCCTTGGAACGTAACTTCTTCGTTTGTCTATCCAAGATTGCTACAGGAGTTTCTTCATACGTCAAACCTTCACCCAAGGAAACATCTTGATGCTGTAACACATGAGAAGGATCAGGTAGATACTTCCTTAACATGGAAACGTGAAATACTGGGTGAATATTGGATAACTCAGGCGGCAACGCCAGCCTATAGGCCACAGTCCCAACTCGCTCTAGGATCTCATATGGCCCTATATATCTCGGAGTCAACTTTCCTTTCTTCCCAAATCTCATCACACCTTTCATGGGGGACTATAACGACCCACAGATTTAGTATGTTGGAACAAAAGATAACAAATCCCCCATACCATTACCAAGAGTGTCATCACTGACTTTGTAGAAATTTCGGCAGAGTCCCCTCTATAAATTGGACCTCCCGATATTTCTACAACCAGTCAATTCAACAATACATCCAAAATATATCAAAACATAGACATCTAGGGAGGGGGATATCCTAACTATGATTCAATGGAGCCACATTTACATTGTTTAGAACAAACAAATTCATAACACAAAATACACCCACATGAACAATTGTGGGTTTGCCAAAAGGATTTGCAGGAGATCTACAGCTAGTCGGCCACTCAGGGTAGGTTAGGGTCTTCAACGCTCTCTGAAAAATAATTTAAGAAAGAGTGAGTTTGAAAACTCAGTGAATAAATAACGCCGACCCTTAAAAATCTCAAGGACAAGGCCCGTAAAAATATTTGTATAGATAAATATTCATTATGCACAAAACAAGCCTCATGCAGATCGTTTCTTAAAATGCATCAGAAATATCTAAGCAGAATCAAATTTAAACAGACGCAGAGCACACAGCTTGCGGGAAGAATAACCACAGACGCAAAGCACTTGGCTTGCGAAATAAAATAACTCCACATGTGGTAGCTACCCACACGGGGCTAGCAAAACCCCTGCTAGCTGAGGTTCAGATCATGGTGCACCAAGGCTAACAACTACTGCTGTTAGCTACAGAGTTCTGAGTAGATAACTTCTTAAATTTAATACAATTTCTCAAATCACATTTCAGATTTAATACGTTTCTCAAATCACATTTCAGACAGAGTACCTTCCATATCAGTTTAATATCAAAGTTGCCAAATTACTCCACAGGCATCAATTTGCAAAATTTCATGTTTAAATCAGTTTTTCGTAATATGCATATAACAAAACATTTATCCAAACGTTAAAACACTGCAAGAAAACTTAGTAATAAATGAGAAATAGGGTTTACTCACAGTCCGCATTACTTACTCACCTCCTAGGATGATATCAATATTCCCTGCCCAGTCCTTAGCTCTAACTTAATCTCCCGAGTACCCTACAATACCCATCACCAGATTTTTGAGTGTGAATAACTAGCAAAATTGTCTCATTAACTTAGCCTATCTAACATTAATGTCTATTCTTCATTATATGTAACAATTGGGAAAAAGGGAAAAGGAAAAGAAAGTGAAAGCTGGAAATTTTGAAGTCCAGAAATTTTGCCAAGTCCTCTCGCAACAGCGAGAAACGGTCTCGCTATTGCGAGAAAGCTAGTTCGCAATAGCGAAGGCGATTTTTGCTATAGCGAGTGTTGGCAGCAGCCCATACAAAAACCAGAGAGTTGCTCACCGTAGCGTGCGCCATAGCGAAAATGAAGTCTGGAACTAACGCGATCTCGCCATAGCGAGTGGTAAATCTCGCCATAGCAAAGGGTACTGTCGCGATCTCGCCGTAGCGAAGGCTGCACCTCGCCATAGCGAAGAATGAGAGAGGGATGAGAGAGAGATGAGAGAGAGAGAGCATAATCTGAAAGAAGGAAGGTGGTAACACTTTGAAGCTTAAGGGGAATCCATTTGCTCTAACCCACTCATCTCCTTGCACCCTTCTCTTTTCTTTCCACTCACCTTTCCATATCAATTAGTCATATATACAGAAACACCTTATAGAATAGTAAAATAGGGGAGGGGAAACTCTGTGATAATGGACCAGAACATAATACTTACAGCATCAACTCAGACCTGGGAGAGGATGTATTTCTGGCGTTGACTCACTCACAACCGCAGCACACTTTGCCAAACCAGAAGGCAGTGGCAGGAGCAAGAAAATGGAGTCAGAACCAGCGAACAGGGCACTCAGCAGAGGAAAGAAGATGAAATTCAGTTTCCCACCGACTTTGCTCCTTTTTCCTGACCGAAATGATGGCTATAGGAATGGGTGAGTGCTGCAGCAAATTTGAAGAAGCAATTTACCAAATGCCCAAACAAAAGTGAATGAGAGAAAGGGCATTTCAGAAATTTGCTGAAGGAAGCCAGATTTCTACATGGCAGCTCCAGGATTATTTTGAAAGTCAACTTCCATGCATATTAAGGCATGCACGTCGGGGGTTTCTTACAGGGACACTCTGAGAAACACATAATCTCCAATCATGAATTCCAAATCACGGCGTCGGTGATCCACATATGCTTTCTGCCTGCTCTGAGCTGCTATCAACCTCTCCTTGATTACTTTCACCTTTTCTACGGCATCTTGTACTAACTAAGGCCCTAATGCTTTCACTTCTCCAGTTTCAAACCATCCAATGGGAGATCTACACCGTCTCCCATACAATGCCTCGAAAGGTGCCATCTGTATGCTCGCTTGATAACTATTATTATAAGTAAATTCCACCAATGATAAGTAGTTATCCCAGCTACCACCAAAGTCCATAACACACAACCTTAACATATCCTCTAGTGTTTGTATAGTCCTCTCAGATTGCCCATCCGTTTGAGGATGAAAGGCAGTGCTAAGATCTAATCGGGTACCCATAGCCTCTTGAAAGGCTCTCCAAAACTTAGAAGTAAATTGGGGTCCTCGATCAGAAATTATAGACATCGGTATACCGTGAAGTTTCACTATTTCATTTATGTAGAGCTGTGCATACTTCGCAACATTATACGTTGTCTTTACCGGGAGAAAATGAGCTGTTTTAGTGAATCTGTCCACAATCACCCAGATAGAATCATAACCCTTTACTGTTCGAGGTAGTCCCGTCACAAAGTCTATAGTGATCTTTTCCCACTTCCACTCAGGTATCTCCAGCCGTTGATGTAATCCTGCAGGTTTCTGGTATTCTACTTTAACCTGCTGACATGCCAAACAATGCAAAGTAAAATTCGCTATATCTCTCTTCATGCCCTCCCACCAGTATACTTGCTTTAAGTCTTGATACATCTTTGTAGAACCGGGATGGATTGTATACCGGGAACAATGGGCTTCTTCCAAAAGTTCTCTCCTCAATTCTTCCACATTTGGCACACACAATCGAGTACCGAACCATAGAATGCCATTTGAATCTACAATAAATTCATTTTTCTTTCCACTTTTAACGTCACCCACCAATTTACATATCTGCGCATCCTTGGCTTGGGCAGTTTTCAACTTCTCGAATAGAGATGAATGAAGCTGTACATGAGCCAAAAACACTCCTGCTCGTTAATCTCAAATTGGATTCCTGAACGCTCAACCTTATGGAGATCTGAAATTAGTGGTCTCCTCACTTCCGCAATGTGGCTCAAGCTCCCCATGGATTTCCTACTCAAAGCATCTGCTACTATATTAGCCTTTCCTGGATGATATAAAATAGTACAATCATAATCTTTGAGTAACTCCATCCACCGCCTTTGCCTTAGATTCAGATCCTGCTGTTGAAAGATATATTTAAGGCTTTTATGGTCTGTGTAGATTTCACAGGTCTCGCCATATAAATAATGTCTCCAAATTTTGAGAGCAAAGACCACTGCTGCCATTTCTAAATCATGCGTTGGATAGTTTTGTTCATGCTTCTTAAGTTGTCTAGAGGCATAAGCAATCACGTGACCACGCTGCATCAATACACATCCCAAGCCAATTCTAGAAGCATCATAGTACACAACAAAACCTCCAGACCCCGAAGGTAATGTCAAAATTGGCGCAGAAGTTAAACAATCTTTCAATTTCTGAAAACTCTCTTCACACATATCAGACCACTGAAATTTCACATTTTTCTGAGTTAATTTCGTTAACGGCGCAGCTATTTTGGAAAAGTCTTTAACAAACCGCCGATAATAGCCCGCCAAACCCAAGAAACTACGAATCTCTGTAACTGTAGTGGGTCTTGGCCATTTTTGAACCGCTTCTACTTTACTTGGATCTACCTGCACCCCATCTTTCGAAATTACATGGCCTAAAAAGGCAATTCTTTCTAGCCAAAACTGGCATTTAGAAAATTTAGCATATAATTGGTGTTCCCTTAACACCTGTAGTGCTATTCTCAGGTGCTGTTCATGCTCTCCATGACTCTTGGAATAAATCAAAATATCATCGATGAATACGATAATAAATCGATCTAGAAATGGTTTGAACACTCGATTCATCAAGTCCATAAATGCAGCTGGGGCATTGGTTAACCCAAATGGCATTACTAAAAATTCATAATGACCATATCGGGTTCTGAAAGCAGTTTTAGGGATGTCTTCCCTTCTTATTCGCAGCTGATGATAACCCGATCCTAAGTCAATTTTTGAGAAATATTGAGCTCCCTGCAACTGGTCAAATAGGTCATCTATACGAGGCAAGGGATACCTATTCTTCACAGTCACTTTATTCAGCTGTCTGTAATCTACACATAAGCAGAGAGAACCATCCTTCTTCTTAACAAAAAGTACAGGTGCGCCCCAAGGGGATGCACTAGGGCGAATAAAACCCTTGTCCAACAAATCTTGCAATTGATTCTTTAATTCATTAAGCTCTAAGGGTGCCATTCGATAAGGAGGAATAGAGATCGGTTGAGTACCTGATAATACATCAACACAAAATTCAATTTCCCTTTCAGGAGGTAACCCTGGTAATTCTTCAGGGAAAATATCAGGGAATTCTTTTGCTACTGGAACCTGTTCCAGTACTGGGACTTGTAGTTTCGTATCTCGAACCATCGCTAAATATTCTTGACACCCCTTTTTCAAGAGTCTCTGAGCTTCTATCATTGATATTAAGTTGTTTGGTGCTTCACTTCGATCACCTTGAATGACAAGGGGAGATTTACCAGAAAAGTTACATCTCACTAACTTAAGATGACAATCCACCACTGCATAACAGGACGCTAACCAATCCATTCCGAGTATTACATCAAACTCAGCTATCGCAAGCACTATCAAGTCAACTAACATCTCACAATTGGCCAGAGTAATCACACATGTCCTATACACCCTTTCAACTATCACAGATTCCCCCACTGGGGTTGCAACAAGTAACGGGCACTCTAATTTTTCAGAGTCCTTACCAATCTTCTTTGCAAAAGAGGGAGATATATAGGAATGTGTGGAGCCAGGATCAAATAATGAATAAGTAGAATGTGAACAAACTGTAAGTGTACCTATTACCACAGCATTGGATGCTTAGGCATCCTGTCTATTGAGTGCAAAAACCCGAGCCTGACCCCGTCCTGTAGTCGCCTAGCCTTTGCCTACTACTGTCCCACTGCTGTTACCTCGACCGCTCTGACCCGTAACTGTACCAGTAGATGGAGCCCCTGCTGAGAATTGCCTAGTGGGTCGAACTGATCCCTGACTAGAATCAGGGTAACGCTGCGGACAATCTCTCACCAAATGTCCAACTTGCCCACAACGAAAACATGCTCCCGTCTCTCTATGGCAAGTGCCTGAATGTATCTTCCCACAAATGGAACAGGGACCTCTAGATGGACGAGATGGGGTAGAAACTGGGGTGGACACCATACTAGCCCCTCAGAACGATCCTCTGTGCCTGTCAGTACCAGTAGAGAATGAAGTCGGATGTCCCGTGAGATAACCCTGTGGTCTAAGACCATAGGAAGGTCCAGCCACAAAAGAACTACCTCCCTGTCTTCCGTCACTGTCACGCTTCCTCTTTCTCTGGGAAGTGTCCTCCTCCTTATCTCTCATCTCTATCATGTGTACACAATCCACTGCAGCTGAATATGAGGGATAAAGGTTCATCTGTGGAACGATCACCCTATACAACATACGGGGTAGCCCATTCACAAATCGCTTGATCCTGTCCCTCTCAGTAGGGACTAAATGTGGGGCATAGTGAGATAACTGTGTGAACCGAATATCGTAATCAGAAACACTCATGCCTGAAACCAATTTCAGACCCTCAAATTCTCTGGCCCTAGCATCCCGAACACTTTGTGGCAAAAAGCGATTCATAAAGAGCCCCTTAAATTCTTCCCATAACATTGGAGGAGATCCAATCGGCCTTTCCCCCAATAAAGTCTGATACCATATGTAAGCTGCGTCTTGTAACTTAAACCCAGCAAACTCAGATGATTTTGCACTTGGACAACTCAGAGCTCTGCATATCTTCTCAATACCATCAATAAATTACTGGGGATCCTCCTGGCTTTCCGTTCCGGAATAAGTGGGAGGCCTCAATTTTAAGAACTGGGAGAGGGTTACTGGGACCTCCCTCTCCTCCCTTATTGCCTGAGGCCCTACCGGTCTTGGCTGTACTGGTGGTGCTACTTCCTCCACGAGGTGTGGAGGCTCTACCCTATCTGCAGGTGAGGCCTGCCTAGAGGGTCGATTAGTTCCTCGACCCCTACCCCGACCTCGACCACGGCCTCTGATAGGTGGGGTAGTTTGTTGGGCTGATGCACTTGCAGAAGCCTCATCTACAGCAGCTAGTCTATTAACTGAACGAATTCTGGGAGGCATATCTACACTACAACAAAAGAACAAATATTTAAATCAATTTCCAGATTGGAAGTAAGATATGATCATATTCAATAAGACAACACACTTGAAGGAATAACTCAGGGCACCCTATAAGGTTTTCAGTGGCACCTCAAGTATAGTTACGCCCGGGTTCATAACCATAGTTGAGATCCCACCAAAAACTCTTGCTCCACAGGACCACAGAAAGACCTAAGCTCTGATACCAACTATCACAACCCACAGATTTAGTATGTTGGAACAAAAGATAACAAATCCCCTTACCATTACCAAGAGTATTATCTCTGACTTTTGTAGAAATTTCGGCAGAGTCCCCTTTATAATTTGGACCTCCCGATATTTCTACAACTAGTCAATTCAACAATACATCCCAAAATATATCAAAATACAGACATCTAGGGAGTGGGGATATCCTAACTATGATTTAGTGGAGCCACATTCTATATTGTTCAGAACAAAACAAATTCATAACACAAAATACACCCACATGAACAATTGGGGGCTTGCCAAAAGAATTTGCAGGAGATCTACAGCTAGTCGGCAGCTCAGGGTAGGCTAGGGTCTTCAACGCTCTCTGAAAAATAAATTTAAGAAAGAGTGAGTTGAAACTCAGTGAATAAATAATGCCGACCCTTAAAATCTTAAGGGCAATGCCCGTAAAATATCTATATGTATACATATGTATATATTCATCATGCGCAAAACAAGCCTCAAGCAGGTCGTTTTCTTAAAAAATGCATCAGAAGTATCTAAGCAGAACTGAATTCAAACAGACGCAGAGCACACGGCTCACGGGAAGAATAACTACAGACGCAAAGCACTTGGCTTGTGAAATAAATAACTCCACGTGTGGTAGCTACCCACACGGGGCTAGCAAAACCCCTGCTAGCTGAGGTCCAGATCATGGTGCACTAAGGCTAACAACTATTGCTGTTAGCTACAGAGTTCTGAGTAGATAACCTCTTAAATTGAATACAAATTCTCAAATCACATTTCAGATTTAAGACGTTTCTCAAATCACATTTCAGACAGAGTACCTTCCATATCAGTTTAATATCAAAGTTGCCATTACTCCATAGGCATCAATTCGCAAAATCTCATGTTTAAATCAGTTTTCAGTAATATGCATATAACAAAACATTTATCCAAACGTTAGAACACTGTAAGAAAACTTAGTAATAAAATGAGAAATAGGGTTTACTCACAGTCCGCATTACTTACTCACCTTCTAGGATGATATCAATATTCCCTGCCCAGTCCTCAGCTCTAACTCAATCTCCCGAGTACCCTACAATACCCATCACCAGATTTTTGAGTGTGAATAACTAGCAAAATTGTCTCATTAACTTAGCCTATCTAACATTTATTTGCATCCATATATGTAACAACCGGGAAAAAAAGGGAAAAGGAAAAGAAAGTGAAAGCTGGAAATTTCGAAGTCCAGAAATTTTCCCAAGTCCTCTCGCAACAGCGAGAAACGGTCTCGCTACAGCGAGAAAGCTAGTTCGCAACAGCGAAGGCGATTCTAGCTATAGCGAGTGCTGGCAGCAGCCCATACAAAAACCAGGGGGTTGCTCGCCGTAGCGTGCGCCATAGCAAAAGTGAAGTCTGGAACTATCGCGATCTTGCCATAGCGAGTGGTAAATCTAGCCATAGCGAAGGGAATTGACGCGATCTCGCCGTAGCGAAGGCTGCACCTCGCCATAGCGAAGTAACTCATGAGAGAGGGATGAGAGGGAGATGAGAGAGAGAGCATAATCTGAAAGAAGGAAGGTGGTAATACTTTGAAGCTTAAGGGGAATCCATTTGCTCTAACCAACTCATCTCCTTGCACCCTTTTCTTTTCTTTCTGCTCACCCTTCCATATCAATTTGTCATACACGTAGAAACACCTTACAGACAGCAAAACAGGGGAGGGGAACTCTGTGAAGTGGAACCAGCAGAAACAATACTTAACAAACTCTAGACCTGGAACAAGACTTGGTTCTGGCGTTACTTTTCCCCAACCCACAGCAGCAGAATTTGAAACAACTAACAGCAGGAAAATTGAGTCCAGGAGCAGCGAAAAATGGCGAGAAACAGAGGAGAGAAGATGAAGCTTTGTTTCCAGTGCAACTCTGCTCCTTTTTCTGACCGAAAAGATGGGTATGGGCATGGTTCAGTGCTGCAGAATTTGGAGAAGCAATTTACGTTAAAGACCAGCTAAAAAGGGGATGAAAAGGGGCATTTCGGATATTTGCAGAAAGAAGGAAAACGTTCTACGTGGCTACATCAATTTCTCCCTTTGAAAAGTCAACTTCCAGGCATATTACAAACTCATGCACGTCGGGTCTTACACTTTACATACCATGAATGTCGTTTTGGTGAATTTTAAGGATGAAACTCTGAAAAGAGACTGCTGCCCCTGTTTACATACTCTAGAAGAAGGAAGCATGGGAATATGGATCATTCATACGTTGACCAGGTCCAACTCGTCCAATTGCTTGGCAAGGAGGACTTGGCTCAACATAATGAAGTCGTGGAAGTCATGGCGTAGCAACATAATGAAATCGTGGTTCCGCCTCTTCCATAATTCATGCTACAACGTGCAACTGTTGTCCTTATTTAAGTTATTGCAAATAATATCCTTTGGATGTGTAGTGTAAATATCCTCCTAGGATTAGTCTGAGATTTATGAATTCAGTATTTGTATTTTGTAACAGGAGCGTTGTCCTCTTCACGTGGACACATATATTGGGAAATTCTTGTGTTAAAATTCTTGCACTTAATTTTGTTAATAAAATAACTCTCCTCATTCCTTACTTGCTGTTTCATTTTTATTATTCTTATCATCTTGGTATCAGAGCCAAACCAATCCATAATGGTATCCACTGATTCATCCACTGCTCTTAACAAACTCGCTATTCCACCAATCAATCCCACCAATGATCCCATTATGCAACACTTATCTTTTATCACATCCCAACTTGAAGCCATCAATGTTTTGGCTGGCGATGTCGCAGCACTTAAAGCTCAAGCTAGTATTTCCCAACCTGTGGAAACTAGCTGGGGTACACTAGACAAAGGCAAAGTAACATAAGTTAGTTTGGGACCATGACCCAAAGGGAGATCACAATGGGCGGATGAGGTAGAAGACGATCGAGACAGTCCTTGGTGGATTAAGGGACATTCACAGCTACCTCACTCGAAAATGAATTTCCCTAAATTTGAAAAAGGTAACCCCCCATGGTTGGTTTCTCAAGGCGGAAAAATATTTACGTTATTATCAAACTTCGAACGAGCTAAAGATTGATATTGCCACCATGTACTAGGAGGTTAATGCTTTTGACTTATTTGCTTGGATTAACATTGACTGAAGCATACTATATTGGGAGGATCTTGTGAAAGCCTTACAAGAAAATTATGGCTTTGCTGAATTCAAAAATTCCAATGAACATCTTCAGGCATTCGACCAACAAGGCCTGTTAACCAAGAATTTGTGAAGCATTCTTCCAGAGTTAAGAATTGACAAGAGCACTCCTTCTGGGGGTATTTCTTAACAGGTTGAAGGAAGATTTAAAAGCAGATGTCTGTGTCCACAAGCCCATGAGTGTCTTTAAAGCTATCAGCTATTGAGTTAATAGACGGAATCCTGCTTCTATCTGGACCACACATGAAACTTAGGTTGTGTTTGTTTGCTGAAATGCCACCCCAAGGAATGGAAAATCTGCTGACATTCCAATGATTGCATGTGTTTGGTTAGAAGGAAGGCAGCAAAAAGCTTTCCACGGATGGGACAGCTTTCCTCCATACGACGGAAATCACATTCATCCCATTTTGTGAAGGAAACGTCTACTGTATACTGGAATGCAATATGTTAAAGCTAAAATATCCTTAAAAAATATATTTTTTATAATAATTATTTATTTATAAGGTTATTTTATTCCTTTTAATAGTATATATTTTGTATTTCTATCTTATTTTAAATCTAACCAAATAAAAAAATTACAATATTTTTATTCCTTTCCTTGTCATACCAAACACATTTTATACATCATAATATTCTTTTCCATTCCTTTCTACTCCTTTCTATTTCTTTCCATTCCATTTAATTCTTACAACCAAACGGACCCTTAGGCCTTTTTTAATAGATGGAATCTTCTTGGATGAAAATAAAAAGTGAATACTAAATGTAATATAATTAAATTAATTGTATTTGATATGATAAGAAACAAAGAAAGATTCTGTTTTCCTTTATCTCCTTAGCAAGATAAAAAAAGTAATAAAATAAAAAGTAAGTGAGAGTAAATAACTAAAATATTTTTAAATTTAAAAATAATGAAAGAATTAAATTATATATATAATTGTAATTAATTAAAGTAGTTATTTTATTTAATATATAGTAATTATTATATTTAAACATTTTTGTTTTAATATATAAAAATAAATAATATATACACATATATAAATAGAGATATTATATATATATATATATATATATATATATATATATAACACTTTTTATTTCAACATAAAAAATGTCATATTATTTTTTTAAAATATAATTACCATTAATTAGTTTTATAATTAATTTTTTAAAATATTTTTTCTTATTATTTTTTTGAAATTAGCATTTTTGGTTTTACTCCTTTTTTTTTTGGTATCAAGGAATGAAAAAAATTGTATTATCAATATAAAACTTGCTATTTTTTTGGCCAAATTAAGTCTTTTAATAAAATTATTAAACAAAATGTTTTTATAACTCAATAATCCATATTATATAACTATTTTTTTGCAATAAAATAATTTTAATTCAATTTATACCTTCATGAAAATTTACTTTTTAAAAAAATATTTTGAAAAATTAATTTCTTACATTAATTAATTTTTTGAAAAAATATTTATAAATTATTATTTTAATATAATAAAAATATTTATTTATTTTCAAATTTATATATATTATTTTGATATATATATATATATATATATTAATTTATTTAAATATAATAAATATAAATATAATAAATCTATTTTAATTATATATATCATAATATATATAGTGTATATTTTAATATATGTGTGTGTGTGTGTGTGTTGGGGGAAGCGGAGAGTGGGGAATGCTAATGCATTGTTGCATGCAATTGGTTGTTAGTATTAGTCTAACTGACAATTGGTCGAATTAATAACTTTTAGTTGGTGATTTTTTTAATATTTATTATTTATATAATTTTAATATTAAAGAATATCTTATTACTTTTAAAATATAATAATAATTAATTATTTTTATAATTAATTTTTAAATTTTAAATTTTTTATTGTTCTTTTTAAAAGTAGTATTACTTCCTTTAGATCATAAAATAATTAATTAAAAAATATATATTTTTTTAGCCTCAAGGTCCCTCTTAATAAAAAGAAGTAAAAATATTATATACTAATTAAAAATAATATCTAAAAATTATTTTATTTAAATATATATATATATTAAAATTTTTAAAAAAAATTCAATACTATTTTTACTATATATATATATATATATATATTAATATATAATATGTGTGTGTGTGTGTGTTGGGAGATGTTAATGCATTGCCACAATTAACTGATTGTCAATTGATATTATAGTTTAATTGACAATTGGTTAAATTAATTTTGATTGACTTTCAGTCGGTGATTTTTTTAATATTTAATATTTATATAATTTATTAATTTTAATATTAAATAATATTTTATTATTTTTAAAATATATTTACTAATAATTATTTTTATAATTAATTATTTAATATTTTTAATAATATTATTTTTTTTAAAGTAGTATTACTTATTTTTAGATTATAAAATAATTAATTAAAAAAAGAATATATTTCTTTTTTTAGCCTTAGGGTCCTTCTTGTTAAGAAAATGTAAAATATATATTATATTAATTAAAAGTAATATCTAAAAATTATTTGATTTAAAAAATATAAAAATTAAAAATTTTGAAAAAAAATTGAGGATTTACTTCAACTTGATTTACACCCAACTAGACTGCTATACATACTACTTTAGCTTATCTGCACCATAAAGGCATTATGGACTTTTCGAACTTTTGACTTAGAATGTTTTATCTCTTTCTACGCTATAGTACCAAATAAGTTTTTCACACATTTTCACAATTGATTCTCTTTTTGTCATATTTTCTCGCTACCAAACAAAAAATGCAACTGATTCCTTTTCAATTTCCATTTCAGCCGCGATACCAAATGGGGCGTTGATATCATGCATGAAGTAATTCACCAGTTTCTTGTTCCATACATCTCTCGACTCCACTAATGCCATAGACGTCGTTCCAGCCATTGCAACCATGGCCTTGAGATATTGAATGCTAGAATCACTGAGAAAAGGGACTTTGTTTCAGGTATAACAAGAAATTCAATATCTAAAAAAAAAAAAAGAGATGAGCTGCGTCACTCAATGAATAGTGTAACAACCAGGAAAAGGGAAAAGGAAAAGAAAGAAGAAAGTTGAAAATTTTCGAAATCCAGAAATTTTACTAAGTCTGCTCGCAATAGCGAGAAATGGTCTCGCTACAGCGAGAGGGTCTGTTTGCAATAGCGAAAGTGATTCTAGCTATAGCGAGTGCGAGCATTCCATTCAAAAACCAGGGGGCTGCTCACCGTAGCATGCGCCATAGCGAGAGTAGAGGTCTGGAACTGATATGAGTTCGCCGTAGCGAAGGTTAAACCTCGCCATAGCGAATGGAATTTATACGTGCTCGCCATAGCGAATGGAATTTATACGTGCTCGCCATAGCGAAAGTTAAACCTCGCCATAGCGAAGGTGATTAACACGAGCTCGCCGTAGCGAAGGTTAATTTTCGTCATAGCGAGGGTTAGTCCGGAAAAGAGTAAATAGCGAGGAAATTGACTTCTTAAATGACCCAACTCATTCTTTCTCTCATATTTGCCCTAGACTTCGACCCAAAGAGAGAAAAGAGGCGTGGAGAGTGAGAGAGACCAAGAGAAGGAGGAAGAACAAAGGAAAGGTAAGCAAGTTCCTCTCACTTCTTCTTAGAATTCTGATCTCCTCTCTTTGCTCTCTTTTCCTATAGTTTTGTTTGTGAAATTAGTTGAATTTTGGGCATGGGTCAGAAGAGGAAAAGTGGAAAACACCCTTGAATCTCTTTGTTTTCTTTGAAAATGTTGTTTCCACTACCTTAGGAGCTTGAGAGAGAGGAAGAGTTGATGGCATTCCAGAGAGAGAGAGAGAACCCTAGGTTCTTGTATGTTAGGAGGTTTGCTTTGAATTAAGTTAAGAGAGAGTAATTTATGCTCTTTGATGTGTCTAGGCTCAAGTGAAATACCTCCATCAAGGTGTGATTGTGAACCTAAGAAGGGAGAAGAGAAATTAAAAGGGAAGGCTTGTGTTGGCTCATAAGGTAGCTCTCTTTCCACTCTTTCCTGTTGCATTCTTGGATGTAATAGTCATTGTATGTTTATGTATATGCTTGTTGTGTGAGATATGCCATATGTTATTACCATGATGCATTGTTACCAATGTGCTTGTGTGTTGAATTGTGAGAATCGCTCGGGTGAGGTAATGCCGAAAGTCCCTTGAGATGGGTGAGGTAGTGCCAAAAGTCCCTTGAGATGGGTGAGACAAGGCCAAAAGTCTCACAACTGAGTAAGGCCAAGTCAAAAGTCCCTAAACTCGGGTGAGGCCATCCAAAAGTCCCTAAACTCGGGTGAGGCTAGACCAAAAGTCCCTAGAACTTACTTGTGGCATTGTTGTGATCTCCATAGCATGTACAACATGTATAAAGTGATTGAGAATGCTTGGATGTTAAATTACATGCTTTGACTTGTTATATACCTTGATTGCTTACTTGAATGAGTGCATGAGCTACTGAGATTCCATGAATCTCACCCCTTCCCCTTTCAACTTAACATGCTAGGTGGAGCTCAAGGAGAACCAAGTGCACACCAAGGAGCTTAGAAGCATGTGTAGCTAGACTTTAGCTTTATTTTGGTTATTTTGTTATAAAGTGGTGCTAAAAATGAATGTGCACCATCTATTTTTGGGATGTAAATGTTGTAGCAAGTGTAAATGGATGGAAATATGTTGTACAAACTATGTAGAGAGCCAAATTAATGAAAATGTGGGTTTTGCCCCTTTTGTTGAATGTATGTGATAGTGTATTTTTTGTTGTAACATAGTGAGTTTGGAATGTATGATGATTTGGACCACTTGGACATGTTATATAGACTATTTTTTATGCTTTTAAACTTGTCTATGTGGAGTGAGAATGTGTGAGAGGCCATTTGGACCCATTTGAACCATTTTGGGTGCCAAAATCGACAATTTTGTGAGCTCCATCAAAGTATGACAGGATGACCTCTTCTTGCCATGAAATTTTGCATGCCTTTAGAGTTTGTAAAGAGTTTCTTGGGAAGCTAAAGTTGGTAATATTCAGAGGTCTAGAGAATATTTGGTGAATTGTTGAAATTGGGAAAAGTTGATGGTTTGGTCATGGCACTGTGTAGCTAGTCCGAAAATAAAACCTTGTCATTTATGAACCAAATGGAGTCCAAATGTGGTGAAATTTTATACACATAAACTAGACAACCATAGTGACCTATAGGAACTAGAATCACCTAAATCGGAGGTCTGTAGAGAGAGAATGAATCTTCTGAAGTTCTGTATCAGCATCAGGGAGCCCACCTGACCTCCGTTACTATTCCATCAGTTTTCGGGGTGTAGGGGCTACTGAACTGATCTAGACTTATTTGTCTCCTCTAGTAGACATCTGTAGCTTTTCAAATTGGTATATTTTTCCCAAATTGGTTTTTTTTGGATTTAGTTCTGAATTTTCGAAGTTCATGACAGTAAGCTGTACCAGAAATAGGGACAGCCGGACCTCTGTCCCATTTTCGGTGTTAAACATGGTCCAAACGTTGAGATTGTGGTTGGAAATGATTTTTAGTGTAAATTTAACACTTAGAGCGTTCCAGAAAGCTATAGTTTGCTAGATTCCCATTTTTTTATAATTAGTTATGATTTTTTAAAGTAGAGCCAAAAATCAGACTTTTGGGCGAAGTGAGAAATTGCATTTTTCTGGTTTTTGACTTCATACCTGTGGCTTATGGTTTGTTTTATGCTATGTATGAGTTGTATAAATGAAGTGTGAGTAGAGAATGGGAATGATGGATTCACAGGACCTACGGGGCAAAAGATGAGTGTATGAAACCCCGTTTCATAACATGAAAATGCCACGGATTGGTATTGGTTCTTTGGAAATTATATAGAACCAAGCCCAGAGGGAGGCTAGATAGCGGTAGTAGATTATGGTGTTACAAATAGCATTCATGGGTCGAGTGTGTATGTTTGGAAATGTGATTACTTACTCTCATAGGCTGTATGCCTATAATAGTATACACTAGAACTTAAAGTTCTGCACGGATTGTCACACCTCAAAATTTGAGGCATGACTAGCTTAGAATATGATGAAACCTTGCATTTGTAGGCCTGACATACAAACTATTCCCTATACTTGTCATATAATTAATCATAATGTGTGTTTAGCTTAAAACATGAAGTCATTTATCTTCATTACTCATATAAGATTTAGAGTCCAATCTTTACAGAATTCTATTAAAAAATCATTCCTAACTTTTTGTAGAAAATCTAGTAGAGTTTCTCCTGAAATTAAGATATTTCGAATATCCTACAAATAGTCAAACTAGGAAGTATCAAGAGAGTTTTACTCTCATAAACAACATGTACATAAAACACAAGGGGTGAGGATCCTGCTTGTAAATTTGTGGAGCTACTCTAGAGTACAAAATACATTATATGTATATATACACCAAAATATCAAAATGATTAAGCCCAAGTAGAACAATGTTAGGCACACCATAATGACAATCCAACTATGTTGGAAGAGAAAGGTCGAACATGGCTCTCCTACCTATAGTAATAATACCAAAAGAAAAAAAATGATGAGCTGTGGCACTTAGTGAGTAGTACTCATGGTTGAGTGTTCCTATTTAGATATATGGTTATTTTACTTATGGACTATGTGCCCATATTAGTATATATTAGAACTTAGAGTTTTACATAGATTATCACGGCTTAAAATTTGAGGCATGACTGCTCAGAATATGAGGAAACCTTATATCTGTAGGCCTTACATACAAACTATTCCCTACACCTGTTATATAATCAATCATAATGCGTGTTCAACTTAAAACATGAAGTCATTCATCTTCATTACTCATATAAGATTCAGAGTCCAATCTTTACAAAATTCTATTAAAAAATCATTCTAACTTTTTGTAAAAAATCTAGCATAGTTTCTCTTGAAATTAAGATATCTGGATTTCCTACAAATAGTCAAACCACCAAATACCAAGGTTTTTACTCTCATCAACAACATGTACATAAAACATAAGGGATGGGGATCCTACTTGTAAATCTATAGAGCTACTTTAGAGTACAAAATACATTATATATACTGAAATATCAAAATAACTAAGCCAAAGCAGAACAATGTTAGGCACATCATAATGACAATACAACTATGCTGGTGGAGAAAGGTCAAACGTGACTTTACTATCTACAATAATAATACAAAAAAAAAAGATGAGCAGCGGCACTTAGTGAGTAAAAAATAAAATACAATAACTAAAGGGATAAGAGGACATAGTTTTTCTAAATGAAAATAGTTTTAATTATAATAATAAATAACATAAATTTTAAACATGGAAGGAAAACATGAAATAATAATTATTTTATTTATTGATTCATATAGTAGAATAATATATGTATGTATGTATGTATGTATGTAAGAGAAATAAAAATCACATCCAAATTTTTTAAAGTTTAGAATTATGCAAAAATGACAATTTTACTAGAACGAGTCAACAAAAATACATTATTAGAAAGGCCTATGTAGAACTTTAAGGTCTAAGATATATACTAATGTGGGCATGGAGCCCACGAGAGTAAGTCACCATATATCTAGACACAAATGCATGGCTTGTGAACCAATAGGAGAGCATTCAACTCAATACAATTCTAGTACTCAATTAAAAAAATCACGTGGTATTATCTAGGGTGCACTGAGGATTAATAGAATTATTGTTAGCAATCAACGTTCTGCACAATCCCACCTCATATATAAATTTATTTGAATAGGCAATATCGTGTACTAAAAAAGTCTTCTAGATAATCCATTTTGTAGTAAAATCTCACAACTAATTGTACAACATTTCATACTCATAAAACATTTAAGTAAATCCATAAAACATGTTAAGGTAACTTATCGCCTTTGAATTTCCAATGTGACATGTTTAGTCCATATCAATCCATATCTATTTGGAATCACAACAAACTTGACATAGCATAGTCTAAAAGATATAAATAATAATAATAAGAGTGAACACACACAAGGGATTCTCTACCTAGAATGTCCATCCTACGGACACACAGAGTTTAAACAGAAATACAGAAAACAGAAATGAAAGGAAAATTAAAAACATATCATGTTTTATAATTTACTCATAGTGACTACCGAATAATTAGCATAACGATGCTTTCTCCACCAAACACCATCACACTTTAACAAAATTATTCAAGTGCTCTCTAGAACACATCTATAACAATTTATTTAGTTTCTCTATTAGTCCTTGTTGCATTAGTGTATCTTATTTTGGGGGCCTAGTTTGCCTTAGGCAAACCTAACTAATTTGCTACTTTCATTGATTACTCTTTATTCATATAAGCTTTAGTGAACTAACTCTTTGCGTATGTAATTCTCGCTAAGTCAATTATTTATTATTATTATTTTATTTCAGAGGTTAACATTTCTTCTTATTGGATTCTTGCATCAGCTTATTGTTTGATTTATTTATTTGTTAATTTGCCACCTATTATACATCCCTTACTATTATTGTGAATTTTAATTCATTTAATAGATTTAATTTACCATTATTAAGTGATTTAGAAATTCCTTAAGGTACCAAATAATGGAATTGTGAAATTAACTACTACCTTTTAGTCTATTGCTTCAATAGGTTAATTTTAATATTAATGACCTTGTTAATGCCTAATCTTGTTGCTAGCTTCAATTGGATGTTATAATATATGTCCAAGTTGATTCATTACTAGTCTTGGCCATTAACCATAAGAATTCAATTTGGCATAAATAAGGGGAAAAAACAATTTAGATGAAGTAAAAGACAATTTACCAAAATGCTTACAATCACCACCCTTCAACTTGCAACCTTTGAAGGACATGTCCTTAATCATAGCCAAAAGAAGGAATGAATAGACAAAACATAACAAGCCATATCATAAACAAGTAAAACCATGAATTGGGAATAAGCTTGGTAGTTAACTCCTACAAGAAGGAAATGGATCTACAAATGAATTCAAGAGTTGTAATTGTGAAATAGAATAGAGCATGTGGCAGATAGAGTAGGAAAAAGACTAAGGGAAAAGGAAATGCCAAAATTCTTTTAAAGAAAAAAGCAAGAAGCTAAGCAAGGAAATGGCTTACTTTATGAGGCAAAGTTAGCTACTGAACTATGCTAAAAGTCTCTAGGTTTGATATGAAATAAAGGCCCAAATCTCACAAAACAAAATAAAAAGCAAAATCAAAAGGAAGAAGGAGGAGATAAGATGAACCGGCAAGGAACTAACCAAAATCAGGGATGGAATGATGAAGCTTCTTTAATTTTTTTTTCTTTTTTAAAGCATGAAAAAGAATAAGCTCCATAAAAGAAGAGAAGGGTTCTGCTATAATGCCGGCAAGAATAGAACAATGGAGTTGAAGCTTCTGGAAGTATTTTATTTATTTATTTATTTTCCTAAAGGAGATTCATGGATTTCTCTCATAAATATTTGAGGTACTATTTAGCAAAATATAGATAATGTAAGGGCTAAAAGGAAAATGTTAAATAATGGGATATGTAGCTATGCAAACATATTGGCAACTACTCTAGAGAAAAGAATAGCTAAAAGGATAATGAAAAATGAAAAGAAAGAGAAAAAAATGGTGAAGTGACCCTTAAAGAATTTGAAAACAAGTCCCAGGGTGGTAGTGCAGTGTGATGGCCACTAGAACTATGTCTAAATTGTGCTTATGTTCACTCATTTAAAGTTTTACCGTACACCTAAGGGAAGTTTTAATTATTAAAATCTTTTTAGCTTATTACTTTTAGCATTGTTTAATAAAACTATTATCAATTTAAATATTAATCAGTTAGATTCTTAGTAATTCTTAATAATTACTAACTTAACTCTTACCTAAATTGTTAGCAACCATTACATAGATCTTCTTAATGAAATATTTTTATTAAATTTTTTTAAGTAGAATAATTATTTTTTATTTGATATTAAACTTTTAAATGTTTAAACTTAATTTTCATTTATTCTTCATTATTATCTCTTGTTAACTTTACATCTTGATTAAAGTATTATATGCCTACATGTTTCTTATTTTTTATTGCATTAATTATGTGATAAATAAGTTTATCATTAACTTAAATCCTTTAACTTTTTATATATACCAATTATTTCATACCTCTTCTATTATACATTTGAATTTTTATAAAACATATTTCACGCCTTTCCATACTTAAAGTTTTAATTATTTATTATTATATTAACAATTATTTTCATACAAAAAACTTAATGCCCGCTTGTCCCTTTAGCTACTGTGCTTTATTTTCTACTCATCAAGTACCATGACTCATTCTATTATTTATTTTGTAGATAGGCAAATTGTATCCAATGTTCCTTTGGTGTAGTTTAGAAGAGTTGTTAGTGAAGAGCCAATTGTCAGTTTATCTAGTACTAATTGATTGTTGTCTTTGTATATGGTTGTATGCTAAAGTCCACTCCATAGACTATAGGCAAGATCCCTACCTTTTTGGTGATGCTTTATTGTTAAATTGCGAATTAAGAGCAAAGCTCTTTTTATGACATTTGATTATTTGACTACTATAGATAATTCGGATATTCTACCTATAAAGGACACTCTACTGAATTTCATGTAAACATATTAAGATTGAATTAATTATATGATATGCTTATATAAAAGAAAGTTGATGCATAAATAAGAATATGTATGTTTAGATAAGCTTACAAATGCAAGGTTATCTCATATTTTATTTTAGTCCTATCCTTAGTATTAGGATATGACAAAGGCACTTCGAGTGGGAGAGAGATCTTCATATTAGTTAATAGTGGGTCAACCCACAACTTCATCTTTAACTCCTTAATGGCTTAATAAAATTACCATTACATCAAGTTTCTACATTTAGGGTACAAGTAAGCAATAGTGATATGATATGGTGCAACACCCTTTATTGACAAATTGAGTTATAGCTTTTAGGATTAACAATTACAGAAGACTATTACCCTTTTTTTTCTATTGGTAAGGCTGATTTCATAAAATGGCTAGCCTGCTTGAACATCATTCTCATCAATTGGAATAATATATATATATATATATATATTTATCTTGATGGTTAGTGATACAAGTTACAAAGGGTTCTTAGCCACCTTTTAGAGTTTATCCATGCAAGACAAATATCCCAGTATTTCTATTATCACGCTTAAGGCCATTCATTTGCTTTTACATGAGTTTACATTTATGTTTGCTAAACCATCTACACTTTGACCTTTTCACCATCACTTACACATAATTCCTTTGCATCCCAACTCTAAACTTCCAAATATTTGACCTTATTGCTATCCATATTACTGGAAGATAGAAATTGAAACACAGGTGGATCATAGCTTGAAGTGATGCTTCATTTGACTAGCATAAGCCCATTTGCTAGCCTAGTCATACTAATCATGAAAAAATATTCAACTTGGTGCTCCTGTATTGATTATAGAAGCTTGCATCATATCATAGTTTCGAATAAATACTTGATACTGAAAATTGATGAATTCTTAGATAAACTTCATGGAATGTCTATTTTCTTTAAAATTTGATTATCATCAAATTCAAGTTTTTACTACTGACATCTATAAGACAACTTTTCATACCCATTTCGGTCATTATGAGTATGTCTTCATGCCTTTCTGTCTCACTAATGCTCCATCTACTTTTCAAGCTACCATGAATGATTTACTCTAACCATACCTTAGAAAACTTATTCTTGTTTTCTTTGATGATATCTTGGTCTATAGCTTCTCTCCATAACAACATTGGGAACATTTACAAATTGCCCTCTAAACTTTTCAGACTAATTCATATTATGCAAATGCTAAGAAATTTTTGTTTAGATAGCCTCAAATTGATTTCTTGGGACATGTGATCTTTAAAGCTGGTATGGGAATGGGCCCTAATAAAGTAAAGGCTGTACTTGAGTGGCCTAAGCCATGTAATGTCAAAGAACTCTAAGGATTTTTTAGTTTAACTAATTATTGTTAGAGCTTTGTTCATAACTACAAGATCATTGCTCGACCACTCACTGATTTGACAAAGAGACATGGTTTCGTATATTGAGCGAATATGGGCTTTCAAAATGTTAAAAAGGCATTAACTTTTGTTCTGGTGTTACAATTACTTGACTTCAGCCAACCATTCATGGTTAAATGTAATGCCTCTATTGATGGAGTGGGAGCCATCTTGTTGCAAGCAAAACATCCTATGGCATATTATAGTAAGGGTCTTTCTTTTTCTAATCATTATAAATCTACTTGTGATTAAGTACTTTTAGCTTTAGTACTTGCTTTACAAAAATGGTTTGTTGTGACACCTTCTCTTTGTTAAAACTGACCATTACAATTTTAAGCATATACTTTGATAAATAGTTACCACCAATGAATAATAATGCCTCATTGTGAAGCTTCTCTAGTTAAACTTTACCATCATCTATAAAGTAAGGGTAGAAAATCGAGGCGCAGATGCTTTCTTGTGTAAACCTTAGCATGCTAACCTATTCACTTTTGTCATGCCAATCATTTTGAACTTTTTTGGACTTTTAAAAAGCTATTCATGATGATCCACAAACTCAAGGACTAGTAACTACTTTCCAATATGATCCTAAGGCCATTTCAAATTTCTACTTGGTGGAAAACAAGCTCTTTTTCAAGGAATGACTAGTCATACTAGATTAACTAGTTTTCTATGAAAAATTATTGACTAAAGCTCATGATTCTTTATCGATAAGATGGGGAGGCTATTTAAAAATATTACAATACCTAACATCTAAATTTTACCAACCTCATATTAAACAAGATGTCGAGAAGTTTGTGCAAAATTGCCTAATTATTAGCAAAATAAATATTAAACACTAGCTCTAACAAATATTTTATAGCCCCGATTTATTCCTCAATGAATTTGGGTACCCTTAACTTATTCCTTAATGAGTTTAGGAGGACCTTTTGCTTGGCTTCATCATAAGTCTTTCTTAATCTAGTGGATTTGATACCACTTTGGTGATGGTTGATCATTTTAGCAAATATAGTAATTTTATCACTTTGTCTCACCCATATACTGTGAAATTTATGGTAGCTATATTTTGCAAGGAAATTGTTCAATTGCATGGTGTTCCCTATTCAATCATTTCTAATCAGGATACCATTTTTCTAAGTGTTTTATGGTAAGAATTATTTTAGTTAAGTTAGACTCATTTATGAATGAGCACATCTTATCACCCATAGTTTGATGGCTAAATGGAAGTACTTAACCATTATTTAGAGGCTTATTTATAGTGCTTTACATATAAGCAACCTCATTCTTAAAGCAAGTATGTATACGAGGTAGAATACTCTTTCAATACCGGGTTTCACTCTTCTATTGGAACAACTCATTTTAAGATTTTACATGGCAGGGATCCTTTGGCTTTCCATTCTTTTTGTCAAAGGTGAAAGGCATATTGCTAACTTCAAAGAACAACTTTTATGATGGGATGACATGTTGAAAATCTTTTATGACAACCTTGTGAAGACTTAGTCCCATATGACAAACAAATTCTAAATGAAAGGGCTCTCTTTTACTGAAGGGGATGGTACCTTTGTGCACATACAACCTTATCACCAATGGTCTTTGTTAAAACAACAATATGAAAAGTTGTGCCCCCTAACCATTTTTTTTTTGTCCTTATAAGGTTATTTATCATATGGGTCCAATCACTTATGAGTTAGAGTTACTACTTCTTTTAAAGCATATCCCATTTTGCATGTTTTGTTACTTTGCCCTACTTATGGTTACTCTCCTTCTACTCCACCTGTTCCTTTGCTACTTATTCCTAATTAGGAACTCAATTTGTCTGCCGTTAAAGTTCTTACTCATCATTGGGTTCCTAGTTCTAAAGTGCCTTGTCTTGAACTTTTGATCCGATGGCTTGACTATTTTATAGAAAAAGCAAGTTAGTAATAATATAACTTAATTATTGCACAATTTCTTTCTTTCTTCTTTGAGGGCAAGGCATTTGTCCAAGGGGTGTGTTGATAAGAGATTGTTACCTCTGTATACATATTCTAGAAGAAAAAAGTGTGGGAATATAGGTCATTCATATGTTGACTTGGTCCAACTCTTCCAACTACTTGGCATAGAGGACATGTTTGAATTTAGTTTCTTTACTGTGTTACGCAGCATTTCTACCCTCCAAATAAGGGGTCCATCTTTATATATATATATATATATATATTTAATATAATGGTTCTCTGTTGTGTAGCATAAGTATGGCATAATAGAGAACCCTAGGTGAACATGGCCTAACATAATGAATTTATGGAAGTTATGGTGCAACCTTTTCCATAACTCTTGTTGCAATGTGTAATGTCCAGTTTTCGTAAAAACGATGGAAACAGATATATTTTTAAAGCAAGTTCCTTGAAATGAATTAGTTAAGGTCCCAAAAAATTTAAGTAGCAATTTAGACTTCTAAAAATGAGAATCCCAAGTTCAGACAGAAAGAAAAATGGAGCTAGAATGAAGAAACAAATTGTAACAAAATATTGATGAAATGTAATGGCATTTTTGTAATTTTGAGAAAATTTTAGAATTCTCATAGGAGGGCTTTTTAAATAAAAGTTTTGAATTCTTCAGGGTTCTCAAAGGCCTTGAAAACTATAGGAAGCCCAGGGACAGTTAAAACCCCTTTAAGTGGACATTTTCTAACATCAATTGACTTAAACTTTAATGGATTTGTTTAGGAAGGTTTTAGTTCTGATTTGAGTGATTCTAAAGGCATTTTGTAAAATTGAGGACTTAAATTTCATGATGAAAAAGACGGTTTTCAAAAAGGAGCTAAAACAAAAATGCCAAGATGGAAGGGCAAAATTGAAAATTTTAAAAAATAGAAGTTTCTTTAGTACTCTTTATTATTCACGTTTCTTCTCCCCCATATATAGATTGACTCATTTTTGCCCTTAAACCAGAAAAATAAGGCAGCTTTTAGGCGCACCAAAGGAGGGGATTTTCAAGGGAGAAAAAGCAAGAAAAAGATAGGAAATTTCATGAAAATTCAAGCTTTCTCTTTAGCCAAATGATTCTCCTTCTTCTTCTCTTTATTTTCATGGGTTTAATGATGTTTTTGGGTCTGTATGGAGCACAGAACATAGGTGGAAAATTTGGATTTGAGGAGAAGAGGCCAAGTAAAGTGAGAAACAAGCAAGAAAAGCCAAGAAAACTAAGGTATTTTGCCATTTTCAAACTTAAACTTCTTTGCTCTTCTTCTCTCCATTTTGCCTCATGTAGGGACAGCTAAGGAGGAATGAAATTTAAACCAAAACAAGGATGAATCTTAGGAAAGTGAGGGAAAAGAACAAGAATATGCAAAAGAAATTAACAAAGAAGCATTAGTTTTCAAGATAACATATTGGGGATTCAATTGTGTAGCAACAATTCTGTTTTGATACAAATGTTTTTAGGACTAATTAAACATTTTTTATGAGCTTTAGAGATCCTTAGGAACCTCCCCACATGCTTCTTCCATCAAAGAAACGAAAACAACTCCCTTGGGCATAATTTAATTGCATGTCTTAGCCAAGAGGGTTCCATGTACTTAGGGGAAGTTTTAATTTTATTCAAGCTCAATTTTTAGTCATATATGATGGAAGAAGATGAGAGGAAGTATTGAAAAAATTTTAGACACCATAGAAAGTGAGATGACATTATAGGTTCCATAATAGGACTTAAGGAAGCAACATATAGTTAGGCTCTCTGTTTTAATTGTGTGATGACTCCAAGAGGCTTAAAAGGAGTCAAGAATCATAAATGAAAGGAAAGAATAGAGCTTTGAACTCAATTGATGGATGTTGCTTCATTAGGTACATTTAAGAACCATAAATAAACAATATGACAAAGTTAGAGTTTCAAGTAGATAGATAGCTTTGTGAATGGTTCCAAGAGCATGATTGGTTCCTATTTTATGTATTAGGCCAAGAGAAATAAGCCTCATATCATTGTGAGTGTATGGTCGAGGAACGGAGTATAATTCCAAGAGAAAAAATGTGCTTGTGTGGTAAAGGTAGCTCTCTCCACTTTGTCTCATGCATGAATGTGTGCTTATCTTATCTTTAAATGTGTGTATGTGTGCTTTAAGTCATGAAAAGTGTAACGAACGTAATTTTTGTAAAATGAAAAAATAAGCCTATAAAAGCAAGTTCTCTAAAATGACCTAGATAATGTCCTAAAAAATTTGAGTAGAGTCCTAGGCTCCTAAAAATGATAATTCTAGGCTTAGATGAAAAGAAAAACAAAGTTAAGATGGAGAAATAATTTGTGACGGAAATTGACAAAACATAATGACATTTTCATAAATAAGTACAACTTTTGGAAAAAACATATAGGAGGGCTTTTTAAATGAAAGTTTTAAGTTTCCCAAGGTTCTTAGAGGCCCAAAAAATCATAGGAAGCCCTGAGACAAGTAAAGCCCCTCTAGTGTGTGTTTTTCAATGTCAGTTGACCCAAATTTTAATCCATTCATTTGGTAAGGTTTTAGCTCCAAATTGAATGATTCCAAAGGTATTTTATTAAATTGGGAACCTAAATTTTATAATGGAAAAGACGGTTCTAAAAAAGGAGCTAAAACAAAGTCGAAACAAAATCGCCATCACGGAAGGATGAAATTGGAATTTTTGAAAAAGTATACTTTTATAAACTCCCACACACTTCTCCCTTTTTCTTCCACCTTCTTAAGCACGAAATTTTCTACCCAAAATACAGAAGTTAATCTGTTCTCTTAAGTGCACCAAAAGGGGAAGAAAAGGAGGAGAAAAATCAAGGAAAATGTAAGAAAATTTATAGATTTTCATGCTCCATCTTCCTCTAATCTTGTTCCTCTCCTTTCCTCCTCTCTTTCCATGGTTTATTTGAGACAAATGGTTTTGTTTTTAGTCCAAAAAGAAGGGAAAAAAATTTGAATTTGCCAAGGAGAAAGACACTTGAAAGCTCACTTGAATCCTAGGTAATCTTTACTTTTTGTTGCATCTTCTCTTCCCCCTCCCTTTGTGTGAATTTTGGCTAAGAATAGAACCAAAGGAGGGGAGGATGTTTTGTCCAAATACAAGGAAGGAACAAGGGTTTTAGGCCATGGGGAGTTGGAATATGGCAAGAAATTTCAAGAAAAACTAATAGAAAATAAGTTAGAAAAGTGTAGTATTCTCTAGGATTTTGCAAAATCTGATTTTGTGTGAATGTTTCCTTAGCTATTTGAATATTTCCTTGAGCTCCTAAGACCCTTAGAAACCTCCCCAAATGGCTCTCCCATCAAGGAAAAATTTAAAACTCTAAGAACCCCATTATTGCTCATAGGTTCGACCAAGCGAGGATGGATAGGGTAGAGGGTGTTTTAATTTGTTCTAGCCATGGTTCGAGACTTTATATGATGTTAGAAGATGGGAAAAACTATTGGGAAAAATTTAGGAACTATGGATTGGGAGATGAGACAATAGTGTCCATAATGATGTTTTGTGAAGCAATTTAGTTTTCCAATTATGCAATTAAATGTGTGATGGCTTCAAAGACCTTAAATGAGTCCAAGAAGTCTAAAAACAACAAGATATGGAGCATAGAACTTGAAATGCAAGAGTTGCATCATTAGGCCAATTATGGAACCATAATGCCAAGTATGAAACCAAGTGTGGGTTTAAGTTTTAGTTTAGTGTCTTGGCTTGCTTCAAATGTGTAATTGTGTGTTGTTTATGGTGGCTAGGCCAAGAGAACATCCAACCACCTAGGTACACTTATGAGGCCAAAAAGAGAGAAGGAAAGGATCAACAAAAGCTTGTGTAAATCCAAGATAGCTCTCCACCTCATTCTCTTGCATTCTTGTGTGCATATGTATGTTTTTGTGTACTTGTGTATGCTCTTGTGATTTGAGAACATGTCACTTGATGTCTTGAGGTTACTTTGGTACTAATGTGTTGTCTTAAATGCCATTAATTGTGAGAATGACTCTCAAGGGTAATGTGATTCCAAAAGTCCCTTAAAGTGGATAAGAATGTGCCAAAAGTCTCAAGTCATGGGTGAGACTAAACAAAAAGTCCCTTGGATGGGTGAGGCTAGGTCAAAAGTCCCAAGGCCAAAAGTAAGGTAAATCTAAAAGTACTAAAAATAGGATGAGGTAAAACCAAAATTTCCTAGAACATGAAAATGACTTGATGTGGACATGTGGCATGGAAATGTAGTATAACATGCACACTTGTGATTTTGATGTATTTATGTTTTGAATGTATGTGTGAATGGGTGTGTGAGCTATTGAGATTCTTAGAATCTCCCTCCCTTTTCCCCCTTACTCTTGAAATGTGTAGGTGGTGTTCAAAATCAAGGAAATGCAAGCCAAAAACATTAAATGGCTACACCTTATTCATTTTGTAGTCTAACTTATGATGGAATGTCAAATAAGATTTGTACATATTATTTTTGGTAATGTAAAACCTTAAGGACATGTAATATGATGTATAGACTCTATGTAAACTTTATATAGCATTAAATCAATGAGATTATGTATTTGGACCCTTGAATGGCATGTGTGTTTAGTGTATTAATGGATATTGAATGGCCAAAATGAGATGTGTAGGATTTGGGACCACTTGGCAGCTCCCACAAGTCATAACTTTTAAACTTGCTCAAGAGGTGCCACACTTAAGAGGAAGCCATTTGGATCAAAGTGACTCTTGATAGAGAGCAAAAATGACCATTTCATGAGGCTATGTCACCTTTTGTTCAAATGAGCTCTTCTTGGTTTGAAATTTGGCATGCATATAGAGCTTATTGAGATATTTTTGAAAAGCTAAATTTGGTAATTTTTGGAGGTCTGTGAAATATTTAGCGAATTGTTGAAGTTAAGGATTTTTCTAGTTTTGGTCATTAGTACTATAGTACTAGTATGAAATTAAATTTTGTCACTCATAAGGCAAATGATATCCAATTGCCACAAAATTTTATATAAAGAAACTAGATATTCCCAGTGACTTGTATCAACTAGAAACACCTTATTTGGATTTCTAGAGAGGGAGATATGAATTTTTAAAATTCCTACCTAGTATCAGGTGGCCTAACTGATCTTAGGTATTGTTTTATTAGGTTTCAAGGTCTAGGAGTATCTGAACTAGTCTAAAGTTATTTTTTTCCTCTAGCTAACATCCACGAGTTTTTGGATTGGTATTATTTACATGGATTGGATTTTTGTGGAATTAATTGGATATTTTTGAAATTTACTGTAGAAGCCTATGATAGTACCAGTAGACAACTAGACCTCTGGACCTTTTCAAATTTCAAACGTCGTTTGTGTTGTGTTTCATGATTTGAACATATTTTTAGTATAAAGTAGACATGTGTAGCTTTCTAGGATGGCCAAGAATGCATGATTTTGATTTTTCTATAATTGGTTATGATTTTCCAAAGTTTGTGATAGAAATGGCAAAATTCTGGCAAAAAATACAAGTATGAGTTTTATGCTCTCCTTTGCTTTCCACGCGTTATAGGCCACTTTTGATGATGAAAATGAGTTGTATCTATGTAAATAAATATGAGAATATGATACATGAGCTCACATGGTCCGCGAGACATTGAATGAAAAATTCAAACGCGACGCAACATGGAAATAATCTATTATTTAATGCTATTTTTCTTACCTCTTGTGTAAGTAGCATGGTTTAAGGCATGAGATTAGTAGGAAATGAGTTAAAAATATATGGTGTTACATTTATTAGTATCAAATGTGCTAAAAGTCTCAAAGTATGGGTGAGACTAGACTAAAAGTCCCTTGGATGGGTGAGGCTAGGTCAAAAGTCTCAAGGCCAAGAGTGAGGCAAATCTAAAAGTCCTAGAAATGGGGTAAGGCAAAACAAAAAGTCCCTAGAATATGAAAATAGCTTGATATGGAAATGTGACATAGAAATATAGTATAACACTTTTTGCTTGCACACTTGTGATTTTGATGTATTGATATTTTGAATGTATGTGTGAATAGGTGTGTAAGCTATTGAAATTCTTGGAATCTCACTCCCTTTTCCCCCTCACTCTTGAAATGTCTAGGTGATGTTCAAAACGAAGGAAATGCAAGCCAAGAACATTAAATAGCTACACCTTGTTCATTTTGTAGTCTAACTTGTGATGGAATGTCAAATAAGCTTTGTATATATTATTTTTGGTAATGTAAGACCTTGAGCACATGTAATATGATGTATAGACTTTATGTAAACTTTATATAGCATTAAATCAATGAGATTATGTATTTGGACCCTTGAATGACATGTGTGTTTAGTGTATTAATAGATGTTGAATGACTAAAATGAGATGTGTGGGATTTAGAACCACTTGGGCAGCTCCCACAAGTCATAATTATGCTTTTAAACTTGCCCAAGAGGTACCAAACTCAAGAGGAGGCCATTTAGACTAGAGTGACTCTTGATAGGGAGCAAAAATGACCATTTCATGAGGCTATGTCACTTTTTATCCAAATGAGCTCTTCTTGATCTAAAATTTGGCATGCATCTAGAGTTTATTGAGAAATTTTTGGAAAGCTAAATTTGGTAATTTTTGGAGGTCTGTGGAATATTTGGCGAATTATTGAAGTTGAGAATTTTTCTGGTTTTGGTCATTGGTACTATAGTACTGGTCCAAAATTAAATTCTATCACTCATAGGACAAACAATGCCCAATTCCTACAAAATTTTATATAAGGAAACTAGACATTCCTAATGACTTGTTCCAATTAGAACCATCTCATTTGGATATCTAGAGAGGAAGATATGAATTTTTAAATTTCCTACTCAGTATCAGGCGCCCCAACTGACCTCAGGTATTGTTTGATTGGGTTTCATAGTCTAGATATCTGAAGTTATTTTTTCCTCTAGCTATCATCAACAAGTTTCTAGATTGGTATCATTTGCATAGATTGGATTTTTTTAGAATTAATGGAACATTTTTTAAATGTGCTGCAGAAACCTGTAATAGTACCAGTGGATAGCTAGACTTCTGAACCTTTTCAAATTTTAAATGTCCTTTGTGTTGTGTTTCATAGTCTAGAAATATTTTTAGCATAAAGTAAATGGCCAAGTATGCATGATTTTGATTTTTCTATAATTAATTATGATTTTCTAAAATTTGTGACAAAAATGGCAAAATTCTGGCTGAAAATACAAGTATGAGTTTTATGCTCCCATTTGCTTTCCATGAGTTATAGGCCACTTTTGATGATGAAAATGAGTTGTATCTATGTAAATAAATATGAGAATATGATACATGAGCTCACATGATCCACAAGACATCGAACGAAAAATTCAAACGCAATGCAACGCGAAAATAATCTATTATTTAATGATATTTTTCTTACTTTTTGTGTAAGTAGCATGGTTTAAGGCATGAGATTAGTAGGAAATGAGTTAAAAATATATGGTGTTACATTTATTGGTATCAGAGTAAAGGTTTAGGCACTTTTTGCTCTATATTTGGCTTATGAGTGGTGAAATTGCCTTGTTTTCGGGTGGAACGTCTGTGTATATGTGCTTGAATTGTGTTTATGGGCTAAGGTTATGATTCCTTCTCAGTGAAAATGGTGGAGATGAGAAGAGGCAGAGGCAGGGGCAAACCGGCTAGGGGCTTAGAGGTTGAACCCGAGGACCCTCATCGAGTTGTCATGGAATGGCTTGATAGGTTTGAAAATGTAATGATTTAGCAACAATATATGATCCAGCAGCAGCATGAGATGATCGTGCAGCTGCAGGAATCCTTGACTAGATAAGAGGAAGCCTGGAGAGAAGTCCATTCGCCTCAGCCTTATACTTCTGGCACCCCACAGCCTTCCACCTCAGGTGTTTCACCCCTACCTCCTTAAGAGCCAATTCAGATTCAGAAATAATTAAATCAATTTAGGAAGAATAACCCACCATTGTTTGATGGAGAATTAGATGTAGACAAGGTGGAGGCTTGGGTGATGGAGATAGAAAAAATCTTCATAATGATGGATTGTACCTTAGAATAGAAAGCTCAATTAGCCGTCTTTATATTACGAAAAAAAGCCAATAAGTGATGGCTCAGTGCAAAGTCCCTAATGGAGACTAAAAATTTGTAGATTACTTAGGAGAACTTCTTAGTATAGTTTTATGAGAAGTATTTCCGCAGTTCTGTGAGAAAATAGAAAGAAGTGCAATTTATGAGGCTGAAGTAGACTGATAATATGACTATAGACCAGTACATGGCTAGATTTATAGAACTGTCTCTGTATTCTTCTTGCCTTCAGAGATATGATGATGAGCCCTAGAGGTGCGAATAGTTTGAGCTCAGTTGAAACCCCAGATCAAAGATAAAGTGACTCCATACAGAATCTGAAACTTTAATGCTATTTTTGAGATTAGCAGGGTAATCGAGAATAATTTAAGAGAAATTATGCCTGTTGTCATAACATTTAGTCTAAGGGAACCTTGGAGTTGAAGAGACTGAGACCAGAGGAAGGAGCTAGCTCTGCACCTTTTAGCAAAAAGAAGAGCAAGGTGCAATAGAGCAGGAGGCTATCGAAAGGAAAGAACGTACAATCTCAAAGGACTTAGTCATCCACACGGTAATCCACAGTAACATGTTACAAGTGTGGGAAGCCAGGACACATTATCAAAAACTGTCCCAAGGTGGATTTAGTGCCTCCATTCAGACCACCTCCTCCTAAGCCACAAACCCAGGGTAGGGTGTTTGCCCTTTTTTCTCAATTTTATCCAAGGTACACTCATAGTAAATGATTTTCCTATGATTGCAATGTTTAATTCGGGTGCTAGTCACTCGTTTATATCCTATGATTGTGTGAGACATTTAGGTCTGGCTCTAACATTTGATTTGTTTGTCACCATACCCATTGGAGGCCACGTGATTACTTCCCATGCTTGCCTAAATGTCACTGTACAGTTTAACCATTGTTATACTACCACTGATTTAATCTGTATGCCATTTTATGATATTGATTTGATTATTGGCATGAACTGGATGACTGCTAATAATGCTATCCTTGATTGTGAACACCAAACCATATCTATACTATCTTGTAGGACCATACCTAGGATAAGGGTTGAGTTATCTTTTATGACTACTATCTGAGAGACATTTAGAGCATGGATGTTAAGGGTTTCTAGTCTTTTTCTCTATTCAAGCTAAGGTAGAAGAAGGGATAGAGGAGATCCCAATAGTTAGGGGATTACCAGAGGTCTTCCCTAAAGATTTTAACTTTAGTGGCCTGCCTCCCTATAGATATAGTGCCTGGGGCTGGACCAGTGTCTAAGACTCCTTATAGAATGGCTCCCATCGAACTTGCTAAGTTAAAGAAATAGATAGAGGAGTTATTAGGAAAAGGGCTCATATGCCCTAGAGTGTCATCCTGGGGAGCTCCAGTGTTGTTTGTGAAAAAGAAATATGGTAGTTTGAGATTATGTATAGATTATAGAGAATTGAATAAAGTCACCATTAAAGAATAAGTATCCTCTCCTTAAAATAGATGATTTATTAGATTAGTTGGCTGGGGCATTGGTATTCTCTAAGATAGATCTTAGATCTGGGTATCACCAGCTGAGGATGAGAGCTGAAGACATCCCAAAGATGGCCTTCAGAATTAGATATGGGCATTGTGAGTTCCTTGTGATGGGTTGACGAATGCGCCTGTTGTGTTTACGTATTATATGAATAGAGTATTTAGACCATATCTAGATAAATTTGTGGTGGTCTTTATTGATGATATTTTAGTGTATTCCAGATCTTTTGAGGAGCATGAGAGACATCTAAGATTAGTCCTAAAGGCTTTGAGAGATTAGAGATTGTATGTCAAACTAAGTAAATGTGAGTTTTAGCTAACCAAAGTGAAATTCTTAGGTTATATGATCTCACGAGATGGGGCTGTGGTAGATCCCAATAAAGTTGAGGTTGTGTTATAGTAGGATAGAAATAAGATTATCACTGAGATTAGGAATTTCCTTGGTTTAGTAGGATATTACAGGCGATTTATTTAGGGCTTTTCTCAGATGGCCTTGCCACTCATGAGGCTGACTAGGAAGGATACACCTTTCGTGTGGGATGATAGATGTGAGAGAAGTTTTTAGGAGTTGAAACTCCGGTTGACCACTGCCCCTGTGTTAGTTATTCCTAACCCTAATGTACCATTTATGGTATATAGTGATGCCTTAAGGAGAGGATTAGAATGTGTTCTGATGCAGCAGGGTAGGGTAGTGGCATATGCCTCTAGGCAGTTGAGGCCTCATGAGGAGAATTATCCTACACATGATTTAGAGTTAGTCGCAGTAGTATTTGCTCTTAAAATTTGAGGGCACTATTTGTATGGTGTAAGTATAGAATCTATAGTGACCACAAGAGTTTGAAATACCTGTTCGATTAGAAGAAACTCAATATATGACAGAGGAGATGGATGGAGTTCCTGAAGGATTATGACTATATGTTGAAATATCATCCAGGTAAGGCCAACGTGGTGGCCAATGCATTAAGTAGGAAATTCATCCACGTTGCCCATACGATGATTAGGGAGCAGGAGCTCCTAGAGAAGTTTAGAAATTTAAACCTTTCCTGTCAGCTGATACCGGGTAAATTATATTTGAGTGAGACCCGAATTGACAATGAGTTAAGAGTTCGGATCTTAGATGGCCAGAGAGTGGATGAATTTTTGAGACAAATTATAAGCAAGATCTCCCAAGGTAGGACCTCAAATTTCAAAATATCTGAGGATGGTGTGATAGTATACTGAGATAGAATCTATGTGCCTAGTAATAATGATTTGAGAGAGAGAATTTTAGAGGAGGCACACAAGAGTAAATATACTATCCACCTAGGAGCCACCAAGATATATCAAGGCCTGAAAAGAATTTTCTGGTGGCTAGGAATGAAGAATGATGCCACGGATTATATAGCGAGATGTTTAGTGTGCCAGAGTGTTAAGATAGAGCACTAGAGACCTATTGGGTTATTGCAACCCTTGGATATCCCAAAGTGGAAATAGGATAGCATAGTTATGGATTTCGTTATGGGGTTACCCAGGACATCCTCTGGACATGATGCTACTTGGGTAGTTATAGATAGACTGACGAAGTCCGTACACTTTTTAGCGATTAGGGCTACTTATTCATTAGATAGATTAGCCGAATTATATATATGTGAGAGAGTGTGACTTCATGGAGTACCCAATAGCATAGTATCTGATAGAGACCCTAGATTCACATCAAACTTCTAGAGGTCATTACAGCACGCCTTAGGGACTAGGTTACGGTTTAGCACTGCTTATCACCCTTAGACAGATGGTTAGACTGAAAGGACTATCCAGATCCTAGAGGACATGTTGAGGGTGTGTGTATTAGAGACGAGGGATAACTGGGATGGGTATATGCCACTAGCAGAGTTTGCTTATAATAACAGCTACCATTCTAGTATCCAAATGGCCCCTTATGAGGCTCTGTATAGGAGAAAATGCAAATATCCATTATGTTGGGTTGAGCTAGGTGAGAGGAGCTTACTAGGACTTGAATTAGTTGACCAGACCACCCAGCAAATAGAGATGATTAAAAAGAAACTTCTTACGACTCAGAGCAGATAAAAAAGTTATGTTGATATAAGAAGGAAACTGTTAGAGTTTAAGATTGGAGACCATGTATTCATTTGGGTGTCTCTAATGATTGAGGTAGGTCGGTCTATGAGGGTAAAGAAGCTCAGTCCTAGGTATATTGGTCTATTTGAAATTCTTGAGAAAATTGGATCTGTGGCCTACTGGATAGCCTTACTTCCAAATTTAGCCCAAATCCATAATATTTTTTATGTCTCCCAACTAAAAAAGTACTTACCAAACCCCTCATATGTCATAAAATATGAGCATATTTAATTGCAAGAAAATCTTTCCTATGTAGTGAAGCTAGAAAAGATTGTGAATGCCAAGCTGGAATAGCTGAGAAATAAGAGTATCCCTCTAGTGAAAGTGGTCTGGAAGGGTCTAACGACTGAGAAGGCAACCTGGGAGCTAGAAGATGAGATGAGACAAAATATCGAGAACTATTTCCTTAAGGTATGTATTTAAATTTTGAGGACGAAATTTATTTTAAGGAAGGTGGATGGTGTAACAAACATAATTTCTATAAAATAACGAAATGATCTGTATAAAGTCAAGTCCTCTAAAATGACCTAGATAATGTCCCAAAATATTTGGATAGAGTTTTAGACTCCTAAAAATGATAATTCTAGGCTCAGATGGAAAGAAAAACAAAATTAGAACGGAGAAACAATTTGTGACGGAAACTGACGAAACGTAATGGTATTTTCATAAATAAGTGCAACTTTTGGAAAAACACATAGGAGGGCTTTTTAAATGAAATTTTTGAGTTTTTCAAGGTTCTCAAAGGCCCTAAAAATCATAGGAAGCCCCGGGACCAATAAAGCCCCTCTGGTGTGCATTTTTCAATATTAGTTGACCTAACTTTGATCGATTCGTTTAGTAAGATTTTAGCTCCAAATTGAGTAATTCCAAAGGTATTTTATTAAATTTTAAAACTAAATTTTATAATGGAAAGACAGTTCTTAAAAAGAAGCTAAAACAAAATTGCCATTATAGAAGGGTGAAATTGAAATTTTTAGAAAAGTATACTTCTAGAAACTCCCATACACTTCTCCTTTTTTCATCCACCTTCTTAAGCACAAAATATTCTGCCTAAAATACAAAAGTTGATATGCTCTCTTAGGTGTACTAAAAGGGGAAGCAAAAGAGGAGAAAAATCAAGCAAAAAGGTAAGAAAATTTGTAGATTTTCATGCTCCATCTTCCTCTAATCTTGTTCCTCTCATTTCCTTCTCTCTTTCCATGATTTATTTGAGATGAATGGTTTTATTTTTGGTCTAGAAAGAAGGGAAAAATTTCAAATTTTTCAAGGAGAAGAGAACCAAAGAGAAAGACACTTGAAAGCTTACTTGAATCCTCGGTAATCTTTGCTTTTTGTTGCATCTTCTCTTCCTCCTCCCTTTGTGTGCATTTCAGCCAAGAATAGAACCAAAGGAGGGGAGGATGTTCTGTCCAAATACATGAGAGGAAAAAGGGTTTTAGGCTATAGGGAGATGGAATAAGGCAAGAAATTCCAAGAAAAACTAATAGAAAACAAGTTAGAAAAGTTAGTGTTTTCTAGGGTTTTGCAAAATCTGATTTTGTATGAATGTTTCCTTAGCTATTTAAATGTTTCCTTAAGCTCCAAGACCCTTAAAAACCTCTCCAAATGGCTTTCCCATCAAGGAAAAATTTAAAACTCCAAGAACCCCATTATTGCTCATAGGTTCGGCCAAGCTAGGATGGATGGGGTAGAGGGTGTTTTAATTTGTTCTAGCATTGGTTTGGGATTTTATATGATGTTTGAAGATGGGAGAAACCATTGGAAAAAATTTAGGAGCCATGGATTGGGAGATGGGACAATGGTGTCCATAATGATGCTTTATGAAGCAACTTAGTTTTCCAATTGTGCAATTGAACGCGTGATGGCTCTAAGGACCTTAAATGAGTCCAAGAAGTCTAGAAACAACAAGAGAATGGAGCGTAGAACTTGAAATGCAAGAGTTACATCATTAGGCTAATTATGAAACCATAATACCAAGTATGAAACCAAGTATGGGTTTAAGCTTTAGTTTAATGTCTTGGCTTACTTCAAATGTGTAATTGTGTGTTGTTTATGATGGCTAGGCCAAGAGAACATCCAACCACCTAGGTGCACTTGTAAGGCTGAAAAGAGAGAAGGAAAGGATCAAGAAAAGCTTGCGTAAATCCAAGGTAGCTATCTACCTCATTCTCTTGCATTCTTGTGTGCTTGTGTATGCTCTTGTGATTTAAGAACATGCCACTTGATGTCTTGAGGTTGCATTGGTATCAATGTATTATCTTGAATGCCATTGATTGGGAGAATGGCTCTCAAAGGTGAGGTGATGCCAAAAGTCTCTTAAAGTGGATGAGAATGTGCCAAAAGTCTCAAGACATGGGTGAGACTAGACCAAAAGTCCCTTGGATGGGTGAGGCTAAGTTAAAAGTTCCAAGGCCAAGAGTGAGACAAATCCAATAGTCCTAAAAATGGGGTGAGACAAAACCAAAAGTCCCTCGAATATGAAAATGGCTTGATGTGGAAATGTGGCATGGAAATATAGTATAACACACTTTATACTTGCACACTTATGATTTTGTTAGATGTATATTTTGAATGTATATGTGAATGAGTGTGTGATGTAACACCATATATTTCTATCTTATTTGATAACATTTTCATGCATTATATCATCAATTCCATGAAGGAAGTGAGAAAAATCTATTAAAATAATACATATTGCGTTATATACAAAAATTTCATTCGGTGTCACGTGGCCTACATCACTTTTAATGATGCAAATGAGTTGTATTTACATGAATACAACTCATTTGCATCATTAAAAGTGGCTTACATCTCAAGAAAGAAGGAAAGCATAAAATACTCATGTATATTTTCAGCTAGAATTTGAACATTTCTGTCACAAATTTTGAAAATTCATTACTAATTCTAAAAAAATTGAAATCATGCATTCTTGACCATTCTGGAAAGCTATGGATGTATAATTCATATAAAAAATATGTTCAAATCATAACATTCATCACAGAGGATGTTTGATATCTAAAAAAGTTTAGAGGTCAAGCTGCACACTGGTGCTGTCACATATTTCTGTAGCAAATTTCAAAAATGTCCAATTAATTTCATAAAACTTCAATCCATAAAAATGATACCAATATAGAAAGCTGTGGATGTTATCTAGGGAGGAAAAATAACTCCAAACTAGCTCAGCCATACCCAGACCTTGAAATCTAATCAAACAATAACTAAGGTCGGGTGAAGTTTCTGATACTAGATAGAATTTTTAAAAATTCATATCTCCTTCTCTAGACCTCCAAATGAGGTGCTTCTAGTTAGCACAAGTCACTGGAAATGTTTCTCAGTATAAAATTTTATGGCAATTGGATATCATTTGAGCCCTATGTGACAGATTTAATTTTTAGACCTAAGTGAACAGTGACATAATCGAAACCAGAAAAGTTGTCAATTTTGAAAATTCATCAAATATTCTGTAAATCTCTAAAAATTATGTTCTTTAGTTGTCGAAAAATTTTTTAACAAGCTCTAATTTCATGCCAAATTTCAGATCAAAAAGAGCTCATTTGGCTAAAAAGTTACATAAGTTTCCATTATGGTCAATTTTGGCTCCATTTAGAATACCAAAATGTCTAAATGGCTTTCTTTAGGGTTTGACACCTATTGGAAAAGTCTAAATGCATAATTAGGACTTGTTTGAGCTACCCAAATGGTCCCAAACTCCATGCCTCTCATTTTGGCTATGCCACATGCAATTATACACATACTTCTATAATGAAAACTTGCCAATACATAACCAAAATGTACATATTCATACATATAACTTTAACTCTCATTCATACATCACTTCTTAACATAATTACACATGTTCAAGAGGTCATAGGTCATATACAACCATAGATGACAACATTTGCCACCTTGATGGCCTTAAAGAAGCAAATTTCATACATTTCAATGTCATACTCTCATCTCTCAAGTGGTTGGCTGCCATCTCCTTGCTCTCTTAGTCCATCTAGCATGTTAGAACATTAAAGAGGAGGAAATGAGATTCAAAGAATCTCAATAGCTCATATCCCATTCAATCATACATAATAGATGAAAACAAGTCTTATAAATGCATGTATAGTCATGTTGACATGTGCAAACATTCAAGAAGCATTTTCATTATTTAAGAAAGTCATACATAGTATACAAAGGCTTGCCAAGCAAGTGGATTAGCCTCACCCAATTTCTTGTGGATATTGGACTTGCTTACCCATTCTTCAAGAGATTCTTGGACTTAACCATACTCTTGAGAGCCCATCTTGCTTTTGGGAAACTCTTTGCTTTGTCTCAACTAATCTTAAGGGTTATTCGCTCATCCTCACTATGACTAAGGGTTCTTGGCCTCACCACACTCAAGCAAACCTAAGTACACAAAAAATATCATATAAGAGCATATTGTAGCATCATAATACCATGGAATTAAAGTCATGTTAGAACACTTTTCATGGCTTAAAAATACACATACATATATTCAAGACAAGCAAATCATGCATCTATGCATGAGAAAAGGTGAAGAGAGCTACCTTGTACACAATTATACACTTTTTTCTTTGAATTCAAGCTCCCCTTTTCGGCCACACACACACAAAAGTGTGGGGATGATTTCTCTTGGCCTAAACATAATTTATAAAAGCCAATTAGGTTTATGGAATTAATTCTAAGGCTACACACTTGCTTGAACTCTAACTTGATTTATAAATCTCATTATAGTTCCATAATTACACCTAATAAAGCAACACCCCTTAAATAAATTCTAGGCTCCATTCTTTCCTTTCAAATATGATTCTTAACTTCTTTTAAGCCTTTTAGAGTCATCACACAATCAAAACCAAAAGTCTAGTTATATGTTGCTTCTTTAGGTCATAATATGGAACATAGAGCACCAACTCACTTTTTATGAGTTTTAAATTTTTTCCAAGGACTCCCCTATTTTTCCATCCATCATATATGACTCAAAAATTGGCTTAGAAAAATTTAAAACTCTTTCTAGGTATGCTAATCTCTCTTGGCCAAACCTAGGAAGCATTTTGCTCTCTATAAACTTTGCTTTGTTTTCTTGATAGAGGAAGCACATGAGAAGACTTTTAAAGATCTTAGGAGCTCATTTAAACTCTCATTTAGACATAGGAATCAAGGTATCAAATCAGATTTTGTAAAGAATATATGAAATCCTAGACTTTGCATCTTGAATTTCCATAATTATTTGTTAATTCTCTTTGTATATTCTTAATCTCCACACCCTTTTTCCTTAGAATCATCTTTGATTCTACCTAAAAATCAACTCCTCTTAAGTCTTCTCAAGTGGGGTAAAAGGGTGTAGAAGGGGAGTAAAGAGTAGCAACCATGGAAAAAGAAAATACCTTATTTTCATGGCTTTTCTCACTTGAATCTTGTGTTCTTTGAGCTCCTCTCTTTAAATCCAAAATTTTTCCTCAATTTCTCCCTTAAAACAGATTTATAAACTTTATTATAATTACAGGAAACAAAGGAGAATGGAGGAGAAGAGGTTTGGAAGAGAAAGAGCAGAAAAACTACTAAATTTCCATACCTTAAGCCTTTGATTTCTCCTCCTCTTTGCCTTCCTCTTGTGTGCCACTCTCCCTAAGGGTTTCCTCTGGTTTTAGGCAGAACTTGGTCATGCAACATGAAGGGAGAAGAAGGGTGCATAATATATATAGGTGGGAGGAAGTTACACTTTTCAAAAATTTCCATTTTATCCTTTGTTTTTGGAATTTTTGTTTCTCCTTTGTTTTAGATTATTTTTTAAAACTGTCTCTTTCATTATAAAATTTAGATTCCTAATTTAGTAAAATACTTTTGGAATCACTCAAATCGGAGCTAAAACCTTCCCGAACGAGTCCATCAAAGTTCGGGCACATCGACGTTGGAAAATGTCCACCTGAGGGGCTTTAGCTATCCGGGCCTTTCCATAGTTTTTAGGGCCTCTGAGAACCTTGGAAAACTCAAAATTTTCATTTAAAAGCCCTCTTGTTTGAATTCCAAAATTTACTCAAAATTACGAAAATACCATTATGTTTTGTAAGCTTTTCGTAAGAAATTGTTTCTTCATTTTAGCTCTATTTTTCTTTCCATCTGAGCCTGGAATTCTCATTTTTAGGAGTCTAAAATGCTTCTTAAATTTTTTGAGACCTTAACTATCTCATTTCGAGGGACTTCCTTTTGTATCCGGTAAATTTCATTTGTTTATAAAGAAACTGTACGTTATATTTCTCACGTTTTCTCTAGTTTTCAAAGAACTAGATGTTACATGTGAGCTATTGAGATTCTTGGAATCTCACTCCCTTTTCTCCCTCACTCTTGAAATGTCTAGGTGGTATTCAAAACCAAGGAAATGTAAGCCAAGAACATTAAATGGTTATGCCTTATTCATTTTGTAGTCTAACTTGTGATGGAATGTTAAAAAAGCTTTGTACATATTATTTTTGGTAATATAAGACCTTGAGCACATGTAATATGACATATAGACTCTATGTAAACTTTATGTAGCATTAAATCGATGAGATTATGTATTTGGACCCTTAAATGACATGTGTGTTTAGTGTATTAATAGATGTTGAATGGCCAAAATGAGATGTATAGGATTTGGGACCACTTGGGCAACTGCTACAAGTCATAATTATGCTTTTAAACTTACCCAAGAGGTATCAAACTCAAGAAGAGGCCATTTGGACCAAAGTTACTCTTGATAGGGAGTAAAAATAACTATTTCATGAGGCTATAGTCTGATATTTGGCATGTATCTAAAGCTTATTGAGATCTTTTTAGGAAGCTAAAGTTGGTAATTTTTGAAGATTTGTGAAATATTTGACGAATTGTTGAAGTTGAAAATTTTTCTAGTTTTGGTCATTGGTACTGTAGCACTGGTCTGAAATTAAATTCTGTCACTTATAAGGCAAACGATGTCAAATTATCACAAAATTTTATACAAAGAAACTAGACATTCTAGTGGCTTGTGCCAACTGGAAGCACCTCATTTGGATATCTAGATAGGGAGATATGAATTTTTAAAATTCCTGCCTAGTATCAGGCGCTCCAACTAACCTTAGGTATTGTTTAAATGGATTTTAAGGTCTAGGCATACCTGAAATGGTCTAGATTATTTTTTCCCTCTAGTTAACATTCACAGCTTTCCAGATTGGTATCATTTGTATGGATTAGATTTTTTTGGAATTAATTGGACATTTTTGAAATTTGTAGCAGAAACTTGTAATAGTACCAGTGGACAGCCAGACCTCTTGACCTTTTTGAATGTTAAACATCCTTTGTATTATGTGTCATAGTCTAGATATATTTTTATATAAAGTAGACATGTGTAGCTTTCCAAAATGGCCAAGAATGTATGATTTTGATTTTTCTAGAATTAGTTATAATTTTTCAAAGTTTGTGACATAAATGGCAAAATTTTGGTCGAAAATACAAGTATGAGTTTTATGCTTTCCTTTGCTTTCCATGAGTTATAGGCCACTTTTGATGATGAAAATAAGTTGTATCTATGTAAATAAATATGAGAATATGATACATGAGCTCACATGGTCCGCGGGACATAGAACAAAAAATTCAAATGCGACACAATGCAAAAATAATATATTATTTAATGCTATTTTTCTTACCTTTTATGTAAGTAGCATGGTTTAAGGCATGAGATTAGTAGGAAATGAGTTAAATATATATGGTATTACAAAAAGTATTATGGCATGTGCCTTTATTCCATGGTACCATGATGTTATATTATGTTTTCAAATGATGCCTAGTATGTTTGCTTGGATTTGCTTGAGTGTGGTGATACCAAGAACCCTTAGCCATGGTGAGGATGAGCCAAGAACCCTTAAAAATAGTTGAGAGAAAGTAAATAGTGTCCTAAAAGTGAAGTTAAGTTAAAACCTCTTAGAGAAAATGGGTGAGGCAAATCCAAAATCTATAAAAGAATAGGTGAAGCTAATCCACTTACTTGGCAAGCTTTTTTATACTTTGTGTGACTTGTTCAAATGCCAAGAATGCTTCTTGAATGTTCATACATTTTTATTATGGTCATGCATGTATTTTTAAGACTTGAATTGCACTCTTTATGTGTTATTGAAAGGGAAATGAACTATTGGGTTTCTTTGAATCTCATTCTCTCTTCTCTAATGTCTTAACATGATAGGTGGACCAAATGAGCAAAGTAATCGAAGCCACCAAGTTGAGAGATGAAAGCATGAAAACAAAATGCCTAGTTTTGCTTCTTTTATAGCCATATGAATGGCAAGTGATGTAATACTATGATGGAAATATTGAATAATCATTTGAACATATGTAATTACTCATATACTTGATGTATGTGTGAGGTTTGATGCTAAATGAATGATAATGTAGTTTTTGAACCTTGCATGGCAATATAAAGCATGTGTAATCTTGTGTATGGCATGGGGTAAGAGAGTGAGTTTTCAATTTCTAGATTTATGCACTTTGGAGACAAGTTTAGAAGGTCATTTTGGTGCATTCTCACATGCTCAAGTAGTCATGGTTGCCTTAGAACTCAAAATGGACCATTTGGAACCCTTATATGACACAAAATGAGCCATTTTATAACCTAATGTCAAGATCTGACCAAATGAAGAATTTGCTCATGAAATTTGGCATGCATATAAATCTTATCTAGAGCTTTTTGGAAAGTGAAAGATCAGATTACTTGGAGCTCTATGGAATTAATTATGAATGTTCAAAGTTAGCATTTTTCTACTGAATTGATGCAGACACTGTTCACTGGTTAGTAAGTTAGGCTGTATCATTCAAGGGCCAAATTAGTCTAATGCTTATAAAATTTTACAAACATAAACTAGATATGATAAGGCTTCCATTCCACTGAGATAACCCCAATTAGACCTTTGAGCAGAGACATATGAATTTTTGAAGTTGGAGGACAATACCAGTAATGATAGTCAACCTATGGTACTATTTCATCAATTTTTGATAGTTAGTAGCCCCTATTATGGTCTAAATATATTTTTATCATAAAGTATACATATGTAATTTTCTAGAATGGTAAAGTGTACATGATTTTAATTTTTTTAGAATTAGTTATAATTTTCCAAAATTTATAATAGTAACTTGGAAATTTAACACGATGCTGCATCCTTGATTTTCATATATACCATCTACTTGCATGAGTTATAGGCCACTTCTTAGGATGGTTATAAGTTGTAATTGTGTAATTAAATATGAGAATGAGATGGACGAGTTCATATGGCTCATGGGACACCGAATGAAAAAATTATCCACTATGCAACGTAAAATATATTCATTATTTTTAATGTCATTTTCTTGCATTCTTGTGAAATTCATGGCATAAGGCATGGAAATAGTATGAGACAAGTTAGAGAATTATGGTGTTACACAATGTGCCATTTTTTTTCTTTATTTTAGGTTATTACAAATAATACTCTTTGGAAATTTAGTATAAATATCCTTCTAGGATTAGTCTAAGATTTATGAATTCAGTATTTGTATTTTGTATTGGGAGTATTGTCTTTTCCATATAAACACATATATTGGGGAATTCTTGTGTTAAGATTCTTACATTTAATTCTACTAATAAAATAACCCTCTTCATTCTTTACTAGCTGTTTCATTTTTATTATTCTTATCATACTCTTCCAAGACAATTGGTTCATAACATGGATAAGGAATAAATTAAACAAAATATAAGAAACAAATGTTATTTGACTCCCTTTTTTTTGGGTTTAATTATTAAGGATAATTTTGAATTTGGTTGGTGTACTATGCCATATCTATTATATTTAAATTGTAAAAAGCTGCAAATTGACAAAAGCATCAATTACACTTGATTAGCTAGCCTCCTCTATAAATTTACTTAACAAGAGATGCTTAGAAAAAAAGTTATTTCCTCTTTGATCAAAATTGTACATCTTCATTAAATCTATCATAACTCATAAGCTTGTAAAGCTTTAAGTTTCAAAACCTAAGCTATTTAATGCTTGTAATAACAAATGTATACATAATTGTAATCCTAATCCCACTAAATGTATAAAGCTTGCTAGCTTTCTTAAATAGTCCTTAGTGGCACACAGATTTACTTTAAAAAAAAAAGTTTCTCTATTTGTAAAAATTTTTTATGTACTCTTTCCTCTTTTCTATTTGTCTTTTATTTTCTTTTCTCAAACATAATCCTATCTACTTTATTTGTCTTTTCTTATTTATTCATGAAGACGATGGTGATGATGGTCACTTTAGGTGCTAAAATAAGGTCATTAATTTATCTATTTATGAATGCATTTTCATACTCTTACTTTTCTTACCAAGTGCTTAATTGTCTTTTACTTTTCCCCTTAACTTCTTGTCAACATTCTTGCAATAATAGGTTGACAAGGCTCTTAAGCTTGATTATGTCTGTTTCTTTTGCATATTTGTTAGATGGGTAGCCATACTTCCTTTGTTACATTTTGTAGTGGCTTTTGTTATTTTGGACTTCTATTCTTGTTTCTAGTGGTAGTTTGAAAACGTGAAATCAAATAAAAGAGTTAGGTTGCTCCAAGGTATCATATTATATTTCCAACTTAGTGCAGATCCATATGCAAAGTAAGATGTCCTTTCATGGCAAAATAAGGCAAACCAAAATGAAACAATGGAAGAATTTTCCTATAAGAAATATTGGGAGCAACCTATTAAGAAATGTTGATCTTAAATCATTTTATAAAGCCAAAAATAAATATGAAAATGAAAACAAAAAACTTAGGATGTACTGGTATTTACGTCAATTTGATTCATATATTTTACTTCATTTAAAGCTATTGGTTAGGCTACTAGTTAGAAAATATCATTTGTGAGATTGTAACCATATAAGATGCCATGAATGTCTTCCAATTCTATAATGTTTGTTTTCTACAAATGCTTATGTAACAATATGAATGTTTGTTATTTGACCTTACATATACTTTGTCTTTAGAAATTGACAAATCTTGAATTGCTAAGCCTAGCAATATTACTGAATATGTAGAAGAATTAAACAAATTTTTAAACTTTGTAATTGCTAATCAGAATGTAGAAGGTAAGATAATATATCTATGTCTTAAATGACAATTTAACAAATGGGAGATTAGAAAAAGGGTGTATGATTACTTGATTGTTAAACTATTTCCAAGAGTGTACATTGTTCAGATTAGACATAGAGAGAGAAGCACATGAGATATTATAGTTGAAACTCCTTCAAGGCCGCACATTACTCAAGATAGTATTATTGAAGATGACTTTATACAAGACATGGTTAATGATGCATTTGGGCATCATCCCTATAATGAGAGTGTTGATAAAGTTGAAGTTACATCTTCACTATCAAACCAGATGATGCTTGATGAGAATGTAAAGTTCTTTAAGATAATTAGATATAGACAAGAAAGTTTGTATAAAGGGTGTGATAAGTATTTGAAATTGTCTTTCTTAGTAAAATTGTATCATATTCAGTGATTATGCATAATACATAACAAAGCAATGTCAATGATACTAGACTTGTTAATAGATGCCTTTAAACATGCATTATTTTAATCATAGTTTGTTTTATGGTGTAAAGCCCAAAAAAAAAATGCTATGTACATGTTTTATTGCAGTGAAAAAGCTTACTTTATTACCTAGGGTTCATTTGGTTATAAGAAATTTCTATTAAGGAATATTTTTTAATATGTTGTGATTGTCGAGAAAAGCTTAATCATTGTTTGTTTTATGGGGTAATCAGTGATGAGCATTAAGATTACATGTTGTTATTAGCCTTAAAATTTGATATTTAAACCTGAGTTATTTGATTCTCATGCAAACTCTACATGTTTTGATCAAGAGTTATTACATGGAATTAAACATTTTAAACTAAAAATGTAGCCTTTCAAATCACACACAACCCTCCATGCATATTCACCCAGATCATATTAATAACCAAGCATATTAGGATTGAAGAGCAACTACATAGCTTTGTTGTATGGAATTGAATAGCCCATGCAACTAACTTAGCTTTACACTACCTAACTATTTGAGTAGGTATGGTTTTACGTTAGCCTAGCCATGCATGATAGAATTGATGCATTTTTTAAAGGTTCTATGGGCAATTTTAGAAGGAAGACTTGTAACCCAAGGATAGAACACTAAACACACAAGAAAACTCATTTGGCAACATGCTACACTAAGAGAAGAGCTGTGAAATGCTGTAGCACCATAGAGATTTAAATATATCATTTTAAAGAATTGGTGCCATTGATTTGTTTTCTACTTCTTGCTCTTTTATTTCTTTATGAACTTTATCAATTTAGTTTTTAGGTTTTCATTCTTAGTTATTAGTAGTTGAATTCCCTATTCTGGGGTTTTGATGAATCTATTGACTTAATAGGTTTGATTAAGGATACTCTTATAAGGTCTTTCTTTGGTTTAATCTATTTCTCTAATTTCAATTTATTTGAATGACTTGCCACTGTTTATTTATTAATTTATTATGAAAGGACTGGGAGATTAATCAAAGTAATAGATCACTAGTAAACTAGACTCAAGTTATAGTCTATAGAGATGAATGTTTAAGTGATTTGAAAGTCGTGTGCATACTAAATCACTACACATAGGTTTATATTAATTTCTTAAGCTTAATAGGTTAATGTTATGAGTAGGATCATGATAGTAGACTCAAGCTTAGTATAAATACATGTGATTTAGCTTGAAAAGGAACTTCATGTAATTAAGGAAATTATCATTAATATGCATAAGTTAAATCACAAGAGCAAATCCTTAATCGGCTTAGGAAGTGAACAGAGCATTCTGAACTCCAAAGCTTTTAACTTGAATAGTTAATAGTCAATTAATTTTCAGTTTAAGTTAGTTCTTAGTCCTAGAGTTAATTAAATTGAGTTTGCTATTTTCTAAATAATAAGGGTAATTAAGAAAACTTAGTAATTGATTAACCTTTCTTGTAGGATGATCTTGTTTCATATCTATACAATTGTTTAATCCATACACTTATGGAAATTAACCAACAAGTTTTTGGCATCATTGTTGAGGAAGGCAACATCAATATTAATTTGGTAATTAGCCTTATTAATTTAGAGACTTATTTATTTTATCTTATTTTTTATTTTCCTTATTTTTAAATTTTTGGCTTATTTTTCATTATCAGGTAAGTAAGGCTTATGAGTTACTTAGTAAGTGCTACACTTCAAGAGCTTGACCTAGATCCAAAGTGCACGCTCCACTTTAGAAGAAGGTAAGAAGATGCATCACAAGATACTTACGTAGATAAACTCCATTAAAAAGTTATGGCTACACTTAACTACACCTAACTTGTACACGACTTTGTTATGCTAAATGCACGAGGGCTCAACAGTAGTATAGTCAGTCCCATAATTGCTACAAGCAATTTTAAGATCAAGTCTAGAATAATGTAAATGATGTAGCAAAATGAATTTGGGGGAGGAGCATATGAGGACTCGAATACATATCTATCACATTTCTTGAGAATATGTGACAAAATAAAGGTAAAATAGGTTTCAAATGATGCAATCAGGCTCTAATTATTTCCTTTCTCATTAAGAGACAAGGCTATATTATGGTTGGACTCCATACCATCACATGGGATGACTTATCATAAACTTTCTTAGTTAAACATTTCCTACCTTGTAAAACCTCTAAACTCTAGAATGACATTTAGAGCTTTGTGCAATTGGAGGGTGAATCATTATATGAAGCCTCCGAATGCTACAAGGACTTGTAAAGTGGTGCCTATATTATAGGATTTAAGACTAGCAAATAGTATAAACATTCTATCAAGGCCTTTCAGATCCAATTAAGGTCCATTTTAATGCATCATAGGTGGATCTTTGATGAGAAACCAGCTGATAAAGTAACATCCATCATCTAAGAAATGGCTAATAACTACTATTTGTGGCCCAGTGGCACCTACCTAAACAAGGTGCAAGTATCATGAAGATGGATAGTATTAACTCCTTGAATACTAAGTTGGATATTTTAATGAAAAGGTTAATCAATTAAGCTTTAACATTATGTCCAACTCTAAGTCCCTATTAAGTTATAATTTGTGTGGAGGAGGACACAACTATAATGTTCATCACATGAACACTTCAGTGAGGTGCTATCCACTAGATCAAATGAACTATGTCTCCAATAACAACATATAGTACAATAACCTATACTTATCCACTTATAACCCTCAGTGGTGAAATCACCTTAACTAGGCCTAGGGTAAATAATGTAGTCATAAAAATCAGGACAACTATAATGATCCACCTAGGCAGAGGTTTCAACTTAAAAATCAAGGGGTTCTATAGATAAATGAAAATAAACCATCCTAGGAGGTTGCATTTAAGAAGTTTTTAAATATGACCATTGAAGAATTTGAGAAACTATAGTCAAAGATTGATCAGGTAGATAGCTGTAATAGAAATATAAAAATATAGTTAAGTCAGCTAGCTAGCTTATCTAACTCTAGAGCCTAAAGAAGTTTGCCTTGTAAGACAAAGATAAATCTTAAAGAAAATTATAAGGTAATTTCTTTAAGGAATGGTAGGCAAATGAAAAGGATTAATAATGAGGTTAAGTTGTTTGAAAATCAGAATAAGGATAATGAAGAGAAGCATACTAGCAATCTAACTTATATTGAAGAGGATAGGCCAAAGCAAGTTTAACCACAAGCATTAATCAAACCATACACACCTTTAATACTATTTCATCAAAGACTAAGGCAACAAAAACTAAATAAGTAGTTTAATAAATTCCTTAATATTTGTTGACAACTTCACAAAAATATTCCTTTTGCAGTACAGGTGCCTATTTACGTGAAGTTCCTAAAAGAGATCTTATCTAATAAGAGGAAGTTAGGAGAACATGCCATTTTTGCTTTTAGTGAAGAGTGTAACACCATAATTCAAAATAAGCTTCCACCTCTACATATAAATCCAAGGAGTTTCCCTATCCATTGTACTATTGGTAATGTTAATTTTGATCATACTTTGTGTGATCTGGGGTGCTAGTGTGAGATTGATACCTCTTTTTATGTGTAGGAGACTTAACCTAAGTGAGCTAAAGCTAACTATTATAACCCTACAATTGGTAGATAGATCAATAAAGCACTTAGTTGGTATTTTAGAAAATGCACTAGTGAAAGTTGACAAATTCTATCTTCTAGTGGATTTTGTAGTTCTTGAGATAAAAGACAACACGTTGATGCTATTAATTATGGGAAGGCCATTTTTGGCCATAGCTTAGGATATTATTGATGTTAAGAATGGTAATCTAACCTTGAAAGTGGGAGTGGATGAGGTTAAATTTAACTTGTTTAAGGTTATGAAGAACTCACCCTTTGAAGAACATTGTTTAAGGATTGATGCCATAGATAAATTACGATGAGAAATTCAGCTTAAAAGGTCCTTTAATGACCTTATAGAAGCTTGTTTATCATTAGTTGCCACAACCAAGGATATTAACACTACAAAAGTGACATCCTTTGTCTTGTTTAAACAAAGACATAAATTTGAAGACTTAGGAAAAGGTAAGCTACTTCAACCACCTTTTATTGAAAAGGCACATACTTTAGAATTGAAGCCTTAACCATCCCATCTTAATTACGCCTTTCTAGGGAAAAACTAAACTTTATTGGTAATTGTATCTGCTTACTTGAATGAGTTATGACTAGGAAAGCTATTGAGGGTCTTAAAGGAAATAAAAGGAGCTATTAGATGGACCATCTTAGAGATTACAGGAATTAGCCCTTTGCTTTGTATGTAATGAAGTTTGATAGAGGATAACCACAAGCCTTATTTGAACATCAATGGAGGCTAAATTCAGAGCTTAAATCTTTCAGTTACGGGAAACAGAGATTATTTTTCCTATATCCAACAACTTTTAGGTAAGTTTAGTGTAAATGGTGACAAAAAAAGGTGGGATAATAGTAGTCTAAAATGAAGTAATGAATTAATTCTTACAAGGATAGTGACAAGTAAGATAGTTTGTATAGATTACAGGTAGTTAAATAGTAATACCCATAAGTATTACTTTCTACTTCCCTTCATTGACCAAATGTTAGAAAAACTAAAAGGTTACTCTTATTTCCTTGACAATTATTTAGGCTACAACCATATAGCCATAGCCTTTAAAGACCAAGAGAAAACCTTGTTCACTTGCCTATATAGCACTTTCATACATCGACGAGTGCCCTTTGGCTTATGCAATACACTGACTACTTTCCAATATTGCATGATGATGATATTCTCTGACTATGTGGAGAAAATTTTGGAAATGTTTATGGATTATTTTTTTGTTTTTGGTTCATCATTTGATAAATTCCTGACTAACCTTTCTCTTATTTTGTAGCTTTATGAATAGACTAACCTGGTCTTGAATTGAGAAAAGTGCCACTTTATGGTCTTAGGTTAAAAAATTTCAGAAAAGGGCATTAAGGTGGATTAGGCTTAAAACTGAAGTCATTGAGAAGACGTCACCTTTAACTTTCATGAAGGGTGCCCATAATTTCCTAGGACATGCCGCTTTTTATCATTGCTTCATAAAGGACTTTTCAAAAATCTCTAGACCTCTTTAGGACTTACTAGATGCTATTGATAGGTTGAAGTGAGAATTAACCTCAGCATCGATTATGGCCACCTCAGACTTGAGCTAATGTGTGATGCTAATGACTATGCCTTAGAGGTAGTCCTTGGTTAGAGAAAAGATAAAAGGGTGCATGTTATTGCATATGCTAATAGGAACCTAAATGATGCTCAAATAAATTATGCCACCATTAAGGAGTTGCTGACTATTGTGTTCGCGTTTAACAAGTTTAGGTCTTATCTCACAGGGTCTAAAGCCATTGTATACACTAGCCATGCCATCAAATATCTACTTTCCAACAAGGACTCAAAACTAAAATTATACGCTAGGTACTATTACTTCAAGAATTTAATCTTGAAATTAGAGATGAAAAAAAAGATAGAACATCTGGTTGCTAACCACTCATCTCGTATGGAGCAACAGGTCCATGAAAAGAAAGATAAAATTCCCATTCAAGAAGAATTTCCTGATAAGCTACTTTTTGTGTTAGCCTTACAACCCCTTGGTATGTAGACATCGTCAATAATTTGGTTTATAGAATCCTTCCACTGTGGAAACCACTACTCTTTAAACACTATTCAAATGGCAAAATTATTTTAAAACTTTGCATTATTTTCCCCTTTTTAGTTTATGCATTTTATCTTTCTTTCTTGTTCTTCATCTCTAATTAGATTTGTCTAGCATTACACATTATGTTATTGATTACCAACCTTATATTATACTTTTTTCTTGGCTGGTGATTTGCTAAGTGAATCAACTATTTAACCTCAACACAGCGTTATTTATTTTCATTACAAAAAAAGCATTTTTTGGTGGATTTTTTTTTTTTTTGCGTGTATCCACAATTTTAACCATTGCAAAATGCATTAGCGCAGTTAATAAAAGATGCCACCATTGCACCCATTAATAGGCATTTGATGACGATTTATATCAATCATAGAAATGATTGCTACTGAATGCCTCTCAATTTTTCAACGGTTACTACTAGAATCTGGTATGATTATATGTGTATATTTGTTGTGAATTTGGTTGTACATTATTGGAATATTTTTAAAATTATTAGTTGTTACTAAAATACCATAACATGTATTTAATATAATTATTAAAAAACACAATTTATTTATACATTCATTGAAATAAAAATTATTAGTACTACAAATTGTTAATAATAAGTTAATAAGCTATTTATATATAATGTTATTTAGTTAAAAATTCCAAAATATTAAAAAAACTACGAGTAGAAATCAATCCTTAATTATTAAGAGCATGGCTTGAAGAAGAGGTGCTTATGTGTAGAGCTCCAAACTCCTCCACAACTATGGATCTGATCTAATGCAGAACATCCTAAAATAACAAAATAGTGGAAATAAAGTTAGTTTCTTATTAGTTTCTTATCAATAAAGACTGCATTAGGGAACTTTTTTTGGTTTATTACTGCCAATAGACTTTTGAATTAGTTAAAACTTAGATTCAAATGTATTTGTGACAAGATACTCCACTACAAGCAGTATATAAGGCTTTGATCAATCACTAACTCAATTAACCAAGAACAAACATTAACTAGCAACTTTTTTTCTATGATGCAAAGTATTTGAGATAATTAATTAAAGAACACAACTCAACACCAATAAGTAGCAAAAAACCATTTTGTTTAAACCAAGGTTGGTGAATTAGAGCATATACATAAATAGTGTAAACACTGTATTTTGTCCAAAAATAATATTAAAATTACATTGGAAAAAAATATATGCAGAATGAAAAAAGAAAGAAAGAATGAAAAAATTAAAAAATTATCAAAAGAAAAAAATGAAGAATAAATGAGAATGTCTAAATATGTTTAACAAAAAATACAATAAAAAATATAATCAAAAATCAAAGATGCATTAAAATAAGGAAATTTAAGAAAAAATTATATTTTTCGAGAAAAAAAATAAAAGAATCAAGATCAAAAAAAAAAAAAAAAAAAAAAGAGAGAGACAAAAAAGAACTCGAAAAAAAAGGAAGGACAAAACCAAAATCAATCCCAAAACCCAAAAAGGTAAAAACAAAATTAGAAAAAAGAGATCAAAATTAAATCATAAAACAAACAAAAAAGAGAAGAAAATATTAAAAAAAAAAAAAACAAAAAGAGTAGAAAATAAAAATAGTACAATTGTTTATTTTGAAATTCACAAAACCCAAATAACTTTAGGCCTACATAATTTGCCTAAACAAAAAAAAAAAAAAAAAGAAAAGAAAAGAAAAGGGAGCTTAATTAAAAAAAAAAAAAAAGAAGAAAAACAGAAAAGGTGGAAGAGTTCTAAAGCCTAAATCTTTTTTTGGGCTCTGATTGTTGCCAAACCCAACTAAAACAATCAGAAGCCTAAGCAAAAAAAAAAGAAAGAAAGGTCATAGAAACTAGAAAAAAAATAAATATATAGGGACCATTAGCCTCAAATCCTTCAGATTTACCAATTCAAGGCCCATCCTTTTAGTCTAGGTACCCGTATTAAGAAAAAAAAAAGAGATAGGATCCTGTAGAAAATTAAAGAAAAAATGCAAGGCCTAAATTCTAAAGCCCAGACCCATTATCCTATTGTTATGAAACCCTATCTAATTATAGTCTTTGCGTCATGTGCATCTCCTTTGGGATCATTCAGAAGTGGCCAAAAGGGAACGAACTTGCATAGAGAGAGTGGAGGGTCGAATAGTGCAAATTGAATGGAGAAAGCACCATCAGAGATGCAACAGAAGGCTACAGCCTTGCTGCCCTCCTTTATGCGTGATTCCCTTGTGCAATGCATCCTCCAGTGGTGAATTGAATTTGAAGAGAATGAAAAGGGGTAAGAGGATTGTGGCTATTGGCACGTACTGATAAAAGGAGAAGAGGGATTATACGCACAAGGTATGAGAGTGAAATTCACTCTTAGATTGATTATAAAAAGAAGGGTTTAAAAGAAATAGAAAGAGGAGAAAGGGTAACAAGAAAGAGAACAAAGAGTGAGGGGCTTCTGAGTTAGTTTTGGGTTGGAAAAATGAGAGAGAGAAGCTAAAAGGGGGAAATTTCTAAAGAAGAAAAAGAGGAAATTGAAAGAAGGAAGAGCTGGAGGTCACAATTTGAGAGGCTTATAGAGAGGTATGTTTTCTTGCTCCTTCATTTTTGAAAATGTCGAACCATAAATGGATTCTAATTTTGATGCTAGATTTTTGGGTTTAATTCCTCTGGATAACGTTGAACCTCAGATGCTGATATTGTAATACATGTTTATTCTAAAAAACCCTAATTACGAAAGGAGATCCCCTAAATAAAAAGATTTGAAACCAAATAAAATTAGAATAATAATCTAGAAAATTAAAATGAGGATACAAGGTTAAAGATGCCAAAAAACTAGAGTTAGAATAGTTAAATAAAATCAAACGAAAACTAGTGGTATTTTTGTAATTTTAGGCACTTTTTAAAAAATTCAAAGGAGTGATTTTTAAATGAGAAAATTGAGTATTGTAGGATTCTCAGAGGCCTTAAAAACTATAAGAACTATTAGAACGGTCAAAACTCTTTCAGTTTAAATTTTAAAGTGTTAGTTGACCAAAACTTTGATCAAATCGTTTGGTAAGATTTTAAATCCAATTTGGGGTGAAATTTTATGAATTAGAGGATCTAAATTTTATGATAGAAAAGATATTTCTCAAAAAGGAGTTGAAATGAGCCCAATTGGACGAAACCAAGAAGAGGGACTAAATTGCAAATTTGAAAAGTTGTAAAAAGTGAATTTTTGGCCTCTTAAAAACGTCCCACATCTGCTCTCTCTGTTGACTGGCTTATCTTTATTCTAAAATAGATCTAATAGCTGCTCTCTAAGGTGCATAAGAAGGGAGGCCAAGGAAGGAAGAAGAACTTTGACAAGTGTAAGAATCCTTTAATTTTTCATGTCTTCTCCTTCACTAAACTCCTTATTCTCTCTTCTCTTATGGTTTTAATGGTTTGGTTGGTCATGTTTGGTGGCTAGTCCAATAGAAAAAAGAGAGAAATTGGAAGAGTTCTTGGAAGTATATCAAAGCACCTTTGAAAAGTTTCCAAATAAGGTAACTTCTTATGGTCCTTATTGCTCCTTCTTCTCTTATGGAATTTAGCCAAAATTGAGACCATATGCTAGGGGTCTTATTTTGATTGGCACTTGGTAGGAAGTGAGGCTTTGAGCCATGGGAAACCAAATAAAACAATTATGATTCAAAAAGAACCATTAGATAGCAACTTATGGCTCTTAGGGTTTTGGATGTACCTTGGCAAATATAAGACTTTCTAATGGTAATTTAGGATGTGTAATATGAGTTCATAAGACATCTAAGAAGCCTCTTGGATGGCAAATTCCCTAAGAAAACCAAGAAAATCACATAGGCTCTAAGTATGTTGTGCATTTCATGCTTAAGGGGGAAGAGACACCTAGGTACATTTTTCTTTGATTCTAAGTTTAGAGATAGTCTAGATATAAATTATAGATATCAAAGAAACTATTAGTTTTAATTTAGAAACCATATTTCGAAAGTTGGAAGTTAGGTTCCTTTTTTAAGATATAAAGAAGCAACTTGAGTTTGGCTCCTTGGAATGAGTTTGTGATGACTCTAATAAGTTTGAATTAAGTCATATAACTTAGATTGAGTGAAAAATTGAAGCCAAGATCTTGAGTTATAAGAGTTGCTTCATTATGCCTTGTATGGAAGCATAATGGTAGCATAAACAAGAGATAGCTTGTGTAATGTTTATGTGAGGTTAGAGTTGGTTCCAATAATTGAATTGTGTCTTGTTTGATGTGTCTAAGCCAAGCAAACCAAGTTCCTCCTAGGTGTAGGTGTGAGGCTGAGCCAAGAAGATAAGAAAGTAAAGAGAACTTGGTGGTTCTTGAACCAAGGTAGCTCTCCATCTTTTCTTGTGTGCATTTCTTGGTTGTATGATTGTTATTGAATACTTGTATGTATATATGAATCATGAGACATGCTATTTGTTATTGGTTTATTGCCATGGTACCATTATGCTTCTTGAATTGCTTTTGAATTGTGCAACTGCTCTTATGGGTGAGGTTGTGCTAAAAGTCTCTTGGATTCGATGAAGTGAAGCTAAAAGTCCCTAAATATGAGTAAGATAAGACCAAAAGTCTCAAAAATAAGTGAGGCTAAGTCAAAAGTTCTTAGAAAGTGAGCGATGCTAATCCAAAAGTCCCAAATAATAGGGTGAGGTTAAACCAAAAGTCCTTAGAGCTTTTTTTTTACTTTGACATATTTATGTGATATAGAAATTAGGATTTGAATGATTCCTAGAAGTGTTTGATGCATACTTGTATTCTTTAACATGAATATATGCCTTATTTGCTTACTTGAAAAAGTGAATGAACTATTAAGATTCTTTGAATCTCACTCTCCCCTATTTTCTATGTAACCATATCTAGGTAAAGCTTAAGGAAGCAAAAATGGGAACCAAAGAATATGAATTGCAGTACTTTGACAATAGATTAGTTTTTGATCTAATTAAATGTCAAAGTTTGTATATATGAGTTATTTTTTAGATCTAAACCCTTGAACAATTATAAAAGTATGTAAATGTAGTGTATGAAACAAATTTGGAGCCATATGTGAGAAATTGTATGATTTTGGCATGTGGGAGCCTTGACTTAAATGTGTATTTATGCATATGGGATGATGAGTTTGAGTTTTATGATGATTTGGACCATTTGGAATGCTTATATATGTTGTATTTATGCTATGGCACTTGCTCAAATAGTCATGGATGTTGTGGAAGACCATTTGGTGCATTTTGATGCCTTTATGGTACCAAAAAGTGCTAAATTCTTGAGCTAAACTACAAACTAACTAAATGGATAAATTTGTGCATGAAATTTGGCATGAATATAGGTCTCACCAAGAGTTTTTCACAGAATCAAAGAACACTCAATTTAGAGCTCTAGAGAATTTATTATTAATTTTTAAATTTGGCTAAATTATGCAAATCTGTCAAAGTTACTATTTATATAATTAGTTTGCTTCTCTATGTCATTCATGGGTCAAATGAAATCTAATACATATAAAATTTAGACATAAATTAGACATCATAAGCTTTCTATAGCTACTAAGAACACCTCATTTGGAGCTCTATAGAGGGAGATATGATTTTTCAAAATTTGAGGTTAGCTGCAGTAAGCTGCCCACACCAGTGTACTGTTCCATTAATTTTTAGGGGCCAAATGCTGTTGTCTTGGTCTAGAATTATTTTTTATTGTTAACATCCTGAGTTTTCTAAAATGGTATAGTTTACATGATTTTGATCTTTTTAGAATTAGTTATGCATTTTTGAATTTTGTATCAGATTATGGAACTAGAAAAGCCCTGCATAGACTAGGCACTTAAAGTACTGCACAAACTAGTTGCCTTTAAAGTCTTGCATAGACCAGGCACCTAAAACCCCTGACAGATCAGGCACGTTTAAAACTCTGCACAGATTAGACACTAAAAGCCCTGTATAAACTAAGCACCAAAAGCCCTGCACAAACTAGACACGCTTAAAGCCCTGTACAAACTAAGCATCCAAAAGTCCTACACAGACCAAGTACTCAAAAGTCATATATAGAACAGGCACTTCAAAGTCCTACATAGAATAGGCACCCCAGCTTCTGCACAAAATAGGCACCTTTAACTCCTGTATAGAACAAGCACTATAAGTCTTGCATAGAATAGACATCCTTAAAAGTTCTACACTGAACAAGCACCTCTCCTAAGGTCTTGCATAGAACAAGCACCTTTTTAAGCCTTGTACTAGCAAGCATTTATTACTTTATTTATCTTTGATCATGTTTTGGCATTCATAGGTAAGTTAGCTCATTTTGATCTATTAGCTCCTCAAACAAAATACGTGTTTCCATATTTACTTATTCTTAAGTTAAAGATATCTAAAATTACATTTTCGATCTCTTCACTTAAAGAATAAGTAAAGAGAAGTAACTTATAAACATTATATTTTATTTAGGTTTCCTTAAATTTATTATCTAGTTGTGTTAAAGGGCAATCAAATAATCTCAGATAAAATATGTGTTCTTATCTTTGCTTATTCCTTACACAAAATATTAAAATTACATTTTTAGTTTCTTAGCCTAAGAAACAAAGAAACAAGTAAAGAGGAGCAACTGTAAACATCGTATTTTATCAAAAAATAATATTAAAATTACATTGCAAAAAAATACATGTGCAAAATGAAAAAAAGAAAGAGAGAAAGAAAAAAGTTAAAAAATTGTTGAAAGAAAAAAATGAAGAGGAAATGAGAAGGTCTAAATATGTTTAACAAAAAATGCAATAAAAAGTATAATAAAAAATAAAAAATCGAAGATGCATTAAAATAAGGAAATTTGAGGAAAAAAATTAAAAGAAAAAATTATATGTTCCAAAAAAAAAAGAAAGTATCAAGACCAAAAAAAAAAAAAAAAAAAAAAAGAAACAGAGAAAAATGAACTCGAAAAAAAAGGGAAAGAGAAACCCAAAATCAACCCTAAAACCTAAAAAGGAAAAACAAAATAAAAAAAAATCAAAATTAAATCATAAAACAAAAAAAGAGAAGAAAATATTAAAAACATAATGAGCAAAAAATAAAAATAGTAAAATTTTTTATTCTGAAAATTCTCAAAGCTCAAATAACTTCAGGCCCACATAATCTGCCTAAACAAAAAAAAAAAAAAGAGAAGGGAATTCAATTAAAAAAAAGAAGAAAAACAAAAAAAGGTGGAAGAGGGAGAGAACCAATCTAAAGCCCAAAGCTTTTTTTGGGCTCTGACTGTTGCCAAACCCATCTAAAAACAATCAAAAGCCCTAACCAAAAAAAAAGAAAGAAAGAAAGGTCACAGAAACTAAAAAAATATAAATATATAGGGCCCATTAGCCTCAAATCCTTCAGATTTACTAATTCAAGGTCCATTCTTTTAGTCCAAGTATCCGTATTAAGAAAAAAGGAGACAAGATCCTGCAGAAAATTAAAGAAAAAGTGCAAGGCATAAATTCTAAAGCCCAAGCCCATTATCCTGTTGTTATGAAACCCTATCTAATTATGGTCTCTGCCTTTGTGTGCATTTCCTCTGGGACCATTCAGAAGTGGCCAAAAGGGAACAAATGCATACAAAGAGAGTGGAGGGCCGAATCATGCAAATGGAGTGGAGAAAGAACAATCAGAGATGCAATAAAAGGCTACGGTCTTACCGCCCTCCTTTACGTGTGATTCCCTTATGCAACGCATCCTCCAATTATAGATTGAATTTGTAGAGAATGAAGAAGGGCAAGAGCATTGTGGCTATTGGCATGCACTGATAAAGGAGAAGAGGGATTATATGCACAAGGTACGAGAGTGAAATTCACTCTCAGACTAATTATAAAAGGAGGGGTTTGAAAGAAATAGATAGCGAAGAGAGGGTAATAAGAAAGAAAACTGATGAGTTAGTTTCGGGTTAGGAAAATGAGAGAAAGATTCAGTGAGAGAGAGAAGTTGAGAGGGGGAAGAAGAAGAGAAGGAAATTGAAAGAAGGAAGAGCTACAGGTCATAGTTTCAGAAGCTTACAGAGAGGTATGTTTTCTTGTTCCTTTATTTTCAAAAATGTAGAACCATTATGGATTCTAATTTTGATGCTAGATTTTTGGCTTTGATGCCTCTAGATAGTGTTGAATCTCAGATGCTAATGTTTTATATACTCTCATTATTTTTAGTTTATGAGATCATTATATGGTAATGCTGGGTGCTAGAAATTGGTGGAATCTTATGTTTGTTTCCTTTTTGTGGTCACTTCTCCTTGAATTTGTCATATGAACAGAGTCTTGAGTCCTGAATGGTGCTTATGCTCAAATTTTGAACAAGCCAAATCCCTCCAATGGCTATAGATTTGGATCAATAAATGTAGGTGAGTTTGCAAACCCTTGTGCTATGTTTTATCATAGTATGTCATTGCTGTAATATGGATCTATTAGCATGCTGGGAGAATTGCAATCATGCTCCTTATTGTCTTTCATATCTCTATATAAAAATGAAGAAAAATCTTCGTGAGGCTATGGCTCTTGTTCCCTGAATTTCTAAAGCAAAATTTTAAATGTCTGATATGCTTATGTTTGGTTTGATATACTATGGATAGGGGCTTGATAACCTCTCTAAACTCATGCCTTTTTAACACATTTTCCTTGAGTTTTGCATACCTTTTGGTGTACTTTTGTATATAAATCATACTCAAAATAAGAAAATGTACCTTTTTGATAGCTAAGCTTAATTGTCTCACTTTTAGATTAACTATGCAATTTTAATCCTATTTTAGGATTTTTGATACATTCACAATTTTATACTTTTGCAGATGACATTGGATAAGTCACTAGAAGTTAAGATGCTTGTTGGAAGTTTTGTCTGGAAGAATCTAATTCGTCGCGGCCAAATCAGTATGTTAGCCGCAGCTAATTATTTCATAGAGAAAAGAATAATTAGAGAACATTTCGTTGAGGCCAATTAACATGTTAGCCACGGCCAATTCTTGGAAAAGGATGCTAGAGAGAACCCGAGGTTGTTTGGCCACGCCAAAGCACATATTGGCCGTGGTGAACTATAGTTTACTAAAACACTGTGTTTTGAGGCTTGACAAACCCTAAGGCTTTATATATCCCACATTTTTTACTAAAGAGAGGATCCTCCATCTTTTGAGCTATTTAGGGAGCTTGTGTCTAGGGTTTGGAGATTAGGGAAGTGATTGGAGTTAAGGATTAAACTTTTAAAGAGATTTGAAGCTTTTTCCATCGATTTTTCTGATCCTTCTCTTCTTCTTCTCTTGTATTCTGCTATGGCTTCAACTTCCTTGTGTGTTATGAGCATATGGCTACTTATGAGTAGCTAAACACTTGTTTTAGGGTTATTTTGAACCCTTGTATGGATTAACACTTGATTCTCCTCCACTTCCATGATTAATGATATATATGTGTGTGTGTGTTGATTTCACTCCATTCTTAATGCTTCTAGTTGGTTGGCCATCAATTAGCTATTTGTTGGCTTGGGTGATGCTTGAGAGAGCTAGCTTAAGTATTAAACTTGAGTTAAATCGTGCAAGAACTTGAAATTTATGTATTGAATGGATGATTTTGTGGGTAAAGTAGAGATACATTCACTGACCTTGTATAGTCATAATTGGATTTGAATTTAAAATTGGGATTTTGTTGGTTGTGAGAGAGATTAAGCAACTAATAGAATTAAACAATTATTTTTTACTTGAGAAAGCTTTTTCAATTACTATTTTATCCTTAGGCTAGCACATATAGTTGTTAGTCATTTTTGTGAGAGGAGGTTACTCTTGTGCTATGAAATACAAGAGGGAGAAATAATCCTAGATCCCTTTGTATACTTGATGTCAAAAAGATCTCTTAACTTCTTTTACAAATTAATTTACAAAGTAATTTTTAGCTTTTCCACTCAATTTTGATACTCAATTGTTCTGCTCAACCTAGTTTAAAGCATGAGTTTAATGACTAACTAAATTCAACTCCAATTCTCATAGGAACGATAATCTTTTTATACTACTTTATCACAGCCCGTGTACTTATAATGTAAGCCTGTTGGTGAATAAGTTTTTGGCACCATTGTCAGTGATTGAAAGTTGAAATTTCTCTGGTTTATCATCAAATTAATGTTATTAAATTATGCTTGAGCTTGTGTCTAAAATTTTAGTTTGTTTTAATATGTTAATTGGCACTTTAATTTTTTATAGTTAGTTTGATACTTGTTTGGAGTATTTTCTTTGTAGGTAACTTCCTTGCGCATGCAAGGGTTGCATCCAAACAATCTTGAAATCCTTTTAGATATAGAAGATATTTTTGAAAGAACCAATCTAGAGCCAGAAGTGCCCTCATAACTTGTTATGGTTGACATAGATGAAAATGATCTTTATACATTAGATGATTTCCTTAACCGAGAGGCACAAAGTTATCACTCTAGTATTCGGATGCCAGATATTCAAGTTAAAAACTTTGAGATTAAGCAAGTTATGCTTCAAATGCTACATATGAATGAATTGTTTAGTGGCAATTATAATGAGGACCCCAATGTACACCTCAACAAATTTATTAAAGTGTGTGAATCCTTTAAACAGAACGGAGTGTCCAAGGATACATTAAGATTAAGGTTATTTCCTATGGCTCTAAAAGATAAAGCTAGAGCATGGCTCAACTCTCTTCCAGAATAATCTATTAGCACATGGGAAAACTTAGTGGCCAAATTTAAGGCAAGATTATTCCTCAAGGCCAGAGAGCAACCATGAGAGGAGAAATCTTAAATTTTGAGTAAAAACCTGGTGAGCTATTTCATGAAGCATGGGAGAGATTTAAGAAGTTGTGTAAAACATGCCTTGACCATAAACAGAAGAAGTACATACTAATGGAAGCTTTCTGGAATGGTCTTGATGAAGATACAAAAAGAATGCTGGATAATGCTTCTAGTGGTGGAATTAGAAAGATGAAAGTGAATGAGCTTTACAATCTATAAGATGACATGGCCTTCAATGCCATGCAATATGTGTTTGGGAAAAGATCATCTCAGAAAAGAGGATAATCTTCTAACCCATCTAATGACATCATAACACAACTTGAAGCTATGAATAGAATGTTTGACAACCTTGAGCTTTAAATGAAGAAACCTAACCCTATGGGAATTCATGCAATATAGTCACCCTTGACTATCTGTGATCATTATGGAGAAGGCCACTTGTCTGAACATTGTCATTACATGTTAAAATTTATAAGTTACATGAATAATGCTCAATGAAGTTAAAAAAATAATCCTTACTCTCAAACGTGTAATTCGGGGTGAAGGAATCATCCAAACTTTTCATAGAGTCAAGACCCAAAATAGAATCAAGCTTTTTCATCAGCTACAAGGCTCGCTCAACCTCTTAGATTTCAAGTGCAGTCAAGACAAATCCCCATTAAAGAAGAAGAATCCAAGATAGAGAAAATATTAACTTAAATATTAGCTAATCAAAAAGTTCAAAGGGTTAAAACAAAGGTCACTTTCTCTCTGCATGACACAGCCATCAAAAAATTGCAAATACAAGTAGTAAATGAATGCTATGTCAAGAGAAAATCTCTCTAGTGACATAATTCTCAATCTTAGAAGGGAAGGCAAAGATGAGTACAAGGCCATTACCTTAAGAAGCAATAAAGTTTTATCGGATGCTTCTAAGCTTAACATGATACCCTTTGTGGCAGAAAATGAAAGGACCTCGTTTTCTAAAGAGGATGGTGTAGAAGAACCAATAGTGGATGATGAGAAAGAGTGTGAAAATATGAAAGAAAAGAGAAGTGAAGGGAAGAGAATGCAACCAAGCACTCAAATTCCACCACTACCCTTTCCTAGACGATTCAAGAAGTAGAATGAGGATACTCAGTACAAGAAGTTCTTAGATACCTTCAACTAGTTTCATATCAACATCCCTCTTTTGGAAGCCTTAGAACAGATACCTAAATATGCAAAATTTATTCAGGATGCACTATCTAGAAAGAGAATATTTCAAGAGTATGAAGTAGTGGCATTGACAAAGAATAGCTCAGATTTCATAAAAGAATTACCTCAAAAGAAGGGTAATCCTGAAAGTTTCACCATTCCATGTCACATTGTAATGACCTTCATGGTTAGAGCTTTATGTGACTTGGGTGCCAGCATTAATTTGATGCCCCTATCCATTTTCAAGAAGTTACAATTAGGTGAAGCTAGGCCTACCACGACTACTTTGCAACTTGTTGATAAAAGCTTGGCATATCCTCAGGGAATAGTTAAGGATGTCTTGGTGAAGGTTGATAAATTCATCCTTCCAACTAACTTTATTATTCTTAATTATGAAGCTGACCGAGAGATTCCCATTATTCTCAAGAGACCCTTCTTGGCTATGGGTAAAACCCTTATCAACATGGAAAAAGGAGACATTACCATAAGAGTTGGTGAAGTGTAAATGACATTTAACATGTTTAAAGCTCTTAAATTGCCAGATGAGCCTAAATACTGCTTTTATCTAGATATGATTAATCATTTAATTTATTATAAATCTCAACAATCTATGATGGAAGGCTAATGTGAAGCACCTCCTCTTGGAATTAAACAAGATGAGGAAGGAAAGGAAGAATGCACAACTATGGTGAGTGCTACTCCAGTTATTCCTTTATCTAGAGTAAAATTTGAAGCTCTAAACTTGACCTCAGTTGATAGACCTCCTTTAAAACCCCTCCATTATGGAGCCTCTTAAGTGAGAGCTGAAGACACTCTTAGCACACCTAAATTATGTCTTCTTGGGAGAGTCTAGTACTTTACTAGCCATCATTGTTGCTAATCTATCTATGGAGCAAGCATTAAAACTCTTAAGGGTGTTAAAGAAATATAAGAAGGCGATAGAATATAATATAATGGATATAAAGGGTATCAACCCTTCAATTTGCATACACAAAATCTTTTTGGAAGATAACCATCAACTTTCCATAGAACACCAACAAAGATTAAATCCCAATATAAAAGAAGTTGTGAAGAAGGAAATTCTTAAATGGCAAGATACGGGCATCATATATCCTATCTTAGGTAGCTCTTGGGTGAGCCCAGTCTAATGTGTTCCCAAAAAGAGAGGCATGACTGTAGTGGCTAACACTCAGAATGAGCTAATCCCCACCCATACAGTGACGGGATTGAGGATTTGTATGGACTATCGCAAACTGAATACTGCAACTCGAAAAAGACCATTTCCCTTTGTCTTTCATTGATTAGATGCTAGATAGACTAGTCAAGAAGGAATTTTTCTGCTTTCTAGATGGTTATTCAGGGTATAACTAAATTGCAATTACTCTAGAAAACTAAGAGAAAATGACTTTCACTTATCCCTATGGTACTTTCACATTTAGAAGGATGCCATTTGGTTTATGTAACGCACTAGCAACATTTTAAAAATACATGATCTTTATATTTTCTAACATGATTGAGTAAACTATGGAGGTTTTCATGGATGATTTTTTAGTATTTGGTAATTCATTTGATGAGTGTCTCCATAATTTAGATGTTGTGTTACAATGTTGTGAAGAAACTAATTTAATGCTTAATTGGGAGAAATGTCACTTCATAGTGCAAGAAGGCATTGTGCTGGGCCATAGAGTATCTAAAAAAGGATTGGAATTAGATAAGGCCAAGGTTTCCATCATTGAACAACTACCCCCCACTTACTTCTATCAAAGGTGTGAGGAGTTTTCTTGGCCATGCTGGTTTTTATCACTGCTATATCAAAGACTTCTATAAAATTACCAAGCCTTTATACAAATTTCTTGAAAAAGATGTTAAATTTAAGCTTAATGATGCCTGCTTGCAAGCATTTAAAGAATTGAAAAGAAGACTTATCTCTACACCCAATATGACCACGCCTAATTGGAGCTTGCCATTCATTATCATGTGTGATGCAAGTGATTACACTGTTGGAGCAGTCTTAGGTTAGAAAAAGGATAAAGTTTTCCACCCCATCTACTATGCCAATAAAACCCTTGATGAAGCCCATGAGAACTACACCACCATAGAAAAGGAGATGCTAGTCATGGTGTTTGTATGTGATAAGTTTAGGGCATACATTGTGGGATCTAAAGTAAGTGTATTCACTGATCATTTAGCTTTAAAATATCTTGTTAGTAAGAAAGACTCTAAAGCCAGGTTAATTCGATAGGTGCTTTCGTTCTAAGAGTTTGATTTAGAGATTGTGGATAGAAAAGAATGCAAAAATCAAGTAGCTAATCATCTTTCTCGTTTAAATACAAAAGCTTAATCAGAATTTACCCAAAACATTAAAGAGGAATTCCCTGATAAACAACTATTGAATGTTCAGCACACTATAGATCCTTGGTATGTGGATATTATTAATTATCTAGTGTGTGGAGTGGTTCCTTTTGATCTGAAACGGCATCAATTAAAGAGGTTCTTTTATGATACAAAACATTATTTCTAGGATGAGTCGTATTTGTTTCGACGATGTACTGATCATATTCTTAGGAGGTGCATACCAGAAAAAGAACAAGAGGTGATTTGTCACTCTTCAGATTATGGAGGCCATTTTGAAGGAGAGAAGACAACAACAAAGGTTCTACAAAGTGGTTTTTATTAGCCTACCTTGTTCAAAGATACTTATGCTTTTGTGCTTTAGTGTGATCAATGCCAGCAGGGGGAAATATATCAAAGAGGAATGAAAATGGCACTCACAAACATGTTAAAGGTAGAATTATTTGATGTATGGGGTATTAACTTCATAGGACTTTTCCCCAACTCATTTAGCAATCAATACATTCTGATGGTGATGGATTATGTATCTAAGTGGGTGGAAGCTATTGCTAGCCTTACTAACAATGTAAAAATGGTACTTAAATTCTTGAAAAAGAGTATTTTCACTCGATTTGGAGCACTGACATTATTAGTAATAGGGAATCACATTTTTGTCATAGTCAATGTCAGGCCCTCTTAAGGAAGTATGGGGTGAAACATAAAGTGACTTTGGCCTGTCACCCCCAAACTAATGGATAAGTTGAGATCTCTAACTGAGAAATTAAAACCATCCTTGAAAAAATGGTGGGCATGTCTAGAGAAGATTGGTCTTCAAAACTTGATAATCCATTATGAGCTTATCGAACTGCTTTTAAAACCCTTATTGGTATGTCACCATATAAGTTGGTCTTTGGGAAAGTTTGTCATTTGTCGATTGAGTTAGAAGATGGTGCTTATTGGGCTATCAAGAAGTTGAACCTTGATTTCAAGACTACTAGTGAGAAGAGGCTTCTCCAACTCAATAAGCTTAATGAATTTAAAATATATGCCTATGAAAGCTCCAGAGTTTATAAAGAAAAAGACCAAGCGACTTCATGATAGAAAAATCATTCTTGAAGTATTTGAGCAGGGACAATAGGTTCTATTGTACAATTCTCATCTTAGACTCTTTCCCAAAAAGTTAAAATCAAGATGGCCAGGCCCTTTCACGGTGGTTGAAGTTTTTTTATATAAAGCAGTTAAGTTAGTGGATAACTCAGGTGAGAAGTTTAAGGTGAACAGTCAACGATTAAAGCATTATTAGGGAAGACACATGAATCGTCAAGCATCCATTTTTCACCTTGCTGATTCAAGTTGAACAATCAATAAGTCAGGCCGAAAACTATAAAGCTAACGCTTTTTGGGAGGCAACCCAAGCTCTTTACCTTATCTTTTATTTTGTTTTTGCATATTTTAGCTTGTAGTGGAGTTATGTGTATTTTCTTTTGTTTTGTAGTTAAACTTTTCAATCTAATAGCAAATTGGAGTAATGTTACTAAGGGCATGTAATCGAAGAATCATTTCTGGATGAATATTCTTAAAGAAGTGCACCTTTTATTACTATTTACTTCATAGTATGCATGAACCCTTGTTAACATAGGTGCAAATCAGTAATAACTCAAATCTAGTGGTTGTCTTGGATGTTTCCTTCACAAGTTCATATTTAATGCTTGAATCCCATATTGATCCCAAAAGGATTGTTGCAAAAATCATACATGCTTGAGTTGATTTTGAGCCTTATTGAGGATTATGTATATGGGAATAAGTATAACATTATTTGAGAATGGATTACATGCTCCTCTCATTTTCATTTTGCTATTATAAGCGAACAATTACTGTTTTGATGTGTGAAAATGCCTTTGTGCCTTGTTAGCCAGTGTTAATAAATTAATTAGCTACGGCTAAACATGCTCTAGAACTCACTAGCCAAACCAGAGGATAATTGGCTACAGTGAATTTGCATGAATGGTTACTACTGAAGGCAACCCAAGGAGAATTGGCCGCAGCTAAATTTTCAATTGGTCGCAACGAAAATGGTGATCTAAGAACCAGAGGAGAATTAGCTGCAGTGAACTTGCGTTTAGTTCTCTCTTGGAAAGTAACAAAAGCATATTGGTCATGGTAAGTAACTATTTAGCCACGGCTAAACATCAGCTGATGCTTGAGAATGTTTTTGCTTTTCTTCCCTCTTTGCCCTCATATCTCTCATTGAATTTCCACGCTACCTTGATGAATCTCACCCAGTTTCTGTCCAGATTCATTAGCTCATTTTAAACCCTTATCTGAATTCCCTAACTTACCTTTAACTTAACCTTAATCTTCCTCCATCTCTTCGCTGTATCTCCTTATCTATCTCTCTTTATCATATCTCCCTTTCTACTTTCGTCGTATCTCCACTTCCCTATTGTCATCTCCACATCTCTGCATTCCTTATCTCTCGTCTCTCCATCTTCTCATTTTCCCTCTTTCTTTGCCTTACATCAGCCCTAGCTTATGGATTGGTGTGGCCATAGTTTGCCTTCTCTTTTTCCTCTATTCTACATTATATTCCTCTTTGGTAAGGTTGCTCTTCTTCTCCTTGCATTGTGGTTTGAAGTTTTATTCTGTTATTGCTTCCCTTGTGCTGTATTCTGTAGGATTTGTTTCTCAGATTTTAGTCTTTGGTTAGATTAAATCTTTTCCTGGATAGTTTTTATGGTTTTGTCTTGGTTAAGGTTTTGTTGTTGAATTAGGAATTTTTAGAAATTGGAAACATTTTATTGCTTTGATTTACGTTGTTGTGCCCAGTTTTTCCTGTTAGATAGTTTGTTTATATTGCTCTATTTGTTAGGTATCTTGTGCATAAGGGAGATTGGAATATTGTATTGGGTTGGACTGAGTAGGAATTTAAATTTTGAATCTTTATTTGGAGATTGTTATGCACTTAGCTCAGGGCTTGGGTACGGTTATATGAAAATTTGAACTTTATTTGTGTTGACATTTTGATGAAGCCATGATGAATTTGAAGTATAGCTGAATAGGGATGAAAATTAAGGTTGATCAATAAGGTCCGTCATCTAATTCTATACTGAATTGCTGGACTTGTCAACCAACGTGGAATTTTATGGTTATTATCTGAGCATTGTGGTAAAGTGAGTCATGATAAATATTAATGGCTAGTTAATGATTATTTAGATTAATTTGTTCGAATCTGATTGTCAATTGAGGTGTCCTTGGTTTTACTCAATTGTGTCCTAACAAATGGGTTATTTGTGAGTTAATTTTCTTTCTTTTGTTTATTGTTTCTAGTTAGGTAGTTTTGTTTAGGAGTACTTTATCCTTTGGTTTTTGTCCCTCCTATTTTTCTCTTTTTGTTCTTTAGTAGTTGGCTGGTCTAGTTCCTTGTGGCTTTACAAGTATTATGGCTTCAAAGAGATCTAGCACGAGTTCGTCGCGCCAATCAAAGTAAGAGTCTCTCACTGTCATTAAAGAAAGAGTGCAAAGCCGAGCTATTCTATCAGAGCGAGAATTTTCCTACACAACTGATTAGGCCTTTTGTGTGATTGCTGATCAAACTTATTACCTACACCCATTGATGGGTGAGAAGTCGAGTGGGAATGCTACCATAGTTAAAAAGTTTTACATGCAGGCAGCCATTGCAACAAGCCCGAGTGTTGTGTGAGGGTTATTCAAGTTAGTATTTCTATGGAGACGCTCCGTACATCCTATTAATTACCAGTGGTATCCAACTACCATTATGCTTACTTAATGCAACATGAAGATGAGATTCCCTTTGATGACATTGCCTTATTCTTAGATCATGAAAGGCAAGTGCTATGGAAGATTCCTTATGATGGGCAATTATATCTTAAAAGGAAGAGATTACATGGAGATGTCAAGTTTCAGCTCCATTTTGTTTCCTTCAACATTCTTCTGACCTCGCATTTGAGTGATGCCACATGGAAGAAGGTCCTCCTAATCTTTTACTGATGACCAAGCAATTGGTTGATATCGTTACTAATATGTATCAAAGCCTCGAAGCAGCAATAGTGGACTACTCTTGTGCTATTATCTTTCCCCATTTCATCCATCAATGGTGCCTTCAATCGGGGGTAAAAGGCAAAGCCAATAAGGTGTTCTTGGCCCCCATGCTCTTCAATTATAGAGCGATTAAATCACTCCAAAGGGCACCACAAGGCCCGAGGGCAGACCAGTCAAACCAGGATATGATGGAGGAGAAGGTGCCAATCCCTGATATTCCAACAGTGAAGGAGTCTGATCCAGCACAACAAGATGACCCTTGGAAGGCAAGTGTAGATAGGCGCCTAGATTTGATGATGGGTAAGGTGGATAGTATTTGTAACGATGTCGCCTAGATTCAGCTTCAACTATAATGCCTATTGCCACTGTTGACTGAGAGAACTTTTGGGGTTAGGGGTGACAAGGGCACTAGTGGGAACTAGCTTGAAGACCCTTGACTTTTCCTTTTCCTATTGATTGTTTTCTATTTTTATATTCTTGGTAGTTATTTTGTTGCTTAGTTTGTGTTTTCACATGGTTACTTATAGTAAATTGGTGGTTATCTGGTTAGTTATAGTTTTCTTAACAATGTTGGATCTAACTAGATTTCAGCCTCTTTTGATTATTGCTAGTTTAGTTTAGTTTTTGATTGATGCTTGTCTCGTTTATATTTTGTTATCAGCTACTACTGTTCTAGTTAGTACAGGTGTTATTTTCTCTCGTGTAACTTTTTTTGTTAAGTAGTAGTTGCTGAGAGCATACCCTCATTTTTTATCCTGTGTCAGTGAAGACACTGTCTATTTTAAGTTTGAGGGTGAGGGTATACTTTTTTGTTACTGATTAAGCATGTTTTTAATTTTGACACTTGGACTTTTATCTGTAAGCTACTTAATTTCTGTGTTGGTTTGCTAAATTATCCTTTGATTGGATTGTTTAGGTCCAATGATTATGGGTTGCTTAGATTATATTCTTGACAAGGAATTTTGGAAGTGTTTGTTAATGCTTGAGTCATAGAATAATACATGGTTTTATGATATTTTTAGGTCAAAATTTTTGCACATAGAAGTTGGGGAATTATTTGAAAGCTCTTGTTTTGAAAAATTGTAGCAAATTGGTATATATGTTCTCTCTCAATTTCAAGACTCTAGAACCTTCCTTGGAATTCCTTGAGACAATTTAATGATATTACTTGATTTTGAAAAATGATTTGGGCATTACTTAAAATGCGTTTATGCCTTTCAAGATATCTTTTATCAACTATATTTCCCCTGAACCCCCCACTTGAGCCTAATTGAAAAACCATGTAAATTTCTGTTTGAAGCAATGCATTAAACTTATACCCTATAAACTTGAAAAATCATGATTCTACTTTGGACTTGAGATAATGGATTAATGCTCAATAATTTGGTAGAGGCAAGATTTTACACTCTGATGAACTTTGATCATGGGAATATGGATAATGGATAGTTTATAGTTATTTACACTCAAGTTTACTCTAAAAGAAAAAAAAACAAAATTTATTTTTCAATGAGACTGAGTAGATATAGATTTGAAGATAAGTTTAGGGGAGGTGTTAACATCTTAGAAGGATACTTTGAATGCAGAAAAGATAGTAGAGCTTTGTACTATTACTTATCTCAAGTAATTTGCATTCTCTTTTACCCCGCTTTCAATTAGCCTTCACCTTGGCCATGTTACAAGCTTAAAAGTCCCAATGATTTTGAAATTTTGTAAGGTCAAATGTATAGTGGAGAAGGAAGAAAAGGTTTGGCATATGAAGTACTATTGTTGAGGTAGTGTTATATATATATATATATATATATATATTGAAGTGTAGTTTTTGCTCTAGACAATTTTTGGAAAATGGTGCCCTGACTCTCCACACATACACATGCTGTAAAAGTGTTAGAAAACTTTGCATTATGTTGTGAGTCTTACATCCTCTTACATTCCATTTTCCCCTGTCATGCATATCATTGGCAGCAACTGATGAGCACTGTACCATGCATACATAGTACTTAGATAATTTATGCAATCTTGTTGATTCTTCATTTTATTTTACTCGAGGACGAGTAAAAATCTAAGTTTAGGGGTGTGATAACCTCTCTAAACTCATGCCTTTTTAGCACATTTTCTTTAAGTTTTGCATATTTTTTTGTGTACTTTTGTATATAAATCATACTCAAAATAGAAAATGTGCCTTTTTGATAGCTAAGCCTAATTGTCTCACTTTTAGATTAACTATGCAATTTTAACCCTATTTTAGGATTTTTGATACATTCACAGTTTTATACTTTTGCAGATGACATTGGATAAGTCACTAGAAGTTAAGATGCTTGCTAGAAGTTTTATCTGGAAGAATCTAATTTACCGCAGCCAAATCAGTATGTAATCCGTGGCCAATTCTTTCATAGAGGAAAGAACAATCAGAGAACATTTTATCGCGGCCAATTAACATGTTAGCCATGACCAATTCTTGGACAAGGATGCTAGAGAGAACCCGAGGACATTTAGCCATGGCAAAGCACAGTTAGCTGTGGCGAACTACAGTTTACTGAAACACTGCGTTTTGAGGCTTGACAAACCCTAGGGCTTTATATATCCTACATTTTCGACTAAAGAGAGGATCCTTCGTCTTCTAGGCTACCTAGGGAGCTTGTGTGCTAGGGTTTGGAGATTAGAGAAGTGATTGGAGTCAAGGATTGAAATTTTGGAGGGATTTGAAGCTTTTTCCATCGGTTTTTCTGATCCTTCTCTTCTTCTTCTCTTATATTCTGCTATGGCTTTAACTTCTTTGTGTTTTGTAAGCATATGGCTGATTATGAGTAGCTAGACACTTGTTCTAGGATTATTTTAAACCCTTGTATGGATTGACACTTGATTCTCCTCCACTTCCATGATTAATGACATATATGTGTTGATTTCACTCCATTCTTAATGCTTCTAGTTGATTGGCCACCAATTAGTTGTTTGTTGGCTTGAGTGGTTCTTGAGAGAGCTAGCTTGAGTATTGAACTTGAGTTAAATAGTGTCAGAACTTAAAATTTTTGTATTGAATGGATGGTTTTATGGGTGAGGCAGAGATACACACACTGACCTTGTATAGTCACAATGGGGTTTGAAATTAAAATTGGGATTTTATTGATTGTGAGAAATATTAAGCAACTAATAGAATTAAACACTTATTTTTTACTTGAAAAAGTCTTTTCAAGTATTATTTGATCCCCAGGCTAGCACATATAGTCGTTAGTCATTTTTGTGAGAGGAGGTTGCTCTTGTGCTATGAAATACAAGGGGAAGAAATAATCCTAGGTCCCTTTGTATATTTAAAGTCAAAAGGATCTCTTAACTTCTTTTACAAATTAATTTGCAAAGTAATTCTTAGCTTTTCCATTTAAATTCGATACTCAATTATTCTGCTCAACCTAGTTTAAAGCATGAGTTTAATGACTAACTAAATTTAACTCCAATCCTCGTGGAAACGATAATCTTTTTATACTACTTTGTCACAATTTGTGCACTTGTGGTGTAAGCTGATTGGTAAATAGGGCTTTAGGCCAAAGCATTCCATTTTTAATCCTATAAAGTTATTTTTTGCCTTCGATGAATAAGTGGATGGATCGGGGTTCTTAGCTTTGAGTTTTTATGTGTCTGATAAATATAGTTTGCTTTGGTTCTGAGGGAATTCCTACTGTTTTATCTAATATTTGCAATGGGGACTAATGGCTAAATTAGTTGCATTTTTTTCTTCCCTGACTCTTTCACCCATTTATTTAGTTCTCATATGGTGTCAAGGTTCTTGAAATGGATAGGTGTTGAGGTTCCTATCAAGATATTGATTTCACGGATCTCAAGTAGATCAATTTTAAGGATAAATATCATGTTTGAAAGTTATAGAATTAACTTGAGTATTATTGTTTGGCTAGAAACTAATGCATCTCTTTTTTATTTTTTTTTCTTGGCTTATTGACACAGCGAGGAGTATCTTGAGACCATGCTAGAATTGCACTGGGGGATTTGCTCGAAGGAGGATCGCAGTATGGCATAACTGCTATTGATTCTACATCTTACTGGCATTCGTAAGTATTAAGATGAATGTGTCATTTGGTTAAACACAAAAGTGCACACATTCACAATACAACATATGTTTGTAAGCATTTTTGTTTCCTTTTGTTTTTTGTTTGGGTATTTCTACTTTATTTTATTTTATTTTTAGAATTGCCATGTGAGATTTTTTATCTTCTCAGATACATAGGAGCAAACCCAGAGATCATATAGGGCAATAAACCTCCTTGGTATCTATTGGGTATTAAATTTACATTTTAATACATTTTGGGTTTTAGTGGCCCACATCAAATTAATTCTTTAAAGAAAAATTTTCAACAAAAAAGGACAAGAAAAAACAAAAGAGGATTTAAAAAAAAAAAGGAGAGAGAGTAAAGAAGTGAGATTAATTTAATTTTGCAAATCAAACATATAAAAAAATTTTAAAATCGTTTAGTTTGCGAAAGCTTAAAGTGATTTCAATTTTATTTCTCTCTTCATCCAAAAAATTAAAAAAAAAACTAAACTAAAAAAAACAACAATAATAGTAAAAAGAGAACACAAAAAAGTAAGTAAGAAATTAATCTCTTTTTCAATCTTATAAACTTTTCTCAAACTCTCTTTTTACAAAAATTACAAAAAAAAAAAACAACTAAGAAAAAAAAAAGAAAACAACAACAAAAACAAGGAACAAAAAAACAAAAAGGGAACAAAAAAAAGTAAGTAAGAAATGAATCTCTTTTTCAAGCTTATAATCTTTTCTCAAACTTTCTTTTAACAAAAATTGAAAGTTAAAAGTATACTTCACAAAAATAAAACAATAAAAATCAAAATCAAAGAATTCAAAAAAATTAAAACAAAAAATCTTACAAAAGAATAAATAAATAATAACAAATGTAAAAATGTAAAAAAAAAAATCAAAAATCAAAGCAATAAAAAAATAGAATAAAATAATAATAATAATAATAATAATAATAATAATAATAATAATAATAATAATAATAATAATAATAATAAGAAATCAAAAATTAAAATAAAAAAAGGATAATAAAAAATCAATAAATCAAAAATTAAAAAAATAATTAGAAAACCCAAAAAAATCAAAAATAAAAAATAAACACGAAAAAGGATAAAGAAGTGGAATTAATTTAGTCTGTGCAAAGTAAAATATATAAATCAATTTCAAAGTCATTTTGTGTTGTAAAAATCTAAATGGTTTCTGCTTTCTTCCCATTTTCAAAAAAAAAAAAAACCAACGAACTGTCATTGTTCTCTATTTAGTCGAAGTACGTGGACTTTGATCCCTATTGTAATATATGTATGCCTTAAACTCTCATCCTAGGTCAAGTTTATCCTTATAAATAAATATTTTCTTTTCCTTCCTTTTTATTTTACTCATAAATTTATTTTCTTAATCTCTTTCCTTTTTATTTTACTTTTAATTTTAAGTTCTTTTTTTTATTCTGTATGTAATTTGTTAGGAGAATTAAAATAAAATTAAGACTATATTAATTTTGTACAACTAATTTAGGGTAACCGTTTTAGGAACGAGTGTATGTAATGGGATGCCTAACACCTTTTTCATTCACAATCAACTCTTGAATTCGTATCTGGTTCGCAAATTATTTTTTTTACAAAAAATTTTTTTCAAAGTTTAGTCTTTTAAAATTAAAATTTTGGTGGCGACTTTATTCAACTTTAATTTTCAATTCTCATCTTGATGAAAATTGAATTTTTGAAAAAAAAAAAATTTCTGGTGCTGCATGGTCACATTTTCAAATGTGACAAACAATTCCACTCAATTAAACGTAAGGTATTCCATCTCCAAAAATAGTGTTTGATATTGCCGAATAAAAAATAAACCAAAGTCAAGAAGGTTTTAATTAGTACCAAGCATGAAGAAGACAACTTTCAACAAAGCAATAACAAGTTGAGGTAAATAAGAAGATTTACTCATTTCAGCCACTTCTAAAAATTAAAGTACTCTATGTGCAGCTTGCAAAGCATAGGAGGGTTGACTGATTCAGCTAGTCCCAAACCTTCAGACTATATCACTTGCTTGTATTGATAGTGGATAAATTTATGACATATTGTTTGGTTTATATATAGGTTCAAAGTTCAAACAAATATTATATTAAGGCAAGCCCTTGTCATTTTTTTTTTTTAAATACTTAGTACTAGTTAGTTATATTTGATTTGTTTCATATAGCATCATCACAGATAACTATTCCACACTGAAAGTTCTTCACACGGAGGTCTTTGCTATGTATAGTCATACGGAAAAAATGGACAAAACTTCTCAACTCAGATAAAATTATTGGTACAATGATATAAATGAATTATTGAAACTCGTATATGTACCCAAGTAAAATAAAATATGCCAATCTTTGGTCCCAAAAGAATATCTATATTCTAATCAAAATTTAAACTTTATTTTCCATAGAACTATCGACAAGGAAGAGATGACCTGATGCCTATTTGACAACCTTCAAACTTCTATCTTGCAAATAAATCAGAGATGGACAACCCATTTGCTGAATCAACAACTTGTCTTTCATGAGATTGATTTACTGCACGAGCACGATCTACGGAGCAGAATGCTGGTTTCTTAAGCAAAGGAAGGTTTGCACTTTCATTCGTCAACAATGACAAAATGTCTACCATGGTGGGTCGATCAGCTGGTTGTTCTTCTGCACATAATAGACCAACATGAATGCATCTCAACACTTGATCTTGAACAAATGAATCTTTTATGCCTGGATCTACCAATTCTAGTGCTGCTGCTGCACTATCTTTCCAAAGCTCCCAAGCCTGGGGAATGTTCAATGCTTTCCATTTCAAATACTAACACAAAGGATTTGATATGAAGAAAATTGACACTGAAAACTCTTTTACAGTGTGACTTACATGTCCCACTAAATTGAGTGAGCAATTCTCATCATAAAAGCTGGTATTTCTTCTACCACTCACAATTTCAAGCATAAGGATCCCAAAACTATAGACATCTGACTTTATGGAGAAAATTCCTTCCATAGCATATTCAGGGGGCATGTAACCACTGCAAAGTATCATATATAACAAAAATACTGATAAGCTCATGAATGTATCGACAAATAGAAGTACAAATCAACATATATATAGTTGTTCAAAGTATACTTACTATGTACCGACAATTCTTTGAGTACTTCCTTTTGACTCTTGCGTGATAATTCTTGCCAAGCCAAAATCAGAAATTTTAGGGCTCATACTTTCATCAAGGAGTATGTTACTTGCTTTCAAGTCTCTATGCACTACTCTTAGTCTTGAGTATTTGTGGAGATAAAGTAATCCTTGAGCTATTCCTTCGATTATGTTGAAACGTGTTGTCCAATCTAGAAGATTGCTTCTAGTTGAATCTGCCAACAAAAATGTCATTGATGGATGAGAAAAATAAACAACAGATGTAGCAAGAGATATAATTAGATATAATTAACTTGTGGAAAAAAAAAAGCATGCATTGAAGATGTTCTTTTCTAACCAAATAAGAAGTGGTCTAAGCTTTTGTTTGGCATGTACTCATAAATTAAAATTCTCTCATTCCCATGAATGCAGCAACCTAGTAATTGTACTAGATTCATGTGTTGGAGTTTAGATATGAATTTCAACTCATTTTTGAATTCTATTACTCCTTGTCTTGAACTTCTTGAGAGCCTCTTAACTGCCACGTCTTTCCCCATTTGCAATTTGCCCTGAATTTTAGATTATGAACTTATTAGTTTCGTAAGATATATTAGTTAGTCAGTCACGATAGAATTAATTCTATTGAAGTGAGGCTTCATAGGGTTATACCTTATAAACAGGTCCAAATCCTCCCTCTCCTAACTTGTTCTGTGATGAGAAGCCATTCGTAGCTTCCACGATAGATGCATAGCTAAATACCCGTAAATCATGTCCATTCTTTTTATAATTTTGAAGTTCATGATTATGATTTTTATATCCATTGGAAGTTTCTAGCTCAATCATTGCGTACTCCATCTCTGCTCTGTCCTTGCCTGCTAAGGTTTGAATTTGTGAGATGAAAATTACAATTCAAGGATTTGTCTTATTCCATTTATACTCACGAAGTATGTACCTTGAAGCATGAGTTTCCTTCTCTTTAGTAGTAGCCATAGAATTAGTGCACAGATTATGAACAGGGCGGTAGTAATGACAGCAATAAGCCATTTGATGTTCTTTGTACCTGCATTTGATTCAGGATATTGGCCCATTGGTCCTGGACTTGGCGCTGGCGTTGGCGTTGGGTACCCTATATAGTATTTGTAATAATTTATATACGTAAAATAATATGCTGTATTAATCATTATATATTTACAAGCAAGTGAATGCTTAAGATATTCATAATTAAAATGTTTTGCTTGCATGGTAAACGAGTTATTAAGGTTTAGTCAAATAAGGGTGAAGACTCACCTTTGTAAGTTCTATTAACGAGCAAGTTAATGCGTAAAACATCATCTCCATGAATATTCAATTGTGAGTTCTCATAATAAAAGGAACATCCAGTTTCATTAGGATGATAATTAGTGAATCCAACACAGCGGCAGTTGCTCCAGCAAGTTGCCTTGCAGTCACTATTGCTCAAAGCCGCGTTGTCATCCGAGTTGTAGGTAATAACTTGATCTCTTGTTCCAACAGACGTGAAGTTAAAGAACTCCCCTTCATGCCTGCAAGGTGGCTGATCCCATAACTGGCATCCTCTATCACTGTTATATCCATAACACTTATCAACACTCGCAATCAGGTGGCTTTCTCCGTCAGTTATCCTCCCAGTAGAATCGATTGACCATATTGCATTTCCTTTATCATCCCAAGTTGCGAATGTGAAATACTCTTCATCTTTATTTGAGACGATGGTGTAGTTGTATAAGCATTGGGCTTCTACTGCTATGTTTTTGAACTTCCCATCTCTCAGTACCCCACTTGCCCAATAAACCTGTTGATGAAGAACCAAAAGAGAATTAGAAAGAGATAATGGAAAAACACTCAAATATCACAAAAATCATGGTAATTAACTATGTAATTCTACTAGAGACCTATTCCTAGAATGATGTTTAAAAACAAGTATCTACTGTACTAATTTTACTAGAAAACTAGGGGGAGATGACATGTTTCTTTCTTAGCTCAACCACCTTTATTAATAATTCTAAACTAAATCTTACATTACCTCAAGTATCTAATTATAATTCTATAAATTTCTACAATAATTACATCATTAAATAGTAATATATTCTCATTATTACCTGTCCTCTTCTCCGAATGATCAATTGACCTTGTTTGGGTTCCCATTCCAGTGTGAAGTGACCTGCAGCAGGTGATGAATCAAGGAAATTTGCAATCAGTGACAAGTTTTGGCCTGTTTTGTGGTTAAAACCCAACCTCATTCCTGGAATAAGAGTGTCTGTGGGATGATCGAAGCTTTGCCACAAGACACTCTTTGATCCACTGGGGTGAAGTTGTTGCAGGACAAAGTTGCCTGTCTCCAACAAGGTGGCCATAGTGTTGTTGATGGTAGATTGAGGCTGAGCTGAAGAGTAGAGGATTATTGGTCCCTCACCTTGGCGGGTTATTTTCAACGCACCTGAATGGTCCAAGGTTAATGCTGCAGTGGAAGAGTCGAAAAGGGGTTCGTTCCGGTTGGCATTCCAAACCACTGTTTCAGTGTGCGCGTTGGAGATTACCAGGTAAGTGAGGAGGTCAGTCGCTATTCTGGCGAAAAAAATGCAGTATGTTCCCCCTGCTGAGCAGAGCTCGGGGCTTGAGCTATCCAGCTGATCACCGGGCTTCAAATGGTCAGTACTTTCTGCATAACAAGTCCACAACCCCTTCCCCAAAACAAGAAGCAACAGAATCACAATTTTTCTTATAACAAACATGATGGAGAGAATGGAGCATAGCCTGCTAGAAATCAGGAGTTCACACAAAGTATTTGAAAGATATTTATGGATACCATTTTTTACTTTGTAGTGTTTATTTTTCTAACTTTACATTACCTGTTTATTTCTTGTTTTTGTTTGTTTGTTCGTTTTTTTCTTTTTTAAGGTTACTCCTTGTTAATGTTTGCTGTCATGGCGGCAATTGGCAACACCCAAAATGATAACAACAAAACGACAGTAAATTACAGAAAGATATAACCCAGCGCATTGCCACCAATTGTCAACGCCATAAGGAAATACAGGTGTATGATTTAAAACTTAAAAAAAAAAAAAAAAATCTGAATGAGTTTATAACTCACATGACATTAGCCTTACTTGATGAATTTGATGTCAAGAATTTGGTACCCTTTCCATGTCCTTTTTCTTTCGAAGTCTTGTGCTTTTTTAATTCCTCATTAAGGAAGTCTTTGTGGAAGGATTCAATGATTCTAACATGATTAATGCTTGTACTACATATTAATTAAGGGTATTTTTGTAGAGGCTTAGTTTATATAAATTTAACAATTAGTAATATTGGACAAAATTTAGGTTTGAGTTTTTGACGGCAAACATTTAAGTATTTATATCTTAGCTAGTTTTGTCTATTAATTTTGATATTTAGCACACATGATTATTCAACAAAGGTGTATCAAATAGAAATTATAATTTTTTTATTATATTGTTTTTTTAAAATATTTTAGATTAAAATAATAATTTAATCCTTTAACTTTATTTATTATTTCAAAATAATATTTTAAATTTGAAACGTTTCAAAATAATTTTTTTTATATTTAAATTCTGTCGTAAAAATCTTTTTTATTGAATCTATCAACTCTATTAAAATTTTGTTAATTAGGTGGATGTCATAGAGATCATTTTGGTCTCTAGAAAACTCCGAAAATATTTTCTCTTATTTTTGCAAGTTAGAGGTGTTATCTTAGAAATGGTCAGCAAAAGATATCTTTCCTGTTGAATCAAAATAGTTGCATTGTTGATTGGTCTCACTAAAATTTGTGTTACTGTCTAAGAGCTGTTTTTTTTTTTTTTCTGGTGGCAAATACTGTCTATGTTATTTGATTAGCAACTAATTAACTGACAATTATAATACGTAGGTGCTCTCAATAATCATTTCTGATTGTGAGATCTGATTTGTTCTTCGGGATAATCATATTCTTCAAATGCAGGAATCTCACAGTCAGCCAAATGCAGGATAATCATCTGTTTTGACCCGGGCAAGGAATTCCACCGGCTTCAGTGTGCGGCGCCCCTAATTATATCCACCTGATGTACCCAAGCTTTTTTCTTTTTCCTTTTTTTTTAAATCGTTGTCTGACTTTCTAGTTCTTCCTAACAACTACTTATCTAGTTTCACAACTTTTATCTCCCATATTTTATAAAGATATGTAAATAACTATTTGGGTATTTTATTTCTATCTACTCCTATTTCCTTGTCAAAACACGTCTTCATCCTTTCATATATATATATATATATATAACATGTTAATTTCATATTAAGTTGTAAATTATTACAACAACCCATGCATCGCATGGATAGAAACTCTAGTTTTATGTATTTTAAAAGATTAGATGGCAGTAATGAATTAGCATTAAAGAAAAATCAGATGAGACTAAACCAAACTATCACACCCCAAGTACGACTATGTGACTAGCACAAAAATACAAGGTTTACCATTCGTCCATAAAGGTAGCCTAACACTCCAAAAACATAATTCTTAAATTCATAATACCAAAGTTTAAGGATATATAACTTTGGGAAACATAATCAACTAATAACATTCTATAACATAATTCAAAATCATCAATGCCTAAGCAAGTTTTCTTCCTTGCAGAAACTATTATTCTTCTTTTTAGGCAAAGTGTCCTTAGTAAATAAGCAACTTTCACATTCTACTACATCCGAAACTCAATGCTACAAGTGGGAAAGCCCAACACTTTATGTAATTAACTAAATTAGGGCAAGGAATCCTACTTGTAGAATTATGGAGCTACACTAGAGTACAATTATTAATTACATTAAGGACAGAGCTTTGCCCGAGGAAAAAGAAAATGTGAGACATGATAGCTACATGTTAAGGTCTCCATACCCCAAGAATGACTCATGATTGATCTTACAATAATCTGCAACCTATAAAAATATTAAGTAGGGTGAGTTGTAACACTTAGTGAGCAGATAACACTGGTTATGACATGAAGGACAAACTGGAACACAAGAGTTTATCGAAAACATTGTTTACATTGAAAGTTAATAAACCATCATAAATTTGTATTATTTTTAAATAATAATAAGGATAAAGTAATTCACGAATGATATGAAATAACAATACCAATGGGCAAATAATTTAATGTTTACGTCATAGTTAAAGCAAATACTTCAACTAAAAGTCTTATTATGAGGTCATTTAGCAAACTTGCATAGAAAGCATCTAGTTAAAACCACAATAGAATAGACACAAAGTACATAACTTGCGAGGGTAAGTAACTATAGATGCAGAGCATAGAACTCGTGATAATCAAAACAGATCAATATGTGGTGGCCGACACACGAGGCTAGCAATACTCTTGCTAGCTGGGGTTCAGATCAAGGTGCACTAAGGCTAACAAATATTATTGTTAGCTGTAGAGTTTTGCACTAGAGAGTTTCCCAAGGAAAAACCAAATTCATATATTCATGTTTAAAACATTTAAAAGATTCAAAATTAGAATATTATCATAGTTTAGAATCATCATACTAAGGGTGATTTTTTATCACAATTTATCATTTAAGGCATTATGAAGTATTTCAATAGTTCCAAAGATTAGTTCAAATTATAACCATTTGAAGATTTAGAGTGTTCCAAACTAGAATTTACATGTATCAAAACAATACGGACAAGAAGCTTGTTTCCAAAGCACAGGAGCCATGGTAAAAAATAGATATTTAAAATAACAAAAATGATGCATATTAAAAGACTAATCATAGTCAACATTATCTACTCACAGTGCTTTCAATGTAATAAAGGTACTCTCCATCACTTCTATTCTAAATCCTAACATAAGGATGACCTAGAAACTCCTTATAATTCTCCCAATTCATCAATACACACTCTCAACCCAACAACCAATCATAGAGAAGCAATGGGGATGGGTTCTCAGCTCACCCACACTCATATCAAACACCAGACCCAAATCAAACAACACATATATTGGTACAATAGTGAAAAATAAAAAGAATAAAAAAAAAAGGAAACTTACCAACTTCATTGGAATTCCATGTTATGATCAGCAAAACAAGGCATTTTGTAGTTGAAAGACTAGTACAATTAGTGTGTTGTCTCACCTATAGAGATGTGGCTAAAATGGTGAAATAACACCTCCAAACTAAAGGCAAATGAACTTCTAGAAATGATAGACTCAGGATCACAAGTTGTGTTTAAGAATGAGAAGGAAGAAAAGTGGAGTTGTAAGGGCTTCTTGCTACCACGAATGGAGGAAGAGGTAGCATTCTATTGGAACACATCCAAAAATAAAAGAGCCCAGGTGCATGTGAGAAAGAAGGAAGAAGAAGGGGAAAAAAAGTCATCCTCCTAGTCTCTTGCTCAACGCATAATTTACACAAAAGAAGAGAAGTCCTTGAACTTGTTTGAGCGGGTTAAGGATGAAGAAAGAAATAACAGAAATTTTGATAGAAAGGAGTTTTAATCCAAGGGATCCACAAGTTATGAAACCGAAATGGAAGAAGATAAAATGAAGTTGTTGGAACCAAATCAAAATCCTCAAATGGGTGTTAAATTTCATATGGAATAGAGATATGGAACTTACCAAAACAAATGATAGAAAAATAGAATAAGGGCAAGAAATAAGTGAAAAGAATCACACCAGAAAACTAAAAAGAAGGGATGAAATTGAATATGAAAATTGGAAGCACAGATCTTCAAGTGGGTCTCATGCTCACTGAGTTTCGAACAAGGAGAATTAAGGTTCAAAGAAGAGAAATGTTGGTTGGTCAAAAAAAGGCAGTGTAGGAAGCGTATAAAAGAAGTTGATAAGACATATGTACAGAACCCTAAGATATTCCTAGACCATAGATTACCATTATTGTCTTTGACTTAGGTTATTACATAAATACAATTCACGCTCTTTTGTGGTTTGCTAGGGTGCGAAGTGTTGCTTTTGATGACAACTTTTGCTTTCCATGGCTGCGAGAGCCTTCAATGGCAATGAGTCTATCAATGAGAACATTCTCTTACCACCTGTGTCTCTCTCTCCCTCACTTCATCTCTCTAGATCTCTCTCTCAATTTGTCATTCTCTCGCCCTACTTCTTGCACACTTTTTTAAGGGTAAGGGAAGTTTGGAATTTTGCATGGTTTTCCTCTTGGATATGCTTGCGTGGATTTAAGGGAAGAAGACAAATGTAACACCATAAATTCTAGCTCATTTCATACCATTCATAAGCTTTATTTCATCGATTCCACAAGAACATATAAAAAAGGGGATGAAAATAATGGATTTCTTGACATTGCGTTATATTTCAAAAATTGCAATTGGTGCCACGTGGATCATGTGAGCTCATACTATATATTCTTATATTTAATTACATTAAAAAAAGTTATTTGCATCACAAAATCATGTCTATAACTCATGGAAACCGAAATAGAGTGTGGAATATGGAGCTTCATTCTCGGCCAAAATTGCTCCACTTTCTTACCAAACTTTGGAAAATCATAACTAAATATAAAAAAATTGAAATTATGCAATATTGGTCATTATAGAAATATTTGGATATCTACTTCACACTAAAAATATGTCTAGACCATAACATCCATCACAGAGGGCGTTTGACATCTAAAATGGTCCAAAAGTCCCATAGAATTCTGGAACTGTCACAAAATTCTGTAGAGAACTTTGAAAATGTCCAATTAATTTCACAAAAATCCAATCCATACAAATGATACAAATATGGAAATATGTGGATGTTAAATAGAGAGAAAAAATATCTCTAGATCATTTCATCAAGCTCAAACTTTATAATTTGATGGAACAGTACTTATGGTCAGGAAAATTTACTAATACTGGATAAAAACTTTGAAAATTCATATCTCCCTCTCTAGACCTCCAAATGAGGTGTTTCTAGCTGGCTCTAGTCTCTATGATTGTCTAGTTTTCTTGTATACAATTTGATGGCAATTGGACATCATTTGAGGCTCGGGTGACAGAGTTTAATTTCAGACCAAATAATAATGCAGTAAACCAGAAACATAAATTTTGCTAACTTTGAAAAATCATCAAATATTCTCTAGACCTCTAAAAATTATGATCTTTAGCTTTCCAAAAATCTCTTAATGAGACCTAATTGCTTGCCAAATCTCAAATCAAGACTAACTTATTTGGCTAAAAAGTGATATAAGGTTCCATAATGGTCAATTTTGGCTCTATATAGGGTACCAAAGTTGCCAAATGGATTTTCCTTAGTCTTGGCACCATTTGAGCAAGTCTAAAAGTACATTTAAGACTTATGTGAGTTGCCCAAATAGTCCCAAGTCTCATGCATCTCATTTTGGCCATTCAACCCCCACTTATACATATATCCATCAAACTTTCAATACTCATACTTTGGCATTACATACTCAAAACATATGTTAGGGGTCATACATCATATTCATACACATAAACATCACATAATAGTGTATTTATACATGTCTCAAGGGTCATGATACAATTACAATACCATATACATCAAGAAACATAATGATGGTTCCAAAATGGGTAAAACTAGGCATAAGCTTGCCATTTTTCCTTCTTCATTATTGTTGGCTCCCTTCACCATAACTACTTAGTCCACCTAGCATATTAGATCATTAGAGAGGAGGAGATGAGATTCAAAGAATCCAAATAGCTCATCTCCCATTCAATCATACATAATATGTGCAAAGTAAACTTTACAATGTATGCATGGAAAAATGGAAATCATAGACATTTACAAAGCAAACTTGACATGTGAATAAATCATACAAGACATTTAAGAGTTCACTAAGTTCTTGGATTGGTCTCACACTCTTCTCATGGATTTTGGACTTGCCTCACCCATTCTTTAAGAGCTTTGGACTCAACAATACTCTTAAGAGCCCACTTTGCTTTTAGGAGACTCTTTACTTTGTCTCAACCAAGCTCAAGGTTCTTGGCTCATCCTCACCAAAGAGAAGAGTTCTTAGCCTCTCCACACTCAAGTAAACTCATACAAACATCATGTATTCATTTGGAAGCATAACATGGCATCAAGAATCATGGCATATAAAGGCATATTAGCATACTTTTTATAACTTGAAAATACACATACACACATTCTAAAATAAGCTAAACACACATCTATGCATGAGAGAAGGTGGAGAGAGCTACCTTGTACACAATTACACACTTTGTCTTTTGGATTCAATCTCCTCTTTTCAGCTACACACCCATAAAAGTGTGGGGAAGGTTCCTCTTGGCCTAGACATGATTTAAGGAAGTTAATTAAGTTTATGGAATGAATTTTAAGGCCACCTAAATTGCCTAGACCCTAACTTGCCTTATAAGTCTCATTATAGTTCCATAATGACACCTAAGGAAGCAACACCCTTCAATTAACTTCTAGGCTCCCTTCTCTTTATTTATATATGATTCTTGACTCCTTTTAAGTCTCTTGGAGTCATCACCCAATTAAAATAAGGAGCCTAAACACGTTGCTTCTTTAGGTCACATAATGGAGTCTATAACACCAATTCACTTTCCTTTAGTTTTAAATTTTTCCCAAGGCCTCTACTCATCTTCACTTATCACATATAATTCAAGAATGGCCTTAGAAAAATTTAAAACTCTCCCTAACTATTCCAACCCTCCTTGGCCAAGACATAGAGCAAATGGGCCTTCCATAAAGTTTTGTTTGTTTTCTCAAGGTAGAATGCACATGGGGAACATCTTAGGGATCTTAGATGCATGTTTAAACACTTAATTAAGCCTAAGAACATTCATATTAAATCAGATTTACAATGGAGCATTTGGATCCCTAATGGTTCCATCTTGTTTCCTAATGCTCCTTTCTTGATTCTATTAGTTCATTCTTAATCTTTGTCATCTAAAACCTCTAATCCCTCTATGAATTGGACAGAACACAGCCCCTAAAAGATGGGCTCTTGGCTGGACAAAATTGACAAGGGTGAGGGGGAGGAAGGGACTACCAAAAGATGGAGAATTTACCTTATTTTCTTAGTTCTTTTGGCTTGTTCTTCACTTTGGTTGGACACTCCTCCACAAACACGAAAATTTCCTCCCTGGTCTAGCCCAAAAATAGCACCAAAAACTTAAAGAAAACCATGGAAAGGAATAGGGAAAGAAGGAGAAAGAGTTAGTGAAAGGAAAGGCTTGAAAAGCTAATAATTCCCTACCAAAATCTTCGCTTTTTCTTCTTCTTTTCCCTTGCTATTGGTGCTCCTAAGAGGGCTAGACAATTTCTCTAAAAATTGGCAAAAGAGAGTCAGTTAAAGGAAGGAGAGTGGGGACTTGTCTTCAAAGAAGGGTGTGGAAGCTTCACTTTTCCCATTTAATTCCACTTTTGCCCTTTTATAATAGCATTTTCATTTCTCCTTTGTTTTATCTCCTTTTTGAAAACCTTCTTTTTCATTATAAAATTTAAGTTTCCAATTTAGTAAAATGCCTTTGGAATCACTCAAATCGGAGCTAAAATCATTCTAAATGAACCTGTCAAAGTTCAGGCATACCAATATTAGAAAACGTCCATCAGAGGTGATTTAACTGCCTCAAGGCTTCCCATGGTTTTTAGGGCTTCTGATAACCTCAGAGAACTCAAAAATTTGGTTTAAAAAGCCATCCTGTGTGAATTCCAAAACTTATCCGAAATTACAAAAATGCCATTGCATTTTGTAAGATTTCCATCAAAATTTGTTTCTTCATTCTAGCTCCATTTTTCCTTCTGTCTAAGGCTAAAATTCTCATTTTTAGGAGGCTAGAATATGACTTAAATTTTTTGGGATTTTAACTAATTCATTTCGAGGGACTTACTTTAAAAACACGTCTGTTTCTGTTGTTTAACGAAAATCAGACATTACAAGACACACACTACTGATGCAAAAATAATAGAGGGAAATCCCAAGCTTTTTCAAAAGTAATGCAACATTTTTATTATTCTGGAGTTGATTACAAAACAAATATTAGTGCTTGATATATAGGCTAATTAAAAAACTAAACTTCAGAGAAAATAGGAAATAAAAATCTCATGCTTTGATTGAAAAATAACTGAAAAAGATAATTCCTAATTTTTCTCTAATTGATTCTCCTAATATTTTGCAAAATCTTCTCAATAAGATTTTGAATCATTCCTCTAGCACTTGCCTTTGATTCAAAATCACACACTCCAAGTAAGCTTCTAAAGTAGGTATGTCACTGACTTGATAATGTTTTAGTGAAGATGTCTAAAACTTAGACTTCAATAATACAGACTTTAGCACTATTTCACCTTTAGCAACTAATTCTTAAATAAAATGAAATCTCAGCTCAATATACTTTGTTCTTCTGTGAAATGCTGGATTTTTTTGACATTGCAATAGTTGTTTTATTATAACAATAGAGCTTAGTTCCTTTTTCTTGCTTTTGCTGCACATCTTCCAACATTCTTCTAAGCCAAATACACTAACAAGTTATTGTAGTTGCTATTATATATTTTAGTTTTGCTATTGACAAGGCTATAGCAGCTTGTTTTTTCAGACATCCATGTGATTGCTCCTAACCCCAATCCAAAAAAATTTCCAAAATTGCTATTCCTATCATCCAATGAACTTGCCCAATCACTGTCACTAAAGCCAATCAAACTAAAATTAGTTACATGAGTGTACCAAATTTGATAATCCAATGTTTCTACAATATATCTCAAAATACTCTTTGCTGCACTAAAATGTTGTATTGATGGATGGTTCATAAACCTAAACATAATACCAACTGAAAATGAAATATTTGATCTTTGTGTGTTAGGTATATTAACCCACTAACCAGACTTCTAAACAACTTCTGATTTGCTTCTTCTACTCTATCTTCTTGCTATAACTTTTGATTTATATTCATTGGAGTAGCTACCATCTTACAATTTGACATGTTAAACTTCTTTAACAAATATGCTGCATGTTTCTATTGACAAATAAATATTCCAACTTCATCATGCAGAATTTCTTGGCTAAGAAAATAATGTAGTAAGCCTAAATCTATCATTTCAAACTTACTCATCATGCTAGTTTTGAACTCTTCTAATAGTACTGTATCTAAGCCCATATAAATTATATTATCTACATATAAACAAACTATAATGTAATCAGTAGTACCTTGCTTCTTTAGATAAAAAGTAGGCTCATTCTTGCTTCTTGCAAATCCATTCTGCTAGAAATATGCATTAATTTTACTGTACCAAGCTTGTGGGGCTTGCTATAAGCCATAGAAAGCTTTTTTCAGCTTATATACCTTTTCTTCTTTTCCACAAAGCACAAAACCTTCAGGTCGTGAAACATATACTTCTTCTTGAAGCTTTCTATTAAGAAATGCTGATTTAACATCAATGCTAAAAGTAATCTGACCATCTTAAATCATGCTAGTGGTGATAATGTCTTATCAAAATCAACTCCTTGATATTGAGAATATCCTTTTACCACCAATTGAGCTTTATGCTTTTGAACACTTCCATCTGCATAAAATTTTGTCTTGAAAATCCACTTTAAGGCATATTCTTTCATAATGGTAAATTTGTTAGCTCCCATGTTGAATTCTTTTCTATGGACATAAGCTCTTCTTTCATTGCTTTTCTCCCCTCCTCTTCGGTTGCTGCCTTATCATAAGATGTAGGATCTAGAGCTAATAGAGAAAACTTATCATTTTCATAAATCTCCCTCAATGATCTAAATTTTCTTTGTGGTGTCTCCTATAATGATTCACTTACTGAACATGAACTACTTGATGATTTAGTTGCTAAGTTGCTTTCAATTAGAGAGAAAGCAATTGGTGGATTAATTAAGGTTGAGTTTATTTCCTCAATTAATGGAACCTAGAGCCGATTTACTATACTACTATTTGTGTTGTTATCACTCCAATTCTAGTTTACATCTTCATTAAACACTACATTTCTAATGACAATTATTTTTTCACTAATAGGACCATGCATTTTATATGCCTTAGACTCAAAACAATACCTAATAAAAATACATTTCAATTATTTGTCATCTAGTTTTTGGTGACTTGGAGAATTTATTAAAACAGAGGCAATATAACCAAAAATTGTTAAATGGCTTACAATAGGTTTCCTCCCTTTCCATACCTCATATAGAGTACCTGGGACAACATTTGTTTGTAAGAAATTCAGTAAATACACTATTGTTGCTATAGCTTTTGCCCAATATGAATTTGGTAGTCCTTTCCCTTTCAATAAACTTCTTGCCATCTCCACCACAGTTTTGTTTTTGTGTTCTACCACACCGTTTTGTTCTAAAGTACACGATGTTGTCAATGCACATTGTATGCCATTCTCTTGACAAAAATGGTTGAATTCTATTAAGAGAAATTCATATGAAGTACTTTAATGCTTGCACCACTTTACTTCTCAACCATGGCTTTAAATTTTCTAAAATTCTCAAATATTTCTGATTTGGATTTTAGGAAATATACCACAACACATTTTGCTAAAATAATCAATGAACAACAAAAGATAGTGACTTTATCCTAATGATTCTATGTTCATAGGGACACATAAGTCTAAATGAACTAACTCAAGACATGATTTTGCTCTCCATGCCTTCCCAATAAGGAATGACTTTCTAATCTATTTGTCATAAATACAACTTTCACATGTATTAAGTGTAGAAATTATTGGCAGACCATAAACTATACCTTTATTTTCTAGCAGTTGCAATTCCTTCACATTTAGGTGTCCATAGTGTAAATGCCATAGCTTGGGCTCATCTCTTTCTCTAGCTACCAAGACAAAATCTACCATAGTGGAGACTTCAAGTGGAAATGTTCTGTTCTTGGTCATTGAAACTTTTGCAGCCACTTGACCTAATTGCTTATTAGTAATAACACATTCTCCACTATCAAATAAAATATAATATCTAATATATATTAACTATCCTACAATTAAATTAGGAACTTTAACATCATACAAGTGCTTTGATTTACTTTGGCTAGTTTTAAAGGCTACTATCCCCTTTCCTTCAACTTGCACCTTCATCTTCTACTAGACCTTCTTCTTTTAGGTCTCATCAAGGTGTTTAAAAATGACCTTCTTTCTTGTCATGAAACTAGACTTCACCTTGTATGTCAATTGGGTCATAATATGCCAAAAGCAACCTACTTTCTCCATTAATTTCTTTTGTGAAATTTACTTATTTATTTTTAAACTAACGATTAGCTTTCACATGCCTAAATTTCTTACATTGATAACACTAGACACCGCCCTTGTTGTTACCAGATCTTTGCTCAAATCCTTTGCCTCCTTCTTTGCCATGGTTGAAATTCTTTTCTCTAATTCCTCCTCTGCTTCTTCCATGACTTTTTTTTTTGTTCCTTTGATCCTCCTCCTTTTTCTTGAAATGTCTTTTCTTTATTCTTGTCTTCTTTTCAGTTGATCCTTGCTTCATGACATTGTAAAGAAACCATTAACTCATCAAAACTACAAGTTGACAGATTTTTAGACTCCTCAATAACTACAGCCACGTGATCAAATTTAGGAGGTAGACTTCCTAGTGCATGCATCACTACTGTTTTCTCTAAAATCTCTTCTTTATAAGTTCTTATTTGGTTGACAATTCCTGCTACTTTAGTACAAAATTCTTACACTGATTCTTCGTTCTTCATGCACAGGTTTTGGAATTCCCAGTGAAGCATCTACAACTTAACTCTAACCACTGTAAATGAGCCATGAAATGCTATCTGCAATATTATCCAAGCTTCCTTTACTGTTGAAGCTACTGCAATTTTTTAAAAGATTAAATCATCCATTACTAACTGGATGAAGAATAAAGCCTTTAAATCCTTCTTTTTGCTTTCTCCTAATTTGGCCTTTTCATTGTGCTCCATGTATCCATTCTCCACAAAGTCCCATAACTATTGAGACTTGAATAAAGTTTTCATCTTAATTCTTTAGAACTTATAGTTTTCACCTTAAAGATGGGTATGGAATGTAACAACCGGGAAAAAGAAAAGGAAAGAAAAAGAAAGAAAGTAGAAAGCTAGGAATTTTTGAAATTCAGAATTTTTGCTAAGTCTCTTCGCAATAGCGAGAAAGGGTCTCGCTATAGCGAGAATGCCTGTTCGCAATAGCGAGAGTGATTCTAGCTATAGCGAGTACGGGCAGCAGTCCATACAAAAACCAGGGAGTTGCTCGCTGTAGCGTACGCCATAGCGAAAGTGAGGTCTGGAACTAACGCGAGTTCGCCATAGCGAAGGTCGAAATTCGCCATAGCAAAGGGAACTGATGCGAGTTTGCCGTAGCGAAGGTTACACCTCGCCATAGCGAAGCCAGATAACACGAGCTCGCTATAGCGAAGGTCAAGTTTCGCCGTAGCGAGGGTCAGTCCGGAAGAGAGTAAAAAGCGAGAAAAAGAGTTCATTAAATGCTCAAACTCATTCCTTCTCTCATTTTTGCCCTAGACTTCGACCCAAGGAGTGAAAAGAGACGTGGAGAGTGAGAGAGACCAAGAGAAGGAGGAAGAGCAAGAGAAAGGTAAACAAGTTTCTCCCATTTCTCCTTAGAATCTGGATCTCCTCTCTTTGCCCTCTCTTTCTACGGTTTTGTTTGTGAAAATGGTTGGATTTTGGGCATGGGTCAGAAGAGAGAAAGTGAAAAACGCCCTTAAATCTCTTTGTTTTCTTTGAAAAGGTGTTTTCCACTATCATTGGAGCTTGAGAGAGAAGAAGAGTTGATGGCATTTTAGAGAGAGAGAGAGAGAACTCTAGGTTCTGGTAGGAGAGTTTACTCTAAAGATTATATACTAAAAGTAATTCCTTGTTCTTGATTGTGCCTAGGCTCAAGTGAAGCACCTTCATCAAGGTGTGATTGTGAACCTAAGGAGGGAGAGGAGAAATTGAAAGGAAAAGCTAGTGTTGGCTTTGGCTCATAAGGTAGCTCTCTCTTCCCACTCTTTCTTGTTGCATTCTTGGATGTAATAGTCATTGTATGCTTATGTATAAGCTTGTTGTGTGGAATATGCCATATGCTATTGCTTTGATGCATTGATGCCAATGTGCTTGTGTGTTGAAATGTGAGAATTGCTCGGGTGAGGTAGTGCCGAAAGTCCCTTGAGATGGGTGAGGTGAAGCCAAAAGTCCCTTGAGAATGGGTGAGACAAGTCCAAAAGTCTCAACCGAGTGAGGCCAAGCCAAAAGTCCCTAAACTCAGGTGAGGCCATCCAAAAGTCCCTTAAACTCGGGTAAGGCTAGACCAAAAGTCCCTGGAGCCCATTTTTGGCATTGTTGTGATTTCCATAGCATGTACAATGTGTATTGGATGTTTGAGAATGGCTAAATGCTTATTCACATGCCTTGACTTGTTATATGCCTTGATTGCTTACTTGATTGAGTGCATGAGCTACTGAGATTCCCTGAATCTCACCCTTTCCCCTCCCAACTTAACATGCTAGGTGGAGCACAAGGAGAAGCAAGTGCACACCAAGGAGCCTAGGAGTATGCTTAACTAGATTATAGCTTTGTTTTGGTTATTTTGTTGTAAAGTGGTGCCACAATGAATATGCGCCCACTATTTTTGAGATGTAACTATTGTAACAAGTGTAAATGCATGAAATGATGATGTACAAACTATGTTGATAGCCAAATGAATGGAAATGAGGGTTTTGCCCCTTTTGTTGAATGAATGCAATAGTGTATATTTGGCCATAGCATAGTGAGTTTGGATTGTATGTTGATTTGGACCACATGGACTTATTATATATCCTAGTTTTATGCTTTTAAACTTGTCCATGAGTGGCCAGAATGTGTGAGAGGCCTTTTGGACCCATTTTGGACCTCTTGGGTGCCAAAATCGATATTTTTGAGAGCTCCGTCAAAGTATGACCAGATGAGCTCCTCTTGCCATGAAATTTGGCATGCCTCTAGATTTTGTAGAAAGCTTCTTGAGAAGCTAAAGTTGGTAATATTCGGAGGTCTAAAGAATATTTAGCGAATTGTTGAATTTGGGAAAATTTAATGGATTGGTCATGTACTGTTCATATAAACCAGAAATGAAATCTATGGCATTCATAGACCAAATGGATTCCAAATGTGGTGAAATTTTATACACATAAACTAGACAACCACAGTGACTTAAGAACTAGAATCACCTAAATTGGAGTCTGTAGAGAGAGAATGAACCTTCTAAAGTTTTGTATCAGCATCAGAGAGTTCACCCGACCTCCGTTACTGTTCCATCAGTTTTCGGGGTCCAGGGGTTACTAAACTGATCTGGACTTATTTTTTTCCTCTAGTAGACATCTGTAGCTTTCCAAATTCATATAGTGTGCCCAGATTGGATTTTTGTAAATTTAGTTATGAAGTTTTGAAAGTCATGACAATAAACTGGACCAGAAATAGTGACAGTCGGACCTCCTTCCCATTTTCGATGTCAAACATGGTCCAAATGCTGAGATTTTGATTGGGAATTATTTTTAGTGTAAAGACAACACTTAGAGCTTTCTAGAGAGCTAAAGTTTACTAGATTCCCATTTTCTTATAATTAGTTATGATTTTCCAAAGTTAGAGCCAAAATATGACTTTTAGGCACAAGTGAGAAAATATAATTTTTCTGGTTTTTGGCTCTAAACCTGTGGCTTATGGCTTGTTTTATGCTATGTATAAGTCGTATATATTAAGTTTGAGTTGAGGATGCGAATGATGGGTTCACAGGACCCACGGGGTAAAAGATGAGTGTATGAAACCCCAGTTCATAGCATGCAAATGCCACTGATTGGTGTTGATTCTTTGAAAATCATATGGAACCGAGCCCTGTGAGAGGCTAGGTAGCGGTAGTAGATTAAGGTGTTACATTTTTGGTATCAGAGCAAAGGTTCAGGCACTTTTGCTCAATATTAGGCTCTTGAATGATGAGATTGTTTGTGTTTGGTGTGAATGGTCATGGAAGTTGTAGCATCCTTATGCATATGTGTTGTGATATTATTGTGAACTGAGGATTGCTACTTCTTTCAGACATGGTTAAGACTAGACGGAGCAGGGGTAGAGGTAGAGGCAGACCGCCCAGGGCTCAGAGAGCTGAGCCAGAGGTTCCTGTTTGAGACTGAGGGTCCTCTGCGGGCCATCATGGAGAGACTTGATCGGTATGAGGCCATGATGGGCCAGCATCAGGAGATGCTGGAACAGCAAAGATATATTGCCCAGCAGCAGCATGATATGATCATGCATTTGCAAGACACCCTGGCTAGGCAAGAAGAAGCCAGAAGAGATGCCCTTGTACCTCAGCCATCTACATCTAGTATTCCACCTGTACCTCCCCAGGAGCCTGCTGCTCCTCAGACCCAGACGCCTATCTAGAAGGTGCTAAAGCAGTTTAGGCAGAATAATCCACCCTCGTTTGACGAGGAGTTAGATGTGGATAAGGCAGAGGCTTGGGTGATGCAGCTTAAGAAGATATTCTCGGTGATGGATTGTACTACCGAGCAGAAAGCCCAGCTAGCCACCTTTATGCTAGAAAAGGAAGCTGATAGATGGTGGGATAGCGCGAAACCCCTTATGGAGACCAAGAATATACAGATAACTTGGGAGACTTTCTTGGTCAAGTTTTATGAGAAGTATGCCCCAAGTTCAGTGAGGAAAAAAAAAAGATGGAATTCATGGGCTTGAGACAGACGGATGAGATGATTATGGATCAGTACATGGCCAAGTTTATTGAGTTGTCTCGGTATTCCTCTTACCTCCAGAGGTATGATGATGAACCCTGGAGATGTGAGCAGTTTGAGACTGATTTGAGACCCCTGATTAGCGATAGAGTCACTCCACAGCGAATCAGAAAGTTTAATACTCTTGTGGAGGTCAGCAGGGTGATTGAGACGAATTTGCAAGTTATCATGCCTGCTACGACTACAGCTAATCAGAAGAGGGTTCCAAATTTGAAAAGGCCAAAACCAGAAGAGGGTTCTAGTTTGACCCCTAGTACCAAGAGGAGAGGCAAGGGGCCATGGAATAGAAGGCCGCAGCGAGGTGTGCTACCTCCTCGGGGCCAGTCATCCTTCCAGCAGTCTCCGGTGACATGTTTCAAGTGTGGGAAGTCGGGTCACATTGCTAGATACTGTCCTCAGATGGAGACAGCGCCTCCTCCTAGACCGCAGACCCAGGGCCGAGTGTTCGCCATTACTCAGCAGGAAGCCAGCGTATCTCCTAGTTTGATCCGAGGTACGCTGATAGTGAATGGCTTTCCTGTAGTTACTATGTTTGATTCGGGTGCTAGTCACTCGTTTATATCTTATGATTATGTAAGGAAATTGAGTCTGGTCGTTAGTGTCTTGCCATTTGACTTGTCTGTCATTACACCCACTGGAGGCCACGTGGTTACTTCCCATACTTGCTTAAATGTCACTGTTCAATTTAACCATTGTCATACCACTATTGATTTGGTTTGTATGCCTTTCCATGAAATTGATTTGATTATTGGTATGAACTGGTTGGCTGCGAATAATGCCATACTTGATTGTGAACACCGAACCATTTCCTTACCTACTTGTGGGACTATACCTAGGGTAGGAGCTGAGTTATCTTTTATGACTACCACCCAAGCTGAGAGATATTTAGAATGTGGATGTCAAGGATTTCTAGTCTTTTTCTCTATTCAGGCCGAGGTAGAAGAAGGGATAGAGGAGATCCCAGTTGTTAGGGAATTCCAGGAGGTTTTCCCTAGAGAGTTTGATTTTAGTGGCCTACCTCCTGAGAGAGAACTAGAGTTCCCTATAGACATAGTGCCTAGGGCTGGACTGGTGTCCAAGGCTCCTTACAGGATGGCTCCCGCCGAGCTTGCTGAGTTGAAAGAGCAGATAGAGGAATTGTTTGAGAAAGGGTTTATCCGCCCTAGTGTTTCACCTTGGGGTGCTCCGGTATTGTTTGTGAAAAAGAAAGATGGTAGCTTGCGTTTGTGTATAGATTACAGAGAGTTGGATAAAGTTACCATCAAGAATAAATACCCTCTCCCTAGAATTGATGATCTGTTAGATCAGTTGGCTGGGGCATCTGTGTTTTCCAAGACAGATCTTAGATCTGGATACCACCAGTTGAGAGTGAAAACTGAAGACGTCTCTAAGACGACTTTCAGAACGAGATATGGGCACTATGAGTTCCTTGTGATGCCATTCGGGTTGACGAATGCGCCTGCTGTGTTCATGGATTACATGAACAGGGTATTCAGACCGTATCTAGATCAGTTTGTGGTGGTCTTTATTGATGATATTTTAGTGTACTCCCGATCTTTTGAGGAGCACGAGAGGCATTTGAGACTAGTCCTAGACACCTTGAGAGAGAAAAGGTTGTATGCCAAACTTAGTAAATGTGAGTTTTGGCTGACCGAGGTGCGATTCTTAGGTCATGTGATCTCACGAGACGGGCTTACGGTTGATCCCCATAAAGTTGAGGCTGTGTTACAGTGGGATAGACCTAGAACGATCACCGAGGTTAGAAGTTTCTTAGGTTTGGTAAGGTATTATAGACGGTTTATGCAGGACTTTTCTCGGATGGCCTTACCACTGACGAGGCTAACTAGGAAAGATACACCATTTGTGTGGGATGAGAGATGTGAGAAGAGTTTCTAGGAGTTGAAACTCTGTTTGACCACTGCCCCTGTACTGATTATCCCTGACCCTAGTGAACCATTTGTGGTTTATTGTGATGCCTCGGGCAAAGGGTTAGAATGTGTGTTGATGCAGCAGGGTAGAGTAGTGGCATATACCTCGAGGCAGTTGAGACCTCATGAGGAGAATTACCCCACACATGACCTAGAGTTAGCTGCCGTAGTGTTTGCTCTTAAAATTTGGAGACACTATCTGTATGGTGTGACCATAGAGATCTATAGTGACCACAAGAGTCTGAAATACCTGTTTGACCAGAAAGAACTCAATATGAGACAGAGGAGCTAGATGGAATTCTTAAAAGATTATGATTATGTGTTGAAATACCATCCGGGCAAGGCCAATGTGGTGGCGGATGCCCTGAGTAGAAAAACCATCCATGTAGCCCATATGATGATTAGGGAGCAGGAGCTCCAAGAGAAGTTCAGAAATTTGAACCTCTCTTGTCAGGTGGTATCGGGTAGATAGTGTTTGAGTGAAACCCGAATTGAGAATATCTTGAGAACCTAGATCTTAGATGCCCAGAGAGAGGATGAGTTCCTGAGACGGATCAGGAATGAGATTTCCCAAGGTAAGACCTCAGATTTCAAGATGTCTGACGATGGCATGATAGTATATCGAGATAGAATCTATGTGCCTAGTCAGAATGAGTTGAGAGAAAACATTCTAGAAGAGGCACATAAGAGTAAGTATACTATCCACCCAGGTGCCACCAAGATGTATCAGGATGTGAAGAGAATTTTCTGGTGGCCAAGGATGAAAAGTGATGTGACGGAGTATGTGGCTAGATGCCTAGTGTGTCAGAGGGTAAAGATAGAACATCAGAAACCGGCTGGGTGGTTGCAACCACTAGATATCCCTGAGTGGAAGTGGGATAGTATAGCCATGGACTTTATCATGGGGTTACCCAGGACATCCTCTGGACACGATACTATTTGGGTAGTTGTGGATAGACTGACGAAGTCTGCACACTTTTTAGCTATCAGGGCTACTCATACACTGGATAGACTAGCCCAGTTGTATATCAGAGAGATAGTGCGACTTCATGGAATACCCAATAGCATAGTTTCGGATAGAGACCCCAGGTTCACATCGAACTTTTGGAGGTCACTGCAGCATGCCTTAGGGACGAGATTGCGGTTTAGTACTGCATATCACCCCCAGACAGATGGTCAGACTGAAAGGACCATCCAGACATTGGAAGATATGTTAAGGGCATGTATGCTAGAAATGAAGGGGAACTGGGATGCATATTTACCATTAGCAGAGTTTGCGTATAACAACAGTTACCATTCCAGTATTCAGATGGCCCCTTATGAGGCTTTGTATAGGAGAAAGTGCAGATCCCCTCTGTGTTGGGTTGAGCTAGGTGAGAGGAGTATGATAAGACCTGAGATTGTGGATCAGACCATCCGACAAATAAAGTTGATTAGAAAAAGGCTCCTCACAGCCCAGAGTAGGCAGAAAAGCTATGCTGATAAGCGTAGGAGGCCATTAGAGTTTGAGATTGGAGACCATGTGTTCATTCGAATATCTCCAATAACGGGAGTAGGTCGGCCAATGAGGGTAAGGAAGCTCAGTCCTAGGTATATTGGTCCATTTGAAATCCTTGAGAAAATTGGACCCGTGGCTTACCAAATAGCCTTACCTCCTAACCTAGCCCAAATCCACAATGTTTTTCATGTCTCCCAATTGAAAAAGTATTTACCAGACTTCTCACATGTCATAGAATACGAGCATGTGCAATTGCAGGAAGATCTTTCCTATGTAGTGAAACCGGAGAGAATTGTGGATGCTAAGCTGAAACAGCTGAGAAGGAAGAGCATTCCTCTGGTGAAAGTAATCTGGAGAGGTCTGACATCTGAGGAGGCAACTTGGGAATTGGCGAATGAAATGAGGCAAAAATATCCAGAGTTATTCCCTTGAGGTAAGTCTTTAAATTTCGAGGACGAAATTTCTTTTAAGAGGGGTAGAAATGTAACAACCGGGAAAAAGAAAAGGAAAGGAAAAGAAAGCAAGTAGAAAGCTGAGAATTTTCAAAATTCAGAATTTTTGCTAAGTCTCCTTGCAATAGCAAGAAAGGGTCTCGCTATAGCGAGAATGCCTGTTCGCAATAGCGAGAGTGATTCTAGCTATAACGAATGCGGGCAGCAGTCCATACAAAAACCAGGGAGTTGCTCGCTGTAGCGTACGCCATAGCGAAAGTGAGGTCTGGAACTAACGCGAGTTCGCCATAGCGAAGGGAACTGATGCGAGTTCGCCGTAGCGAAGGTTACACCTCGCCATAGCGAAGCCAGATAACACGAGCTCGCTATAGCGAAGGTTAAGTTTCGCCATAGCGAGGGTCAGTCCAGAAGAGAGTAAAGATTGAGAAAAAGAGTTCATTAAACTCTCAAACTCATTCCTTCTCTCATTTTTGCCCTAGACTTCGACCCAAGGAGTGAAAAGAGGCGTGGAAAGTGAGAAAGACCAAGAGAAGGAGGAAGAGCAAGAGAAAGGTAAACAAATTTCTCCCATTTCTTCTTAAAATCTAGATCTCCTCTCTTTGCCCTCTCTTTCTATGGTTTTGTTTGTGAAAATAGTTGGATTTTGGGCATGGGTCAGAAGAAAGAAAGTGGAAAACGCCCTTGAATCTCTTTGTCTTCTTTGAAAATGTGTTTTCCACTATCATGGGAGCTTGAGAGAGAGGAAGAGTTGATGGCATTCTAGAGAGAGAGAGAGAACTCTAGGTTCTGGTAGGAGAGTTTACTCTAAAGATTATATACTAAAAGTAATTCCTTGTTCTTGATTGTGCCTAGGCTCAAGTGAAGCACCTTCATCAAGGTGTGATTGTGAACCTAAGGAGGGAGAGGAGAAATTGAAAGGAAAAGCTAGTGTTGGCTTTGGCTCATAAGGTAGCTCTCTCTTCCCACTCTTTCTTATTGCATTCTTGGATGTAATAGTCATTGTATGCTTATGTATATGCTTGTTGTGTGGAATATGTCATATGCTATTGCTTTAATGCATTGATGCCAATGTGCTTGTGTGTTGAAATGTGAGAATTGCTCGGGTGAGGTAGTGCCGAAAGTCTCTTGAGATGGGTGAGGTGAAGCCGAAAGTCCCTTGAGAATGGGTGAGACAAGTCCAAAAGTCTCAACCGAGTAAGACTAAGTCAAAAGTCCCTAAACTCGGGTGAGGCCATCCAAAAGTCCCTTAAACTCGGGTAAGGCTAGACCAAAAGTCCCTGGAGCCCATTTTTGGCATTGTTGTGATTTCCATAGCATGTACAATGTGTGTTGGATGTTTGAGAATGGCTAAATGCTTATTCACATGTCTTGACTTGTTATATGCCTTGATTGCTTACTTGATTGAGTGCATGAGCTACGGAGATTCCCTGAATCTCACACTTTCCCCTCCCAACTTAACATGCTAGGTGGAGCACAAGGAGAAGCAAGTGCACACCAAGGAGCTTAGGAGTATGCTTAGCTAGATTATAGCTTTGTTTTGGTTATTTTGTTGTAAAGTGGTGCCACAATGAATATGCGCCCACTATTTTTGAGATGTAACTATTGTAACAAGTGTAAATGCATGAAATGATGATGTACAAACTATGTTGATAGCCAAATGAATGGAAATGAGGGTTTTGCCCCTTTTGTTGAATGAATGCAATAGCGTATATTTGGCCATAGCATAGTGAGTTTGGATTGTATGTTGATTTGGACCACATGGACTTGTTATATATCCTAGTTTTATGCTTTTAAACTTGTCCATGAGTGGCCAGAATGTGTGAGAGGCCTTTTGGACCCATTTTAGACCTCTTGGGTGCCAAAATCGATATTTTTGAGAGCTCCGTCAAAGTATGACCGGATGAGCTCCTCTTGCCATGAAATTTGGCATGCCTCTAGAGTTTGTAGAAAGCTTCTTGAGAAGCTAAAGTTGGTAATATTCGGAGGTCTAGAGAATATTTAGCGAATTGTTGAATTTGGGAAAATTTAATGGATTGGTCATGTACTGTTCATATAAACCAGAAATGAAATCTATGGCATTCATAAACCAAATGGATTCCAAATGTGGTGAAATTTTATACACATAAACTAGACAACCACAGTGACTTATAAGAACTAGAATCACCTAAATTGGAGTCTGTAGAGAGAGAATGAACCTTCTGAAGTTCTGTATCAGCATCAGAGAGTTCACCCGACCTCCGTTACTGTTCCATCAGTTTTCGGGGTCCAGGGGTTACTAAACTGATCTGGACTTATTTTTTTCCTCTAGTAGACATCCGTAGCTTTCCAAATTCATATAGTGTGCCCAGATTGGATTTTTGTGGATTTAGTTATGAATTTTTGAAAGTCATGATAGTAAACTGGACCATAAACAGTGACAGCCGGTCCTCTTTCCCATTTTCAATGTCAAACATGGTCCAAATGCTAAGATTTCGATTGGGAATTATTTTTAGTGTAAAGACAACACTTAGAGGTTTCTAGAGAGCTAAAGTTTACTAGATTTCCATTTTCTTATAATTAGTTATGATTTTCCAAAGTTAGAGCCAAAATATGACTTTTGGGCACAAGTGAGAAAATGTAATTTTTCTAGTTTTTGGCTCTATACCTGTGGCTTATGGCTTGTTTTATGCTATGTATAAGTCGTATATATTAAGTTTGAGTTGAGGATGCGAATGATGGGTTCACAGGACCCACGGGGCAAAAGATGAGTGTATGAAACCCCGGTTCATAGCATGCAAATGCCATGGATTGGTGTTGATTCTTTGAAAATCATATGGAACCGAGCCCTATGAGAGGCTAGGTAGCGGTAGTAGATTAAGGTGTTACATGGAAGGTTAAGAGATGCTCACTGCACTGCCATTAGTTGCCATGATATGAAGGCCCTAGTTTGACCACAACACGGCTCTAATACCAATATGCTAGGTTTAAAGAGAAGAAGATGTGCACAACTTATGCAAAAATAACATAGGGGAATGTCAAGCTTTTTCAAAGGTAATGTAATGTTTTTATTATTTTAGAGCTAATTACAAAACAAATACTAGTGCCTGATATATAGGCTAATCAAAATATTAAACCTTAAAGAAAATAGGAAATAAAAATCACATGCTTTGACTAAAAAATAACCAAAAAAAATTTAATTCCTAATTTTTCTCTAACTAATTCTCTTAATATTCTATAGAAATCTTCTCGACAAGATTTTAGATCATTCCTCTAACAATGCCTACTAAGAAAAGGAATTTGGGCTTCATGGTGTAACAAAAGCATTGCAATGGGAGTTTACAACATATAATATTCATGTTTTTCCTATAACTTATGGTATTGATTTTTGAATTCAAATATTTGAGTATAGGACTATGTGTATTCTTAAAATTTCTAAGCTTATAAAATTAAAGTGTGAAAATTTATTCCTTTCGTATGCATTGTGTATCAAATATCAGACTATGTGATCCCTTGGCCTTGATAAAGTTGCTTAAAAGGCTTTAAATGGCATCAAATCTAGCAGTTTTATCATCCCCTACAATTTTGAGGGGTACTTGCTAACCCTAGCAATTGTAGGTTGATCCCCCACAAATCTAGTTGTTCTATCTTAAATATGCAAAACTTCTTTGGTTAAAATTAGAAATGTTTAAATTTGGTTGCTTATTTAATTATGTTAATATAAAATGCCATGGCATTAACATTTCTTTTATATGAAGTATCTATATAGGTGTAGTTTAGGTTAGTTGTTAACCAAATTGGAATATAGTTTAGTTTAAAGGACAATGAAATATAATTTACATCATTATCTCCTTCCTTTGCTTGAGTAAGTTATAACTTTACACTAGTGCATTCTTTCTAATTAGTTTAGATAAGTAGTCATTAGAATTTAGTATAAGACTCACTGTAAAGAAAAAAAAAAAAGAATCAATTTCTTACTTTAAAATTGGTTTAAACCTTGCAAAATTCTAATTTCTTGGAGATTGTCAAATGAAATTAACCTTGTGCTCTGCTCTCAGTCTCCATGCACTTGGTAAGGTTCAAAATCTTATTTTTGTTTGCTCATTGATTGAACCAATACTTTGAATTTTTTTTTATAGTCCTAGAACTGTTACATCCTTTTAATGTGGCAATATCACTTTCACATGATTTGTTTTAAAAAGCTAATAGAAATCCAAGAGTAATTTCCCATGATGGGTACATAATTCAAAATCAAATAAATGAAGGGAGAAAGGGATATCAAGTTTTATTCACAATGGTCAACAAATGCAATAAATGCAAAAATGATTGAAGATCAAAATCTAATTAATGATCATAACTTTATTCCAATGGCTTCAGAACTTGATCCTAATTATATAAATTGAAAGAAATTTAATTAATGGATGCACAAATCTTGGTGCTCTGAAATGGGGTAAAAGGGTTCATGGTTTAATGGAGCTGTTAGATCCTATTTATTCATGTTATTTTACCCATTTTTATTGGGAATTAGGTTCTTAATATTTGATTTTAAAATAAATAAATATAATTTTAGCACAAATGTGCACAGTTAGTGTATATAGTTCTATACTTAATTTTTATACCATAGATGACAAATTCTGGCTTAATTTTGTTTAAATTACAAATTGATCATACCTTGCTCTTTTTTATGAAGTGTAAATACACGAAAGGATAGGTCAATATCATTTTGGAACTTAACCATTAAAGCCCCAAAGCTAGGATGAGAAAAACTTGCTAAAACAAGTGGGTGAGAACTAGAGGCATTGTATGCATAATTTTTCTGCCTTAGACAAAACTAAAGGCATTACAGCGTCGTGCATAGCTAATGAAATGATAGGGTATTTTATGTTAAGTTTTGGAAGCTTTTGATGTACATAACATTATTTTTTAGTTCTAGCCATCATTTTGTGTTTGTTGGAAGATAAAGAGAGCTTGGGAGTGCATTTTTTAGCAAAATGTTAGTGTATTCCTTAAAAGCCAATCATGAGATGATTGTAATAATACACATTGTATCATATTTTTTGAAATAATACAATTATTATATTTTGTCTTTATATTTGCACAATATAACTTAATATGATAATTATTCCTAGAATAATTGTTATTCTTAAATTGTCTCTAGTCAAGTATTATTACAATATGGGATAACAATAATACATCAAAATTAGTATGTATAATGACTGATGACTTTAAGTAATGAATATATGATATTAAGTCAATACATAAGTACATTGTTAAAGAATAAATGTATTGGATTGACTCACTATGAGAATATTACATGGATTATAAAGTGTTATTAGCAATTCTCATATGACAATAGTGAAAGAAGTCCTTTAACTTGTAGTCACTACAGTTCCCTACATGAAGAGTTAAATACTTTAACACTATATCGTGTCACCTTTGACTAGGATGTCCAATAGGATGATGATTAGGTATATCACGAATCATGTGAAGGGATAATGATAGAGATGGGATTTTGTCCCTCCTGTATAGGAGAAGTGATATCCACGAGCCCCCTGATTGAATAAGGCTAAGAAATGCATGGCCTTACTCAAATGAATCAATATATGATATTGTTGGATTGGTCCACTCACTATCATAAAATGTAGGTTGAATATTAAATAGGATGACACATTCTATGCCTCGAGTTCAATCTAAATATCAGTCGACTAAATTTCATGATATTAGTCGTAGATTAGGTATGTCAAATCATAGACATTCTTATTACTTATATGCCAGTGACGTATTACTAGATATCGCTCATTATTTGTGATCCTAAAATAGGATTCTTTTCAGGTCATTACCAACGTAATAGGAATCTATAGGGTCACATACAAAGAGTAGGGATAAAACTAGAATAACATAATATTTTTAAGGTTTTAGTTAGATTAAAAATTCCAATAATAAGGCCCAATATAATATAATTAGATTATATTATAGTGTAATATATTATTTTAATATTAGAGTAATATTAAATAATATTATAGCACATTATATTATTAAATAATAATATAATGTAAGGTTATTTAATACTAAAGTAATATTAAATAATGTTACATTATGTTAGGCCTATCTCTTATCGCTTTCTATTGGACTTGGGCTAGGGTTCTAAAAGTTTATGTGGGATGAAGAATTAGAGTTTGAGTAGAATTAAGAAAGTGTTAAATCTTAAATCTATAAATATGAGACCATGAAGGGCAGCACATAAGACATAAGAGAGTTTTTCTGAAATCCTAATCTACTGAGAACTTTGAAAGACCTAACCCTAGATAATGGGAGGCATCTCCTAATAGAAATGCAGAGTGAGAGAAAGTTTTATTTACTCCTTGTGGATACCATAAAAGCGTAAATCACTAGATCTATGCGTGTGATTCAGATCGCAACTCAAATAAGAGGTAACTTTCTTATCTTATCTTGATTTATATTTTTGTGCATGTTCCTAGGAAAGGTTTCAATGATAAAAATTTTTTAATTTCGCTGTGCCTATGATCATCCCGAAACCCATCATAAAGGAGTGTTAGGATTTGAAGATTGAAGAGAAGAAGAGCATGCATAGTTAGTTTTCTCTCCCTTTCCTCTTTCCTTTGCATTTTTCTTATGTTTATGACTTTTACTCTAATTTTGTCAATGAATAATTTTGTAGTGAGTAGTTAAACTCATTGGTCTAGGATTATTATGAACCTTTATATGGATTAAAGTTTATTTACCTTCTCTACTTGTGATGAATGGTATATATAAGTTGATTCAACTCTATACTTCATGTCCTTTAGATTAATTGGCTAACACTTGGAATGATTTAGTATTTTACTTGAACTTGGAAAAGGGATAGCAAATAGATTTTGATTACTTTCCAAACACACATACTTTTAATTGATTTGCTCAATTTAAGTTACGATGTAAATTTTAGTATTTGACAAATTTTAATAACAAATCATCCTATGAATGATATTGACTTATTATTTTATGACTTTTGTGATATGTATACTTGTGTGTATGCAAGAGCACATCAAGTTTTTGATACCATTGTCAAGGATTTGTACATTAAGGTCTTACTAATATCGACACCAAGCTCACTTGATCTAAATTTTAGCCTTATATAGTTTGTTTGTTTTTGTTGTAAGTAATTGAGTCTTTTTGTTCATGTTTTATTTGTGTTGGTGTTATTGATATTTGTGTTTAGTTCTTATTCTTGTTATTTTTTTTCTCAATTATGGAATACCCTTAGCTGGCAGAAGGAGTTACCACTTTGAGATTTAAAGAGACTAAAGCCTAGAGCTCCATTTTGCCATGGGAAAAGCTTAAGTTTGAAGAAGATTCAACAATTAAATCAATTTTTCTTTTCTTTCTTTGTTTTCCATGTACTTCTTTGAGCATTTGATTTATACTCTATTTTTGACATTGATTTATTTGGTTATGTTAAGCTAAACTTGTTGATTTGGTATTGTGATAAACTTTAGTATGTATATGTTTTAATTACTGTCCTTACTTGCAATTAATGGTGTGATCTGTTTACTCAATCCTTATTCTTTATGCTTCTAAATGTATAGGAACTGTTAGATGAGTTAGGTAACCTAAATAAACTTGAAAAAAAAATGTTAGGACGAGACCATGGATTGAGTAGTATAAGTTCATGAAACTTGTAATGTTAAGTGTTTTGATTTACTTGTAGGATAGAGATATACCTATTAGCCTTATATAGCCACATTAGGACCCGTTTTTTTATTAATCTCTCAATCAATTGCATAAGAAAGTATCGATTGGTTAGGAGAATGCCTATAGATAATTTAGAATATGCTTGTAAGTAAATTAGAAACCTAGCTTAGCAAAGATTAACATTAAGAGCAAGGTGAAGAGAGAAAATTAACTTCATATAAAATGTTAGGGAGAATCATAATTCCAAACATTTTGCTTTCCAATTTAATCTAGAATGGCATCTTTCCTTTATTTTGTTAGTTTTTATATCTTTAGTTTAGTTTAATTTCCCATCATTTTAATTATTGGCTTGATTTATATTAAGGTGCATAATTTTAATACTTAACAATTATCTTAGTGACAAATTTTTGTGAAAATAATACTCTATTCTTCACTGTATTACTTGTGCAATATATATACTTGCATGTACATTGTATTGCAACAATTTTTTGGCATTGTTATCGAGGATCGAATTAGGGTCACCTGTGTCACAAATGGAATACTCCCCACTATGCCACTATTCTAAGGAGTTATATTAAGAGGAGTCTCTTTTTACCTCTTTCCTTTATAACTTTCTAATTTAATTTTTCTTAATAATAGAGACAATGTTGACTTTAAGTCTGAGGGTGAAGTAGTTTAGGATCATAAGGTCATATAATATGAAATTTTATACTTGAACTTTCAAGTTGTTAAATTTTTCTTCTTGAGCATCACTTAAGCTGGTTTTTCTATTGTTTAGTATAATTTACCTCTACTTCTAATGATTAGAGTGTTGTATCAAGATATGTTTCGTAGGAATTCAATGCCAATTACATTTGGTGCTAAGTTTAAAATTTTAACGTTATCAATGTTCTTGCAATTTTGAAAAATTTTGTGCACTGTTTGGCTAAACATAATTTAAAGGCATGTTGTTAGGAGAAAAAAAAAATTTTTTTTAGGTAATTCAATTTCAACCCTTAGGGCTCTTGAACTTTTCTCCTACTTTCTTAAGGAAAATCATTATGTATTGTGTTGACTTTTATAGATGATTTAGGAATTTATTTGCAATAGTTATGCCTTTCAAGCTTGTATATAAATATAGTTTTGCTTCAACCCTATTTGAGCTTCTTTTTGAAAGACCATACAAATTTTGTGATTTGCTTAAGTACCCACATTGTTACCTAACCTATTTAGTCTAAAAATCCAATGACTTCCCTTTCCTGAGAGAATTATAGCATATTTACTTTTGAAAAGGAACTTTGAGGTTGATTGAGAAGGCTATATAGTTATGAATTGCTTGTGTGGTAAATAGGCATGAGTTTATGGTTTTTCTTCCTTTTTTTTTTTAAACTATAAATTGTGTATATAGCTTGCTAATATTTAGTATTAAAAAAATAGAAATTGAAACTTTAGTTGCTATTGAATCTTGAAACTCCAAACTTGAACTGTTAGATGTTATTAAATCTTGAAACTTCAAACTTTAAACTTTAGTTGCTCTACAAAATTATTGCCGACATAAGTTGATTTAAGTGGCATTGCATAGTTGTTTATTGCTCCAATGATACATTTATCTTTATGTCTTCAAGGATCATGGTATTTACCTATAAGAATTTTGACACATTAGTATTTAAGAAGCTCGTGGCCATTATGCAATCTAAATGAGTAATAAAATAGAAGCATTTTAAACGTGTGAAACTAGGTGAGAGAAAGAGAAATGTGTAAGAGAGAGAGAGAGAGAGAGAGAGAGAGATAAAGGGAGGGAGAATCAACTGAAAGAGGGAGAGAGACACATAAGTGGTGAGAGAATGCTATCATTGAAGGACTTACCATTGTCGAAGGATCCTGTTACCATGGAGCATGAACCTACCATTGAAAGCACCACCTTTATACCCAAGCAGACCCTAAACAGTGAAGAATGTGAACTAGAGAGTGTGAGTTATGTTTAGTTTAGCCTTATCTTTTTTTTTTTTTATTTGATTCAATGCTTATTCATCATTGCCACCTAATCTTTTAAAACACCTAAAATGATATATGTGGCATTCACCTTATCAACAAAATTAATAGATGTTAATGGAGTTAACAAATACAATTAAAAAGGATTTTTTATGAAACAATTTGAATACTTAAAGGATTGTTTTGAAACACTTCAAATTTAGGGGGACCATTTTGAAATAATAAATGAAGTTAAATGACCAAATTACTATTTTAACCAATTTTTTATTATTGAATCTTACTTCTGATTGAAATTTATTGATAATGTGAAAAGTTGATAGGTTGAGTCCAATTATTTTCTAACATTTCAATTTAGAAAGGACACTTACCAATTTTTTTTTTCTTTGGAGTTAGTTTCTTTTTAATGCATTTGTAGCAATTTGTAGTTGTCCCTATAAGACAAGCAATTAATCAACCTTTGAAGAATACTTCTTTAAAAGTGATATTATATAGACAAATTATTGGCATGCTTGATTTTGCCTTATTTTTTTGTTTTTGAAAATAATTTTGGAAATTTTATTAAGTTTAATTACAAAAGTAATATATCAACTTTAAAAGGTAACAAAATACTCCTTTAAATTTTGGACAAAATTGAAAATATAAAATTTGAATTAATTTTTGTAACTAGATTTTTCTTTTTTGGGATGAGTTTGACGCTGAGTTAAACCAAGTATTACCAACAAAGTCAAAATCACATAGTACTTTGCTATTAATTTTAATTAGGTTTTAATGTTTTCATTTTAGTCTAAAGCTTATAAAGTATTTGTTAGAAATAGTTTGAAAAAATTAAGAAAATCAAATTTGACAAAGACTAGTTGATTGGTCCATAATACCAACCAACTAAAGCATAATAGAAGTAAGAAAGTTAACCTCTGGAAGATAACAGTCGGCTAGTCAAACCTAATACAAAGGAGACCCAGTTTAGGTCTTGTAAGTGTCAATTGACTAGCTTATATAGCCAATCGATTGGTTGGGAAAAGTAGTCGACTATTACGCAAACTAGTCAATTGGTCTTAAATGGAGGAATATTAAGTTGATTCTGTATGGTAACAGTCAATTGATATATTAGACCAGTTGACCTAGGATAAGCACGATAATTGACTAGTCTCTATGAACAATTGATTGGGTGGCTAGAAAACTTAAAAAAATTCAAACATTTTTGTTAGTTTTGGTACCTATTGGTTCAAAGAGTCATGTCTTTTCATCTAAAATAGTCAAATGATTGTTGTTTTAAATAAAAGTTTAAGATTACTCTTACTTGTCTTAAATTGGAAATATTGAATTTCAAATTTAAATCTTGTGAAAAAACATGATAGTTTAGAATTGCTTTTTAAATGTTGATTTTGAACATATGAATACATACTTGAAATCATTCTCTCTTCATTCCAATTCTTTAGGCCTTAGATATACTCTTGAAGGAGATAGTTTCACTATTTGGTTGAGTGCAATTCTTTAGGGTACTTTGAATCAATCTTAAAAGTAAATTTGCCAATATCTTACAGCACTGATAAAAGGCAAATCTTGCTTTAAGGATAGTATGAAATTCATATATTTTAAAGCCTACAAAATCAGTTCTTGACTTCATTCTATATACTATTTTCCGATCTTAAAGCAAGATTAGAATGGAGTCTACTACCATATCTACGTTCAAAGTCCTAAGTCAAGACTTTGTCAAGCTCAAATAATATGACAGAACAACTTTCAACCAATGGAAGGACAACATACTATTTCTTCCTACTACAATAAAGATAACATATGTCCTTGATCTAAATCTACCACCGTTACTTGAATCAGTTGACAAGGACACCGATTACGTGAAGGCTAAAAGGAAGAAAATGACAGAGGATGAGTTGTTGTGTTGTGATCACATCGAAAACACTCTATCCAATCATTTGTATAACCTATTTACATTTATCTCATTCCTAAAGGAAGTTGGACAAGCACTTAAGTTCAAGTACAAAACCAAACAATAAAGGACAGATAAGTTTTTAATCATGAACTTCTTTGCCTATTCTATGAATGACAATACTTTTATTATGGATCAAGTCCATGATTTGCAAGTGTTGATGTCAAAACTCAAAGACTGAGAGGTTGAAATTTTTAAGTCATTACAAATTGGGGCTATAATTTTAAAATTGCCTTTAAGTTAGAATAACTATATAAAAAAAAAAAAAAAGCTACTGCATATATTGAAACTTTTTCGGTGGAACAAATTCTAAAACATTTAAAGATTGAAAAAGAAACTAGAAATTTACAAAAGAAGCATTCAGAATATATTTCCAAGGTTAACTATGTAGATGTAAACAACAAATCCAATAGTGTAAACAACAAGAGGAAAAACCCTGAATCTAATTCTTCTGAACAAAAATAAAAAAAAAAAGACTTCAAAGTCTTGTTATCTTATGGGAAGAAAGGGCATTTCAAAAGGATTGTTGATTTAGAAAGCAACAACTATCAATTCATACTAATGAGACAAAACATGAAAGATACTGAAAACAATGAGATAGAAGCCATGGTTTTAGATTTCTGTATTAGTATGATATATGAGGTGAACATGACAACAATTTCCAAGACCTTTGATTGGTGGCATGATTTTGATGCAATCATACATGTTTTCCATGACAAGAATTTGTTCATAATATACAAAACTATAGAAGAAGGAAAATAAGTGCTCGTGGATAATGGCAATATTGCGAATGTGCTTAGAAAGGATAGTGTAGAACTACAATTCATTTCTAGAAAGAAGTTAGCATTGCTAAATGCGTTACATGTCCCTGAATTTGTAAGAAGGCATTAAAAGCTATCTTAGAATCTGACAAGGTTATAATTCCCAATAAGGAAATGTTTGTGGGAAAAGGATATTCTTATAATGGAATGTACAAATTGAGTATCAATAATAATACCTCTAATTATGTTTATATTGCTAAATCTCCTATTACTTTGTCCTATAATAGATTAGGACATGTTAAGTATGATTCTTTGCATTATATATCCAAGTATGGTTTAATTTCAACAAATGACAATAACGATGACAAATGTGAAATTTGTGTGCAATCTAAGTTGATTGCAAGAACTTTAGAATCTGTTGAAAGAATTTCTGACATTCTAGGCTTAGTACATTCAAATATATGTGAATCAAATGGTATCTTAATTAAAGGAGGTAATAAATACTTTATTACATTTATTGATGGCTTCTTTAGGTATAAATTTGTGTATCTAATGAAAAGTAAGAACCAAGCATTTAGTATGTTTCAAACTTATAAGTCTAAAGATGAAAATCAAAAGAGAAAGAAAATCAAAATCCTTAAAAGTGATAAAGATGGAGAATATTTTTCCAATGAATTTTCATCATTTTGTGAAAAACATGGCATAATATGTCAAGCTAGTGTTCCATATACACACCACAATAAAATGGTGTAGCAAAGTGAAAAAATAGAACTTTAGTAGATATGGTAAATGTCATGATATTGAATGCTAAGTTACAAATAAATTTATGGGATGAACCATTACTAATTGCTTGTCATATAATAAATAGATTACCCTCTAAGAAAATCCAAATCATATCACATAAGTTATGGAAAGAAAAGAAACCAAACTTGAATTATCTTAGAGTTTTAGATTGCTAAACATATTGTAAGGTACCTAACTCTAAAAGAAACAAATTAGGATTGAGAGCTTTGAAAAGTGTTTTTATTAGATACACTAAAAACTTAAAGCATATAGGTTATTAGATATATAGTCTAATGTTATAGTAGAATAAGTTGATGTAGAATATTTTGAAAATAAGTTCATCACTAATTCTACTAATAAAGAAAATGAACAACGTAACAACTAACTAAGTGTAGGTTCTTCTTCTAGTGGTAAACGAACAATTGGTGAACTTTCTAGTAAACTTAGGAGAAGTCAAAACACTAGAAAAGAAAAATACTTAAGATCAAATTTATATCCTCTCAAATATATGTCTTCTTACTAAAAATAAATAGAAACATAAGTTTAAGTCAAATACCATATACACTTCATGTAAAAGAGGATCCTAAAACCAATAAGGAAGTAATAATGTTAAGAGATGCTAGTTTTTGGAAGGAAGCCATTAATGATAAGATGAACTCAATCATGTCGAATAATACTTGGTTATTGTTGACTTACCTCTAAGATCTAAACCAATAGAATACAAGTGGGTATTTAGACAAAAATATAACATTGATGAATTAATTTAAACCTTTAAAGTTAGGCTAGTATCTAAAGGATTTAGGAAAAAACAAGGCATAGATTACTTTGACATGTATCCACTTGTAGCAAGAATAACTTCCATTAAGGAAGTGATTGCATTAGTATCCATTCATGATTTGGGTGTACATCAAATGGATACAAAAATTGCATTTCTTAATGATAAACTAGATAAAGATGTATGTATGGAACAACTTAAAAGGTTTCTATTACTTAAAATTGAAAGTAAAGTGTACAAACTGATTAGATCTTTATATGGACTTAAGCAAGCCCTAAGGCGATGGTAGGAGAATTTTAATTAGTCATATTATCTCATAGATTTAGGCATAATAATGCTGATAAATGGAATTATTATGTGCCTATATGTTGATGACATGGCAATATTTGGAACAAACATATTTGATGTGAATGAAACTAAGAAGTATTTATCTTCATAATTCAAGATATACAGTCTTGGGGAAGTAGCTATTATCTTAGGTATTAAAGTTAGAAGGCATATTGGAGATTTTTCCTTGAGTCAGCCTTATTACATTGAAAAAATTTTAAATAAGCACAAACACTTGAACATTAAATAGAAACATAACCCTTATGTTGCATCACAAAAGCTACAAGAAAATCTTGAACAATTAGTAGCATAACTTGAGTATGCTAGTGCCATAGGAAGTCTTATGTATACTATACATTGTAGAAGACCAAATATTTAATTTGTAATTAGAAAACTTACAAGGTATACAAGTAATCCTAATACTATTCATTGACAGGTATTACTATAATCCCAAAATACTTGAAAAGTACAAAGGATCTAGAATTATTTTATAATAACTTCCCTGTTGTATTAGAAGAATATACTGATACTAATTGGATGAGTAGTGCATAAGATTATAAGTTAACATTTAGTTAGATATTTATTATAGGTTGACGTGCTGTTTCATAGGCATTAAAGAAATAGACGTGTAAACTTATTCTATAATGGAATCTAAGTTTATAGCTTTAGCTTTGGTGGGTAAAAAGGTTGAGTGGCAAGAATTTGTTAACAGACATAGAGTTATAGCCATAACCAATGTCATCCATATCTTTATGCTATGATATAGAGTGAGGCTACTATGTATAGAGTGTATAGTAAAATATATAATAGAAAATCTAGATATATTAGTTTGAGACATGAGTATGTCTAACAAACAATTAGTGATGATATTATCATAATATAGTTTGTAAGAACACAAATAACTTGGCAAATCCTTTTACAAAAGGATTATCAAGGGTAATGGTATGGAAGACATCATTGGGTATGAACTTGAAGCCTACACCTAAAGTTACCAAAAATAGAAACCCAAATTCCTCTTAGATCAAATATATTCAAGAAGTTCAATGGGTAATAACAAGTTATTTATAAGTAATTGTGGGACACTAAGGAATTATCAATTAATTTAAAATAATGCAAATTAAGGTTTAGAGGGTGAGTGTCATACCCTTAATGAGGTAAAGTTAAGCCCATGAAGTTTTAAATAAATTTCACCTATGTGATTATCAAAGATTGGAGTCGTTCTTCTTAAAAATTGAATATTAAATTTATGGAAATGCTCATGAAATTTAGAGGTGGCACATGGCCAAACATATACTAATTTTTTGAGTCTTGTTAAAGGGAATTTAGGGTTATGTGTGCAATAGTTCTAGTTTAAACTTAAGAATCATGGTTTAATGCTTTAAAGTAATGTTAAAACATTAAATTATTTGCATTAATGGAAGGTTTAAGTCGAAGGATACCTTCCTTTATGCATGATTCTACAAAAAGAGAACCACTTAGTTTTTCAAACTAAAGGAGGGATTGCTGGAAATAGTTTGAAAAGACTAAAAAAATTAAGTCTATCAAAGACTAGTGGACTGCGGCATAATAGAAAAAAGAAGGTTCACTTCTAGAAGACACTAGTTGATTGACCAATCGACTAGCCTAATACAAAGGAGACCAAGTTCAAGTCTTGCAAATGTTAATTGGCTTATGTAGCTAGTTGACTAGATAAGAAAAGAGTTTATTGGTATGCAAACCAGTCGAGTAGTCTTGGATGGAGGACCACTGAGTTGATTCTATATGGTAAAAGTTGATTGATATGTTAGACGAGTTGTTAGGGACAAACATGATAGTTAACTAGCCTCTATGAGCAATTGACTAATCAACTAAAGACCTTTAGAAAATTCAAATGTTTTTCTTAATTTTGGTACTTGTTGGTTCAAGGAGTCATGTCTTTTCGTCCAAAACATTCAAATGACTGTTGGTTTATATGAAAGTCTGATATTACTCTTACTTATCTTAAATTAGAAAGATTGAATTCAAATTCAAATATTGTAAAAAGACATAACAACTCATAATTGGTCTTTAAATATTGATTCTAAACACATAAATAAATACTTGAATACGTTATCTCTTCATCCCACTTCCTTGAGCTTTATACATATTCTTAAAGAAGAGAGTTTCACTATTTTGTTAAGTAAAATTCTTTAAGATACTTTAGATCAACCCAATGAGCAAATTTACCAATATCTTGCAACACTAATAAGGGATAAATCTTGTTTTAAAGGCAATGTGAAATTCACATGTTTTAAAGTCTATAAAATAAATTCTTGACTTCATTCTATATACTATTTTCCTAATAGTATTATGTTATATTTGAAATTTAATATATCAATTTTATGATATAACCTATTTTAGAGAAGTAAAATATAGTTTTTCCAATAATTTTTAAACATACTTTTAAATATAAATTTTTAAAAAGATTGAAAAGTATGTTTGAAAATTTTAATCTCGAATAATTTTTAAAAAATTTCATGCAATCTGATTTCAAAATTTTAAACTTAAATTTGATTTGCCATTATTAAAATTATGATATATTTATGTAACCAAATTATAATTATTTAAAAATTTGAAATAGAATAATAATCATAATATTTTAAAAATTATAAATAACAGACTAAGTCAATTTAAAATTTTCATAAATAAAAATTATTTTAAGTGTAAAAATTAAAAAAAAATTGGAACATTTTAAATAAAAAGCAATAGGAGCAAGCAATTTGTTTTGATCAAAAACAGATAATAGTTTTGAAAATAAAAATCAAACAGACCCTATCTTTTTAACCATTTTTTGAACATGTTTTTGTTCCTCGTTTTTTAGTTTCGAAATTCATGCTCATTATCAATTGTTCGACAATGCAAATTCAACAAATTAATCCTATAAATCACAGATTTTTTAATTTTATGAGATGGAAACCTCCTTAATATTATTCTCGAACAAAAATCAAATAGACCCTATCTTTTCAATCACTTTTTGAACTCGTTTTTGTTCCTTGTTTTTAGTTTCGAAATTCATGATCATTGTTAATTGTACGACACTGCAATTTCATCAAATTAATCCTATAAATGACAGACTTTTCAATTTCATCAACAAATTACTTTAACATTTGTAAAAGAAAATCCTTACTTTTTCAAGTGTTGGAAAATCTTGAAAAAGGTAAGAAGGCCTTCCCTCTCCTTTTCTTTTTCTATGCCCTAAAATACTTAAAGATTAAAGTTAGATAGAGAATAATGGAGAAAACGCAAAAAGAAAGAAAGAAAAAAAAAAAAGAAACCTCTCAATTATTTGAGAGTTTTTTAAAGAGGAATAACGAATAGTCTAAGCTCAATTCATCTCATATTCATTACAATTGTCTCCCTCCCCTCCCATTTCTTTAACATTATTGTCGTTACCACTGTTACCTCTACGACAATTGCCACTGTTACCTCCCATTATTCTCGCGTTGGGCACCAATTAAAACTACCAAAAATTCAGCTTTTAGTGGCGGTTATTTTTGTAGTTAGCGATGGCTAAACTGCTGCTAAAGGCATTAACGATAGTTCTGAAAATCATCACTATCTTATTTATCATCAATGTTTTAGGGATATTTTCTGATAATCAGAATAATCACCATTAATTGAGAGCTAATAGTGGTTTTAGAAATTGTCAACATTTTTTACTTAGAGGTGGCTTTTAACTACTGGAAAATGTTTAAAATAATTTTTTAAAAAAATTAAAAGAGTTATTAAAAATGGTTCAAATATTAAGAAATTATATAATTAAAATCTAAACAAACCTATCTGATAAAATCTTAAATTCAATAATTGCACTTGAAACAAACTTGAAAAATAAAACTAAAGCAATTGCATCACCAAAAAAGCCTTTTAAGGCAATCGATACGCATTATATTATTCATGTGAGGAAGAGACTAGAAAGTCAGAAGTGTAATTACAACATATGTTGGCAAAAGGTGAAGGTGTCAAATTAGCAAGCCTTTCATCGCCTATCTTGTGAGAATCTGAATTAGGATCCTCCGTAGTATCTACCAACAACTTTTTTTTTTTTTTTTTTTTTTTGGGAGGGGGGGCGGGGGGTGGGGACATTGCCATCCTCAATGCAGAGGATCCCAATTTGCAAGAATCTAGATTCAAATACTCCAAATTCGTTAAACTCAACCAATTAAGGATATGATTAAAAAATTAGAATAATATACAAGTTGCACATATGATCATAGTCAAGTCGCTGAGCCCTACTTGGTGCCTAACGCGAGAATCATGATAATAAAATTTGTGGCTTGGGTCCTTTGGCATACAGTTTTATACCTAGGAATCATGAAGGCGGATAGCTATACATGACAATTGGAAATTTTACAAGTTCTGAGGGCTGTTTATGCTTTAGCTAGTAAATACGAATCTTGTACTACCTAAGAGATATTATTCTTCTAATGACCCAACAATCTCTTCGTTGGCCATTACAGAAGGGACCATACAAAACCATTGCTTTGACAATTGCAACTGACAAAGAAAGTATCCCAATTAAAAACTAAAACATTTCTCGTACGTACAATTTGCAAACCAAGACAATCATGAGATACTCCAACCCAGTAAAGGCTTAAGAGGGACTTGATCTAAATAGAGAGGATCAATTTCTTAAAAAGAAAAAAGAAAAGAGGGAAGTAGATGAGACTCATTTGAGATTGTACACAAATTTTTTTATCTCTTTCTTACAGGATCTCTCCATTATTGAAAAAGATCTGTTCATGACATAGTGCTTGATGATCTTAATTATTATTGCCAGGAAATGAAAATGGGGACATGCATCTAAAATATTGATTATCAAAAATGACTTAAATTGAAAGCAAATAAAATTAGTTGTTAGTCAAAGTTGAAAAGAGGAAGTATTTTAACATGACAGGAAGAGAGGAGAATAAGTGCATTCTGAATGATTTGTACTCAAACCTTATATCAAGAATGGCAAATAATCAACAAAGAAACAGTAATATAAATTATAAAATATGACTATGAGCAACGTTATACAATGTGCCTAGCATAATGCCAGATTTTGCGAGAAAAGGAATAGACAAAAACGTAATGCTGTAAGACTTTTCATGTGGGTTATGGAAGACCCTTTAACTGGGTTTCTCAGAACCAAACAAATCGCACTGACACATCAAAAAGTACCGAATCGGTTAGGTCATTTTTTTCACCTCAATTTGGTGGTTTGGTTTGGACGATTTCAACCTATTTTTGGGGGTTAATTTTAATCTCAATTTAATTTTTTTATTTTTATTTTTATTTGTTTATTTTTTAAAAAAAAAATTAGGCTTAAAATCAACCTAATATAACATGAATTTTTATTGAGGGACCTTTCTTGCTTATGTTATAAAGTTATTAAAAGGAAATGATTATACTTATGTGTAGTTCTTTATATTTTTGTTATCAAATTTTTTAATTAAAATATAACAAGTGTATAGTTTAATTGGGGTAGACATTTGTTTGCACAGACCATCCACTTATCTTGTTATTATTGAAAATTATACAATTATCATATCTTAATTAAGTAACTTGACAGCAAAAATGCAAAGAACTGTATATAAGTTTAAAAAAGAAAAAAGAAAAATTACTTTTGGTTGATGCATGGTTAAAAAATATATATTATTTATATTTTTTTAAGAAAGGTATGTTATTTATATGAATACAAAAGAACATGTTATGAAAAGTCCTCAATGTGCATGTTATTTATACACTGAAATTTGGATCCAAAAAAAAAAAAAAGTATGTTATTTATACATAAGATCTTGGTAGCAAAAACACAAGAATTTCAGTGTCAATGGAAGGGGAAGGAAGAGACCGAGTGGTGGTGACTGGTGATGGGGTGGATTCAGTTCAGTTGACTAACGTGCTCAGAAAGAAGGTTCGCTATGCCACCCTCCTCAGTGTGCAAGATTTGAACCCTGAAGATGCTGCAGAGAAGAAGAAGGAAGACGAAACCAAGCCAATTCAATATATTGGATATTATATATAGTTCCTATCCTCAATCCTCTTATCCCTACTATTATGTGGTTTATGATACATACCCAAACAATTGCTCCATCATGTGACACGCCATTAATGAGAGTTACGACAATGAAAGCATTTCTAGCTGTTACTGTGTAATATTTCTCAATGTCAATGTGCTTTGGCATAGAGTTGACAAGATATGAAGATTCGAAGATTCTCTGTAAAAATTGGTAGGTATACTAGTTCTTAATCTAAAGATTAATATTATTGGAGGAATATAACCTTTCTTAATATAACTATAACATTTAACTTCTGATAATAGTCTAAATCCTAATTCACCTATTATTCTCAATTTACTTTATAAGTAATTAAAGGATCATTGTAACAGTAAAAACATGCCTTTTATTTGCAAAGGTTACACTAAACCTCTTAACAAATAAGTGTTCTGTTGGCTTTCTTTGTTTTGTCACATTGGCCTGCAGAGTTACCCTTTCTATTCATCTATTTGTTGGTCCTAACATCATCAATCATTGAAACTTCTTTAATTTTTTATGTGTAACTCGTTTATATGAGGTAATATGTGCTTAGTAGAAAATACGATCATTTATTTTTACTATGAAATAACTATACATAATTTCCTTTTGACTTTTCATCATATGTTATTATGTATTCAAATTCTTGTAAACTGATAAATTTTATGACATAAAAAAACATAACCTTTAACTTTGATAAATTACAAAAAAAAATATGTTACATACGTATTTTTAGACTAAAACATTTATATATATATATAAACATGTTATTTCTTTTCAAATTTTCGCCCCCCTCAATTAACTTAATTCTAGATCTGTCCCTACACTTGCATTTAAATTGTCTCATCATATGTGAGTCATCGATCCAAGTATAAGTTTTAAAACAAAAAATATAATTTAACCAAATCTCAATGAAAGTTAGCATAGTTTACCCTACTTATTGCCATATGAGACACTTGCTCCTTTGCCTAACATCTACAATTTGTTGTGGCTTCACTACATATATTGAAGGTTAGCAAGTGTCTATCGATCCAAGTAACTAATTCTAAAAGTTACACCCAACTTTTATTTAATTTATTTTTTTGTTAATGAAATTAATTTTTTATACAATTTATATTTTGGATAAAAATTATAGTTTCAAATTGTACAAAAAATCAATTTATTTAACAAAAAAAATTAAAAAATTATTTTTACAATATATATCAAAATATATATTAAAAAATAAATATAACTTTTAAAATTAAAAAAAAAAAATTTAAGCAATGTAATCAAAACCAGACTAAATTGGTTAGTTCAATTGGTTGGATTGAAAACTATATTTTGGTATAATTCGATTAGCCTAGAAAACTAATTATCCAAAAAAATAGTTGAACTAATTAAAAACTAAATAATTTGGTCAAAACTAGACTAATCAAAAATTGATTAAACAAGCATTAAAGTTTTTTTAAAATTTTTTATAAAATCCAATAGTTAATCTTGGATAAATTTGAAAAACTAAAAATAAAAAGCACTAGAAGAAAGAGAAGGTTAGAACATAGAGAAATTTTAAAAAAATAAAAAATATATATATAAGAAAAACAAAAAATGCATACTTGGCTATTTTCTGTTATTACTCTTCATCATGTCTCATTTCCTAACATATTTTTCTCAAATATCAAGGTGTTGGACTAAAATTGTCATTTATTTTTTTATTTTTAATGATAAGTAGAATCTTAATATAATTTGATAACTTCAAAAGTTTAACATTAAATACTCTTGACTTTTAATTATGGGTAGTTTTTGTTTTTTAATTAAAAAATAATTTTTGGAACATTTTAAAAAATACTGAATTAATAATCAAATATTTAAAATTCATAAATATTTACTTGTTACATTATAATTTTAATATATAAAATTTTTTTAAAATATATTTAATTATTATTGATTCAACTACAATTAAATTAATGAACCGTGAATTAATATTTTCATTAATTTAATAATTAATCCTATTTTAAAAATATAAAATTTTAAGAGATAAGTATAACTTACTCCTATCAAGAATTAATAATGCTTTTTCATATGGTAATTAAAACTAAATCAAACCACCCAGTTTAATTGGTTAAACCAAAAACTAACTTGTTGTTCAGTCTAAAATTGGTGGGTCAATGAACCAGTGAAACTCAATCAAAATCTTCACCATGCGCCATGGAAAAAGTGCCTTATTGCTTTCCACATTTCCAACATTGCTTTCTTGACAATATGATACAAATATATATATATATATATATATATATATATAGATATATATTAATAAAATAATATAATAAAAATTGGCCTTATTGGAACTCAAACACACGCACACCGTGAAAAGAGCCTCATTTGCTTCCTACACTCCTAAAATTGTTTTCTTGGGAAGGCAATACAAACAAATAGTATATATATATATATATATATATATATAGACATTTAAATAAAATAATAAAATAATATATATATATATATATATATATATATAATTTTATCAAATTTTTATTTGATAAATAACTTTTTTTAATTTGTTATTTGATAGATGAAAATTTAATATAATTTAAGAATTTCAAAAGCTTAATATTAAATACTCCTAAACTTTAATTATGAGTGATTTTTATTTTTTAATTTAAAAATAACTTGTTAAATATTTTAAGAAATATAAAATTAGTAATTCAATATTAAAAATTTATTAATACTTATTTATTATATTAAAATTTTAATATATAAAATTTTTAAAAATATATATTTAATTATTAGTGATTTAATTATAATTAATTATAATCTGATTATAATTAAATTATGAACTAACATATTTATTAATCTGACCGCCAATTCAATTTTAAAAACATGTTTTTGAAAACATTAGTTTTTCCCGATGAAAGTCCCTAGTCTTCTATGCGCAATTTCTGTCTCTGCTGTTTCACCTTCCTTCTGTTGAGCTTGCAGCCTTCAACACGAGTTCTTCAATCTTCATTTCGTAAGTATCTAAGTACTTCTCTCTCTTTTTCCCTGGCATTGTCGTTCATAGAGACACATTGAACGTAATGAGAAGACGTAAGGCATGTAAATTGATTGTCATTTTCCTTCCATTATCCAGGGTTCATCTGGTTGTAGGACATTTCTATCAAGGAATATTCTTTTTTTTCCTGTTTTTATTGTCGGGAAAAGCTTAATCATGGTTTGTTTTATGGGATTATCCTTTGAACAGAGCTTCTTTTTTTTTTTCCTTATATTAAAATTATTTGAGGCGTCCAAAGTTTCGTGTTGAGAACAAATAAGTCACTTTCCCTTTTTTCTTTCACATTCCTTCCCGTATTGTAATCAATTGCTTCTCTGTTCTTTTATTTGAAATTAATTTCTATGAAATTCGTTTCTATTTGGGGGAAGAAAATAATTAGGACCTTTTGTTAATGACGAGTTCATATTCAAAATCATTGGATTTTCGACCGTCGCTTTGTTTTTTGCCTTCTGTTTTATGCGTTTTGATCTTTCTTTCCTCCTCCTCATCTCTGATTATAGGTTCGTCCAGCATTACACATTAATACGTTATGGATCACCAACCTTATACTATACTTTTTCTAGGAATGTGATCAGCTGAGTGAATCAACACTCCTATGCTCTCCCACTATTTTATAAACCTTCATATTTACCTCAACACAGCGTTACTCATTTTTATTAAATCTATTGAGGTAAATAGGAAGGTTTACTCATTTCAGCAACTTCCAAAAAAGGAAAAAAGGTACAATATGTGCAGCTTGCAGAGCACAGGAGGGTTGACTGATTCAGCTGATCCCCAACCTTCAAACTATATCACTTGCTTGTATGGATAGTGTGTAAATTTGTAACATATTGGTTCTGGTTTATATATAGGTTCAAACAAATATTATATGCAGGCAAGCCCTTGTCTTTCTTTTTTTTTTTTTTTGGTTAATTTGATTCGTTTGATATAACATCATCACAGAGAACCATTCCACACTGAAAGTTCTACACATGGAGGTCTTTGCTGTATAATCATACTGAATAAATGGACAAAACTTCTCAACTCTCAAGTAAAATTGTTGGAACAATAATATAATTAAAACTCGTATATGTACCTGATTTTTTTTTTTTCGGCCAAGGTATGTATACCCAAGTTAAATAAAATATGTACTAATCAAAATTTAAACTTTATTTTCCACAAAACTATCGACAAGGAAGAAATAACCTGATGCCCATTTGGCAACCTTTAAACTTCTATCTTGCAGATAAATCAGAGGTGGACAAGCCATTTGCTGAATCAATAACAGGTCTTACATGAGATTGATTTACTGCATTAGCACGATCTACGGAGCAAAATGTAGGTCTCTTAAGCAAAGGAAGCTTTGCACTTCCATTTGTCAACATTGACAAAATGTTTGCCATGGTGGACCGATCAACCGGTCGTTCTTCTGCACATAATAAACCAACATGAGTGCATCTCAACCATTGATCTTGAACAAATGAATCTTTTATTGTTGGATCTACCAATTCTAGTGCTGCTGCTGCACCTCCTCTCCAAAGCTCCCAAGCCTGAGGTATGTTCAATGCTTTCCATTTCAAACACTAACAGCACAATGGACTTGATAGGAAGAAAATTAACATTGAAAACGCTTTTATAGTTTGACTTACATGTCCCACTAAATTAAGTGGGTCGATGGCATTGTAAAAGCTATTGTTTCTTGTACCACTTACAATCTCAAGCATTAGGATTCCAAAACTATAGACATCTGAATTTATAGAGAAAAGTCCTTTCATCACATATTCAGGGGGCATGTATCCACTACATAGATTCATGTATAACAAATTACTCAGCTCATAATTTGTAAATGTATCAACAAATCAAATGGAAGGAGGAAATCGCCCTTCAAATAATACAAAAGTTAAATAGAAAAGAGAAAAGGTTTTAGTTCAAGTATACTTACTATGTACCAACTATTCTATTGGTATTTTCTTCTGATTCTTGTGTGATAATTTTGGCCAAACCAAAATCAGATATTTTGGGAATCATTTTTTCATCAAGAAGTATATTACTTGCTTTCAAGTCTCTGTGCACTACTCTTAGTCTTGAGTATTTATGAAGGTAGAGTAATCCTTGTGCTATGCCTTCAATTATGTTGAAACATTTCTTCCAATCTAGTAGCTTGCTTCTTGTTGAATCTTACAAACAAAATTGTCATTGATGGAAGAGGAATGCAAATGATAAGTATAGCAAGAAATACCATTTGATATTAGTAACTTGTTGAAGAGCATGCATGTACTGAGGATGTCCTTTCTTATCAAATAAGAAGTCCAAGCTTGTATTGGACATGTACTCATAAATTAAGATTCTCTCATCTCCATGAATGCAGCACCCTAGTAGTTGTACAAGATTTGTGTGTTGGAGTTCAGATATGAGCCTCAACTCACTTTTGAATTCTGTCACTCTTTGTCTTGAACTTCTTGAGAGTCTTTTGGTAGCTACTTCTTTCCCCGTTTCCAATTTTCCCTAGTGAAGATTAATAACTTTTTCATAAGATATATTAATTTGTCCATCAATTAAAAAAAAAATTCTTTTGAAATGACCTTCTAGGGCTATACCTTATAAACAGGTCCAAAGCCTCCCTCTCCTAACTTGTTCTCTGATGAGAAGCTATCTGTAGCTTCCGCGATAGATGCATAGCTAAATAATTTTAAATCATGTCCATTCTTTTTATAGTTTTGAAGTTCACTAGCATTTCCATTTCCATTTCCATTCGAAGTTTCTATCTCAACCGTTGCATCCTCCATCCTTCTTTTCTTGTTTGCTAAAGTATGAGGGATAAACATTACAATTCTAAGATTTGTGATATGCTAATTATATATAAGAATAATTTACCTTCAAGCATGAACAGAGTTTGTAATAATTTAGAATTGCACATATTATGAACAGAGTAACGGTAACGTCAGCAATAAGCAATTTGATTCTTTTTGTACTTGATTCTTTGTGCTGGCTCGCCGATGCTGGGCTCCCTATATAGCGTTTGTAATAATTTAGAATCGAGCGCCAATCCTAATTAGAGCTAAAATTAAACCCAAAAAATGCCTAATATAATACAGTCTATTAATCATTATATATTAGCAAGCAAGTGATTGCCTATGATGTTCATCACAAATATGTTTTGCACTCAGTAGAACAGTGATAAAGGTCTGGCCAAACGAGGGTAGAGACTCACCATTGTCTATGTGCACTGAAGTTCTATTAACAAGGAAGTAAATACGGGAGAAATTGACTTCAACAACATTCATGTGTAAGTTCTCATTTAAAAAGGCACATCCAATTTGATTATGATTGTGACTAGTGAATCCGACACAATCACAGTTGCTCCAGCAAGTAGCCTTGCAATCACTTATGCTCAAATCCACATTTTCATCAAAGTTGTGGATGATGCCTCGATTTCTTAATCTAACTGACACGATGTTAAAGAACTCACCTTCATGCCTACAAGCTGGTTGATCCCATAACAGGCATCCTCCATCACTGTTATACCCATAACATTTATCAGTTGCAAGTATGTATGTTGTATCAAATACCTGCCCGGTAGAACCGATTGTCCATATTGCAATATTTTTATTATTCGGTGTTGCAACATTCCGAGGTGCGAATGTGAAATAATCTTCGTCTTCGTTTGAGACGATGGTGTAGTTATACAAGCTTTGCGCTTCCTCTGGTACGTCTTCAAACATCCCATTTTTCAGTACTCTACTTGCCCAATAGACCTGTTGATGAAGAAGCAGAAGAAAATAAAAAATATTGGAAAAACACTTAAATTTAATATATCAATTTCATAAATGTCACAACCCACACTTTTAAGTATGTTGGCACAAAAGAACAATTTTCCTTACCATGAATTGATTTGTATTGACATTCTCCACAAAAGTTCAGATAAATTTCCTCTTCATAGAAATAATAAAACTAGAAGTATAATTTCTGAATCACTTTTGTACAAAACGTAGAAGTTTTTCTTTTGTGTGACTTTTGTAGAAATTTCGGCAGAGTCTCCTCTATAATTTGAACCTCCCGATATTTCTACAACCAGTCAACTCAACATACACCCAAAAATATCAAAACATAGACTTCTAGGGATTGGGGATCTCCTAACTATGATTTAGTGCAGCCATATTCTACACTGTTCAGAACAAAATAAATTACAAGCATCAAACAAAATACACCCACATGAACAGTTGTGGGCTCGCCAAAAGAAATAAAGCAATAGATCTACAGCTAGTAGGCAGCTCAGGGTAGGCTAGGGTCTTCACCGCTCTCTGAAAAATAAATTAAGAAAGAGTGAGTTTGATACTCAGTGAATAAGCAATGCCGACCCTTCAAAAAATAATAGGGACAAGGCCCGTAAAATATTTATATATATATATATATATTCATCATGCATAAAACAAGCCTCATGCAAATCGTTTCTTAAAATGCATCAGAAGTATCTAAACAGAACCGACTTGAAACAGACGCAAAGCACACAGCTCGCGGGGAGAATAACCACAGACGCAAAGCACTTTGCTTGCGAAATAAAATGACTCCACATGTGGTAGCTACCCACACGGGGCTAGCAAAACCCCTGCTAGCTGAGGTCCAGATCATGGTGCACCAAGGCTAACAACTACTGCTGTTAGCTACAGAGTTCTGAACGGATAACCTCTACTTCTTAAAATAATACTTTTCTCAATTTAGCATTTCAGACAAAATACCATCCATATCAGTTCAATATCTAAATTTCCAGATAACTCAACAGTCGTAATTGCTGCAAAAATCTCACGTTCAAATTAATTTTCGAATAACATGCATATAACAAAACATTTAAAGATGACTTTCTTTAAATAGGTTTCCAAATGTTAGAACACTGCAAGTAAACTTAGTAATAAAATAAGAAATAGGAGTTACTCACGGTCCGCATTACTTACTCACCTCCTAAGATGATATCGACATTCCCTGCCCACTCCTTAGCTATAACTCAATCTCCTGAATACCCTACAACACCCGTTTACCAGATTTTAGAGTGTGAGTGTGAACAACTAAAAGTTTATCCCATGAACTTAGCCTATTCGAATAAAATTCTAGGAAAGCAAGAAACACTGGTAGCTATTCTTCATTCCTTTAGCATGTTATAGATATGTACAAATTCCAAGGAATTAAGTCCACCATTCACTCCTCCATTCCATGCCTTCCATATCCATGCAACACACATATATAAAGATATAGGTTTATATATATATATATATATATATATATATATATATATATATATATATGCGTCCATATATGGCGGCAGATCATTTTAAAGACTTAAATTTATTCAAGAGAGGAAGCACAATCAAGAAATGGGCAAGTAAGAAGCACAATAGAATTTGATTTTGGATTTTATACTAGGAAATTCATTCAAAAATGGAAGCAACAAAAGGGACGGTCGAAATGCATTCTAGCATAATGGAAACCAAGATTGCTCCAACCAAAAAATCAGTCTCTTACACCCTTTTTCTTTTCTTTCTGCGCACTCTTTCCTCGGCTGGCCACACACACACCAGAACGCATTACAGAATAAGCAAAACAGGGGAGGGAAAACGCTGTGAAAATGGGCCAGAAACACAATACGTACAGCAGCAACTCAGACCTGGGAAAAAAAACTTGTTTCTGGCGTTAAATCCCCCAACCACCAGTAGCAGAATTTGATCCAGAAAACAGCAGAAAACTAAATTCCAGGAACAGCAGAAAATAGCGAGGAACAGAGGAGAGAAGATGAAGTTTTGTTCCAGCAAAGTTTTGCTCTTTTTTTCTAACTGAAGAGACGGGAGTTCAGTGCTGCAGAAATGTTAGAAGTAAAATGACATAAAGCCCAGCAAAAAGTGGATGAGAAAGGGGCATTTCGGATATTGCAGAAGAAGGCAAAAATTTCTACGTGGCAGTAGCAAAAACTCCTTTGAAAAGTCAACTTCCCATGAATGAAAGCATGCACGTCGGTCTTTACAATCTCTCCCCCTAAAAAAAATTCGGTCCCCCGAATTTATATATATATATATATAGATACTAACCTTAATTCTCAAATAGATAGGGGTACTTTGCACGCATTTCAGTCTCTACCTCCCACGTAGCCTCCTCTGGTGTGTGGTGACACCATAGAACTTTCACTGACGAAATCTCCTTGGAACGTAACTTCTTCGTTTGTCTATCCAAGATTGCCATAGGAGTTTCTTCATAAGTCAAACCTTCACCCAAAGAAACATCTTGATGCTGTAGCACATGAGAGGGATCAGGTAGATACTTCCTTAACATGGAAACGTGAAATACTGGGTGAATATTGGATAACTCAGGCGGCAACGCCAGCCTATAGGCCACAGTCCCAACTCGCTCTAGGATCTCATATGGCCCTATATATCTCGGGGTCAACTTTCCTTTCTTCCCAAATCTCATCACACCTTTCATGGGAGACACCCTGAGAAACACATAATCTCCAATCATAAACTCCAAATCACGACGTCGGTGATCCATATATGCTTTCTGCCTGCTCTGAGCTGCTATCAATCTCTTCTTGATTACTTTCACCTTTTCTAAGGCATCTTGCACTAACTCAGGCCCTAATGCTTTAACTTCTCCAGTTTCAAACCATCCAATGGGAGACCTACACCGTCTCCCATACAATGCCTTGAAGGGTGCCATCTGTATGCTCGCTTGATAACTATTATTATAAGCAAATTCCACCAATGATAAATAGTTATCCTAGCTACCACCAAAGTCCATAACACACAACCTTAAAATATCCTCTAGTGTTTGTATAGTCCTCTCAGATTCCCATCAGTTTGAGGATGAAAGGCCGTGCTAAGATCCAATCGGGTACCCATAGCCTCTTGAAAAGCTCTTCAAAACTTAGAAGTAAATTGGGGTCCTCGATCAGAAATTATAGACATCGGTATACCGTGAAGTTTCACTATCTCATTTATGTAAAGCTGTGCATATCTTGCAACATTGTACATTGTTTTTACTGGGAGAAAATGAGCTGTTTTAGTGAGTCTGTCCACAATCACCTAGATAGAATCATAACCTTTTACTGTTCGAGGTAGTCCCGTTACAAAGTCCATAGTGATCCTTTCCCACTTCCACTCAGGTATCTCCAACCGTTGGTGTAATCCTGCAGGTTTCTGGTGTTCTACTTTAACTTGCTGACACGCCAAACAATGCAAAGTGAAATTCGCTATATCTCTCTTCATGCCCTCCCACCAGTATACTTGCTTTAAGTCTTGATACATCTTTGTAGAACCTGGATGGATCATATATCGGGAACAATGAGCTTCTTCCATAAGTTCTTTCCTCAACTCTTCCACATTTGGCACACACAAGCGAATACCGAACCATAAAATGCCATTTGAATCTAAAATAAATTCATTTTTCTTTCCACTTTTGACATCATCCACCAATTTACATATCTGCGCATCCTTGGCTTGGGCAGTTTTCAACCTTTCAAATAGAGATGAATGAAGCTGTACATGAGTCAAAAACATTCCTGGCTCTTTAATCTTAAATTGGATTCCTGAACGCTCAACCTTATGGAGTTCTAAAATTAGCAGTCTCCTCACTTCCGCAATGTGGCTCAAGCTCCCCATGGATTTCCTGCTCAGAGCATCTGCTACTATATTAGCCTTACCTGGATGATATAAAATAGTACAATCATAATCTTTGAGCAACTCCATCCACCGCCTTTGCCTTAGGTTCAGATCCCGCTGTTGAAAGATATATTTAAGGCTTTTATGATCTGTGTAGATTTCACATGTCTCACCATATAAATAATGTCTCCAAATTTTGAGAGCAAAGACCATTGCTGCCATTTCTAAATCATGCGTTGGGTAATTTTGCTCATACTTCTTAAGTTGTCTAGAGGCATAAGCAATCACGTGACCATGCTGCATCAATACACATCCCAAGCCAATCCTAGAAGCATCGCAGTACACAACATAACCTCCAGACCCCGAAGGTAATGTCAAAATTGGCGCAGAAGTCAGACAATCTTTCAATTTCTGAAAACTCTCTTCACACATATCAAACCACTGAAATTTCACATTTTTCTGGGTTAATTTTGTTAACGGCGCAGCTATTTTTGAAAAGTCTTTAACAAACCGCCGATAATAGCCTGCCAAACCCAAGAAACTACGAATCTCTGTAACTGTAGTAGGTCGTGGCCATTTTTGAACCACTTCTACTTTACTTGGATCTACTTGCACCCCATCTTTCGAGATTACATGGCCTAAAAAGGCAATTTTTTCTAGCCAAAACTGGCATTTAGAAAATTTAGCATATAATTGGTGTTCCCTTAACACCTGTAGTGCCATTCTCAGGTGCTGTTCATGCTCTTCATGACCTTTAGAATAAATCAAAATATCATCGATGAATACGATAATAAATCGATCTAGAAATGGCTTGAACACTCGATTCATCAAGTCCATGAATGCAGCTGGAGCATTGGTTAACCCAAATGGCATCACTAAAAATTCATAATGACCATACCGGGTTCTGAAAGCAGTTTTAGGGATGTCTTCCCTTCTTATTCGCAGCTGATGATAACCCGATCTTAAGTCAATTTTTGAGAAATATTGAGCTCCCTATAACTGGTCAAATAGGTCATCTATACGAGGCAAGGGATACCTATTCTTCACTGTCACTTTATTCAGCTGTCGGTAATCTACACCTAAGCGGAGAGAACCATCCTTCTTCTTAACAAAAAGTACAGGTGCGCCCCAAGGGGATGTACTAGGGCGAATAAAACCCTTGTCCAACAGGTCTTGCAATTGATTCTTTAATTCATTAAGCTCCAGGGGTGCCATTCGATAAGGAGGAATAGATATTGGTTGAGTACCTGATAATACATCAATACAAAATTCAATTTCCCTTTCAGGAGCTAGCCCTGGTAATTCTTCAGGGAATTCTTTTGTTACAGGAACCTGTTCCAATACTGGGGCTTGTACTTCCGTATCTCGAACCATCGCTAAATATCCTTGACACCCCTTTTTCAAGAGCCTCTGAGCTTCTATCACATATATTAAATTGTTTGGTGCTTCACTTCGATCACCTTGAATGACAAAGGGAGATTTACCCAGAAAGTTACATCTCACTAACTTAAGATGACAATCCACCACTGCATAGCAGGATGCTAACCAATCCATTCCGAGTATTACATCAAACTCTGCTATCGCAAGTACTATTAGGTCAACTAATGTCTCGCAATTGGCCAGTGTAATCACACATGCCCTATACACCCATTCAACCATAACAGATTCCCCCACTGGGGTTGCAACAAGTAACGGGCACTCTAATTTTTCAGGGTCGTTACTAATCTTCTTTGCAAAATAGGGAGATATATAGGAATGTGTGGAGCCAGGATCAAATAATAAATAAGCAGAATGCGAACAAACTGTTAGTGTACCTGTTACCATGGCATTGGATGCTTGTGCATCCTGTCTATTTAGTGCAAAAACCCGAGCCTGACCCTGTCCTACAGTCGCCTGCCCTCTGCCTACTACTGTCCCACTACTACTACCTCGACCGCTCTGAACCGTAACTACACCGGTAGATGGAGTCCCCGTTGAGAATTGCCTAGTAGGTCGAACTGATCCCTGACTAGAATCAGGGTAACGCTGCGGACAATCTCTCACCAAATGTCTAACTTGCCCACAACGAAAACATGCTCCCGTCTCTCTATGGCAAGTGCCTGAATGTATCTTCCCACAAATGGAACAGGGACCTCTAGATTGACGAGATGGAGTAGAAACTGGGGTGGACATCATGCTAACCCCTCGGAACGATCCTCTGTGCCTGTCAGTACCAGCAGAAAATGAAGTCAGAGGTCCCGTGAAGGATTGAGTAAGTCTCTGATGACTCTGGGGTCTAAGACCATAAGAAGGTCCAGCTACAAAAGAACTACCTCCCTGTCTCCCTTCACTGTCCCGCTTCCTCTTTCTCTGAGAAGTGTCCTCCTCCTTATCTCTCATCTCTATCATGCGTACACAATCCACTACAGCTGAATATGAGGGAAAAAGGTTCATCTGTGGAGCGATCACCCTATACAACATATGGGGTAGCCCATTCACAAATCGCTTGATCCTGTCCCTCTCAGTAGGGACTAAATGTGGAGCGTAGTGAGACAACTGTGTGAACCGGATATCATAATCAGAAACACTCATGCCTGGAACCAATTTCAGTCCCTCGAATTCTCTGGCCCTAGCATCCCGAACACTCTGTGGCAAAAAGCGATCCATAAAGAGCCCCTTAAATTCTTCCCATAACATTGGAGGAGATCCGATCGGCCTTTCCTCTAGTAAAGTCTGATACCATATGTAAGCTGCATCTTGTAACTGAAACCCGGCAAACTCTGATGATTTTGCACTCGAACAACTCAGAGCTCTGCATATCTTCTCAATACCATCAATAAATTGCTGGGGGTCCTCCTGACTTTCTGTTCCGGAATAAGTGGGAGGCCTCAATTTTAAGAACTGGGAAAGGGTTACTGGAACCTCCCTCTCCTCCCTCATCGCCTGAGGCCCTACCGGTCTTGGCTGCACTGGTGGTGCGATTTCCTACACAGGATGTGGAGGCTCTACCCTATCTGTAGGTGAGGCCTGCCTAGAGGGTCGATTAGTTCCTCGACCCCTACCCCGACCTCGACCACGGCCTCTGATAGGTAGGGTAGTTTGTTGGGCTGATGCACTCGCAGAAGCCTCATCTACAGCAGCTAGTCTATTAACTGAACGAATTCTGGGAGGCATATCCACACTACAACAAAATAACAAACATTCAAATCAATTTCCAGATTGGATGTAAGATATGATCACATTCAATAAGACAGCACACTTGAAGGAATAACTCAGGACATCCTATAAGGTTTTCAGTGACACCTCAAGTATAGCTACGCCCGGGCTCATGACCATAATTGAGATTCCACCGAAAACACTTGCTCCACAGGACCACAGAAAGACCTAAGCTCAGATACCAACTATCACAACCCACACTTTTAAGTATGTTGGCACAAAAGACAACAATTTCCCCTACCATGAATCGATTTGTATTCACATTCTCCATAAAAGTTCAGATAAATTTCCTCTTCATAGAAATAATAAAACTAGAAGTATAATTTCTGAATCACTTTTGTACAAAATGTAGAAGTTTTTCTTTTGTGTGACTTTTGTAGAAATTTCGGCAGAGTCTCCTCTATAATTTGGACCTCCCGATATTTCTACAACCAGTCAACTCAACATACACTCAAAAATATCAAAACATAGACTTCTAGGGATTGGGGATCTCCTAACTATGATTCAGTGTAGCCATATTCTACACTGTTCAGAACAAAATAAATTACAAGCATCAAACAAAATACACCCACATGAACAGTTGTGGGCTCGCCAAAAGAAATAAAGCAGGAGATCTACAGCTAGTAGGCAGCTCAGGGTAGGCTAGGGTCTTCACCGCTCTCTGAAAAATAAATTAAGAAAGAGTGAGTTTGATACTCAGTGAATAAGCAATGCCGACCCTTCAAAAAATAATAGGGACAAGGCCCGTAAAATATTTATATATATATATATATTCATCATGCATAAAACAAGCCTCATGCAAATCGTTTCTTAAAATGCATCAGAAGTATCTAAACAGAACCGACTTGAAACAGACGCAAAGCACACAGCTCGCGGGGAGAATAACCACAGACGCAAAGCACTTTGCTTGCGAAATAAAATGACTCCACATGTGGTAGCTACCCACACGGGGCTAGCAAAACCCCTGCTAGCTGAGGTCCAGATCATGGTGCACCAAGGCTAACAACTACTGCTGTTAGCTACAGAGTTCTGAACAGATAACCTCTACTTCTTAAAATAATACTTTTCTCAATTTAGCATTTCAGACAAAATACCATCCATATCAGTTCAATATCTAAATTTCCAGATAACTCAACAGTCGTAATTTCTGCAAAAATCTCACGTTCAAATTAATTTTCGAATAACATGCATGTAACAAAACATTTAAAGATGACTTTCTTTAAATAGGTTTCCAAATGTTAGAACACTGCAAGGAAACTTAGTAATAAAATACGAAATAGGAGTTACTCACGGTCTGCATTACTTACTCACCTCCTAAGATGATATCGACATTCCCTGCCCACTCCTTAGCTATAACTCAATCTCCTGAATACCCTACAACACCCGTTTACCAGATTTTAGAGTGTGAGTGTGAACAACTAAAAGTTTATCCCATGAACTTAGCCTATTCGAATAAAATTCTAGGAAAGCAAGAAACACTGGTAGCTATTCTTCATTCCTTTAGCATGTTATAGATATGTACAAATTCCAAGGAATTAAGTCCACCATTCACTCCTCCATTCCATGCCTTCCATATCCATGCAACACACATATATAAAGATATAGGTTTATATATATATATATATATATATATATATATATATATATATATATGCGTCCATATATGGCGGCAGATCATTTTAAAGACTTAAATTTATTCAAGAGAGGAAGCACAATCAAGAAATGGGCAAGTAAGAAGCACAATAGAATTTGATTTTGGATTTTATACTAGGAAATTCATTCAAAAATGGAAGCAACAAAAGGGACGGTCGAAATGCATTCTAGCATAATGGAAACCAAGATTGCTCCAACCAAAAAATCAGTCTCTTACACCCTTTTTCTTTTCTTTCTGCGCACTCTTTCCTCGGCTGGCCACACACACACCAGAACGCATTACAGAATAAGCAAAACAGGGGAGGGAAAACGCTGTGAAAATGGGCCAGAAACACAATACGTACAGCAGCAACTCAGACCTGGGAAAAAAAACTTGTTTCTGGCGTTAAATCCCCCAACCACCAGTAGCAGAATTTGATCCAGAAAACAGCAGAAAACTAAATTCCAGGAACAGCAGAAAATAGCGAGGAACAGAGGAGAGAAGATGAAGTTTTGTTCCAGCAAAGTTTTGCTCTTTTTTTCTAACTGAAGAGACGGGAGTTCAGTGCTGCAGAAATGTTAGAAGTAAAATGACATAAAGCCCAGCAAAAAGTGGATGAGAAAGGGGCATTTCGGATATTGCAGAAGAAGGCAAAAATTTCTACGTGGCAGTAGCAAAAACTCCTTTGAAAAGTCAACTTCCCATGAATGAAAGCATGCACGTCGGTCTTTACAATCTCTCCCCCTAAAAAAAATTCGGTCCCCCGAATTTATATATATATATATAGATACTAACCTTAATTCTCAAATAGATAGGGGTACTTTGCACGCATTTCAGTCTCTACCTCCCACGTAGCCTCCTCTGGTGTGTGGTGACACCATAGAACTTTCACTGACGAAATCTCCTTGGAACGTAACTTCTTCGTTTGTCTATCCAAGATTGCCATAGGAGTTTCTTCATAAGTCAAACCTTCACCCAAAGAAACATCTTGATGCTGTAGCACATGAGAGGGATCAGGTAGATACTTCCTTAACATGGAAACGTGAAATACTGGGTGAATATTGGATAACTCAGGCGGCAACGCCAGCCTATAGGCCACAGTCCCAACTCGCTCTAGGATCTCATATGGCCCTATATATCTCGGGGTCAACTTTCCTTTCTTCCCAAATCTCATCACACCTTTCATGGGAGACACCCTGAGAAACACATAATCTCCAATCATAAACTCCAAATCACGACGTCGGTGATCCATATATGCTTTCTGCCTGCTCTGAGCTGCTATCAATCTCTTCTTGATTACTTTCACCTTTTCTAAGGCATCTTGCACTAACTCAGGCCCTAATGCTTTAACTTCTCCAGTTTCAAACCATCCAATGGGAGACCTACACCGTCTCCCATACAATGCCTTGAAGGGTGCCATCTGTATGCTCGCTTGATAACTATTATTATAAGCAAATTCCACCAATGATAAATAGTTATCCTAGCTACCACCAAAGTCCATAACACACAACCTTAAAATATCCTCTAGTGTTTGTATAGTCCTCTCAGATTCCCATCAGTTTGAGGATGAAAGGCCGTGCTAAGATCCAATCGGGTACCCATAGCCTCTTGAAAAGCTCTTCAAAACTTAGAAGTAAATTGGGGTCCTCGATCAGAAATTATAGACATCGGTATACCGTGAAGTTTCACTATCTCATTTATGTAAAGCTGTGCATATCTTGCAACATTGTACATTGTTTTTACTGGGAGAAAATGAGCTGTTTTAGTGAGTCTGTCCACAATCACCTAGATAGAATCATAACCTTTTACTGTTCGAGGTAGTCCCGTTACAAAGTCCATAGTGATCCTTTCCCACTTCCACTCAGGTATCTCCAACCGTTGGTGTAATCCTGCAGGTTTCTGGTGTTCTACTTTAACTTGCTGACACGCCAAACAATGCAAAGTGAAATTCGCTATATCTCTCTTCATGCCCTCCCACCAGTATACTTGCTTTAAGTCTTGATACATCTTTGTAGAACCTGGATGGATCATATATCGGGAACAATGAGCTTCTTCCATAAGTTCTTTCCTCAACTCTTCCACATTTGGCACACACAAGCGAATACCGAACCATAAAATGCCATTTGAATCTAAAATAAATTCATTTTTCTTTCCACTTTTGACATCATCCACCAATTTACATATCTGCGCATCCTTGGCTTGGGCAGTTTTCAACCTTTCAAATAGAGATGAATGAAGCTGTACATGAGTCAAAAACATTCCTGGCTCTTTAATCTTAAATTGGATTCCTGAACGCTCAACCTTATGGAGTTCTAAAATTAGCAGTCTCCTCACTTCCGCAATGTGGCTCAAGCTCCCCATGGATTTCCTGCTCAGAGCATCTGCTACTATATTAGCCTTACCTGGATGATATAAAATAGTACAATCATAATCTTTGAGCAACTCCATCCACCGCCTTTGCCTTAGGTTCAGATCCCGCTGTTGAAAGATATATTTAAGGCTTTTATGATCTGTGTAGATTTCACATGTCTCACCATATAAATAATGTCTCCAAATTTTGAGAGCAAAGACCATTGCTGCCATTTCTAAATCATGCGTTGGGTAATTTTGCTCATACTTCTTAAGTTGTCTAGAGGCATAAGCAATCACGTGACCATGCTGCATCAATACACATCCCAAGCCAATCCTAGAAGCATCGCAGTACACAACATAACCTCCAGACCCCGAAGGTAATGTCAAAATTGGCGCAGAAGTCAGACAATCTTTCAATTTCTGAAAACTCTCTTCACACATATCAAACCACTGAAATTTCACATTTTTCTGGGTTAATTTTGTTAACGGCGCAGCTATTTTTGAAAAGTCTTTAACAAACCGCCGATAATAGCCTGCCAAACCCAAGAAACTACGAATCTCTGTAACTGTAGTAGGTCGTGGCCATTTTTGAACCACTTCTACTTTACTTGGATCTACTTGCACCCCATCTTTCGAGATTACATGGCCTAAAAAGGCAATTTTTTCTAGCCAAAACTGGCATTTAGAAAATTTAGCATATAATTGGTGTTCCCTTAACACCTGTAGTGCCATTCTCAGGTGCTGTTCATGCTCTTCATGACCTTTAGAATAAATCAAAATATCATCGATGAATACGATAATAAATCGATCTAGAAATGGCTTGAACACTCGATTCATCAAGTCCATGAATGCAGCTGGAGCATTGGTTAACCCAAATGGCATCACTAAAAATTCATAATGACCATACCGGGTTCTGAAAGCAGTTTTAGGGATGTCTTCCCTTCTTATTCGCAGCTGATGATAACCCGATCTTAAGTCAATTTTTGAGAAATATTGAGCTCCCTATAACTGGTCAAATAGGTCATCTATACGAGGCAAGGGATACCTATTCTTCACTGTCACTTTATTCAGCTGTCGGTAATCTACACCTAAGCGGAGAGAACCATCCTTCTTCTTAACAAAAAGTACAGGTGCGCCCCAAGGGGATGTACTAGGGCGAATAAAACCCTTGTCCAACAGGTCTTGCAATTGATTCTTTAATTCATTAAGCTCCAGGGGTGCCATTCGATAAGGAGGAATAGATATTGGTTGAGTACCTGATAACACATCAATACAAAATTCAATTTCCCTTTCAGGAGGTAGCCCTGGTAATTCTTCAGGGAATTCTTTTGTTACAGGAACCTGTTCCAATACTGGGGCTTGTACTTCCGTATCTCGAACCATCGCTAAATATCCTTGACACCCCTTTTTCAAGAGCCTCTGAGCTTCTATCACATATATTAAATTGTTTGGTGCTTCACTTCGATCACCTTGAATGACAAAGGGAGATTTACCCAGAAAGTTACATCTCACTAACTTAAGATGACAATCCACCACTGCATAGCAGGATGCTAACCAATCCATTCCGAGTATTACATCAAACTCTGCTATCGCAAGTACTATTAGGTCAACTAATGTCTCGCAATTGGCCAGTGTAATCACACATGCCCTATACACCCATTCAACCATAACAGATTCCCCCACTGGGGTTGCAACAAGTAACGGGCACTCTAATTTTTCAGGGTCGTTACTAATCTTCTTTGCAAAATAGGGAGATATATAGGAATGTGTGGAGCCAGGATCAAATAATAAATAAGCAGAATGCGAACAAACTGTTAGTGTACCTGTTACCATGGCATTGGATGCTTGTGCATCCTGTCTATTTAGTGCAAAAACCCGAGCCTGACCCTGTCCTGCAGTCGCCTGCCCTCTGCCTACTACTGTCCCACTACTACTACCTCGACCGCTCTGAACCGTAACTACACCGGTAGATGGAGTCCCCGTTGAGAATTGCCTAGTAGGTCGAACTGATCCCTGACTAGAATCAGGGTAACGCTGCGGACAATCTCTCACCAAATGTCTAACTTGCCCACAACGAAAACATGCTCCCGTCTCTCTATGGCAAGTGCCTGAATGTATCTTCCCACAAATGGAACAGGGACCTCTAGATTGACGAGATGGAGTAGAAACTGGGGTGGACATCATGCTAACCCCTCGGAACGATCCTCTGTGCCTGTCAGTACCAGCAGAAAATGAAGTCAGAGGTCCCGTGAAGGATTGAGTAAGTCTCTGATGACTCTGGGGTCTAAGACCATAAGAAGGTCCAGCTACAAAAGAACTACCTCCCTGTCTCCCTTCACTGTCCCGCTTCCTCTTTCTCTGAGAAGTGTCCTCCTCCTTATCTCTCATCTCTATCATGCGTACACAATCCACTACAGCTGAATATGAGGGAAAAAGGTTCATCTGTGGAGCGATCACCCTATACAACATATGGGGTAGCCCATTCACAAATCGCTTGATCCTGTCCCTCTCAGTAGGGACTAAATGTGGAGCGTAGTGAGACAACTGTGTGAACCGGATATCATAATCAGAAACACTCATGCCTGGAACCAATTTCAGTCCCTCGAATTCTCTGGCCCTAGCATCCCGAACACTCTGTGGCAAAAAGCGATCCATAAAGAGCCCCTTAAATTCTTCCCATAACATTGGAGGAGATCCGATCGGCCTTTCCTCTAGTAAAGTCTGATACCATATGTAAGCTGCATCTTGTAACTGAAACCCGGCAAACTCTGATGATTTTGCACTCGAACAACTCAGAGCTCTGCATATCTTCTCAATACCATCAATAAATTGCTGGGGGTCCTCCTGACTTTCTGTTCCGGAATAAGTGGGAGGCCTCAATTTTAAGAACTGGGAAAGGGTTACTGGAACCTCCCTCTCCTCCCTCATCGCCTGAGGCCCTACCGGTCTTGGCTGCACTGGTGGTGCGATTTCCTACACAGGATGTGGAGGCTCTACCCTATCTGTAGGTGAGGCCTGCCTAGAGGGTCGATTAGTTCCTCGACCCCTACCCCGACCTCGACCACGGCCTCTGATAGGTAGGGTAGTTTGTTGGGCTGATGCACTCGCAGAAGCCTCATCTACAGCAGCTAGTCTATTAACTGAACGAATTCTGGGAGGCATATCCACACTACAACAAAATAACAAACATTCAAATCAATTTCCAGATTGGATGTAAGATATGATCACATTCAATAAGACAGCACACTTGAAGGAATAACTCAGGACATCCTATAAGGTTTTCAGTGACACCTCAAGTATAGCTACGCCCGGGCTCATGACCATAATTGAGATTCCACCGAAAACACTTGCTCCACAGGACCACAGAAAGACCTAAGCTCAGATACCAACTATCACAACCCACACTTTTAAGTATGTTGGCACAAAAGACAACAATTTCCCCTACCATGAATCGATTTGTATTCACATTCTCCATAAAAGTTCAGATAAATTTCCTCTTCATAGAAATAATAAAACTAGAAGTATAATTTCTGAATCACTTTTGTACAAAATGTAGAAGTTTTTCTTTTGTGTGACTTTTGTAGAAATTTCGGCAGAGTCTCCTCTATAATTTGGACCTCCCGATATTTCTACAACCAGTCAACTCAACATACACTCAAAAATATCAAAACATAGACTTCTAGGGATTGGGGATCTCCTAACTATGATTCAGTGTAGCCATATTCTACACTGTTCAGAACAAAATAAATTACAAGCATCAAACAAAATACACCCACATGAACAGTTGTGGGCTCGCCAAAAGAAATAAAGCAGGAGATCTACAGCTAGTAGGCAGCTCAGGGTAGGCTAGGGTCTTCACCGCTCTCTGAAAAATAAATTAAGAAAGAGTGAGTTTGATACTCAGTGAATAAGCAATGCCGACCCTTCAAAAAATAATAGGGACAAGGCCCGTAAAATATTTATATATATATATATATTCATCATGCATAAAACAAGCCTCATGCAAATCGTTTCTTAAAATGCATCAGAAGTATCTAAACAGAACCGACTTGAAACAGACGCAAAGCACACAGCTCGCGGGGAGAATAACCACAGACGCAAAGCACTTTGCTTGCGAAATAAAATGACTCCACATGTGGTAGCTACCCACACGGGGCTAGCAAAACCCCTGCTAGCTGAGGTCCAGATCATGGTGCACCAAGGCTAACAACTACTGCTGTTAGCTACAAAGTTCTGAACGGATAACCTCTACTTCTTAAAATAATACTTTTCTCAATTTAGCATTTCAGACAAAATACCATCCATATCAGTTCAATATCTAAATTTCCAGATAACTCAACAGTCGTAATTGCTGCAAAAATCTCACGTTCAAATTAATTTTCGAATAACATGCATATAACAAAACATTTAAAGATGACTTTCTTTAAATAGGTTTCCAAATGTTAGAACACTGCAAGTAAACTTAGTAATAAAATAAGAAATAGGAGTTACTCACGGTCCGCATTACTTACTCACCTCCTAAGATGATATCGACATTCCCTGCCCACTCCTTAGCTATAACTCAATCTCCTGAATACCCTACAACACCCGTTTACCAGATTTTAGAGTGTGAGTGTGAACAACTAAAAGTTTATCTCATGAACTTAGCCTATTCGAATAAAATTCTAGGAAAGCAAGAAACACTGGTAGCTATTCTTCATTCCTTTAGCATGTTATAGATATGTACAAATTCCAAGGAATTAAGTCCACCATTCACTCCTCCATTCCATGCCTTCCATATCCATGCAACACACATATATAAAGATATAGGTTTATATATATATATATATATATGCGTCCATATATGGCGGCAGATCATTTTAAAGACTTAAATTTATTCAAGAGAGGAAGCACAATCAAGAAATGGGCAAGTAAGAAGCACAATAGAATTTGATTTTGGATTTTATACTAGGAAATTCATTCAAAAATGGAAGCAACAAAAGGGACGGTCGAAATGCATTCTAGCATAATGGAAACCAAGATTGCTCCAACCAAAAAATCAGTCTCTTACACCCTTTTTCTTTTCTTTCTGCGCACTCTTTCCTCGGCTGGCCACACACACACCAGAACGCATTACAGAATAAGCAAAACAGGGGAGGGAAAACGCTGTGAAAATGGACCAGAAACACAATACGTACAGCAGCAACTCAAACCTGGGAAAAAAAACTTGTTTCTGGCGTTAAATCCCCCAACCACCAGCAGCAGAATTTGATCCAGAAAACAACAGAAAACTAAATTCCAGGAACACCAGAAAATAGCGAGGAACAGAGGAAAGAAGATGAAGTTTTGTTCCAGCAAAGTTTTGCTCTTTTTTTCTAACCGAAGAGACGGGAGTTCAGTGCTGCAGAAATGTTAGAAGTAAAATGACATAAAGCCCAGCAAAAAGTGGATGAGAAAGGGGCATTTCGGATATTGCAGAAGAAGGCAAAAATTTCTACGTGGCAGCAGCAAAAACTCCTTTAAAAAGTCAACTTCCCATGAATGAAAGCATGCACGTCGGTCTTTACAATAAAAAACACTTAAAATCTTTTACTACCTCACTTATCTAATTGTAACCCTATAAATTTAAAACGATCATTACATCATTAAATAATCAGTATGAACATTATCTTCTCATCCTGCATTACCTGTCCTCTTCTCCGAATGATCAATTGGCCTGTTCTAGGTTCCCATTCCAATGTGAAAGGACCCGGAGAGGCTGATGTGTCAAGAAAGTTTGAAACTAGTGACCAGTTTCTGCTAGTTTTGCGGTTAAAACGTAACCTCATTGCTGGGATAAGAGTGTCAGTGGGGATAATCGAAACTTTGCCACAAGACACACTTTGATCCATGTGGGTGATGTTGTTGCAGGACAAAGTTTCCTGTATCCAACAAGGTGGCCACAGTGTTGTTGATGATATCTTGAGGCTGAGCTGCAGAGGAAGAGTAGAGCATGGTTGGCTCCTGACCTTGGCTTGTAATTTTCAACACACCATAATGGTCCAAAGTTAAAACTGCCGAAGAACGATCGAGAATTTGATCGTCCCGGTTGGCAATCCAAACCTTCAATTCAGAGAAGTCGTTGTAGACTATTAGGTAAAAAGGGGGAGCCAATGGATATAATCTTAAAACTCATGCAATATGAGCCCCCCGACGAGCATATAGTGGGGTTTTTATCATTTAGCTGATCACCTGGCTTCAGATTATCACTTTTATTTTTTATTGGTGTGCACAAGTAATTCTCCACGACCCCAAGTTCCCCAAAACAAGCAGCAACAAAATCACAAATTTACTGAGCACAGACATGATGGAGAGCAAAGGGCATAGCCGACTAGAAATCAGGATTTCATAAAGCGTTTCGATGATTTTCATGGATACCATTGTTTGTTTGTTTGTTTGTTTTTTTAAAGCGTTGGTCCTATTTAATATCTACAGTCTTGGTGGCAATCGGCAAAACCCAAAATGATAACCCCAAAATGACAAGTAATCGCGGTATATTATTTACAATTTTTTTTTAATAACATAGGATGCGTTTATAACTCACATTACATCAGCCTCAATCCTTAAAATTGAAGCGAATTTGATGCTAAGGATTTGATTCCTTCTTATGTCCTTGTCCTTCTCTTGTGTCTCTTTTGTAAATACCATTCCTTATTTAAGTCTCTGTGGAAGGATCATTAAAACCTGTACAACATATTAATTAATTAAGGATATTTTACAGAGGTTCAGTTTATATAAATTTACCAATTAATATTAGACAAAAGTCAGGTTTAATTTTTCGATAACAAATGTGTAAATTTTTGTATCTTAGTTTTGTCTATTAATATTTAATATTTAGCATATGTGATTTAAGATGTATCAAATAAAAATAATTTTTCATTATATTTTTCTTAAGAAGCGTTTTTTATTGTTGAATCTTATTTGTGATTGAAATGTATTAATAATGTGATAAGTTGATACGTCGAGTCTAATTATTTCCTAAAATTAAAATTACATGGATTTGAATTTTTGTATTTAGCAAATAAATGTACAACATTCATTTAGAGAGACAGAGAAAAAGAAGAAAGTGGGTAAAAAGAGAAAAATTAAATTTAACACACACTTAAACTCTTTTATGTCACTCTATTATAAATACATGATGTATTATTGCAGGTGATTCATATTCAATTAAAATAGGACATTCATAACAATTTCTTTTTCTGGGAGGTATTATCTTCGTTTTGCATGCCACACCACCAAATCAGCGCTTGTGTCACAACTCATATTCTACCAAGTAAGTTCGACCATCACTGTCTATGGGGGAAAAAATGCAATATCTTCTCCTGGCAGAGCATAGGTTGGTGTCCAGTGACTTACCATTTTAACTGGCTTCAAATGGTCACTTTCTTCTGCTGCACAAGTATAGTTGCCCACAACCTCAAGTTCACCAAAACAAGCAAGAAAATCACAAGTTTGTTCAAAAGCATGAAGGACAGCAAAGGGCATAGAGAAGAGGATTGCGATGAGCATTGAGATGATATCCATGCATACCGTTGTTTGCTGCTCATGTAATTTTCTTGCTAACGTAACATGACCTAGTTGTTTCTTTCTTCTTCCCTTTTTTTTAAGATCGGTCTTAGTTAATATCATGGTCTTGTGGCAAAACCCAAACAGATAAAAAGAAAATGACAGAAATTAACACATAAAATTAGCCTAGTGAAATAAACCTATATATGCTTTAGACCATTTCCTTGTAACTATGACGAAGGATATACAATGACTCTAAGGCTCCAAGATTGAAAGCATGAAGTTAACGTAAAGGCCACTGCACATATGCACAAAGTCTTATCCATGACCAACGCAGACAATGATGTCTTTGCTATATATATGCTTAAACCTTTCTCTTCTAACAATAATGAGGGATTTGATAAATGTTAGCTGAGTAATGCTACTGACAGCAAATTGCAAGGTCATATTCCACCATACATTTACAAGTCTTTTTCAGTTAGTTCATTTTCTTAATTTACGAAAAATATTATGGAATAGTATTTTAAAATTAATTTATAACTATATTATATTTCCCTCGTTAAGTAGGTTTATGTAAGTACATATTTTTACTCATATTAATCTATGTAATGTATATCTCATCTTCTAATTTTAAATATTAACCGTTCTAAATTAAAATAATGAATAATCAAATCCTATTTGCTAGGAAGTTTGGAAACTAAGGCATGTTCAGGAAATTGGTGAAAAACAATGAAAATTCTAATTCAAGCTATTTAATTTGCTTCATACCACTGGTAAAGGTCATCACATCAAGAACATCTTTTAGTCAGCTTGAATTTGTGACAAAAATTCCAACTTTTCCTCCTCAAATTAATGGCTTTTGCTATGCATTATACTATCTCTTAACATTGTAAAGCGGATGCTATTATTTTTCACTTTATTTGGCGGGTTCTTTTCTCTCTCTAATTTGGCCATGATTGCTTAATTAATTTTGTCTTTGACTCCCTGCTTATAGAAAAATTGATAGAAGCTCAGATAAGTTTAAACCTTGATACTTATATCTTGCAATTAAATCAGATAAGGACAAGCCATTTGCTGAATCTGTAATACCTTTTAAAAATATTAATATAATAATAATAAAATAAATTATTCTAGGATATTAAAATAAAGATTTCATATTTTTAAATTAATTCTAGAGTTTAAATAATTCTTATAGATTTTTTTTATATCTTAAGAATTTTATTGAAGTGCATAAAAACCTTTGAGGCAAAAGAGTAATTTTAGCTTAGGCAATAGTGCAATTTGAGCTAAAAAATAAAATAATCCTCCACTTATTCTCTCTCTTCAATCTCCTTCAGCTTTTCTCCCTGATGCAACGTCTCCCATTCCACGAGCCCCTTTTTCTTCTTTCTTCTTCTTCTTTCTTCTCCATTTCTCACGAAGCTTGTGCGTCTTCCTTCCATCTCATTTCGCATCGTCTTCTCAACGCGATTTCACCACCTTCTTCCCATTTTAGTGATCTATGTCTCCTTCTTTTTCAGTAGGATTCCATGGCTGAAGGTTAGTGAGTCATTAATATTTGCATAATTTCATTTTATCCGTTTCTTCCTCTCTTTGGTGATGATTTTTGGATGTTTTATAATACCTATTTCTCACTTAGCTTCTTTGGTCTCTCTTCTGTAATTTCTTATCTTCTTCCATTATTATTGAAGCTAATAGGATATTCAATTTTTTGATTGCTCAAGTTGCCGTAGGTGAGCTTCCAATTTGGGGGCTTCTTGAATTTCTGCATTTATGTGTAAATAAACACTTTATATTTCATCTTTGAAACTTCAAGAAGTAATTTTAAATTTAATTTGAATTATAGAAGCTTAGGTTGAAAAACCCCAAATTTAAGGTTAGTATTTAGGATAGAAATGTATATAAAAATTTAGAGATTTATGTTTTAGGGAGTATATCAAGTTATATAAATAATTATATATATTATTGGAGTAGTTAATATAATTAATTTATATTGGTTATAAATTTTAGGTGATACCAGGAAAACTCATTCAATTGAGACTCAGCATTGAACAATAGGGAATAGGGACTTATACTATTAGTCCCAACTAGTGAATGTGTAGATAATGAAGTGGTATATCTATTTCGTTCCACTTTATATTTTCTATGGTGAAATTTTTAATTGTGTGATTTATGTGCTCTATTCCTTGGGGAAACAAATCGATGTTTCCAAAACTTCAAAATGGATATGTATATATATATTCTTATGATGATTTAATAAATTTATCAAAAGAAATTAACAGTTGAAATGTGACATGATATATTTTTGTGAAATGCAAAAGAATGAATTAGATGGAAAGAAAGTGGTGGTGTGTGTATGTTTATTTTTTGGAGAGTATTTTATGTTGTTTTGTGATCTCATATATTATAGAGATTATAATAAAGGTTAACTTGTCTTAGTTAATTATTTATTTACTTCTTTAATTTCTTATTTATTTTTGATAGCTAAATGTCATTTGAAGGAATTTTATTTTAATTAATTTTATTTTATATAATGAATGGGAATCTAGTTAGGATCCCGTAGCCGTTAACGGAGATAACGGCCTATGTGCACCTAAAATAAGTTGTGAATTGTGATGGCACTGCGATGTGATGTATCCAATGCTACGACCTGGGATACTAGATGTATATTGTGAAAGTGATAAGATTGGATGAATCCAAAGAAATGCCATGATATATGATGATGTGGTTTGATGATTCGATTCCTCTCTATGATATCCATTCTTAGAATATTATTCTTATATTTAGGAAAAATAGATTTTATCTAAAGGTTTCTTTTTATTTAAATAATTATTTTTCACTTCATTCATAAATTTTATTGTCTAAATTATTTGATAATCATTGATTTTTAAGAACTTTGGTATGCACTTGTTTCCCTTTTATGCACTTTATTATTTATACATTCACTAAGCCAGTGGTAGGCTTACCCCTTTTCTTTCCTTATTTTTCAGACCAGGGAGTAAAGGAGTAAAGTGATCTAGGAGCTCGTGAGCTACCAGACTCTCAAAGTAGGTGTTTAAATTTTGTGAAATTGTGTCAGACTCCATGATGTAGTGGCATTTAGGTGTAGAGAAAGATTTTTTTTGGAATTGTCCATGTTATATAGTCACTTATAATATGTAAATATTGTTTATACTTTTCTAATTAGGTATTTTAATTACATGTAACTTGTTGTTGCTGGTGCTGGTGTTGGTTTAGTTTATTTTTCAGGATGGGATGTCCAATTTTTAGGGGAGATGCTGCTGAATTTTCGATAGCCTCTAATGAATGAATGGAATATTAAAAATTGTCTAAAACTTGTGGGTATATGGGTTAGTTAAAATATATAATATAATAGTGACTTTAAATTTTATAAAGCTTGCTAGGCTAATCCAATCTCCAGATTAGTTTAGCCTACACGCCGGTTATGACTCAAAATTTGGGTCGTGACAGAATCAATGTTAGGGTTTACAAGATATTCATTAACAAAGCAATTTCTCTTTAAGCGAAGGAAGCTTTACACTTTCATTTGTCAACATTGATGAAATGTCTGCCATTGTGGGTCGATCAACTGCGCGTTCTTCTGCAGATAATAGAGCAGTATGAATGCATCTCAGCACTTGATCTTGCACCAATGAATCTTATATTCCTGGATCTACCAATTCCAGCGCTGCACCGTTTTTCCAGAGCTCCCAAGCCTGAGGCATATTTATTGTAATGCTTGCAAATAAATAAATAAATAATGAAATAAATAAAAATAAAATATTATAATTTTAAAGTAATAATAATTTAATGATATAAAGTAATAAATTTGAAAATGTAAAATAATTAAAATTCTCTAGGCATAAAGTAAATATTCAAAAGGGTGAATTTAAATGCAAGCTTGTGTGGTTGTAATTTTGCACATCTCAACCCTTGACCCAAGTTCAAGTTCAAATGAGGTTTTCTTTGCAAGTTAGTTATTTTATTTTATTTATTTTCTAGAGTAGTGCTGTAGAAGTCTGCAGAAACAAAAGGGCAATTTTCAAAATTTTGCTTTCTAAAGTTTGCACATTCCCATAATCTATAATTCGTCCCTCGAGATTTTCTTACACCAGAGCACGTGTGCTCCCCCAAGTAGGTGAGCCGAAGCTTCTTCTTCCTCTAGCCTTCATTCTTTTGCCCTGTTTCAGCCTCTCGTGCAGCGTAAGTTGAAAGAAGATTTTGTGAGCTGAAATGTCTCCCCTGTTCCTTTGTGTAGCTTTGAATTTCCGTAGTAGTTGAAATCTGTCCAAGATCAAGGAGTTGGCTCGGTCCCAGCTACTTCATTCCTTTTATTTCGGCATCTTATCGTTTTTTTTCCCCCTTTCATTTTCAATATGCAGCTTTGGTTTCTTTTGTGCATGGTTGCTGCCCAGCTCTAAGTTCTTCAATTTGTTGTATGGTCTGAAGCTCATCAAATTATATGTTCATCTAGGTAAGCCAAGTGTTCTTTCTCTTCTCCATATTACCTCTTTCGATTTCGGTCTTTTTCAGCTGCCATGTAATTTTGTGTCAGCATGTATCTGCTGTCCCATTTTTCTCAATGGATACATATATATATATATACGTAAAGCTCTAAATTCTGAACTTGTTTCTCACTCTGAATATTTTTGACAGCAAGCTGTTCCATTTTTGCTCCTCTATCTCCGCCTTATGCTGCTATTTTAGCCGTGTATTTTAGTTGAGGTAACTCCTTATGCTGGTATTCTTGGTCAGAGGATTTTTTTGTAACTTTAAGGTTATGAAACTTTGGTGTTTTATGGCGTTAAATCAGCAAGCCCCACCATGACCTTAGCCTACCTCTTAATGCTTCGTTGCCCTGGGTTTACAAAAATTTCAGTGGCTTATAATTCCCCATTTCCCTTGTTTTCCTTCCATGTTGCAGTCCTTTTCACTGGTGACAGCAGCTCACATGGTTTTCTTTTATTGGTACTTCCATCTTCTGAATCGTTGGGTGCAATAGGGTGTTATGGAGGCCTTTGAGTTGTAATGAATTAGGTAAGCTGCAAGCTGAACCTTGGTTGCTTGATGGGCCGCTTTTTCTATATGGATATCAAAACCAGTGTAAATGATGCGCACTTAAGGATTTGGAAATAAACTTACAGGAAGTGCAACTTAAATATAAATTAGTGTTGAAATAAAATAATGATAGAACCAGTTTAGTCATATACTTGATGGAGAAGTAGCACATTTATTTTAGCCTGTAAGCCTAACGCTAGGATAAGAACTAAGGAATGGAAAGGCAAGTACAAGTTATACTTAAAAGATTAAATAAATTAAATATTAAACCAAAGGCAACTTCTATGGTAGGGAATTATTTTGTAGGGATTAAACTAGTCAGAGTTGCTTGTTTAAGTAGAAGTTCACATATAAATAATAACAATAATAATAAAAACAACAACAAAATTTAAAAATAAAAATAAAAAAACTAAACTTTTAATTACAGTAATTGCTATACTAGAAATTAGTTTGATAAAACTTACTTAAACTAAATAAGGATTAACATAGGATAACTTAGTTAAGTGCAACAATGAACTAGATGGTAGTTAGTATATGGGCATGATTAATCATAAGGAAGGATTAATTTGGCCAAGCGAAGGGGGATTTTGGTGTTAGTTCTTGAAATTTTAATGAGTTATTATAACTATGTTACAGGGAGTGTCTGAATAATTCTATCAAGAATGTAATGATATTCAATGGGGAAGCACAACTACACTAATTATTCAACAATAACTGTGGATAGATTATAAATCATGATATACCTTTAACTTTCCTTTCATTTTTATTTCCTTTATTCTTGCTTAAACTCTGCATGTCCGTGAGATGGGTATTTTAGGCAGTGAATTCCTTATGTGTGCTATTATTATTATTATTATTATTATTATTATTATTATTATTATTATTATTATTATTCTTACATCTTTCAGACTATGATATGTCAGGTTTGCTTGTGATTCCAAATAGATATGGATTGAGATTTACTAAACATGTCATATTAGAAATTCAAAAAGTGATAAGTTGCCTTAACATATTTTATAGATTTGCTAAAATGTTTTATGAGTACGAAATGTCGTATAATTAGTTGTGAGATTTAATTATGGATTGGCTTATTTAAAAGATTTTTTGTATATAAATTTTCTTAGTTATGATATGGCATATTTACATAAATATATGTAAGGTGAGATTGTGCAGAATATTGGTTGCTAACAATAGTTTTGTTAGCCCTCGGTATATTATGGATATTGCCTCGTAGTTTCTATGATTGAGTACTAGAATAATATTGAGCTAAATGCTTTTTTTTATGATTCATGGGTCGAGCACTTATGTCTAGATATGATGTTTTCTACCCTTGTGGACCACATACCCATATCTAGATATGTGGTTATTTATCCTCGTGAGTTGTATATATGTTAAACCTTAGGTTTTACACTAACCTTCTTAATAATATGTTTTTGCCAGTTCCTTTTTTAATATTTTTGTCATTTTCTATTTAGTATTATAACACATTTGGATGTGATCTTATTTTCTTTACCTCATATATATATATATATATATATATATATATCATAAATGCCCCCTATTATTCTACATTTTGATTAGAATATTCTATGATTATATGTTGCTAATATTTTATTTCATTAATAACGTAATGGATCAATTTCCTATTAATTCAAACTCTTTATTTTTTATTTATATTAATTATGTCATACATCTTTTTATTTAAATATATATAAATTTATATGTATATGTGTGCATATATATATATTTCACAAATTTAAATCTTATTAAAAAAAGAATTTATCCCACGTCCTCTCATATTTAAAGTTTTTGTTATTTATTTTTATGTTTAAAGTTATTTCCATTTAGAAAATCTCTCGTCTCTTTAGTTATTGTACTTTGTTTTCTATTTACTAAGTGACTCATTCTACTCATTATTGCAAATAGTAGAGCCGCGTTGAATCCTTCTCCCCCAGCATAGCTAGATTGTCATTGTGGTAAGCTCAGTATTGCTTCACATAGGCCTAGTTCTTTTGTATTCTTGTGAAAATATATATTGTTTCTTGCTATAGGTTGGCTCCACAAATTTACAAATAGAACCCCATTATTTTTATATATTGTTGATGAAAGCAGAACTCTCTTGGTATTAATTGGTTTGACTATTTGTAAGAAATTTGAGATGTTCAAATTTCAAGAGAAACTTTGTCAAATTTTTTACAAAAAATTAAGTATGACTTTTGGATACATTTATGTAATGTCTAAACTCTTAATCAAATGTGGGCAATGAAGATGAATGATTTTACGTTTTGAGTTGAACATGCATTGTGATTGATTCTATCATTGGTGTAGGGAAAATTTTGGTTAGTTCAAGCTTATGAATACAAGGTTCCCTCATATTCTAGGCCAATCATGCCTCCAATTCTGGGGCATGAACTTTAATCCTTTCCATTTCAAACACTAACAACACAAAGGATTTGATAGGAATAAAATTAACAGCAAAAATGGTTTGACTTACATGTCCCATTGAATAAAGTGAGCATTTCTCATTGTAAAAGCTTTTGTTTCTTTTACCACTCACAATCTCAAGCACAAAGATCCTAAAACTATAGACATCTGACTTTATAGAGAAAATTCCCTCCATGACATATTTAGGAGGCATGTAACCATTGCTTAGCATCATGCATAATAAAAATACTGATCAGCTCATAAATGTATCAACAAATAGAAGTACAAATCTTTATATATGGTTGCCCAAAGTATAATCACTATGTACCAAAAATTCTTTAAGTACTTCCTTCTAATCCTTGTGTGATAATTCTTACCAAACTAAAATTAGAAATTTTGGGATTCATATTTTCATCAAGGAGTATGTTAGTTGCTTTCAAGTCTCTATGCTACTCTTAGTCTTGAGTATTTATGAAGATTAAGTAATCTTTGAACTATTCCTTCAATTTTGTTGAAATGTGTCGTCCAATCTAGTGGCTTGCTTTTGGTTAAATCTTTAGACAAAAATGCCATTAATGGAAGAAAAAAACAACAATAATGCAGCAAGAAATATAATTAGATACAATGAACTTGTAGGGGGAAAATTCCATTAAAGATGTTCTTTCTAACCAAATCAGAAGACATCCAAGCTTTTGTTTAGCATGTACTTATAAATTAAGATTCTTTGTTCCCCTTGAATGCAGCAACCTAGTAGTTGTATAAGATTCATGTGTTGGAGCTTATATACGAGTCTCAACTCATTTTTGAATTTTGTCACTCCTCATCTTGAACTTCTTGAGACTCTCTTAATAGCTACTTCTTTCCCCGTTTGCAATTTTCTCTAGTAAAGATTAATAACTTTTTCATAAGATATATTAATTTGTCCATTAATAAAAAAAATTAAAGTTCTTTTGAAATGACCTTTTAGGGCTATGCATTCTAAACAGGTCCAAAGCCTCCCTTTCTGTCACAACCCACAGATTTAGTATGTTGGCACAAAAGATAGCAAATTCTCCTACCATAATTAAGAGTTCATTTCTGACTTTTGTAGAAATTTCGACAGAGTCCCCTCTATAATGTGGACCTCCCGATATTTCTACAATCAGTCAATACAACAATACACCCAAAATATATATATCAAAACATAGACATCTAGGGAGTGGGGATGTCCTGACTATGATTCAGTGGAGCCACATTTTTACACTATTCAAAGTCAAATAATTGACAAGCGTAAAACAAAATACACCCACATGAACAATTGTGGGCTCGCCAAAAGAAACAAAACAGGAGATCTACAGCTAGTCGGCAGCTCAGGGTAGGCTAGGGTCTTCAACGCTCTCTGAAAAATAGATTTAAGAAAGAGTGAGTTTGAAACTCAGTGAATAAATAATGCTGACCCTTAAAATCTTAAGGACAAGTCCCGTAAAATATCTATATATATATATTCATCATGCACAAAACTAGCCTCATGCAGATCATTTCTTAAAATGCATCAGAAGTATCTAAGCAGAACCGAATTAAAACAGACGCAGAGCACACAGCTCGCGGGGAGAATAACCACAGACGCAAAGCACTTTGCTTGCGAAATAAATAACTCCACATGTGGTAGCTACCCACACGGGGCTAGCAAAACCCCTGCTAGCTGAGGTTCAGATCATGGTGCACCAAGGCTAACAACTACTGCTGTTAGCTACAGAGTTCTGAACAGATAACCTCTTAGAATTGATACGTTTTCTCAAATCACATTTCAGATAGAGTACCTTCCATATCAGTTCGATATCAAAGTTTCCAAATAACTCAACAAACATCATTTGCAAAATTTCATGTTTAAATGAATTTTTCAGTAACATGCATATAACAAAACATTTATCCCAACGTTAGAACACTGCAAGAAAACTTAGTAATAAAATAAGAAATAGAAGTTACTCACAGTCTGCATTACTTACTCACCTCCTAGGATGATATCAACATTCCTTGCCCAGTCCTCAGCTCTAACTCAATCTCCTGAGTACCCTACAATACCCGTTCACCAGATTTTAGAGTGTGAATAACCAGAAGAATCGTCTCATTAACTTAGCCTACCTAACATTAATGTCTATTCTTCATTCCCTCATATTAACATATGAAAAACTAAGGTTTCTTAGGTGTTATAGGTGTTTTCGGCATGTTAGCCGCGGCCAAATACCTCTTAGCCGCGACCAATTCTTCTCTGTTTAACCCCCTTCTACATCACTAATTTCGCCGCGGTGATAGCCGCGGCGAGTTAGACATTCGCCGCGGCCAATCCCTCCTTCCGCAGCGGCCAATTACTTAATTCGCCGCGGCAAATCACTCCCTGGGTGACTCCCAGCTGACCCCTCAACTTTTGCCGCGGCATGGTTTACTCCTCCATTCAGTGCCTTCCATATCCATACCACACATATACATAGTTATGGGTTTTATATGTATATATATTTGCATCCATTTATGTCAACAGATCATTTAAAAGCTTAAATTTATGAGAGAGGGATGAGAGAGAGAGCATGATCAAAAAGAAGGAAGGTGGTAATACTTTGAAGCTTAAGGGAAATCAATATGCTCCAACCAACTCATCTCCTTGCACCTTTTTGTTTTCTTTTCTACACCCCCTTCCATCAGTTGGCCACATACACAGAAACATATTACCGAACAAGCAAAACAGGGGAGGGAGATGCTGTGAAAATGGACCAGAATTTGCAACACTTACAGTAGTAACTTCAAGCTTGGGAGAGGATGTGGTTCTGGCGTTACATCACTAACAACAGCAGCACACTTATTCAAGCCATCAAACAATAGCAACAGCAAAAGAATGGAACCAGAAGCAGCAGAAAAATGAACCAAGGGAACATCAGAAATGGCGAGGAACAGAGGAGAGAAGGTGGAGTTCAGTTTCTAGCACAGACTGCTCCTTTTTCTGACCGAAAGGATGGGCATGGGTATGGGTTTAGGACTGCAGAGATTGGGGAAGCAAATTACCTAAAACCCAAGCAAAAAATGAATGAGAGAAGGGGCATTTCAGAAATTTGCAGAAGGAAGGAAAAACTTTCTACGTGGCAGCAGCAATTATCCTTTTGAAAAGTCAACCTCCCATATATATATATGTCTCATTGCATGCACGTCGGGTTTCTTACACTCTCCTAACTTGTTCCCTGATGAGAAGCTCTCTAGAGCTTCAGCGATAGATGCATAGCTAAATAATTCTAAATCATGTCCATTCTTTTTATAGTTTTGAAGTTCTTTAGCATTTGCATGTCCATTCAAAGTTTCTACCTCAACCATTTCATCCTTCATCTTTATTCTTATCTTGTCTTCTAAAGTTTAAATAAGAGAGAGATGAACATTACAATTCAAGAATTTGTCATATGCTATAAAATGAGCAAACCATGTACCTTCAAGCATGAGCTTCCTTCTTTTTAGTAGGAGCCACAGAATTGCACATATTATGAACAAAGTGATGGTAATGAAAGCAATAAGCAATTTGAATTTTTTTGTCCTTGCATTTGATTCTTGATATTGGCCTGTTGGCCCTATAATATATTATATAGTATCTATAATAATTTAGAATCCGAGTTCGAATCCTAATTGAAGTCAAAATTAATCCAAAAACAAAATATGCCTAATATAATACAGTGTACTAATCATTATATATTTACGAGCAAGTGATTGCCTATGATATTCATCACTGATATGTTTTGTACGCATCGTAAAAGAGTAATAAAGGTCTGAGCAAATGAAGGTAGAGACTCACCTTTATCTATGGGCTCGGATCTATTAGTAAGGAAGTAAAGTTTTAAGACATTGTCTTCAGGAACACTCATATGTGAATTCTCATAATAAAAGACACATCCAGTTTCATTACCATAGTGAGTAGTGAATCCGAATCCCACACAGCCACAGTTGCTCCAACAAGTAGCCTTGCAATCACTTGTGCTTAAACCCACATTTCCATCAAAGTTGTAGGTGATACCTTGATCTCTTACTCTAACAGACATGAGGTCAAAGAACTCACCTTCATGCCTGCAAGCTGGTTGATCCCATAACAGGCATCCTCCGTCACTGTTATACCCATGACAGTTATCAGCACTTGCAGTCGCATTTATTCTGTCAAATAGCAACCCAGTAGAATCAATTGACCATCCTGCACTATTTTTATCAATCTTAGTTGCCTCATTCCAAGGTGCAAATGTGAAATACTCTTCATTTGAGACGATGGTGTAGTTATAAAAGCTTTGGGCTTCCTCTAATAGATTTTCGAACTTCCCATTCCTCAATACCCCACTTGCCCAATAAATCTATTGATGAATAACCAGAGGAAAATTAAAGAGATATTGGAAAAACGCTTAAATTTAATATATATCAATTTCAAAAAAAGTAGGGTCACTAACTATTTTATTCCACTCAAAACCTATTTAGAGACATTCTATATTAACATTAAAAAAACGAGTGTCCAACATACTAATCCTAATAGAAAATCAATCACCTTTGTTAATAATTCAACTAAAGCTTCTATTACCTCAATTATTTAATTTTACTTCTATAAATATGAAACAATCATTACTTCATTAAATTATAAAATAAGTATGAACATTATCTTCTAATCACGCATTACCTGTCCTCTTCTTCGAATGATCAATTGGCCTTTCCTGGGTTTCCATTCCAGTGTGAACGGTCTAGGAGAAGCTGATGTATCAAGAAAGTATGAAATTAGTGACCAGTTTTTGCGATTTTTGTGGTTAAAAGTTAAAACCTAACCTCATTCCTAGGATAAAGGTTTCAGTAGGATAATCGAAACTTTGCCATAAGACACTCTTTGATCCATTTGGGTGATGTTGTTGCAGGACAAAGTTGCGTGTATCCAACAAGGTGGTGACAGTGTTGTTGATCGTATGTTGAGGCTGAGCTGGAGAAGGAGAGTAGAGGATGGTTGGTTCCTGACCTTGGTGTGTAATTTTCAACACACCAGAATGATCCAAAGTTAAAGCTGCCGAAGAACGATTGAGAATTTGATCATTCCGATTGGCAATCCAAACCTTTGATTCAGAATACTGATTGAATATTATTAGGTAAATGGGGAAGTCATTTAATAATTGCTGAAAATTCATGCAATATGTAAATTCTAATGCAATTTAAACAATTATAAATCAGAAATTGTAATTCATGGATACATAAAATTACAGAAGCAAAATTAGGAATCTAAATACTTCTAGCCATGCTTTTAAGGATTTGATGAAGAACCCAATATACAAATCAATACTCATCAGCAATCTGCAGCCAAAAAAATATCAAATGCAGAAGAGAGAGAGAGAGAGAGAGAGAGAGTTTTTTGATAAACATATGAGTTTTAGAGATGGTCTATTAAACTGATTTTACTTATAAAAAAACCCCTCAAAGTACTAATGTGAAAATTGGCCACTCTATCAAAAGAAGTAAGTTAAACAATATTCAGATATTCATTAACCCACTAACCAAAATATTTAACAGTGTAAAATTTAAAAATCAAGGACCACTAATCACAAATATTTAATTTAAAATTGAGATATTATTTAATTAATTTTAATTCAAAATATTCCAACTACTAATATGAAATATCTTAAATAAATATTTAATTAAAAATCATATCTCAACAAATAAATTTAAATTGAGATATTTTAACATTATTTCACTTGGTTTGATCACGATTTGCCAGATAATATATTTATAGGTAAATAAATGCATACTACAAGAACCATGGCAGTAAGTCCTCTATTCAAACAAGTATTACCTATCAGGCCTTACTTTGTAATATGTCTTTAACTTTATGAGATATATAACTTTCATGAATAAACTTTAAATGTTTATTTAGGTTTTAGCTTATATGCCTGTCAATTTTTATCAAAATGTATACAAATATATAGTGACAACAAACCAAAATCAGAAATTTTATTTCTTTATGTACCTTAATTAAACCAAATATGACTTAAGACCCATCCGAAGCACATGACCTTAAACTCTTTTAGGTGCATTCCTTTGGTTAGAGGATTAGTTAGGATTTCTTTTGTCCAAATATGCTTTATGACAATTTAATCAGCCTTAACCCATTCTCTCAAAGCTAAGTACTTAATGTCAATATATTTACTTTGATTTCCACTCTTATTATTCTTATCTAAGAAAACTATAGCTGTGTCATCACAGTGCACTTTGATAGGCCTAAAGATTGAGTCTATAATCTTAAGCCTAACAAGGAAGTTTTTCAACCACATACATAGCCTATGAACTTGCCTTAAAACACGAAACAAACTTAACTTTTATAGTAGAAATAGTTATCAATGATTGTTTAGCACTTCTCAAAATGATAGCTCCCTCAGCCAACAAAAAAATATATCCAAATGTTGACTCCTTTAAGTCAACACATCTTGCAAATTTGAGTCTAAATAAAAAAACAAGTTCCAAATTATTAGTCCTCCTATAAGTAAGCATATAACTTTTTAAAGGTATCTCATAATCTTCTTAGTAACTTTTCTAATGATCAATTCCTGGATTACTTTGGTATCTTCCCAATATGTGTACAGTGAAAGTTATATCAGACTTTGTGCAGACCTATGTATATATCAAGCTTTTTACTGCTGAAGCATAGGAAATATTCTCTATCTCTTTTCTTTTCAACTTACTATTGAGATATTAAAATAAACTAAATTTGTCCTTTTTTATTATAGGTGTCACACTAGGTAAATAGCCATTCATTCTAACTTGTTTAAGAAATTTATTTATTTAAGTCTCTTATGATAGTCCTAAGATACCTTAAGACCTATTTCTGTAGATCCTTAAGTTAATGACATAAAATGCCTTACCTATATTTTCCATTTCAAAATTCTTAATCGAGAACTATTTTACCTCATGTTGCAACCCTAAATCACTTGAGGCAAGCCAAATATCATCTACATATAAGACCAAGAATATGATTTTACTTCCACTGACCTTATGATAAATACATTGATCCATAATGTTTTCAACAAAATCAAAAGATATGATTACATCATGAAACCTAAGCTACCATTGTCCTGAGGCCTACTTAAGATTATAAATTAATTTTGTAAGCTTGCACATCATATTCTCACTAATGATTGAGCTGAATTCCTTAGACTATTTCATATATTACTCTTCCTCAAGTTCACCATTAAGGAAGACAATCTTAATATCCTTTTGATGTAATTCCAAATCAAAATGAACTACTAACACCAAGATGATATAGAAAAAATCCTTATTAGATATAGGAGAAAAAGTATCTCTATGATCAATTCCTCCCTTTTGAGTAGAACCCTTAACAATCAACCTTACTTTGTAATGCACAATGTTGCCTAGTGAGTCTCTCTTGGTCTTAAAGACTTATTTGTAGCCAACTGCTTTGGCTCTACAAGGTAACTCTATAAGGTCCTAAAAATTATTATTTGCCATGGGTTCCATTTCATCAATTATGGCATCATACCACAATTTAAAATTTTCACCATTTATTTGTTGAGAAACTGTTATAGAGTCATCATCAACATTTATGCCATAGTTAGATCCAGTTATGTATACCAAGTAGTCACTAGGTATGGCTGCCTTTCTTAACCTAGTTGATCTTCTTAATTCAACCTATTAAGGTTACTCAATAGGAGTAACTTCTATCATTGGTTAAGGCACCTCTTCATCATTATAAAATGCCTTATCATTAATAATGGAATGATTATGCTCCTCTTTATTTACATGATCGACTTGGACTAATAGAACCTTATCATGCTCTACATTTATCATGGCAAAATGAATATCATGTAGAATCAATGTTCTATCATAACTAATGGTAATCTGCTGTATGTAATCATCTTCATTGGCTAAATCATGTAATTGATCACTCCTACTAATTATATTATTCTTAAGAAATTTGTATTTTTAAATTCTATAAATCTCGTTAAATGTGAAGGATAGTGAAACTTGTATCCTTTAGGCTTCTCTGCATAACTTACAAAATATGTAATAATAATTCTTGAGTCTAACTTCTTCTCACGTGAATTATACATTTATACTTTAATAGGATAACCCCATATATGTGTATGATTTAAGTTGGGTTTCCAACATTTCCAAATTTCAAAAGGTATCTTGAACACTACCTTTGTTGGAACCCTATTTAGAATATACATTGTTATCTTAAGTACATCTTTCCACAAAAAAACAGGAAGCTTGGAGTTGCTAAGCATACTTCTTACCATGTCTAATAGTATCATATTCCTTCTTTAGTAACCTCATTCATATCAAGTGAGCTAGATATGGTGTATTGTACTATAATATCATACTCTCAAAGGAAATCAACAAATGGACCAAATGCTTATCTATCATTGGTGTACTTACCATAATATTCACCTTTTCTACTGGATCTCACAATTTTAATTTGTTTCCCTATCTACTTCTCTACCTTTGCTTTATATTCTCTAAATGCATCAAAACGTCTCACTTTTATTATCAAGCAAGTAGATATACATGTATTGTGAGAAATGATTAATAAAAGAGAAAGATATTTTGTGACCACTTGAGCATAAATCAAGACAACATATATTAGTGTGTATAATCTTTAACAATTATGAACTCCTCTTGACTTCCTTATGTAACTTGTTGGTATGCTTACCTTTAATGCAGTCAATATATGGACCAAGATTAGTAAAATCTAAAGGTTAGAGAACCCCATCCTTTACCAATCGTTTAATCCTCTCTATAGAGATATATCTCAATCTCCTATGCCACAAGCTAATAGAGTTCTAATTCATGATACATCTCTTAACTTTATTAGTACTATACATAGTAACATAAGAACTAGCACTATCAACAATAGTATGAAGTTTAAATAGACCATCAAATAAAGAAATTTTTCTAATAGGAACTAAGTCCTTTAACAAATTAAAAATGGTTCTAGAAATATTCATAGAAAAACCCAAAGGAATTAATTTAGAAACTAAAATCAAATTCCTAAAAAAACTAAAAACATAAAATGTATATTCAAAGTTTATTATATAGCTAGAAGATAAAATTATTTGATAGGTTTCAACAGCCTCCACATTTAAACTTATTCCATTGCCAAGAAACATTTTATGCTCATTAGGATGTGGAATCCTTATGCTGAGAAATCCATGCATAATATTTCAAATATGGATTATTGATCTAGTATCAATCTATTATGTATCATGATAAACATCAAATAAATGAGATTTAAAATACATATTAGATAGAGTTATACCTTTCTTGGCAAATTAGGCTTTTCTCTTAGTGCACTCATTCAAAATGTACCCAATCTTTTTGCAAAAAAAAAAGCATCTTACAACTTTCTTGTTCGTCACATGAACGGGAGATATGTGTTTCTTCTTGACATTCTTCTTGCAACCCTTTCTCTTGGAGCCATTAATACCAACTAGATGAATCTTATTAGGAATACCTCCTTTATCAATTACCAGCCTATACTCTTCCTGTACATATATGGATAATAGTTCATTAACAGTCCATTTCTCTTTATATGTGTAATAGGAGATCTTAAATGTAGCATAATAAGGACAAAGTGAGTTAAGAATCAGTTGAACCAAAAATGGTTCATTTAGCTCCATTCTAAGCACTTTCAATTGAGAAGCCAAGTCCCTCATTTGCATTATATACTGTTTAACCCTTTTTATACAAGTGAGTTTCATTATGCACAACTAGGTCATAAGTTTACCTCAAAGTGACTTGTTTAATGAAGCAAACTAAACATTAGTGGTCTTAAGATACTTCTTAATTGTCCTACATTTTAGTATGAACTCACAAATACTACTTTGTATGTGTTATTTGACTATCATTGTACTAAGGCAGTTTGACCACTTCCCATGATCAGACAACACTTTAACATCTTTGTCTTTATCATTCAAGGGTCTCGGAGGCTCCTTTACACATAGAGCAAAGTCATAATCAAGGCATTCTAATTGGAAGAGAATATCCTCCTTCTAGGCCTTGTAGCTACTTCCATCTAAAATAATCTTGTTGCTATTGTCTACCAACAATTGAAATGTAAAAGAAGCTTCAATGTAACATTAACAATGCTTACTAAAAAATTATAAGGAAAATCAACCATCACAATTATCATAAACTCATGCTTACCAAGGCAAGTCATACTTACACAAAATTGTATCATTAAAATCTCCATGTGCGCAAAGACATTAACATACGAAATATTTGTGTATCATAATTGATGAAACTATAATGTATATATATTCCCTAACACCTGCGAGCTACTTAAAAAGTATAATACAACTTCTATTCCACCTTAATTAAGCATATAGTTCTAATTTTCTACATGTGGGTTAAAATATAGTATAGCTACAAACTCAATTACAATTGATATTTTCAAATCCATATATGATTTTAATTTCAAAATGCATGCACCCATATATAAAAATGATGTGGCTACTCTTTAAATTATACATACTAATCATAAAATATATAGGTTCATTATCTGCATTAAAATCTCTATATAAATGCATTAATTAATTTTATCTTAATAAGAATTTATTTTAATTAATTAATCAACCAAATTTTATGTAATTAATAATTAAAAATTCTCCCTTTATAGTTATTCAATAAATGTGTTAAAAAAATCGTCTAAAATAACTCCATATTATTTAGGCAAAATTTAAATGGCACCTAAATAACTTTATAAGGTCTTAAATGTGCCAAAATTGCCAAATAAGTTCTTGATAAATTTAGAAAATTAAATAACACTAAATAATAGTTTTGTAAAATTTCTAAATGTGTCAAAAATTTTTCAAAATAATTTTCTTTACTTTTAGATAAATTAATTGACACTTATTAAATTTATTTCATAATTTAATTTTGATCCAAAATAAATATGGGTTAAAACAGAAATAAAAATAACTCTATAGATCCAAAATTAAAATTCTGGACAAAGCTTAAATAGGCTCAAAATAAATTTTAAAGGAAAATTAGCCCAAAAATTGACCAAAAATGGCCTAAAGCTAATTTGCTCAAAAATGGCTTTTTTTCTAGCAAGAAATGTGACCCTATTAGTAAGGCTTGAGCCTAGCTACTTCCTCCAATTTTTTTCTTTTCTTTTTTTAACTATGGTTCAGATATGTAAAAACTATAAAGGCCCTAAAAAAATGAACTAACAAAAAAAAAGACAAAAGCCTAGAATTTTTCCACCCAAAAATCTAAACAAAATGGACGCAAAAAAAAAAAAGGCCCAACCCAACATTCCTTTGATGAAATGCATTATTGCATTAAGGGGGATAAATGACTTATCGTTTATGACACGCCCAAAATGTAGCCAACTTATGCTCTAAAATGACTTATTGTTTTGGTTGTTTTCCAATTTTAGCCAGGTCAACTTGCCCTAACCCATGCTATAAAGGACCTATAAAGAAAACCTGATGTTTTCTTTCTTGTTTTGGCTCTATTTTTAATGATTCTTGACTCAAAATGTTCAAATTAAGTGGGTAATCAACTTTTGCCATTAGTTTACAAAAATCATGCATAAAAATTAAACTCAAACATGCACGTGGATATGAACAAGTTTCATGTCATTAAAACCACTTTAGGGCTTCGTTTTAAGGTTGCAAATGGTCTCTCAACATCAGAATCATGAAGGGAAGATTTTCATGCATCAAAACATACAGAACATGCAAGAAAATTCAGATCTAACCATGCACATTAATTGAAACTTTTTCATGGTTTCTCCATCACGTTTAACAACCCAAAAATTCCCAAAACTCCTTCTAACCATACATGTTCGAACAAGTCAATATTAAATCATCCAGGTATGATTTTAGCCTATTGATATGCATAAATTTAGATTTATGTGAGAAATTAACAAAATTCTTCATTACAATTCCATAATTTCTCCATTCTTATAAATTAAGGTTCATAAACATTCATAACAAGCAAAGGTCATCAAAGCAAGCTCTATACCACATATAAACTCTAATGCAATTTAAACAATTATAAATCATAAATTGTAATTAATGAATGCATAAAATCATGGAAGTAAAATTAGGAATATAAATACCTCCAACCATGCTTTTAAGGATTTGATGAAGAACCCAATGTACAAATCAATACTTTTAAACAATCTACTACCAAGAAAATTATAAAATGTAGAAGAAGCAGAGAAAAGAGTAAAAGAGTGAGTTTTTTAATAAGCGTATAAGTCTCAGTGATGGTCTATTAGGCTAACTTTATTTATCAGGAACTCTTTTAAAATGCTAACATAAAAATTAGTCACTCTTCCATTAGAAGAGGTCAGTTAAATAACATGCAAATATTCACTAATCCATTAACAAAAATATCTAGTAATTCAAAATTAAAAAATCAAGGACTACCACTCATAATTATTTAATTAAAAATTGAGATATTATTTAATTAATTTTAATTAAAAAATATCCTAAATACTGATACGGAATATCTTAAATAAATATTTAATTAAAATAATATCTTAAGAAATATATTTAAATTAAAATATTCTAACAATATGAGTCCCCCCACTAAGCATATAATGGGGTTTGTGTCATTTAGTTGATCGCCTAGCTTCCAATAATCACTTTCTTGTGCATAATAAGTAGTTGTCCACAAGTTCCCCAAAACAAGTAGTAACAAAATCACAAGTTTACTTATCACAGATATGATGGAAAGCATAGGCACAGCCAGCTAGAAATCAAGATTTCTTAAAGCTTTTCAATGATATGTATGGATACCATTGTTTACTTTGTCATGTTTGTATTTGTTTAACTTAACATTACCTATTGGTCTCTTGCTTTTGTATTTTTTTTTTTTTTTTGGACGGTTGGTCTTAGTCAATGTTTATAGTCCTAGCGGCAATTAATAAAACCCAAAATGATGACAACAAAATGATAGTCTTAGTCTTTTGTGCATGTGTGTGTATCATTATGTATCCTATGGTATATAGCATGCAAAGAAATAAAAAAATGAAAAAAAATTGATTTTAAATATAAAAAATGACTCTCATGTCCTCACTTAAAAAAATAATAAAAAAATTAACATTATTGAATAATAATGACAAGAACATAATAGGCATGAAAAAGATAAGATGGAAAATGAATCATTTTCTATTGTACTACCAAACATGATATAAGTTAGTTTATGAAGAAGGATTTAATGATTATAACATGATTAATACTTGTACAACATATTAATTGAGGTTATTTTTGTGGAAGTTTAGTTTATATCAATTTACCAATTAATATTGGACAAAATTTTAGGCTTGAGTTTTTTATAGCAAACATTTAAATGTTTGTATCTTAATTTTTGTCTAATAATATTCAATATTTAGCATATATGATTCAAGAAGGATATATCAAATAAAAGTAATTTTCATAATATTTTTCTTATAAAAAAATTTATTATGTATGTTACTTATGATTGAAATTTATTGATAATATGATAAGATGATTGGTTGAATCTAATTATTTTCTAACATTTCAATTTAGTAGGACAATTGTAGTCGATGTGTATTTGAGGTAGTTTCTTTTTAAATGTTGATAGCAATTTGCACTTGTTCCCATTAGACGAGCAATTGATTAACACGAAGGCCGGCCATAACCCTTTGAAGAGTATTTCTTTAGAAGTGATTTTATATACACAAATTATTGGCATGCTTGATTCTGCTTTTATTTTTTGTTTTTGAAAACAGTTTTGGACATTTTACCTAATTTACTTACAAACTGATATATTAATTTTTATGGAGTTAAAATTTGTTGTTATTAGATTTTTAAAACAACTTGGTTTTATTGAAGATGGAGTTTATGTGGGTGGGATGATGTGGAAGTGCTAGAAGATGACAGATAAGTATTTCTCGTTGGATTTTGGTTATGTATGGTAGAGGAGAAAAATTTTTAAAGAAATGAAAATAAAAATAGTAATAAGAATGAAATGAAATGAAATTTTATGACCTAAAATCACATGTGGTATAATATAAAAATAAATTAAAATATTTTTCTATTTAGATATTTAGTAGAGTGAAAATAATAAAGAATGAAAATTAAAGGTAAACAAATGATAAAAATATTCTTGGAGCCAAAAATAAAAAAACAAAAAACTAATTTTTGTATATTAATGTAAAACAAAAGGGAAAAATTATAGTTTAATGCCTTAAGTTGAAATTATTTATACTCAAAAATCTTAAATTTTAAAATTATTTTAAAGGACTCAAGGAACAAAAATTGAAAAAATGAACAAAAAAAAAGAAAAAAGAAATCATAATTCAAGATCTTAAGTTAAAATTCTTTGCCCTAGCCTTCTTTGGTCTTTAATAATTTTTAAATTTAAGGTCATTCAATATAAATATCTTCAATTTGAGATTTTCAACTATTATTTTTCTAAACAAAAATAAAACATTACTATCATTTAAAATAAAATATTTTTTTTTTCTTTCCATCTTCAAGGGCAACTTTCCTTTGATTATACAATGAAATGCATAGTGCAAGAAAGCTAATGAAAAGGAAATTCTTTTGGCTATTCTATTCAAATGTACCAAACATTTTTGGTTATTCCATTACTCTTTCACTTTTCTTTTCAACGCTAAGAAGCATACCAAGCATACCGAGCAAAGGAAGAAACGAAGGAGCACCCTGGTCAGAGGAAGAAGATGGAGAAGATAACTGAAACAGAGTAAAACAGAGAAGCTCTCCTACATGCAACAACAGACGCATCCTCGGACTGATCTGGGGTATAAAGGACAATTGGCAGTTGAAGCAATTAACGTGACTTTAATGCAAAACATCCGGTCGGTAGAAAGCAACTATATTTCACTTCAATCCAACGTGCTTTTGCTGGCTTCAGAACCATGGTGCGGCAAGGTAAACGGGCATCCAAACATGCAGCAAATGAGCTTTTTCACACAAAACCTTGGTTTGGGCCGAAACGCAGGTATATCACCGGTGATCCAAACACACACTATGTCACTCGTGGAATTGCTTTGTTCTATTATTGATTGACTAATTATGAATTATAGTTCCCAGAAAAAAAAAAGTCATGAATCAATTAGACGTTATGTAAAAAAAAATGTTTTAAATTAACAGCTAATTTTTTGTAATTAAAACTTAAAATTTCCAGCTAATTATAATACACATCAGATTGAAAAAATTAAAATTATTAAGGCAACATTGAAAATTTTCAAAACATTGGTAGATGAATTGGCCTTTCACTGTAATTGATTTTATGAATGTGAATATAATTTTTGTAAATTGATTAGACCTTTCATTGTAAAAATTCAAATATAATTAATTTGACCATTCTTTGTAATTAATTGCTATTGGCAAGAAATAATTTGTAAATTGAAATACATGGATTTGATCGGTTCTTTCGTTTTGTAAATCTGCTAATGTGTTTTCATTGGCAAGAAATAAATTGATTGGATGCCGGGAATCAAATGCGAATTTAATACGACTTTAATCGTACATTTGTAATGGATGGTGAATTTTTAAAATTTAAATACTAATTATAAAATATTGTTGTTAAACTCACAAATTGACTTTTCAAGTTTAACCAATTTAGATTTCTACTTAAAAAAATCATATCAACTCACTTATAAACTCAGATCTAGTACAAATTTGATTTAATTCACTTTTAATTCAAATAAACTTAGTTAATTCAATATTTTTTTAATTGAGTTTAACAAGTTACCATATAATTAAGTTAGATTGAGTTTAAAAAAAATAAAAATTTTTAAATCTAGTACAATCCAGTAAAAAAGGATATAAAAATAATATTTATATATGAATTTAATTAAAATTTTTATATTAAAAAATATAAATTATAGAATATAAATAATTTTTTTAAAAAAATTAGTATAATTTAAATTGTATTTAAATAAATTTTTTTGTATATTATATTTTATATGTAATTATTAACAAATACAAACTCTTACAAATTTATAGTGCCAATTTACATTTCGAGTTTACTTTTTTTTGTGAATTTACTTAAATTTATAAATTTGACAACATTGTTATAGAGAATTTAAAAGTATTGGGTCAGTTAATGTGGAAGGTAATGTAAAGGCGGAGTATTACAACACACGAATTATGCATTGCATTATATATCCCTTGGCGAAATTAGTTTAGCGTACTATAATGATAGGCTTGACTTAAATAGCATCTCCGTTGCACAGAAGTGTTAAGGATTTTGGTATAACAACTGAGAAGAAAAAGAAAGTTTTCGTATAATATCTATTTTTTAATTATTATTTAATATTATCTAATTATTATTATTTAATCATTAAAAATAAAAATATTAAAATTATTTTTTATTTTTAAAATTATTTTTTTATACTTAACTTTTTATATATCAAATGAGTTAGAGAACTTATTTTTTTACTCAATCTTGAGATTTATAACAAGAAAAAAAAATGGATTTTTAAAATAATCAATTAAAAAGTTTTGACTTGATAATTTTCTCAATGTACTGCAATTAGTACATACTTTTTATTTTTGTACTGTAGACAGTTTTTTTTTTTTAACATTTAATACATCACAAATTTTCCTTACTAAACAATTTGGAGAAAATACTTGTTATGCAAAATTTATTTGCCAAAAAATTTTTAAGAAAACAAAGATATCAAAAGCTAAAAAAGATATGTATGCTATTACCAACAATAATAAATTAGATTTAGCGTGTGTTTGGTTTTCGGTTGCAAAATCACATTTGCGTTGAAACTTTCTATTTTTGCTTCCTTTCAAACGTGGTTTTGAGCCTCCAAACGCGGAAACAAACACATCATTAATCACAAGTCATACTCATGAAAAATAACAATAAAATTGGGCTTGGGTCCAACCTGATTCTTTTCTCATATCTTCAAGCCCAAGTTCAACCCTATTAAAAATAAACAGGTTGGCCCAGCCTGACAAATAAAAAAAAAATTGATAAACAAGTGTTACAATTTCTGCAGCTACAAGAGTTTGAGTTTATTTTAATCGCACATTTGATATATGGATGTAGGAAGCAGGATAATACAGATTGGCTTTGGATTCTGGTTCTTGAAAAGAAACCTAAACCCAACCCAACCCATGATCAGGCCTATAACAAATACATTTTCACCGTTTGCTCTAAACAACAATATATATGAGTTTATACATGATCTCTAGGTGATGGTGTGAGAAATACAAATGAATTTTCACTGTTTAGCGTAAACATCATAATCATATAGAATAACAATAATATCGCTTCAAAGTATCCTTAGAAAGCTCAATAAGTGAATCTTCATCAATCATTCCAATACGGAGACGATGGACTTGCCTGTTCCAGTTTCAAAAATCACCTTATCTCTGCTCATTTGCAGAATTTAATAATATATCAACATGAAAAGGATTTAACCAGAAAGAAGTCAATAACACACCATTATGTGATGGAAGGCAAGACTGAAAAGCACTTTTTAATTTGAAATTTGAATGATGTCTATTCAATTAAGTAATTCAAAAATAGTGCATTCCAAAGTTGATTACCAGTCAAATTTGATTGTGCATAATGAGCTTCCTGATTGAAAAAAGCTATTGCTGTTTTGCAAGCCGAGATGGACCAATGACAGTAGACTAACAATATTGGTCAGCATCGAAAAAAGATGAGAATGGGAGGGTTATAAGTGTTCTTCAGATCAACTTTCACACTGACAGATTATAAGAGGTTTTGTAGTATTTAAAATTTGCAATTTCAAAGAAATAAATCTTAAATGAACTGATCTGCGACGCTACACATGGCGCAGTGCTGCCTGGTAAACTGTTTTTTTTAAAAAAAAAAAAAACCTAATTCAATATATGATGTTTCAAAAAGAGGAACGTTGAAAGATCAAGTTTGAAAATCCATCTAATCTGGCTAATACTTACATATTTCATTATTGGATAAACTGTTTTTCAAAAAAGAAGCTCAAATTACACTGTCACTTCTTTGGTTTATAAATATGCATTTCATTTTTTAAAATCAAAATATGAGTTATGTTTATATTCCTTATAATAAAAGATAAGTTACAATTATATTTATTTTAACTAAAATATTCTTATGTCTATTACCTATATAATATAACAAGTATTTATATATATAATTTTATAAATTTAATAAATAATAAATTATTTAATAAAAATTAAATTATTAAGAACAAATAAAGTATTTACAGAAACATTTTTTAAAATTTTAATTAATTTATAGATAATAGTTTAATTTCAAAAACAACATTAACATTACATATATGTTAAATTATACTTTTGGTACCTAGAATTTCATCAAAATTTTAATTAATTTAGCCCCAACACTTTGTTTTCTTATAATTTAGTCCATATAGTTTCAAACATTTGTAAAAACTCCCCCACCATTAGACATCATTATAACACCATAGTTATATGCTGGTGAGGCATTATGTGGCAAAAACACACGTAGCATTTACCCTCCATTAGTACAAGGAGTTTAACACATCATAAACACTAACCACACTAGGAAATACAACCCCAACGCATCTTCAACAAGAATACAATAATAACCACTAGGTGGCTCCATAAGATACATAACCCCAATGGGGTTTCCATGAGATTGGTTTGCAAACTGATAGGTCAATCTATTTCCTTGCTTATGGATGTGGATGATTGACGGGCTTGTCGTACAACCCTCAAAATAAAACTAGGTTGACTAAAAATATAGCAATTGGCACAACCTAGGTCATCTCCCTTGGAAATGGAATTCAATGCTAATTGGGTTTTCTAAGTGTTAAAAGTCCTAAAGGTTACTTGATTTGGGGGGTTTTTGATTGAATAAAACTAACCTAAAACTAAATTGAATCAAAATTTTTAAATTCTATCTAATTGTGTGAATTGTGAATGAATATGGGCTTGTGACTAGCTTAGGAATGGTCTCTTGGTATCCACTATCCTTATCCTATTCCAATTGTGATTAATTCTGGCCTAAGAATTCCTAATTATGTTCATTATAAGTTATCTTGAGTTACCACACAAGAATCAAGATATTAACAATCTAATGTTGAATTGAGACCTCAATCCCGCATTAAACCGTTAACTCTTGTCTTTAAGATCAATGAACATCTAATTTGATTAATTAACCGATTAATTAGCCTCTGATTCATCATCCAAAAATGTTTAATTAACCAACTAAATACCAAGGAATTCTCAAATAGACATTTAAGCATATAACCTCACTCATGCATTTCATCGAACACGTTCGTGGCATACATGGGAGATTAGAGAGAATAATGAAAAATCATATTCAAATTCAACCAATTAATTAACAAAAATGTTTCCTAATCAGTATCTAACCAGTCACTAATTAATTACACAATTTCTCAATCAAATATAACTCAACCGAGATTATATAAGAAAAAGAAAAAGTGCTGAAAAAATAAGAAATCTTAGCCAGAATTTTGCATTCTTCCAAGGATTCAAGTTTCAGCCAAAAGCTTCCTCCCTTGCTAGCCTCAAGATGGAGATTAGATCTTCATATTGGCGTGGTTGGAGATGGAAAATGGAACGAAGGAAGTTCTGTGTGTGGACGAAGGCGAAGGAGGCGAGAGAGTGGGAGAATGATGGCTAGGGTTTTTTTTTATGATAGGAGACGATGGGATTTGACGGAATGAGTGAATGAATGGCGTGATCCCCTTCTCACGTGAATCCTTTAATGACTTCACGTGCTCTCCCTTTTTGCCAAGTCTGAAGCATTTTTCCTTCTTTATTTATGTGAATGTGGGTCCCTTTGCGTTTATTTATTATAATCCACGTTGGCTACTGTAGCTTCTGCATTCATGTTCACGTCGGGTTCCACATTCCTATCTCTGCATGCTTGTATTTTCTTCTTCGTTCCAGAGCATGACTTCACCTTCTGTTCAAGCTCAAATGCTTCTTGTTACAGCTGCTACTTCAAGCTTCAAGAACTTTCTCTCCCCTTCTCAAAGCACCAGAACCCGTGGCAAGCTCCTTCCTCTGTTTCTGCATGACTTGTGGCTTTCTTCCTCAGCTAAACGTTAAAGTCGTAGCTTCAGCTCTGTTCAGCAGCTTCGCATTGCTTCTTCACATCATCCACGTTCCATGCAGCTGCTTCTTCTTGCTCTTTCCCACCATTTCTGCTTCTTCATGCAGCTCATTCTTCCAGCTCAGCGTCTTCTTCATCGTGCCAGGTGTGTGTGTTTCTGCCATTAAACCCAGTCCACGTTTTGCTAGAGTTTGCAAGCTTCTTTGTGTTGCTTTATTCCTTTTGCATCAGACCCATATCTTCCTTCTCTGATTCTGCATAAGCTGCTTCTATTTTGTTCTCAGCTAAAACTTTCTACTGTTCACATGCTTAGCCCGTGGCTGTTTTCTTCTTTTTCTGGCTGCAACCTTTTTAGTTTGTGGCTCTCCTTACTCTTCTTCAAAACAAATTCTCCTTCAAAGCTCCAATTGCCCAACAAAAATCTGCATAAAAGAATGAAAGAGATGAAATAGAAAATTCACAAAATTTATTTAAAATGATTTATGCATTAAAATTCAAGAATTTTGCAATTTTAATTCCTAGAGTGCAAAAGTGGCTAATGAATTCAAATTGAATCTAATTAAACCCTTAAGACCATATTCCATCATCAAAATGCCAAAGTTAAGAAGATTAAAGTGTATAAAAATCATGCTTATCAATGATCCTAAAGCCAATTTTAATCTAGGTGGCAAGTTGGATCATAAGATATGAAAAAGCACATCCTCTAAATACTAGGTTCATTGCAACAAAAGAGTCCACTTCAACCTATAGCTTCTGTATACCAAGTTGCCAAGCCATCTTAACACCTAAAAGAATACCCTATGGTTTTGAACACAGGACCCCTGCCATACTAGTATTCTAAATGAAGCGATAAAGCTAGCTGCTAGTAGCATCTTGAAGAGTGCCCTTACACCCACTGTTGAGACCTTCACTTTTGACCAAACCATCACTATTGCACTTAACCTAGTTACCAACTAGGAATTACCACCTGATCAAGGTTTCCCTCCTCAAGTTAAAAATAACTGAGGTTACAATGCTATCGTTCAATGATTACATACATAATCATCCAAGTTTTCAATAGTACACGTCCAGTGTCTTGATTTTCATCCTCAAACACCATATGATTCCATTGCAATCAAGTCTGCCAAATGCCCACACTAAAGAAGACTATCTAGTTGATAGTCCTTTCTTTCCCCTTCTTTACTTGAAAATTCAAGGAAACTCAGTCTTTAAGATCTGTGTCAAAAAAGGATGCCCATGGAAATGATCAACATGAGCTAACCAGAATTTTTAAAATAAGTACAATCACATAAAACATCTAACACTAATTCCATGTTCTGCTGGCATCTGGGGCAAAGGTCCAAACTTGTAAGGCTGCAATGGTACTTGTATTCATTTATCATAAGCTTGTTGTGCACCATGAGCCATAAAAAGGAGCGAATACATTGAGGGCCAAGTAATTTCCATATAGCTTTCTAGTCAAAACCCATGTGTGTAGTGTTAGGCCTATGAATAAACTTATATGCAGATTTAATTGTGAACTCATTATCTCTAAAAGGAGACCATATAATTGTGTCATTATTGCTGGTACAAGAAGGAACTAGAATAGTTGCAATTTTGGAGTATAAATGATCTAGCAAGAAACACTGAATGCACCCTAAGTCCCATTCATCATTCACCACAAATGATCGTACAGGCAAGTCAAGAAGCACATCACTAAAAGGTTGTATAATATAGTTATGCAAAGTGTCATCTTTAGGAATCCATTTATCCTACCAAAATTTGACTTTATCTCCTAAGCCAATATTCCAACCTCTTCCCCTCTTGAATGTGGCTCCACATTTTGCAAATTCCTTGCCATAAGTTAAAGGCCAAAAGCTGTCTCCTAATCATAGGGATGAGTTCATTACCACACTTAGACCATAAAACCTTAGCCAAAAGGTCATGTTTTCTTGGTAATCAAACCCCATCCAATCTTCATGATCATAATTGCATTCATTATATTGAGATGCCCTACCCTCAAGCCACTAACATTCTTGGTGTACAAATGTGATCCCAAGAGACAAGGTGTGCATGTTTCTGGTCATTAGTTAATCCTTATAGGAAATTTCGACTGACCTTCTCCATTTCTTTGTAGACACTAGATGGTAGGAAGGTAGTTTGCATGTAGTAAAGAACGATAGAATTAAGCATAGTATGAGTGAGTGTAATCTAATTAGCAAGAAAAAGTTTTTTAACTTTCTAGGTACTTAGCTTCACATGCATTTCATCCACTAGAAAATCACAAGTACTTCAAGACACTCTTCCATAGTGTAAATGTACTCTTATATATTTTCCTAAATCATATAGAAGTGAGAAACCTAAGATTTTGCTTAGTTACTTAGACACATTGTGGTTCACATTCCTGGAACAAAATAAAATTATTTTTTTTTTCCTTGCTTGCCTTCCTACTTGGGAACCCAACAAAAATGTTCAGGCAACTAAGCATTACCTTCGTTTGCATTCTTGATACCTCTTTAAAAAGGATAAGGTCATCTGCTGAAAAGAGGTGTGAGATAGGAGGACTGCCATAAGAAAGTGAAATACTTTTCCAAGCCTTTAATTTGACTACTTTTCAATCAAATGCTCCAATCTCTCAATGTAAAGAACTTAAAAAAAAAAAAAGGTAAGAAAAGATCATCGTAGCAAATACCTCTAGGCATACTAAACCTTTTAGTGACCAAACCATTCTAGATAACCTTTATGGAGCTAGTAGTGATGCAAGCCATGATAAGTCTAAAGAAAGACTCAAATAAGCCCATCTCCCTAAGCATATCATAAAGAAACTCCTAATTTACCCTATCACAGGCCTTCTTAAGGTCAACTTTAACTACCATCATCCCTTTCTTACCTTTCTTCTTCTATATAGAATAAATAACTTCCTAAGCTATAATAATATTATCTAAACTATGGCATATAGGCATAAATCTACATTGGTTAGGGACAATTAGGTAATCCATGTATGCCTTCAATCTATTGGTAATAATTTTAGTAATGGTTTTTATATGATGTTACAGTAGGCTATAAGTCTAAGGTGCTTCAAATTCTTTGGGTTATCAACTTTAGGAATGAGCATAAGGAGTGATTCATTACCCTGCATGATTAAAGAAGGATTATGGCACCAGTGCTTGACAAACTTATCAACTATATTTCTTATCACTTCTCGTTAACATTGAAAGAAAATATCATGCAAACCATCTGGACTTAGGGCTTTGTAAGGCCCTATACAAAAAATACCTTGCTTGATTTCCTCATCTAAGAAGCAAGCCTAAATTTCAAATAAAGCATCCTCACTAAGGATTAAAAAGAAGCCTTTATAGAGTGCTCAAAGTATTGGAAATTGCTCTCCATACTATAAAGCCTTTTTAAAATAATCCACTCCCTTTCTTTACATAGTCTTCTTGTCCATATAAAAATTTCCCTCATCATCTTTGAGGGCCATTATATGGTTCCTTCTTTGTCTAACTATAGTAAAAGCATGAAAAAATTTTGCATTATAGTCCTTAAAGCACAACCAATTGCAATGAGACTTCTGGTACCAAATAATCTCTTCTTAAAGAATAATCTCATTATAATCCTTACAAAGGTCTTTCTATAAGTTATGTAAATAAATATTTACCTTTTGCTTAATCTTCTTGTTAATTCCCTTTATATGATTAAGTAATCATCTCTTCCTCTTAAGGACATTGCTAAATATGTTTGAGTTCCACTCGAGGACTTAATCATCTTGGTAAGGCCAAGCTCTATGAACCACATTCTCAAAATCATCATGTAAAAGCCAAACAACCATGGATTTAAAATTTTATTCCTATCTATCAATGCCTATGTGGCCTTTATTCATTTGCACCATAATAAGCCGATGATCAGACTTGAAAAAACTAAGATTCATAATAATGGCTTCTTTGTTCTATTCTAACCATGCTTAATTCCCTAAACAACAGTCCAACCTCTCTTACACTATCCCATTCTGCTAAGTAAACTTTAGCCTACAACATCCCATATAATAAGGTTACACCTCTGCATACATTCATGAAAATCCTCTATAATACAAAACATAAGTGTAGACCTCCATTTCTTTTAATCATTTGAGATCATATTGTTAATAATATTAACAAAATTTAAATGTGCATGCCAAAGTTCCTTTCTACTATTATAATGAGGACTTCCATAGACAACTAAGAGAAAAAACTATAGCTATTTATTAATTTGACCTTGGTGTGAATGACTTGTTGGTGAGTAAAGAAGACTTCCATGTGCCAAAAGGAACTATCCTACAATATCCAAATACCCCCAGAGTGTAATACCTTAAGTTCATACACCGCATACATAACATTCAAAGCATTTCATACTTATTTAAGTAGAATTTGCACACTTTGGCAATGGAACTAAGGTATATGGACACCGAATTTGTTGAATCTTGCCCACCTAAGCCATTTAAGTTTGTCTCAACTCACTTTCATTCATAACATACTCATACATATTAGAAATAACATAATTGGAGGCTTACAACCCGAATTGAGAACTATGGAATACAAAAACTTGAAGTTGCTCTCGGGTTTGCTATGACATCTTTCTAGTAGGAACTTTGAAAAATCATAATTAATTTTAGAAAAATCAAAATCAAAAAAATAATAGATTTATAAAGATCACTGAATGTCAACTAAAGGCTAAAAATCATTTTAAACCATGAAAACATCAACTAGACCATGAAAGCAATAGAACAGTACCAAAGGTCTAACTGTTAGGTCTGTTGTCATAAGTTTCTAATCTAAATTTTAAAAATTCATAAGTAATTTTAGAAAATTCAAAATCAAGTAAACCATATCATCTAGAAATATCTAGATGTTTACTAATGATTAAAAATGATTTTAATTCAATAAAATGGCATTTAATGCACGAAAATTGATAAAATAGTACCAAAGGTTTGTTTGCATTATTGGTACTGACCATTAATTAAAAAAATTCATTTCTCCCTTTATAAAGCCCTAAATGAGATTATCTTAGTGGTTATAGAAAGCTTATAGTGTCTAATTTATACCTATAAAATTGTATGACTATTAGATATCATTTGTCCCTCAGATAACACAGAGGAAGAAACTGACCATATGAACAGTGCTGTTATCATTTTTATAAAATTTTTTCAACTTTAAAAATTTATAATTAATTCTCTAAAGCTCCAAATTGAGTGATCTTTAACTCTATGAAAAGATCTAGATGAGACCTATATTATGCCAGATTTCATGAGAAAATTCGTCCATATGATTAGTTTATAGTTTACTCAAGTTTTAGTCACTTTTAAGATTCAAAGTGGGTTCATAATGTACCATATGGCTCCTTTCTCATTCTATAGCCACTTGAGCACATCCCATAGCACAAACACAGCCTAAGGAAGCAGGCTAAATGGTCTGAATAATCATGGATCTTAATCTTACCATGTCACTTACACTTATACACATGCACATACTAGCATATAAGTGGCAAAATCTCATATTTACATACATTTAGTGCCAACATGAGTTCATACATCATATATATATACATTTGGACTTGCTCAAAGGTCTACAATACATATTCATCACATGGATACAATTATTGACATCAATATGCTATTATAATATCCATTTCTCTACTCCTTTGTCAAAGTATTACTCTTCAAGTGGTTTGGCCTCCATTCTTTAGTTCACTTAGCTCATATAGATATAATTCGACATATGGAAAGGAAGAGTAAGATTTAAAGAATTTTAGTGGCTCTTTGCCCTTTCAAATATACATAATGGATGCATATACATGTCAAAGAATATATGAATGGCTTTCAAGCTACTAGTGAGCATACATAAAGCATTTTCTTTGTCATGGAAACTTATACATATCATACATAGGCTCTTAAGAGCATTGGTCTAGCCTCATCCATTTTTCTTGAAACTTTTAGATTTGCCTCACCTATTTTTAAGGGACTTTTAACTTAGCCTTACTCTTTTTGAGACTTTTAACTTTGTCTCACCCAATCTTAAGGACTTTTAGCATCACCATACCCATTCAAGCTAAACACATTCATAAAGCACATTTCAAGAATATCATGGTACTACAACATGTAGACAATAGCTAGAAACATTTCTTATGGTATAAATATACAAACAAGCACTCAAAGATAAGCAATCATCTAAGGCATGTATGAGAGAAAGGTTAGAGAGCTACCCTAAAATCAATGCTACACACTTTTTCCTTAAATTTGTCTTCCCCTTTTTGGCCAAGCTCATGGAATTAGGTGGCACTTAATTCTCTTAGCCTAGACACATCAATGAGGCATGTTTAAGTCATTAGAATAAGCTTTAGTTTCTCACAAGCTTTATGCCATGCTACTTTCTCCTATAACCTAATTATGGATCCATTCAAGACACAATGAAGCAACATTTGGATTTCATGATCTTAGCTCCCATTTCTAACTCAATTCTAGTCTTTTGACTTTATTTAAACTCCTTAGAGTCATCACTATTTCATTTTAAGGAGCCTACACATTAGTTGCTTTATAATGTCCTAAAATGGAACCTACACCTCCATCTCACAATCCATGCTTTCTAATTTTTTTTCAAGCTTCCTTTGATGTTCTTTTATCATATCTAGTCTCATTCTAGCCTTAGAAAAATTTAAAGCACTCCCTATGTGCCCCAAGCCTTCTTGGTCGAGACATAGCAAGTGTATGGAGCCCATGGACTTTGCTTTATTTCCCTTAAGGAATGGCTACTTGTAAGATTTCCCAGGTGCCTTGAGAACTCATATAAACTCTTAGATAACTTAAATTGTCATTAGGAAGCTTCATACTTGTTAAGGTGCAAGTGAATCCCTAATCTTTGTAACTTTATTTCTAATGCATCTTAATTGGATTTCTTTGCGTATACTTGTTCCTCACACTCCAAAACCTATGTTTCTCCCTTGCTAGGACCAGAATTCATCCTCCTTTGGTTGGGCCTATACTTGGCCAAACATCATCTAAAGAGAATCAACAAAGGAGTGCAAGAGAAACAATAGAATTTACCTTGATTCTAGGCTTGTTTCAAGAGCTCTTTCACTTGGTATTTTCCTCTCCTTCCAACTCTAACTTTCCTCCTCTGAACCAGGCCCAAAATAGTCTCAAATCATTCATGAAAAGTATAGAAAGAAAGAAGGGAAGGAGGATAACAAAGTTTATGAAGGAGGAACCATGAAAATCTAAAGATTTCTCACCTTTTTGCAAGCTCTTTCCCTCCTTCTTTGCTCTTCCCTTGTGTGTTAGTTGCTATTGGTCTTTCCTCTATTATGGGTAAAAGCTAAGTCTAAGAATGGGACGCTATATAAGAGCTAAGTGTCTTAAAATTGTTTCTTTAAAATTCCATCTATTTCCTTTTTCTTGGCTTTTTTCTTTTTAGGCTCATTTTAACTCCTTTTCGAAAACCATATTTTCCATCATAAAATTTAGGTTCTCTAACTTATAAAATATCTTTGGAATTACTCAAATTGGACATAAAACTTTTCTAAGTGAATTGGTCAAAATTTGGGTCAACTAATATTGTAAAATGTTAACTAGAGGGGTTTTAACTGTTCTAAGGGTTCCTATTGTTTTTAGGGCCTCTAAAACCTTGAGAAACTCATTTTTCCTATTTAAAAATTTCTCCTTTGAGTTTTCTAAAAAGTGTCTAAAATTATAAAAATATCATTATATTTTCGACAATTTTATTGAACTACTCTAGTTCTAATTTTTGGGCAACCTAAACCTTAAATCCTTATTTTTCATTATTTAAAATTATATCCTAATTTTATTTGACCTTAGATCATTTATTTTAGAAGACTTGCTTTTATATTTGGTAAGTTTCGTGTATTTACAGATAAACCGGATGTTACATAGAGAAGCCTAAAGCATCAACTTGAAAATAACCATCTAAACCAATTTTCTTAATAACTTGATTTGCTTTCTTGCCACTGATATGGGGCCCTATCAAAATACAAAGACCCACTTCATGCCAAAAAAGAATATCTTTAATTAAGGGCAAGAAGGTTCTATTGCCTACCCCTCTGGTATTCCATGCTACAAAATTCATTGATAAAATGCAAGAAAAAAGAGACAATAAGAAGTTATCATGATAAACCATGATAAACCTTAGTAGCACCCAAGCTCTCTATAGGATCAATTGCTACTACAAATAAGTTATGTTCCAAAACTCTCATTTGATGAAGTGTGTAGTGTGGATCAAGCAATTTTAGGTGCTTGATGTCTTTTTCCATAACCATCACACCTGACATTCTTGCATGTCTGACATAGTGAACATCTTGCTAGGCATCTAAACAGGGTGAGCATTATGAATCTATTGGCATTAGGACTGGCTTATTATAGGCTTCAAGGGCCCTACTCTCATTCTAACCTTTTTAGCCTTTGAAAATTTATAGTAAACTTATCATGCATTATAGTTACTCCTTTGGTTCTCCCTCTATCCTTTTTTTTTTTTTAAATCTTTATCTTAGATCTATTTGGCCTAACCTATTGCAACTTTCCATTTAACCCATGGCTCAACTCAAGCCCACTTAGTCCATGACCCATGCTTCCATGATCTCCATTAGATTCCTTTAATATGGCAATTTTCTTTGCCACATGACCAATTTCCTTTAACACACTGACTAAATGATGTTGAAAATCCATATAATCCTATATGTCTAAATCACATCCTATAGGATATTCTCTCGTGTCACTTAATGTAACACCTTTTTTAATTACTTGTTTTTAGTATTTTTTGTAAAAGAATAATTCTAATTAATTTATATCTAATTACCATTTTCCTTTTAATAATTTCCTTATGGTAGAAATTCTTTATCATGGATTAACTAAACTTATATAATGTAGCGAATTACAAACTATGACGAAAATAAACTATTGTTAAAAAAGTTCAATAATAGGGAAGCGAGCCATCATAAGTACAGATTAGAATATATCACTGGGGATTCAATCTAAATTACCCAAAAAAAATTCCAAGGCAATAAAAGAACTACAAAAGTCAGTCTCGCATTCACACAAAATGAGAAGAGTTAGTGGACTAAGTCTCAACTCATGGAAATGGTGAAGGCATCCCTCCCACAGGGAATGGAGGAGTCTCCTCTCCCACTTCCATGAAAATAACTGGCACTGCATGAACCATCTCATCACAAGATATTATCTAGATATTCTGGATAACAAATGTTTATCCCCTTATTGGGAACTAGATCCATTAGCCCTGGAACTCTATGGTCACTTTCTATATGTGCATCTAAAAATATAGATCACAACGGAGTGAGAAATAATTTTCTCAATAACATAGATAGAATTAATATAAAATAATAACCATAAAAAATGTCAAGTATTAATTTAATAACAACAAATAATATATACAAAATATTCTAATAGAGAATAATTAATTTACAGAATAATATATATATATATATATATATATATATATATATAGATAATAATATATTATTTGGTAATATTTAGGATAAATAGAGAACAATGGAAACACAAAATAACAAAGGATTTTATGTGATTATATACACAGGGAATAACATATAAATTTCAAGATTTCTAACATGTTAATAAAATCATGGTTTAAAAATAGGTAATATATATGACATTAGCATATTTAAAATTCACATGCTATAGTAATTATGCATAAGTAGAATAAAGAAAATGCATCAAACAAGAGATATTATTCAACTTAACCATTAAGCCTTGGAGATTTTCAGGGTCAATACCCAGATCATGTTGCATTAGCATTGGCAAGCTCAATACTCAGATTATGTTGCACTACCACAACTTAGCAAGCTCATCCTTACTTCTTTTATTAAGGTGTCCCCTAGTGGGTACTCAGGGGAAGTCATATCAAAATATCACAATAATATATTATCCAAGCTCTCATTTAATCAATACATAATAGGTATATCTGAAAAAGAATTATCTTGCACAATTCTATGTATAATTAAACAATCTTTACAGCATAATAATGCATTGAAGTCCAAAAAAATTATAATTAAATATTAAAATTATCTTTATACTTTTCTAGGTCTAGCTTTATCCTGGGGCCTATCCAATGTCCAAAGTAATCTATAAATCAAGGTTCAAAGTTAAGGTTTAATATAACTATAAAAGGCTTGTTCAGGTATATAGAAGGCTCAATAAGACCCAATAGATCTAAAATATCCAAATGGTCCTTATCGGTTCTAATTAATTATTTTAAATATTTTAAGTATCTTTATTAATTAAAATTGGACATCTAGTATAAACAGTAGCTATCCAATGCCAACTCTAGCACATATAGGGCTCATCCCCTGATTAAGGCAATTCTACCAAGATTCACTCCAGCTAATCTTTTACCAAATATCCCGTAGCTATTTAAACATAAAATTAGGCAGTATATTACTAGAGCAAATATTCATCGTTTATTCAATAACTAATATAATATTTCATAACATTTTAACTTGCACAAACAAGTTTGAAAAATTATAGAATAAATATCAATATAATCTAGACAATATGTAGAACATATTAGACTGTATAGATCATTCAAAATTCATCAAATCACATAATTAAAAATTAAAGAAGCTTGTGGTCAACGCTTTTTTCCTAAAAAGTTGAATTTTATATAATTATCTATAATTTATCAAAATTTCACCAAAGGCCTTATTTTTAGTGTAGATTAACTTAATTTAGTTGGTTTTTGAAAAAAAAAAAAAAACTCTTCCTAAGGTGCTTCAGGTGGGTTTGGCTAAAGCTTTGTCATAATGTGGGTGTGTGATTTGTTTTGTTTTTCTTGCTACCAAATGGCTACTCTTATATAATTGAGGTAGATGCACAAAAACCCCAAGTCAATTTCTACAAAATCATGAGACTTCTTAAGCTTTGTACCAAGATGAAATTCAAGGAATAACTTGCCATAAATCTTCATGAAAATCAAGATTATATTAGTCATTCTCTTCTTTAGGCTTTCTTCTATCAATTTTTCATTTATTTTCTCTTCAATTTCTCTCATGGCTTTTTAAAATTCAAAGTTCCACAATTCATTGGAAAAAATATCTCCAAAATTTGGAATTTTCTTGAAGTATATGAATCTATAAGCTATATATATGTATTCCCCATCTTTTCTTGGCATGGATTCATAAAACAACAAGAATTCCCATTTACTTCTTGTCATGGCCGAAACTTAAGGGAGAGAGGAAGAGAAAATGCATGGAGAAAAGTAAAAGAAAAACCAAGAAGAAGAGAACTACTCTATGTTACCTTAAATCCACAGTATTTTCTTTCCCTAATTGCCTTTTCTTTTTCTTTTCTCCTTCCTTCTTCTTCTTCCTTGGCTATGACTCTCCTTCCCCTTTTGTCTCTTGTTTTGGTTGAATAGGTGTGTGTGCTTTCTTGTGTGTGTATGGTGTGAGGTGTGTGTGTGTTATAAGCATAATAGGTTTCTAAATGAATGGCTAGGATTTAGTATGATTTTATAATGTTAAATTTAAGCTTCTAGATTAAATGGATGGCTACAATTTATTATGGATTTTGGAGATTAGATGTAAGTTGTTAGATTAGATGAATGATTGTGATTTAATCTTTAAAAGTAAAAAGAATCTAGACCATTGGATTATTTTAACGGCTGAGATCACATCTTGATTTAAGAATGAATATTGATCATTGGATTTAACTGTAGTTAAATTTTAACCATGTCTACTTTCTTTATTTTTCGTGAAAGTTACTTTACATTTATGACCGTTGAAGTAAGTAACGATGTCATCTAACTTCAACAGTGATATTAGTAGTTACTTTTTCATAAAACGTACAATCACAATATTTTTATTGAGATTTGTTGACATAAACGTTATCATTGCTTTGTAAGACATGTAGTCTCTATAAATTTCCCTTGCACTCCTTCTCGACCATATTTTACAAAAATGCCATCATTTCGCTAATGTATCCTTTTGTAAGTTCTTCGTAATATTTTATTTAATTTGTGTTCTTTGAGTTTTCTATTATATTTTAATATTATTTACGTCCATATGGGTCTCACTTAGGTTCTTAATCATATATTTTATTATTATTATTATTTATTTTCTTAATATTTTATTATTTTAGAGTCTAAATTATTATTTTGGTCTTGGTGGAAATGTAACACCCCAAAATTAATTAAGGTGTTAATCATGGATTAAGGTTAATTAAGGATAATTAATAAAGGATAATTGGGCAAGTTAGTGAATAGGTATTTTAGATAGATAAATTATTTATATGGGTTTAAGAATTAATTGGAATAGAAACTTCATTAGGGCTCAACTTAATGAATCATGATGAGAGGTTGATGGAGGCCCAATGCATTAGAGGTAGACCCAAACTAATTTAGTGAGATAGAGGTCCAAGATTTATCTTGTATAGGCTCAATTAAGTGGCCCAATTACCCTTGTGCAGACCCAAGCCCTAGAGCCCTTCAAATTAGGCCCAAATCCCATTAAACTTCAGCAACCCAATGTGTGAAAACTGGCCCAAAAGAATTCTGCAGCCCAACAAGTGAAAACTGGCCCAATAAGTAAAATCTGAAACCCAATTAGATTTGGACTTGGAGCAACCCATGACCCAGCCTTTTGATCCAACTTAAACCCATCTAAACCCTAATGCTTCAGCCACTTCTCCCCCATTTGCTGAAACACAAAGTGAAATTCGGAGGTGGAGAAGGAGGCTAGGGTTTGGGGCAAAAATTCTGCATTTTCACACACTTAGAGTAAGATTTGGCCAAGGTAATAGTTATACAACTTAATCCCCTCATTTTTCTCTTTAATTTGGTCCGATTAGTTTTTCATTTGGAGAGTTTTCATCATACCCAAAATCTGAAATATGGGTGTTTGGGGATTTTCTTGGAGAAATTCGTATGTTGAGGTTGGGGCTGGTGTTAGATGAGTTTAAACCCCCCATTTTGATGCTTTCCTTGTTAATTTGATACCCCCATAGCTGATTTATATTATGGGTACTAATTTTACACGAATTTGCTTAGGATTTTGGGTGAAATATTGAGAATTCTGGTGGGAGACACTTGAATCCGAATTTGGGATTTGTGGTGGCTATTGCAAAATTTGTCTACAAGTGAGGTAACCGGGGTTACGTTAATTCCATGCATGTATCTATGTTAATTTCATATTTGCTGTATATGAATGATTTGAAATTTGCTGAATGAATTGGTTGGCTATCTGTTGTATGATGATTGGACCTTGTAAGTCCATAGTGGAGCTGTGGTGCGGCTGCCACCCGTGCATGTGCCACGATCGGGCACCGGGTTATGATCAAACCCCAGATGCATTGAGCCCTGGTTGTGCTCAATGGGGAGTGGGTGCCGTGGACGGGCCTCTCCCGGTGTTAATGGCCTTTAACATGTTAAATATATGATTGCTAGTATGGGATAGTAATCATGATAGCCTAACTGTTTCATTTGCTGAGATGACTGATATGATTCTGATGTTGATTTTGATTCATGCATATATGTTAATTAAACTGGATTATATGATAGAATTATCTTGGTTACTGAGATTCATATCTCACCCCGTGTTATGGGATTACAATTTCAGGTGAAAGTTCTTCGGGTAAAGATAAGGGTAAGCAAGTGGATAAACATCCATGAGTTGAGGCCCGGTGTGGGGGAGCTACACTTGGTCCGAGTAGAATAGGGTAGATGCTAATTTTGTTAAGTCTTGTATAGCATCATCATGTATCTATATTGCCAAGTGTAAGAGTCTGTATTTTGATAATGTAATGTGTATTTATGAAGGAGTAGGCCTTACTTTAAATTAGAGATTGATGTATGGATTTATGTTATCTGAATGAGCCTTGTGGAATTCATGTTATTGTTGTGTTACTAATTGCTGATCAATAGACTTGCTGACATAGGGTAATTAGAGAAAAGAAAATGATCCTTAAATCTTGATTTAGAGAGAATAGATTAACTGGTTAAATTAGACTAATGAAGGACATTTGAGCCCCACAATGAAGTTAGAGGAGCCCTAGGGTGTTAATGGGAAGAGAGTGGAGAGTAAGAGGCAAGAAATTCGGAGTTATAGGATCAGGAGGAATTTAGCCGCGGCTAAAATTTAGTTGGCCGTGGCCAATAGAGGCGGAGTTGCCCAGGGAGAATTCCAGAGAGGAATTCGCCGCGGTGAAATTGGAGAGGTCAAACTGGGAGTCATCCAGAGGGTAATTCGCCGCGGCGAATTATGGAATTGGCCGTGGCGAACTTTTGAGAAAATGTCCCCGGCATTCCAGAGAGGAATTGGCCACGGCGGAAGGTGGAATTGGCCGCGGCCAATATCGAGAGGCGAGCGAGGAAGCTCCAGGAGGCTTATTCGCCGCGGTGCCATGTAGGTTGGCCGCGGTGAAGGTCCAACTCGCCGCGGCTATCGCCTCGGCGAAACTAGTGACAAAGAGAGGAGTAAAGACAGAAAGGAATTGGCATCGGCGAATAGTAATTTGGCTGCGGCTAACCCGCTAAAATACTTATATTACCTAGAAAACCCTGATTTTCCATATGTTAGCCGTAAGAGATGATCTAGAGCCATTAGGATGAGTTTTAATTGATGAGTAATGGAATTTAAGGCTTATAAATGGATGTTTAATTCCCTTATGAATATAAGTGTATGTAATGGTATGATTGATGACTCTAATCACATTAAGGTTTAAATTCTTCCATATTTTCATATCCTATAGAGATTAATCACGTGTTTAACCTTAATTATGATGAATAAAAATTAGGGTCGTCACAGGAAAGGTAACAGACAATCACCTCTATTTTTCATTTATATCTTCATTTTAATAGCACATTTTCAAATTTCATCACTACCATCTAGTAGCTCTTTTTGTGTTGGATTTTTTGAAGTCGTTAAATTCAACTTTATGACTTAGTTCAGTTCCATGTAAGTTTTTAATCATTCAAAGCTATTTCAGGTCCTAACAATCTTAAAATTGTATGAATAAATTTTATAATTTTTTACGCATTATTTCCTAACTAATGATATATATATATATATATATATATATATATATATATATATATATATATATATATATATATATATATATATATATATATATACACTAGTTCTTAATTGTTTATCTTTTCGAAAAATTTATCAAAATCCGTCTAGGGTGACAAATGATGATTTTGCCCCTAGACCTCCTTAAACATAAAAAATTGCTATAGGTCCTATTTGTCTCATACTTCTCATATATAAAGTTATTTTGTACAAATTCATTTTATTAAAGCTTAATAAATTCATTTTGTAAAATGATAAATAATTAAAAATTCTTAACTTTTAAAGATGTTACACTTAATGATAAAAATCTCCATCCTATTACTTCATTACCCGATCTTGGCATATCTAGTACCACCATTGATTTTCTTAACTCATTAAGCACCTTGTTTCCTTCCATGTTCACCTGCTTTATACCATTGCTCCCCCATTGATTTTGCTGGGCAATCATCCAAGGTTTGAAATCTTTTACTACAAATTCAACTACTGAAGCCTCCCCCTTCTGTTATTGTATCTCATCAAAAAACCATCCTTGTTTAGAGAAGTACTTGATTTATCAGCAAAGTCAGTTTTCTTTATTGTGCAAAGGTCCCTATGATGCCTATACCATTTATAGTTAAAACAAATCAAATTTAATCCTTCATATTCCACTTTATAAATTCTTTTTCAAATTCTAACTTTCAAAATTAAGGTTTTCCTTAAATTAATCTCAACACAAATCCAAGCATATTGCCCATGTTCTGTAACATAGAAGTCACTATCCTTTCCTTAATCATCCCATAAGGTATGAATGTTGACTTTCAATGTTTTGCCAATGGCTTTCCTGACTCTATATAATAAAGGCTTCTCATAGTATTCTATAGGAATTTTAGGTACCCGATCCATATAGCTTGCTTATAAAATAGGTCTTCAGAAGGCTAAAACTTTGATTTCCAATGCTGCTTGAGTATATGATGACCTATAATCATCCAAGGTCCCTAATATAAAGTAAAGAAATAATCTTTTGTGAGTGAAAACCTAATGAGATAGTAATCACTATGGAGGTCAATTAGTTTAAAAACACCAGAAGGATTCCAAATCTTCTGTAATTGATTAACATATGATATCCCATTTTCTTACTAAGCACCTTTATCAAAAAGACTCTTTTCCTAGGCTTACATAAGGAAATCCTCTCTTTCTTTGAAATTGGCACGTATGGGTAGAATGGGTCATGCTTAGTAGCCTTTTTCATTTGTTCTTCACCATCTACGAATTCATTATCATCTCACTCAAAATCATCCTCGATCTTCTTATGAATACCATGCCTATTAACCCCTATCAGCAAATCCTGGAATGAAACTAGTTTAGCTTTACCTAAAGTCAAGTTTAACTTGTCTAAAGAAGGTCTGGCACTAGCCTCCATAGGAATGCTTGCCCTTGGTGCATCATCAGTCATCATCTCATCCATGCATATCTCTATTTCTCTATTAGCTTTTGCCTTCTTTATATTACACAAGACTTGGTCCTCTTCATCCACTTGAAGTCTTTCTCTTTCCTTCTCACATTTGTTCTCCATTATATCTATGCTTTCTAAAGTGCCTATTTGTTTCATGTGACACTCTAGTATTTACCCTTCATTTTTTATTCAGTCATTCTTCTCTTATGTTGGCATTTTGCTTCATTCCTCTACTAAAGCTTAAAAATCTTTGACGTTATAATGATTTGGTTTCTTGTTATGTTATAGTTTCATTTTTAAGTTTCCAAAAAGGTCACATGGACACCAAAGTAAATTGGAATGTCATCCTTGCTGTATTCATCGATCTTTGATGAAAATTGAAGATTTACAACAACTATAAAACATTCAATTGATTCGTTATCACAAGAAGGAATGGATTTTTTTTTATTTCTACTCCAATTTCTTATTGGATAATCAGAGTTCATAGAGGTTGAAGATGAACTTAAATAAACTCTTTCAACATATATAGCTTGCATATTCTTCAAAAAGTGCAAAACATCATCCTTTTTTACTTGAGTTCTACATCTACAAGTAGTAGAGAGACTTGTTATATGCACGTCTCTGCGTTATTGTTAAAAGAATTCTAATAACTATGCTTAATAATTTTTTTAAAAGTTGGTACTTTAAATGGGACTAAACCAAAATGCAATTTTTTTATATCCTTGTCATTAAGTTCTCAATTAAAATATTACAAGTATATAATTTTTTAATAATAATATAATAAGTGTATAATTTAATTAGAGAATTATATAGTTGTCTATAAAGATTATACATTTGTCATATTATTATTGGAGATCCACAAACTTATTGTGTTTTAATTAAAAAACCTAATAGTAAGCATATATCGAATTGTATATAAAATTTTTCCCTTAAAATATCCCTCATCATGCCATGGTTTATGCATTTATCCTATTTTGCAAACAAAGCAAAGTATGCAATTATAATATTCTAATGATATTAAGTTTTCATTTTCTATTTCAAATTTTCAATATCTATATTTTGTATGGGAACAGATGATATTAAGTTTTTTTTTTATGTTGAAAATTTATGAGCTTCGTTAGAGGAATGAAGCAAAATGCGAATAGATAATGAAAAAATGATTGAAGCAAAAAGCTATGGGGAATAAGTAATGAAGGATAAATGTACTTTTTCTTTTTTTGGCCTGATTTGTGCCTCTCACATAATGCCACATGTATAAATTTTTTTTTGCCACATAATACTAAATCAACATATAACTAATTATGTTATAACCAATATTTTTAAAAGTAAATTGATCATTGGATTGGTGAAGACATTGATTCATAATTTATTGATTTGATTATGATGGAATCGTAATTGAATCGATAATAATTAAATATATATTTTTAAAATTTTATATATTAAAATTATAATATAATAAATAAATACTAATAAATTAAATACTATTAATTATTAATTTTAAATATTAATAAAAAAGAATGAGTAATTTTGATTAAATACCTTGATATCTTGTGAAAGATGCTATTAGTAAACCAGGCAAGATGGAAAACAAGTATAACAAATAGACAAGTACTCACATTTCAATTCTCTTATATAATTTTTTCTTTAAATTTCTTTTTATTTCAATTCATTTTTTTCTCCTATTATCTTTTATTTTTAGTTCTTCAAATCTATTCAAGATGAAATAAAAAAGAATTCAAAATTGATCAAACCTTAAACCAGATCAATTTTGACTAATGGGACTAGTTTTTGATCAATTTAGCTAGTTTTTTTATTGATTTTTTTGTTGATTAGTTTCATATATTAATTAAATTGGTTCAGTAAACCAATTCAACCAATTTTGATTCAGTTTTGATAACAATAATTGTAACAACATTTAATGAGATTTTTTTAATAAACATTTAAAATTATAGGTATTAAATTAAAAGAACATAAGACATAAAAAATAAATTAAAATTTAATGAAATCATATAAACTAAAAGTATAGTTTAACCTTAGATATATATTTTAAAGATAAATATTATTGTGAATTTAATAAAATTTTAAAGCATATTAAATTAGTAATTGTCAATTCCAAATAAATAATGTTAAAATAAAATTTAAAAATATTTTTAATAATTTATATTTTCATTAAAAATTATTATTATTAAAAAAATTTTAATTATATTTCAATTTTAAAAAATAAGTGTATATTTTTAAAGTCTAATTTAAGCATTTAGGGGAAAATAATTTAAAGTAAATTACACAAGTTTTTTAAAATAAATTAAAATAAACAATTATCTTATACTTTTGTTTATTTTAAATTTTTTATCAAAATTTCTCCATTTATCCAAATGACTATTTTGCTAAACTAAAAAAATTTAAATAAAAAAAATTTAATAAAAAATTTTAAATTAAATTTAAATATAAGATAATATTTTGTCTTAAAATAATCTATACAATTTTAACAAAAATTCAAAACCCAAACAACTGCATAATTTACTCAATAATTTATTTCTCATTGTTTTGTCTCTTTCTAGTCAAAATGATAAACCTAAAATCCTGGAGTGTTGCTTTCTCTTTTAGCACTCCTCTGCGGCCGCCATTGTTCTCTCTGCAAGCTTGCTTTCTTTCTCTGCTCAATATTCTTAATCTTTACACTAATCATCGGTTCGTTTTCCAGACCTTGTTTCAGCATGGGTTGTCAATAGAAATGGTGGAAGCTCGAGGTTAGCATTTGTTCCTTGTGCAGAGAGTAGTAAGTGTAATTTTACCACTGCCCATTTGAGTCCCTTCTTTAAAATTTCTCGTTGAAAATGCTGAAATTAGCGTGATATGAATTTGAAGGAAACGCGCTCTCATGTTTCGTCTTCTATCAACAGCCTCACATCGTTTTCTGCTTTTTTCGAAAGGCCTAGCTACTAAACCTTCGCAAGTATTCACTTCTGCCACCTGTTCGACTATATGTCTAGCCCGGGTTATGGAGGCAGAGGAAGACACTACAGATCAATCAACAGACTCTGTTCAAGTTTTCAGGAAATGGGGTTGTAATGATGATGATTTGGCGAAAATTTTTAAACGTAACCCACATTTGCGCAGGGGTGATATTGCCCTGCTTCAGTCGAATCTCTCTCTGCTAAGTCGCTTGGGCCTAAAGGCACCTGACTTGGTGAAGATCATCAATTGTAGACCCAGGTTTCTTAGTAGTCGGGTTAATCGTTGTTTTGATGAGAGGCTTGCATATCTTAATTCCTTGTTTGAGTCAAAGGAATTGCTTAAGAGAGCCATTGTGACAAACCCTTCACTCTTAACCTATGATTTTAACAACACCATTAAACCTGCCCTTGCACAATATCAAGAGTTGGGTGTAGACAAAAAAGATTTTCTTATCATGATCTGTTCTCGTCCCACACTTATTTCAAGGACTTCATTTAATGTGGAGAAGCTGGAATATATACGCAAGACAGGGCTTTCCAAGGATTCAAGTATGTATAAATATGTTGTTGCAATAATAGGTATCTCTCGTCTGGAAACAATTCGTGAGAAGATAGCAAATTTTGCCAACTTTGGTTTCTCTGATGATGAGACGTTTGCGTTTATTGGGCGGTCTCCTTTTGTCTTGACACTATCAATTGATAAGGTTCAGAGGAATATGACGTTCATATTGAGTACAATGAAGTTCGAAGCTAAAACAGTTTTTGAAAACCCACGTCTCTTGTTTTTAAACCTGGATACCTTGTTGAAACCACGAGTTCTCCTAATAAGGAAGATACAAGACATGGATGGTAAGTTAAATCTTACACAACGTTTAATGATTAGGGCTCTGAGGATGAAAGAGAAGACGTTTCTACATTTGTTCATTGAATGCCATCCTAAGGAAGTTGCCAATGAGTTAATGGAGTTCTATACGAAAGCAAAAGAAGTGAAGAGATTAGCAGGATCATCAAAGAGGTGGATTCATAAAGGATTTCCATTTTGAATCCCCCTCATGCTTTGTCATAATATTGCAGCTTGAATTCAGATCACGACACATATCTGAAACTTGTTTCACTTGTTCATGATAGATAGTATTTTCTTAGAAACAGGAGTGTCAGTTTTGTGGTTCATCTGGTTGTTTGGAATTTATTCTTCTCTCTGATGCTTGATAGTTGATACTGAGTTCTATCTCTCCCTCCCTGTCTCCTATGGTGAATTTTATTTGTGATGCATGTAAACTTTCAACCTTTGCAGTCAATAAATAATGTAGAAAAGCTAGCATCTGGTGGTTTGGCTTTCAGAAGTGGAATAATAATGTCGCAATTATAGGTGGAAAAAAGAGCACATTGAGCTACAAAGTGGGGAAAATAGTAGAATGTAGCTTGGAGGAGGACACCGACCTCACTTGAACTTGAATTAGAAGCATTAAACTTTTTTTAATGAAATTCTAGATTTGAATAAAGTTGGAATTACTCCTTAACGGAGTGCTTCACGGTAATCTAAACGATGAAGATGTTGGATAAGAAGCCCGAAAATTGTTTAGAAAGGATGAGGAGGTTACTATTGAGTTGCCTCGTAGAAAGCCATCTAAATTTTTAGGTAGATGTGGTAGACGTTTCCTCTATACATATAACATAAGAAGCTTCATCTTCATGTCTCTTATTCTCTCTTTTATAGTTTTGGAAATAAGAATGGTCGTTTGTTGCCCCCCCCCCCCCCCCCAACCCCTTTTTCCCCCTTCTTCCCCTCTTCTGATTGTTATGCTGTGATTCTAGCAGTGTAACTCACTGTAAATCTAGCTTGAGGTTGAAAAATATATCTGCACGGAAGGAATTGAAATATGCCTTCAACTCTGTTCTTATGGCTATCAATGTTATCCTTTTTACATTTTTATACTTAATTATTGATGCAAGGATTAAATTACACATTTTGATATTAATAATTGCTTCTATCATCTCTTGTTCTTTGTCGTTATTACATGACATTAGTTCCTTAGTGAACTTTCCAAGAATCCAGCCTTCACGAACAATTTGTGTTGAGGGAGCTAAAAGTTGGCATTGATGCCGTTTGTTATATCATCATCAACGCCTTATCAAACATTCGTCCAACTATTTTGGTCAAACATGCCCTTGTGAGGTTAAGCAATAGGTAAGTGCAAGTCATTCCCTTGCATAGTGACATCCATGGAATACTTTGGTCATGTTTGGCACCAAGTAACGATCCGAAAGGAATGAGAATCTTTTCAAAAATAAATATGAGAAAATATTGATTATATTCTTACTATTATTATTTAATATTATTTATTCTCTTTTATTATTTTCTTTAAAGTGGAAGGCGCTAAAAGTTGGTATTGACGCCATTTGTTATATCAGTGCTAATGCCTTATCGAAGATCATTGCCTACTATTTTGGTCAAACATGCCCTTGTGAGTTTGAGCAATAGGTAAGTGCTTGTCGTTCCCTTGCATAGTGATATCCATGGAATTCTCTAACCATGTTTAATACCAAGTTACTGTACCAAAGAAATTGGAGTCTTTTAAAAAAAATTAAAAAATATATATTATATTCTTGTTATCATTATTTAATATTACTTATTTTTTATTATTTTTTTAGATAAAGACATTAATACTATTTCTCGTTTCATTTACTCTTTTTTTTAAAATCTTTTATTTCATTCGTTTTTACCGTACCAAACATGGCTTATGTCTGACAAAGTTTGAAAAATCTAATTCATTGTTTTAATTTAGGATAAACATCTTTTATATTGTGGTTAAGTTACCCCCACTTTCCCCTCCTATTCTATATGAGCTCAATTGCTAAACCTCGTGGGTATTAAAATTGTGACCGCAATTTACTTTACCATATTTATTTAGCTGACATATATTTCAAAAAAATCCAAGGGTTTTTTTTATCCTAGTGTAATATCAAATGTCCCGTTACATATTTTCTTGGCACCAAATATTTTAAGCCATAATTGGTGTATAAATTAAGTCAAGCTAATTTTTTGTTAGTGCTAGCATTTTGCTCCTTCACAGCTTTTACACTGCATTTGGATTGAAGAGGAGAAAAGTGAAGAGAGAAAAAAGTAAGAAAAGAAAAAAGTGAAGAAAAAATATTTTTTTTTCTAGCTGTTTGGATCAATAGAAAGAAAATATAGAGGAAAGAAAACTTATAAATTGATAAAGACAATAATGCCCTTATAATGTTTGTTGAATATTAGTAACTTTTATTTGGATATTTTGAAGAGAAGAAGTTATGTTTTAGATATAAATTAACTATTTTGAATATATATATATATATAGGGAGAAAAGATATGTTTTAAAAAAGTTTCAGAATTATGGATCAATTAATTAAATAACTAATTCTAAATGAAATTAATGTTAAACTGACATTAAAAAATTTAATATATATGACTAATTATTTCGATGAAGTTGCCTTTAAAAAAATCAAAGGTCAAGTCAATTTCTAAATATATAATTACACTTTTATAAGTATGTATTACTTTATTAAATATTAAATATTATACATAACAATTTTTTAAATTATATGTGAATATAATATATATATATATATATATATGAATAAATAATTTTTTCTTGCTGAACAATAGATAAAGGTTTGATATATTGGTAAAAAAATTGATATTCATATTTTTTGTACAAAAGGCGAAGACAAAGAAAGCAAAGCTTCACATGAAGTCCAATTTGGCTCTGTCCCTTGGTTTGACTTGACATGGAGTAGTTTGTCTTTGTCTCATACCATGATTTATTTTTAATAGATATTTATATTGTAATTATAAAATTGTATATACAATTGTATGTATATGTAGTGAAATACAAGTTCGTTGATATATATACATACATACATGTATATGTCAAATTTAACTTTATACTTAAACTTTTGAGTATATAATTATATATAATTGCCTGTATAAATATTTCAATAACAATTCATAACTTATATCTAAATGTAATATATATATATAAACATAAATAAATTTTTCTTACTAAACAATAGAAAAAGGATTGATACATAAGTAAATAAATTGATATTCTCTTATTTTGTACGAAAGGCCAAAACAAAGCAAAGTTCACCCTTTGAAGCTTCACATAAAGACCAGTTTGGCTTTTTTCCATGGTATGACTTAACATGGAGGCATGAAGGTAGTTCGTCCTTATCCTATGATATGACTTAACATACAGTTATTTGCAGTTGAAGGTGATAAAAAGTTTATCAAGTGACTCTACATAGATAGGGGTGGATGAAAGACGGACCTATGGCCACGCAATCTGAAAGTTGCAATAGAGGTGGCATGAAATAAGTGTAGTGCACTTGCTGTTACTATGGCATGATAGCTCTCATAAAGCTAAAGACAAATAATATGATGCATTTTAGCTGCAAAGCCTCATGTGCTTCATGATTTAGCTTATGCATCATGCATGGGCAATATTTTCTCAAAACACTCCCTTTTATTGAAAATATAGTAAGGTTATATATTTATATAATTACTTCATGTTAAGAATGTATGTACGACATGCGTCTTCCATCCTCGTCTAATGTTATTTTTCATGTAGATAGATAATAAAACCTATGGAGCTGTTTTGTGTTCCCAAATTCAAGAAGGAGCTGACATAAGAAAACTACTTATTTTCCCAGTTAGTGAAACAAGGTATTATTCTCAATTAAATATTTAAATATACTAATTTTAATCATAATTTTGTTATATGCATTGACCAGATTTAGGGCCAATGGCAACAATATTGTCGAATATATAGCAACAGTGATAAAACATAATTAGTTAGAGCCTTATAATTTATAAAAAGAAGTTTATGAATTCGTCAAACAATTATAGTTTAAAGAATTTCAAGTAAATTTTAATTTTACATGTGCTACCAAGTTTGTAACGTCTGTTGTATTCAAGCATAGAGGTTTATAGATAATTTTAGACATACTGGATAGAAATATTATGTTTGGCCATTAGAAGCTCATCCTCAAATTCACAAAAACTTTAAAGATCGGGCAAGAAATTAGTTAAAAGATTTGATCTTCTATGTTCGAGATAAAGGAAAGAGGCCTATGAGCAAATCTGGAATGATTTATGTGTTGGTTGGAACAATATAAAATTTAAACAAAGAAGTGAACGTGCCAAGAAAAATAGACCTTTAAACTCTATCTGCGCCCCATCACTCCACACTGGTGGTAATATTCCATTTATAGAACATGCTACAACTTTAATTGAAGAATTAGGTAAGCCTTTAACTCTAGTAAAGCTCTACATTCGAACTTATCAAAAATCAATATCTGGTCCTTGGGTTGACAAAAAATTCGAAACTACTTTTGTAAGTGTCATTTTTTTATTTCTTTAATTAAATCTTTTTAGATATATATCACTGTTATATGATATCTATTATTTTTCTATTTAAGAATGAGTATGCAAGACTTAAAACTACAATTGCAAATGCAGCTAATTCACAAGATTTTTCATTAACAAATGAAGTTGTTTTATGGACAGTAACTGCTAGAAGGAAAAAAAGTGGAGGCTGCATGTATGGTTTAGGAAGTTTTGAACATGAAATAGAAGAAGATCCAATCTTTGGCTATAACTATGATTAAAAAAAAAGACTTGTTCTCGTCTCCAAGTGTGGTAGAGACCATATATCCACAAGGTCATTTACATCCCGATATTGATCAGCAATTAAAGGATTTTCATATGCAAATGTAGGCCAACGAGACCTCAATACTTGACATGCAACATCAACTTTTTGAATATCACTAGAAGAATAAAACTTCAAGTTTGAAAAAAAAAATACTAAAATTAGCGGAATTAGTGGAGAAGGTCATGGAAACAAGATATAGTCATTTTTTAACAAGTTTATGTAATTGTGTTGTAATCGATGTAACATAAAATAGACCACTTTTTTCAAAAACATATATGGATATGTTAAAAAAAAATTATATTCCCTTGAATGACCCATTATGCTCGTTCCATGGTGGTAAGCTAGCCATAACATATTATATAATAAATTTGTTGTCCAATCATGGAATCTTTTCATAACTTATCTCTTGTCCTTTTATCTATACAAGAATATATAGGTATACTTTTATTTGTATCTTCATATTTATCTGTAAGTTGGACTCACATGTCTCTCTCTTTAATATAGAATCACTCACACATAAATATATACACATATGTATATGTGTGTGTATACATATAAACCTCCATAGTTAAACTCAGCCTTGCATGTCTCTCTCTTCCCTATAAGGTTCTAAGGTTCTGCTCAACAGCTGCGCATTCTCCAAATTCTAAATATTCATCTCAACCCTCACAAAGTTGATAAGGTAAGAAGGAGAGCTTATTGTTTTATATTTATAGCCACACATATGGAATATGATTGTTCTATTATCTATAGTTCACTACCTACTTGCAAAGCTACTCCATAAAATGTATATTTGTCATTAGCATGGTGCTATATTTCATTGTAAGATGTCATCTAAAAGAAGGGTGAAAGACACGAAAAAATCTTCTCAGCAAGAATATCTAATACTCAAGAAGACTCATAGCCAATTGCACCTAACATTCAAGAAGCATCATATGCTATGTATGATGAGCAATCTAATGACCAAGATGAATTCCTTCCAAAATTGATTAAACCAGATGGCACAAGATTTATAATTTTATTTCAACCATATATCCATTGATAATATTATCCTTGTGTTTAAAATTGATATTAATTTTTCTTTTTTACTCCTTATTTATTTAAGTTTACACCAAATGATAAAGATGTCTGTACATGCATTGTTACAATTTTTAAGAATAAATATGATAGACCATGGAATTGTTGGAGTGAAATTCTGCCAAAATATATAGAGTCATGGTTTCATGAATTTTAAGTTTGACTTTTTACCCCTCTTTTTGAGATTAAACTACCAATTAATTATTCATAAGTTAAACATCCATTATTTAGTGTTATGTTATGCTTTTGAAGAAATATTATTATTGGGAATCAGGGCATCATCATGATATCTGGCAGAATTGAAAAAATCGAACAAAAAATCGTTTAAAGGATATAATTGGTATTGTTCATGACAAATGAAAAAGATCAAAGTAAATTAAACAATCAATTTGAAAAGAACTCTGTGAGTATTGGAACAGTGAGGAATTTCGATCCACCAATGCACAGAAAAAGAAGAATCATGCCTCCACTTCACAATTTGGTGCTTTTTTACATATAGAAGGCTTTATGTCTATGGAAGAACATGCCAGAAAATTGGTATATAGTTGACACTTTTATTCCATACTTTCATGTATTGTTTTAAGTAATCATTGCTTATTTTTTTCATGTAGGCTTGCAAATTGGGAAGAGATCCTTCATTTTCAGAAATTTATTTAAAAACATATTAACATAAATCTATTAATGCTTAGGTAGATAAAAAATCAAAAGCTATTTGGGTATGTGTATAATATATATATATATATATATTTATTTATTTATTTTCATATTAATCACTTTAACTCTTATTGCTAGGATGAATATTTGAAGCATCCGACTTGAACTTATTTGTTAAAGTTGCTGATCGCAAAAAAAGAGGTGCAATTTATGAACTTGGAAATATGTCTTGTAAAATTTTAGGGGATTCTAAAATAGGATACACCTACACTCAAGAAGTATCATCAAGTTAAGTGCCACTATATCCTCATTCAAACTATATACAAAATATGATACGAAATGAATTCATCAATATTTCAACACAATCATATCAAATTCAATTTCAAGAGCAACAAAAACAAATTGAAGAGCTTCGATCACAATTATAAAAATCAACAACACAAATTCAACAGTGAAATTTCTATTGCGACATAGAAGAAAAGTAGATACTAGATGATGCTGTGAAGCTTTAAGGAGAAAACTAAAAGGTGTTGACGTCTTGCCAAAAGAAGGAATTTTACAAATAAATCAATATGAAACTTGTAATTTTTGTTTGTACATTGACCTATTTGAAAACACGAGTTTCATCTTTAGAGAAAGAGAACCAAAAAAAGGCAAAATCAAGTCCAAGGGGAAATTTTTGAGTTTTATGGTCTATTTCTCCACATCTATGCCAACATGCATTGGCTTGTGAAATAAAAAAGCTTTTATCAATCAATAGATGGTTATATATATACTTATATGGACATGTGTATGTATTGTTGTCATGATTAAGATATCATATGCTTATGGGTCTCCCTTATCCTCTTCAGCTTGATATTCCTATCGATTAGGTTGCTAAGATTCAAAGCCAATAGTCCACCCTTACACTACTTTATATACGAATAACTTTCTCTGTGTAAAATTTGAGACAATCAACTAGCTAATATACTTAAATGTTTCACCTGTCCCTTAGAAATAAGAGGCTTTCAATGACCTGCTATCTTATTTTCGCATCCACATTCTCCCTTGACTAATATAGCTTAATTAAAGTGTTAAGGTGAATTGTTAGTAGTTTTATGCGTTTCTTCTTAATAACATTTTTAGACTTTGTTGCAGAATTTTTTTAGGGCATTGTCAAAATGGGAAACACCATTTAGGCATATGAATTATTGGTAGTTGTAGCCTTCTTCAAGTATTTGAAGTGCCATCAAATGGGAGACGCCATTTTCTTTGCAAAATGTTTAAATCATAGTCTATGTTTTTATGTCTCATATGACCAATCCTTTCTAGTTACCACAATTACTCAATAGATGATATAGTTGATCCTTTACGGCAAATTCTTATATACTTATTTACAAATTGTTTTTTTATTCTTTTCATAAAGTATGCTGTTATGTACTTAACATAATTGTTCAATAGATGAACAACTACAATAATATGGAATTGAGGAAGGATGTGGAAGAAGATATTTATGATTTTAAGTCAGAAGTCAAACAATTGACTAATTTTGGAGTAACAAATGAAGGTCCAAACTTGAACCAATAGAAGATTTGGAAAGGCATAAACGTATATGTGTTGTACATCTTATTTATTTAATTCTACATGCAATCTATTTGTTGAAAGAGATGTCAACTCTAGTTAATAAACCTATAAGTGCTAGCAATATTGAATGATATAACATGAGAAAACAATTGATGATACGGCTACAAGATGCAAAAAATTATCGTGATATTCTTCGCATGGATCCACAAGCATTTAAAGAGTTATGTGAGAAACTTTAAAACATGAAAAGAATTAAAGATTTACGCTAGGTTACAATTGAGGAGCAGGTTATGAAATTCCTCCACATATTAACACATAATGTAAAAAATAGAACAATGTGGTTTTAGTTCTATTGATCCAGGGAAATTATCAGCCACCATTTTCATAATATTTTATGAGTGATGGTTTCACTTGAGGTTAAGTTTCTTTTGTAGCCTTTCAGGTTAAAGGGTTCTTTCCAAATTTCCAACAATAGTAGATTCTACCTATATTTTAAACTATGCATTTATATTTATGCCCATACATCTTATGAATAAAATAAATGAGCAATAATTTCATAACATATATATATATATATATATATTACTTATAACTAATTTTAAATGATAGGATTGCATAAGAGCTATATATGGAACTCATATTTAAGCAAAAGTGCTTAGAGAAGAAGCTGTTCGATTTTGAGGAAGTAAAGATTATCCCATACAAAATGTTTTTGCTGCATATTCATTTGATATAAAATTCACCTATGTCTTAGCTAGTTGGGAAGGAACAACTTCAGATTCAAGAATTTTAAAAAATGCTTTATCAAGAGAAGATAATCTTATAATTCTCCAAGGTTAATATGCAAAAATATATTCATAATCTGTAGTACTAGATCTAGAAGTTTTTTTTTTCCTTTTTATGGCTTATATCAATGATTTATTTTTTAAAAAAAATTTATCTTAGGGATGTTGGCTTTTCACTTAAGCATGGTCTACTAACACCTTATAGAGGAGTTCGTTATCACTTGAAGGAATATTCAACCTGATCACCACAAAATGAAAAAGAAATTTTCAACCATTGACATGCCTCATTGCAAAATGTCATCAAAAGAATATTTAGAGTTCTAAAGAAAAGATTTCCAATCATAGCTAGTGGCATCGAACCACATTACTCCTTTTAAACCATGTCTGACATTGTGATAGTTTGTTGCATATTACACAATTTTTTATAAGTGTAGATCCTAATGAGAACCTAATTGCTGAAATTAATCATGAACTATTACTTGATGACCTTGATAACATTAAGGACCATTCTACACACGGTCAAGAGAAGAACTATAGACAAGGGTCAATTTTAAGAGATAGTATAGCAACCCAAATGTGGAATGACTACCATTATAGATTATGATTTGATATACAATAATTAAACTAGTGCCTTGTTTAATGAGGTATAATAATGTTGCTTGAATTGTTCAAGTATTTGATCAATAAAATTGTTTGTTATATCCTGAATAATTTGTTCAGTTATAAAAGTAGATGAATTGGACTGTTTCATGTGTTTTTTATATACTCTGAGACTTTTTATTATTTCATTTCATGCAAAAATTCAATAATGGTACCTAAAAAGAAATATTCAGTGAAGGACAATTTATAATGGTTACCTAAAATGGATGAAACTTTTATTGATACTTTATTAGAAAAGATGATGAAAGAAAACTATCCTAATGGCACGTTTACAACATTTGCATATAATAATGTGTTGCAAGCTCTTAAAAATTCTTTTAGCCCTCACATTATAAAGTAACATTTGAAAAATAGAAAGAACATATTGTCACAATGATTTGGAGAGCTTTATGATTTATTTAATAGATTAAGTGGATTTTCATAGAATCTTGTCACAAAGATGGTTGAAGCTGAAAGTCAAATTTGGAATGACTTGATTAAGGTAATTTTAAATTGTTGATGTTAATTAAGTTGATGTGTTTGTTAGCTAATATTCTTATAGCTTTGTTTGGAATTTTTTTTTTTCATTTACACTTGTTTATAACATAGAAATGTACACATTTATTTTATGTTTGCAAAAAAAACCATAAGCAAGAAAGTGGATGAGTACACATGTGTTGCATTATGATAAGCTATATGAGTTGTTTGATACAGATAGAGTAACAGGAAAATATATTGAAAGTGCTAAGGATAAACTTAAATAATGAGAAAAGGAGTGCATTGATTTAACTGACTCTTTTGAAAGAGTAACAATGAATGAAATAATGAGTGAAAGTGATTTTAATTGGAATTATGAGGCCACAAATTCAGTAGCTAATATGGATTCTTTTAGTCCAACATGTGGCAAATCAAACCAATCAATTGGAACTCCATCTTTTAAAGGATAAAAGCGTAAGATAGCAATGACTAATACTATTGAAGAAAAGTATGAAAATATTTCATTAGGAATCAAGGAACTAGTTGATGTCATGAAAGATGGTAACTCTCTGTATGATAAATCTATCTTATTATCAGAGAGGCAAGTTGTTGTTGTTGTTGAGAAACAAGCTGAGATTGTTAAAAAAGGCCTCACAATACTTGAGAAAAGTAGGCCTCGTCATTATGGTGAAGAGAAAGTATCAACAAAATTTGAGCAAATTGGAATACTTGAAGATTACAAACTAAAATATTACTTTTTTTTTTATGCAATGAAGAAAAGAGCAAGTGAACTTTTTTTGGGGTTCCACGTCATGTGTGATTGCAAATATTGATCAAGATGATGAACGATGCTAGAATTTTTTGAAGAAGATAGTAATAGAATGGTTCTTAGATCTGCGATGATATTTATAGTGTGGTTACATTTTGGTGGTGTTAAAGACATATTTAAGTACTTATCATAATAGGATAAGTAATTGCACTAGTGTTGTCATTTTTTGCAGCTATTTTGATGTACCAGTGTGGGTTATTTTTTGTAACTATTTTGATGAAATATACATAAGTTCTTTCTAGTTATTTTGATGAAATATACATAAGCATACAGTGGATTTCTTTAGGGTGATGTCTACTAATGAAGTTTATATAAGATAAGGACTTGCCATAAGATTGTACAAAAAGTTAGGACTTGCTTAGATGCTGGCATGTATACATTGTAGACATGATTAATTTAACGTTAGTTGCTTCTTTGTTTGTTAAATGACTGTGCATGACTTCTTCGATGATGTAGTTTGGGAATGAAATTTTAATCTTTCAAATTTTTGTTTGTAATAGGTATATCTTCTTAAATTTATGGTATATATGTCAGCTGTGATTGACACCAACATTCACACGTTGAGGATTCATCAAAATTGCAACAACAAATAGAGGAAACCATATTATATACAGATAAATTTGAATTTTACTTCATGCAACTATTGTACTTTTTTTCAAATGCAAAATTAAATGATATAAATAATGTGAAAAAAAGAAGAACTAAACATATATAAACACAAATCTAAATAAGATGTATAAATTTTAAGGAAAGAAAAGGGAAAAAGAGCATGTGTAAAATTTTTAGATAAAAAAGAATGTAAATTCCCAAGAAAAAAAAGAATATACAAATTTGTAGGAAAGAAAAAAAAAAAAGCAAAGAGGGTCAAGCACAGTCGGCGCGGTATATTTTGCCACTTGTGATGAGGGTAATTTGGGAAAATAAATTTTGGATCACGTTAAACAGAGTTTTCACTTCAAAATCTCTCTATATTTGGAGAGAAAATTTTTTTATAGGACCCACCATTATTTCCTTTCCACCTTTTCTCTCCTTTATTTTTTCGTCGATCCAAACAAAGCAAAATTTATTTTTTCTCCTCTAATTTTCTCCTCCTTTTAATTTCCTCCCCATCCAACGTAGTGTTAGTATTGGTTGGCTGATATATATCAAAAGGCTTGATCTTCTTGCCTAATTTAAAAATTGAATTTCCCTCGCTTTATAACTACCTAACAAGCTATTTGACTTCCATTAATGCCTAATCAAATCATTCGGTTCAATCGCCAATAAAGCTACAATTGAGGAATCGTACTCCAGCCCCAAGTGCCATTGACTTGCACTATTCATCTTTCCTCTTACCTTGTTGTCTTTTGCCCCAAACTTCATTTTTCTTTATTCATCTTATAATATCAGCTTCGAACTCTTCCTTGGATTCTCAAAATGCTTCCTCTAATTCTCTTTTGAACTCAGGTTACGAATGTGGTTCATTGGCCCCTTCTCCCTTAAAAAGAAATGCCAGAAATCCTTGCCTCCTTCCATTATGATCTAAAGACCTCCATTATGGTCATTGACACCAAGTATTCTTCAAAAGGAATAATTGATGAAATTTTCGTAAGCTTGGGCCTACCTTCAGAGACATAAGCTCCTAGGCCTCTATTACCATCTCTAAAGGCAAGTCCTAAGGAGTTTAATACCTTTCTAGTCCCATCTAAGTATCCTTTGGTGTTCCTGAAGTGTCAACAGTTGATTCTTGCTAACCTTTGCTCTCGCACTTGGTCGACCCCTTTGCCCACTTATCGGACTCGATATTTTCGATATTTTCGGATATAGCCATACTTCGGCCTACTCTGAAGGAGGGTTGGGATTGCAAACACAAAGGGATCCTGGGATCCCGTAATTGTACTTTTTTTTTTTTTGCTTTTTAAATTTAAGAATGAATATGAAAGATAAAAATTATAATTTTGAGAATAAAAATTTTAATTGTAAGAAAAAATTAATTAAAAATTTTAAAATATAATTTTTTTTCATTTTTAAAATTTTTGTTTTCAAAGTTATAATTTTTATTTTTTATATTTATTCCTAAATTCTAAAAAAAATGGTCCAATATGGCATTACAAGATAGCGTATAGTGATTCTCTTACTGGAGAAGATTTGCAAGCCATTGCAAACATGCTGTGACTATTTATAGTCGATTTTCTAAGAGATAACATCCTCTTGTTGGCAATGCTTTCTTTATAGTCCCTTGTTGCAATGCCTTCATGTTCTCATTTAGAATGCATTCTACCACCTTACTTGATGTTTTTACACTATAGTTATCAAAATCGTTTAATTCACAATTCAAGACACATAAATCGATATGATTTAACTTGCCAATAATACAAATCAGCGTCTAAATTAGGATATGGCTTGAATCATGTGTTTAAATCACCTAAATCACATGAATTGAGTTGAAAATGGTGATTCTAAAACTTGTCTTGTGTTGGGTTATAAAGTCAAGTTTTTTGTGACTTGACGCAATCTATGGAAGGAAGAAGACGCTTTTTTTTTTCTTTAATTGTAAATCCCTCACTAAAATGCATATGCGTGTAGTAACCTTCATCCTTTACTTCATATGATTTATTGGTATTTTTTTCCTTAGCCTAAATGTGATTTATTTGTATTCATTAGCCTTCATGTAATTTTGAACAGATGAATGGACTTGGCAACAACAAAGTAACTTTATTGGTTTTGGGATTTGCAATTTTTTTAAAAAAATAAAAAAACATTCTAGTATACTTTAATTTAAATTTAATTAAATAAAAAAATTAAAAACTCATAACTCTTATCTTTTTTTAATTAGAACGTTACAACTTTAAACTTAATAAAACAATAAGTTAAAAATTGATATCCTTTTATCTTTTTTAGTTAGAAGTCTTAAACTTACTAAGTTAAAAAGAAATATCCTTTATCCTCTTTTAATTAGAAGTCTACAACTTTAAATTTAATTAAATAAAAATTAATGTGCCTTATTCTCTTTTAATTAGAATTTTACTACTACATGAAACTAAGGGTTTGCACTTTTATTTAAATAAAAAACATTCCATTATACTTTAATTTAAACTGAATAGGTTATTTATGATTTTTTATTTATTAACTTATATATGAATTATAACTAAGGCAGTTATTAAGTTATGACTTATAATTTTGTTTTATGAGACTTATAAGTAAATTTTTATCAATTTTTAGTTAAAAATTATTATTTAATCAAATTTTAGTCATATATATTCTTTATATAATATATTTTTAATTATATCTTTTAAGTCTTAAAATTCAATACAATTTATGAACATGCCATTAGTTGGCACGAAACCCTCCTTGCCTACCAAAGATCTCCTGATCAAGGATGTAGTAAAGTTAAGCAACTCCATTCCTTTTGACAAAGAATATATAGCATTTATTCTCTTTTGGATGTATCACCAATTTCTCTACATAGACTCCATTTTAGGTTGTAAAGGAATATTAGTCGCTTGCCATGGCCCTGTTAGATGGCTCAAATATGTGAATCTAGGCTCATAGTTTTTCGCCTCCTATACTGTGGTTTACAAATCTCATAAGACAAATGAGATTGTGGCTCTACTTTGGATGCTATCGTAGGCTGGAAATGAATTCTTTTATGTTGGGAATATTCATGTTCCCTCGTATTATCTCTAATAAGAGGATTTATTTAAGAAAAAAAATTAAGTTTATAAGTGATATAAAAAAAATGAAGATCTTTAACAAGAGGGTCTAAATCTGGGAACCGGTTTCTCTGCTCCTGTAATCTGAATCGTCTAGAATTAATTTGGACGGTCTAGATTTTATTTTGAATTTTTTTAATTTTTTAAATACTTTTTTAATTTTTAAAATGTAAAAAATAAAATAAAAATAATTTTATACTATAAACTTATAAAAAAATTAAAGTTTGTTATTTAAAAATTAAAAAAATTTAAAATAAAATTTGAACCTTCTAAATTTTAGATTATAGGAACACACTTTGCTTTTATTTTACTGAAACAGGTAAACCGGATCCCCAAATCCGGCCTTTGGCAGGTGACTTTGATGTTTTAGCCCAGTACTGACGTGTGTCCCATCCATTGCGCCTCAATTGAGCATTATCCAACTGTTCAAGTCATCCAAGTTTCATCCACTCGCCACGTCACGTTTCAAAGGCAAAAACACAAAAGCAAAGTGAGTTAAAACATCCCGTTTCCAAAGGCAGAAAATTAAAGCCTAAATGCTGTATTCTCATAAGGCAAAAAGGTAGAAAACCTGATTGAGATTTGGATTGAGCCTTCCCTCCTTTCTTCCTCTCAGATTTAATATATACACTGTACAGTTTTCTTCTTCCTAAAATATACTAAGAATTTTTCGTATTTAATCAGTTTTCTTTAACTGAAAACTTGAATTGAAATTGAGGATTTTTGTCTCTCCAGCAATTACCTATAAAAGAGATGAACAAGCAGACTTAAAATAGGAAATCCTTAGAATAATAGAAACAGACATTGATTAATTAGAACTATATGCAAGAACAGAGGAAACGATGGGGAAAATTAAAGAAACTAGAGTAGAACAAAGGTGGGAAGAAAAGAAAAAGATGAATGAAAAAGAAAAATAGATCAGAGCAATAAGATCTAATGACCTAAAAGCTCACGAAATTTCCGTGAATCAATTCCTGGGTTCTGAAATGGAGTTGTTGTTGCTTCCAACTTCGGCCTTCATTTTCATAGTAGAAGAATTACATGTTTTGTGCTTTAGTTTTTTGACATGTGATAGGTGAGCTGGTGAAGCTTGGATGACTTATGTTGTGTTTGATTTTCTGTTTGCAAAGTTTAAAATTACGTTTGTAAGGAAATAATAATTTATTATTTTTATACAAATGCGATTTTGAAACAAAATTTTAAACACGCACTTAATCGGTTGGATAACACTCAATTGTGGTGTAACGAAGGAGATTTGCAATTGCGAGGATCTGTACTCCTAATATTGTTCCAACAATTTATACTGTCAAATACATATCAACCCATCTTTATCACTGCTATCTTTATAGTCATTTGTTATTCTCTCTCTTTTTTTTAAAAGAAAAATATTCAAATTACACAGTTATTTTTTAAAATTATTCACTTTTTTACTTTAAAAATAAAAAATATACTATATTTATATTTATTTAGATCAAAATATTTTTATAATTATTACTTATTAATATAATAAGTATTAAACATATATTAGATCAATATAAAATATTTAAATTTTATTTTAGTTAATTATAGAATTATTTAGTAAAAATAATTATTAAAAATCATAAAATAATTTTTTAATTTAACTAATTTGTAGATAATAATTTAATTTTAATGAAAACATTTGCATTAAAATATATCTTAATAAATATAAATATTATCATAATTTTAATGAAATCTTAAAATACATTGGTTCTCAGTTTAAAATAAATAATATTAAAATAAAAATTTAAAAATACTTGTTAAAAATATATTGTTAATAAAAAATTATTATTACTAAATATATTTTATTTTATTTTTGGATGATAAAGTATATTTTTAAAGTATATGTTAAAGATAGTAATTTACCGATCCTTATTTTGTCATTTTCTAATCAAAATGATAAACCTAGACTGCTATAAATGTGCTGTTTTATCGTTCGGCACTCTCCGGTCGCCATTGTTCGCTCTGCAAGTTCGCTTTCTCTCCCTCCTCAATATTCTTAATCTTTGCACTAACCATTGGTTCGTTCTTCAAACCTTGTCCCAAGGAAGATTCAGCATGGGTTGTCATTAGAATTGTTGGAAGCTCGACGTCATCCAGCAGGAGTAGTAGGTGTGTTTTTACCACTGCCCATCTTGGGTCCCGTATTCAAAATTTCTGATTGAAAACGCTGAAATTAGCGTGATATGAATTTGAAGGAAACGCACTCTCATGCTTCGTCTTCTATCGACAGCCTCACATCGTTTTTTGCCTTCTTCGAAAGCCGTGGATGCAAAACCTTCGCAAGTATTCACTTCTGCCACGTGTTCGACCATATGTCCAGCCCAAGTTAAAGAGGCAGAGGAAGACGCTACAGATCAATCAACAGACGCTGTTCAGGTTTTCAGGAAATGGGGTTGTAATGATGATGATTTGGCGAAAATTTTTGAACGTAGCCCACAATTGCGCAAAGCTGATATTGCCCTGCTTCAATCGAAGCTCTCTGTGCTAAGTCGCTTGGACCTAAAGGCACCTGACCTGGTGAAGATCATCAATTGTAGGCCTAGGATTCTTTGTCGGGTTAATTGTTATTTTGATGAGAGGCTTGCATATCTTAATTTCTTGTTTGAGTCAAAGGAATTGCTTAAGAGAGCCATTGTGACAAACCCTTCACTCTTAATCTATGATTTTAATGAGACCATTAAACCTGCCCTTGCACAATATCAAGAGTTGGGTGTAAACAAAGAAGACTTTCTTATCATGATCTGTAATCGGCCCACACTTATTTCAAGGACTTCATTTAATGAGGAGAAGCTGGAATATATACGCAAGACAGGACTTTCCAAGGATTCAAAGATGTATAAATATGTTGTAACAATAATTGGTATCTCTCGTCTGGAAACAATTCGTGAGAAGCTAGCAAATTTTGCCAAATTTGGTTTCTCTGATGATGAGATATTTGAGTTTATTGGGCGGTCTCCTCTTGTCTTGACACTATCAATTGAAAAGGTTCAAAGGAATATGACGTTCATATTGGGCACAATTAAGTTCGAAGCTAAAATAGTTCTTGAGAACCCACATCTCTTGTTTTTAAACCTGGATACCATTTTGAAGCCACGACTTCTCCTAATAAAGAAGATACAAGACATGGATGGTAAGTTAAAATTTACGCAACTTTTAATGATTAGGGCTCTGAGGATGAAAGAGAAGAGGTTCGTAGAGGCGTTCATTGAATGCCGTCCTAAGGAAGTGGCCAAGGAGTTTATGGAGTTCTATACGAAGGTAAAAGAAGTGAAGAGATTAGCAGGATCATCAAAGAAGTTTATTCGTATAGGATTTCCGTTTTGAATCCCTCCCATATGCTTTGTCGTAATTCTGCTGCTTGAATTTAGATCACGACACTTATCTGAAATTTGTTGTACTTGTTCATGGTAGATAGGATTTTCTTGGAAACAGGAGTGTCAGTTTTATAACCCATCTGGTTGTTTGGAATTTGTTTCTTCTTCCCGATGCTTGATAGTTAATACTGAGTTCTATCTCTCCCTCTGTCTCTTGTGGTGAATTTTGCTTTGTGATGCATGTAAACCATTACGCTCCAGTCAATATATATTGTAGAAGAACTAGCATCTGGTGATTTAGCTCTCAGGGTTGGAATAATAATGTAACAAGCCTAATAGGCAGAAAAAAGAGCACATTTTAGCCTACAAAGTGGGGAAAATAGTAGAATAGAGCTTGGAGGAGGACACTGGCCTCACTTGAGTTAGAAGCATTAAACTTTCTTGATGAAATTCTAGATTTGAATGAACTTGGAATTGCTCTTTAACGGATTGCTTCATGGTAATCTGAACAATAAAGTTGTTAGATAAGAAGCCAGAAAATCCTTTAGAAAGGATTATGAGGTTACTGTTGAGTGGCATCATAGAAAGCAAGGTTGATGGGTAGACGTTTCCCCTATCTATATAACATAAAAAGTTTCATCTTCATGTCTCTTATTTTTCCTTTTCAATTTTTGAAAATGAGGAAGGTTGTTTGTTGTTTTTCTTTCCTCTCATCTGATTGTTATGCTGTGTTGTTAGCAGTGTAACTTCCTGTAAATCTAGCTTGAGGTCTGAAAAAATATCTGCGCTGAAGTAATTGAAATATGCCATCAACGGGGTTATTATGGCTATCAATGTTATCTTTTTAACATTGGTATATTTACTGATGCAAGGATGACATTACATGTTTTGATATTAATATTGGCTTCTATCATCTCTTGTTCTTTGTCGTCATTACATGACATTAGTTCCTTTGTGCAACTTTCCAAGAATCTAACCCAGGTTCACAAATGAGTTGTGGGATTTAAAAGTTGGCATTGGTGCAGTTTGTTACATCATCATCAACGGCTTATCAAAGATGAGTGCCTACTATTTTGTCAAACATGCCCTCATAAGGTTAAGCAATAGGTAAGTGCATGTCGTTCCGATGCATAGTGATATCCATGGAATATTCTATCTGGCGAAGTTTGGAAGATCTAACTCATTGTTTTAGTTTATGAGAAACATACGTTTTAAAATCCATAGTTTCGGATTTCTGAAGATGGCAACGCGTTTCCAAACACAGGGTTAGTTTATGAGAAACATCTTTTATATAGCGGTTTAGTTAAACCCCCCCTCCCAGAAACAAAAAACCTGTTATATGGGATTAGTTGGATTAGTTAAGATTAGTTAGTTGTTAGTAGAAACTATTAAGAAATTACATTATTAGGAATTTTGTTAGATGATGTGTATTCCTAATGTCTTTTAAATAAGAGATTAGACAAACGTATATGGATGTGAATGAACTGAATACAAGTGTGTTTACATTTTATTCTATACCAACTAGTATCAGAGTGGTTTCATTCCTACAAGATGAAAAAAGTGTCGTGGATTGAAGCCAAGTTCAACAAGCTTAAATACTAGATGAAGATGGCGGTGAGGATTCGTCTAAGATCAAGGACAATACCAAAGAGGAGGATGAATCACAAAACATTTTAAATCAAGAAAATGGCCAAAAGACACTCGAGTTTTCCAAAAGCAAAGAAGAAGAAGATGGCTATGAAGGTATCAAAGATGATGAAGATGACTATGAACACAAAGCGCCTGCCCGAACCTTCAAGTTTGCCCTATCTTCGGTTCCTCATTTCTCTTACCTCCACCGTTGGGCATAATGACTCATCTATTAAGATTTCCTCCCTTGCCTCAGCCTGACTCTGCTTCAGCTACAAGAGAAACCAAATTCTGCTCAGCATTGACTTCATCTCATGACTGCTGGTAGAAGGATGTTGCAGCTTTAGATATCCGGCCACCTTTGAACCTAAACCTTCAAAGCAATTTGAAGTTTCAAAGCAGTGAGCCCCCAAACATGGCTTCAGCTTCCCATTGCTGCTGCTTCTTCAACATTGTCATATTGCTCATCTTCCTCAAACTGCTCTCAATTTCTCATGCCCAGGCTACCAACTCCTACAAGAGCATATTCTTGTATACCTATACCAGCAAAACATGGCTGCGGCCCAATGTCTTTGATATGGTGAAGCAACCATACTGATTTGAGTCCATGCTTACCCTGCTCAACAATGGACTCAACGAGTTCAAGTCTTGGAAGTTGTTTGTGGGATTCCAGCACGAGTTCTTAGCCTTTGTATCTAATGCGGTCCTCGCCAATAGCATTAGCATCCCTACCAGTGTCGAAAATGAAACCATTTTTGGTGGGTGCCTGTTGACTAATCTCAAGACAATTCTGGAGATTGCAAGGGACTGGACACAGACATATTCAAATCGATTTTAGCGCTGAACCAGAAACACATAAGGGCCTGGTACAGTGTGAAGATAGCCATGCGGTATTTTGGTAGCTATACAAGCATCTATGCTCAAATGGCCCCCGGAAACTAGCTGCATTCCCAAGCCAAATGGTCATCAATGTATGGGGCAATTGAGCCCGGACCCTAGATCTGAGGAATTTCTTTTAGTCACTGAAAAACAGTACCAACTTTTGAGAATAGTATCAATTAAAAAAAAAAAAAAAGAATCTTGAATTTGTACCAATCCAGGAAGACAAGGATCATTTTCTGCCCGGGGGGGAGTATTGTAATGTGGAATTAGTTGGATTAGTTAGCTGTTAGTAGACGATGTAAGAAATAACACTATTAGGAATTCTGTTAGATAACTTGCATTCTTATAACTTATGTAGGGATGAGATAGATGTATATGGATGTGAATATATTAAATACAAGTGTATTTACGTTTTATTTTATACCTCCTACCCCTCCTTTCTCTTCCTCAATCTCATTCTTTCTCCTTTTGTACTTTTTATCTCACGTCTGATGAGGATCTTTCCCCTTGTATTGTCCTTGTGCCTTACTTGGATTTATTTATGATATTATACTGTGGTGAATCTTTTAAATCGAGTTGTTGAATTATTGCCTTTATATATAGTTGATCTCGGAGAAAGGAAAAACATTACCAGGAAAATAAGGACAGGGTAGAAATTGTTGTGCTAGCTCTCAATGCTCGCTCACTTCGTATTGTTGCTAGAAAGTGTTGCACCTCTATTACGGTAAAGAGAAGCCATTGACATGTTGTGTTGTCTGATATAGTTTTTTTCCTTTCTTAGAGCATCTAGAATATTTCTGGCATACATTAGTAGAAACAAAGATCAAAGCAATGCAAGAATAATGGTTTTGCAGTAGAATATACAAAGAATCTTACATATATCCACGGAAGTACAATACGACTTTAGAGCATCTAGGATAATAATATTGCTTCTTTAGTGGAATTGGAGTGACATAGTTACGCCAGTGATTCCATGTTCTGCTTTCTGTAATATTTTAGAAGTGAACTGATATTATTTGTGGACAAGCTCGAGTTTTAAGATGATTAGAACTAATTGAGTTTTATAATATTATACCCTTACTTTCTTCAGTGGGTTGATAGAAAACAGTTAACTTCTGTGGTTCGCTGGCTGTTTTGTGCTATGTCTCTGTGATACTGTTAATATGATCTATGGAGCTAGATTTATGGGCCCTTTTCTGGGAATACACTCTTAATGGATATCATATATCTCCAATTCTGATCAACTTCAGTAGCTACAATCTCTTTTGTTGTTGTTGTTGTTGTTGTATCTTCACCTGACTTTTTCAGATATTTTGGACTGTGATGAAATGTAAGTTGTTAAACTGCTGTGAAGTAAAAATTTAGGGTCCTGTATGGGTAAAATGTTTTTATTTAATAGCAGGCAGACGATCAGTGGAGTCGCACATTGTGCGTTGCTATTACTTGTCTCTTTCCTAACTCGTCATGCCAGATAAATGGTGAAGCTCTTGTTAATTTACATGGAAAACAACAAAAGAAAAAGCTCCTTCAAGTTTGAAATAGCCACAGATTTTGCTGGTATTCGAGGATCTATAACTGGGTTCCTTGAGAAAGAAATTAGAGTTGCTAATGTATGTCACTTCCTCAATTATTTTCCTTTTTCATATTAAAGCGGAGACAAAGAAATTGTAGGGTAAGTTTGGTTTATGAAAAATTGCATGTAAAACAAGCTTAATATAAATAAACATTACGTACTAGAGATGGATCATATTTGACATATGTAATTTAATCATGATCGGTATAGCGCATCTGTTTCATATAAAATGAGTCTATTTAAAAATTGTTCATAGGGATGCTGAGAAAATGAATATAGGAGCAGAACTTCCTTCACATTTGCTCTTGGAATTATCACATAGTCAACTAATTGTTGATGCACCTAAAAGTTGAACCAGAAGACATTTTATTTTCAACGTTCTAAACCTAAAATAGCCCTTCCATGTTGTTTATCCTCTGAGTTTCCATTTATTTCTCTATTAGGCATAAACTGAAGAGGCCATAGACACAAGATTATGAAGACTCTAAAGAATGAGCAATTTGGCTGAACTATCCCATGTTAAAAGTATGATGGCATGGATATTAAAGAATCAACATAAAGTTTCAAATATAGTAGAGAGGGTTATGCTAATATTTGGGCGTTTAATAAAGGGTCGTTTGATATACATAATATATGATATGGAAATAAAAATAAAAAAATAAAAAAAAATGAAATAGATAAAAAATAATTATTGTTCTCTTACTTTAAAAAAATAATAAAAAAGTAGACAATATTAAATAATAATAATGGCATAATAAATAATGCAAAAAAAAAAAAAAGGATTGCCAGAACCAAATGGGCCATAGGAAAACTCATATTTTCTTCTACCTCTCTGCTGGTTTAAATTTAAGATTAATTATTTCCATTTGTTACTTCTAAATGAAGTCACACTTGATAGCTTGATCTGTCTTTCTTCTCGTTACAAAACAAAACAATAAATAATTCCAATGCATTTTGATATTAAAAAAAATGTATGGACATATTAATTTATCAATTTAGTCAACTTATTTGAATCTATTGAATTTATACAATAATAGCTAAAAATTAAATATTGAATTTACTTTCTTTAAACATTCACATTTCCCGCATTTCTACTCTACATTTCACGAGTTTTAGCTGTCAAATTGATTTATATTTATCAAGCAAGCTAGTGAAAATTCCTCCTGGCAGGTTAACCATTTTCCCATTTTTAATATACATTTCTTTTCATATGCACCCTTGTTTGAAATGACTTCTACTTTAGGAAATTATTTAATTTTTTTGAAAGCTATCTTTGCCTTGTACTGAGTTATAGAAAATTCAATTTCAACTTAACTCTTTTAGAATAAAGAATTAAAAAGATTATAATATGTAATAAAGTTTAGTGATGAACGTAGATAAAGTTAACTTAAAATTTTCAAAGCTAGTAGGAGGCATTTTATTTTTACCAAAAAGGTCATCGTTTTAACAGCAATAATTAGAAAAATAAATAAATAGACTTCAGCAATTCTACTCTTGTCCTCAAAGGATAGGTTCCAAAAATAAATTTGTCTAATTCTAATATTTAAAAAATTGATTTTATAAAATAAAATTTATAATTTATAATTACAAGTACAATAATTATAATTTTTTTGGGGGAAAAAGCCTATCAATCATCTTACGAATTAGGAGAATCAAAATGAAATTTTAATTAAAAAATAAAAGAAAAAAATCGAAACAGACCAAATTCCAAAATGGAATTTTTGTTTGATTAAATTATCTTTTTTGTTTTTATAGTTTTATTTAATTTTTAATTTAATTTTTTTATAAAAGTCATTATAGTCTATTTCATTAAACTTCTATAAACATTACTTAAATTTTGATACGTGATCAATTATGTATTACTTTAATATTTTAAATTTGCATAATTATTTAACATAAGTTATATTATATATTATATATATGAGTTAATTTTATTTAATTATTATTTTATTCTTTTTATTGAAATAAGCCATGATCTTGCATAGATAATCATGTTAGTAAAAAAATATTTTTTGGTAATAATTATGTCAATAGAATTTAATTGCATATAAATAGATATTTGGCTATAAGGAATAAATTTAATTTTTAAAAAAATTATAAAGATTTAATTAAAAATTTTTAAACCATAAAATTAAATTAAAATTGAATAAAATTACAGGCATAGAAAAGTAATTTAATTAATTTATTCTTTTCATAAACTCCAAAATTGGAGCAAAACTCAAACCTCGCTGTCGATTGCTGCGTTCATCAGTCATTACTTTCAGCTTCAGAAAAGAATACCCATCCAAGAGCAGCATCTCCATAACACTCGAGTCCCTCTACCTTTGGCTGCTTTCGTTGATACCTCACTCTTCCAGCTATCCCGGGCCACTCCTTCTTATATGATCGCTGAGGGATATGGCATCCTCTCTTCTTACAAGGATGTTGTTGGGTCCTCGCCTCATTCACTCTTCGAGGCCCCAAATTCTCACTTCTTTCTTCAATGTAAGTCCCATCTGTTTCATGAAATCTCATCTGGGTTTCCTTATATTCTTCAATGTCTGTATGGATTCTGTATATGTGCCTCTATTAGACTTGATTCTGTGTCTGTGAATTGGGAACTTTGCCCGTATGCTACTTTATCTTCTCGTCTTTAATTCTTTATTTTTTTATGTGTCGTTCGAGTGTTCGAATTGGTGTTCCTTATAGTTTTTGTTGGTTTCTATTTTCTTGGTCAGTTGAGCTGCAAGACTTGTTTTCTTTGTTTAAGGTCTCGAAGTATGATATCAGCAACAACCGAACTGCCATTAGCAAGTTTATAGCAACTCGTTATGGGCACTTTGCGTGCCCCTCTCCATACAAATATATTGTTAATACAACTTACTGAAGCCAAACAACATCCGGTGGACTTAATTTGACATTTTGTTTTTGTGATTGTGAAATTGGTAATGTCAATTTGTCATCACTGGTGATACAGACTAGAAGTTTCGATCAGCATGCAAAATGTTTTCCTTTGCTGGTTCTCACTTGAGTTGGTAATTAAATATGACATTGGGATTATATTTTCTTTTTTTTTTTTGGGCCTTGTTTTTATGTGCGAATTGTTGGTGTAAATTGTCGTAGGGCTTTAAGATACAAAACATGTGTAATTATCTATTTCAGTTAGGTTCCGACATTGATTTTTATGAATAAAATTTCAATTGGTGCCATTAAAGAATAGCATTTCATGCAATCAACCACGCAGGAACTCTTGACTTTTGGCAGTATTAACTTTTCAATTTGTTAGCCTATTTTCTGACAAGTTACCTTGGTGATTAAAACACATTAATTTCTTTCGGCCCTATCTTGGGTGCTAAAGCTGTCCTTGATCTTGGTTTTTCATTTTGCATATTAAATATCTTCTACATGCAGAAGAGTTTGTTTTCTTCACAAGCTGTCCCAGCCTATACTGCTCAAAAAACGAAAACAACTAGTTGGGCTCCTTTTGTCATGGCTTCTTCCTCAATTGGGACACGAGCTTCTTATTCAACTCTGTCTGTATCTACAGATGAGCCTGTTGTTTCCGTGGATTGGCTCTATGCTAATCTGAAGAAGCCTGATCTGAAGGTACTTGCATTTATTGCTAATTTGAATTGCCCTTATGTGTGTAGCATATACCACAGATGTTGTAAATAATTTATTCAATGCTAATTGCAGTTTCCTTTAGGCTAGAAATCTGGAGCTAAGCAAATATCCTCCCAAAAAAAAAAAAACTAGTTTTATTGATTTCCTCAGGTTATGGAAATATAATTTTCTCTGGATCTTATTAATTATTTGGTGGCTTTTTATTTGCCATCTTTTAATACGCTTTTACTAAAACACTGTTCTCTCTTGATCACCAATTTCTTCTACCTAAAACAAGCCTGAGAATTAAAGATCTTATGCTCTTGAGAAATCTGTACTGTTGCTTTTAGCCACCCAAAATTCTCAATCACCAAACATCAGGTTTGAGAATCTCATTATCTGATGAGTACATGCATATGAATAGTATCTGCTAAAATTAGAAAGTAAACTTTTTTCTTCCCTTTGGTGCCCCAGCTTGTAATTTGGTGATTCTCAATCTCTTGTTTAGGTGATTTTTGAATCCTTTTAGGAGCCATATGACCAACCTGTAATCAGCATCATCAATTTAGTATGCTTTATATCTAATTCTTTAATTCTACATGATGTTCACACATGTCTGAATTTTCCATCTTTATACTGTGTATATTTCACATTACTTTACATCATCCATGTAAATTCCTAAGCCTCTCTAGTCTACTCTACTCAGGTGCTGGATGCCTCCTGGTACATGCCAGATGAGCAGAGAAACCCAATTCAAGAATATCAGGTCTGAACATGATTTTCTTATGAATCCCATTTTTTTTCTTTTTAAGTTAAAAATTCTGAGAAAATCATGATATTACAGTATAGCTGGGATATACTTCTGTTTGTGTTTATCTATTATCTTGCAATTTACTTATTCCGTTTTTCATTTGGCTATTAGTGTATTTTGTTTAACACCATTTGCAACAGGTTGCTCACATTCCTGGGGCCCTTTTCTTTGATGTAGATGGAATAGCAGATCGAACTACAAATGTGAGTGGTCTCTCTTCATGTTATGTATTATGTGTTTATTTATTATGTTTTTATTTACAAGACATCTCAGAAGTTGTATATACCTTTATGTTAAAGTTTTTATTAACTCTTCTTACTTTATAAAAACGAAATCTTTGTAGGTCATGCAGTGCAGAAGGATATATTGCAATTTTAGCGTGAAGATTTTCAGAAAATAATGACTCTGAAAATTCTTACTTATTTTGAAGCAATAATTGCTACATATCGGAGAGGTCGGCCACAAGTGACCCAGCTAATCAACCTCAACCAGAAAAAGAAAAGACAGGAACATAAATGCAAAATAAAGACTCATAACAGGAAATAAAACCATTTGACTTCAGCCCATTAACACCTATAATCCCATGTGGTTCTTATGAAGAATCTGCCCACTAAATGTCCAAGAATCATGGAATATTAACCAGCAACATATATTTAAAATAAACTGTAGGATTAAACTGACAATAAAAGATCAGAAAGTTGAATAAACTATAGGATTAAACCAAAAATAAAAAGATTAGAAAGTTGACCTGAAAACATAATAAAAATCAGCCAATAATCACGTGATCAATTAGCTATAAATGCTATTAATCACATGATTTCCAACTTAGTGGATTCTTTAGAAGCAACAGTAGCTTTTTTCCCCCCTTTCTTCTGATCATTAGTAGTTTACTATTAGGATCTTATAAAGTTTTTTCTTATGTGAAAATATTGTTATCTTACATTTTGTCAATTTATAATGTCAAACAGCAATAACTTAAAGCTTTCTGCAATGATACGTGGGTTATTTGATAAATAAATGTTAATTCTATAGGTTGATATGGATGTTCTTTTGATTAACTTCTGCCCAGTTTAGGCATTCCTAATTATTTGTTATTCTCTATAGATGTGATTATTTTAAAGATTTTTTCTTGTTAGGAAATGCTTTGATGCTTAATAATAATGTTTTGAATTCCCCTGTATTTTAACGCAATTTGTTTCTCCAGTATATCTAATGTGTGAATTATGACTTGTATCAGTTGCCACACATGTTGCCATCAGAAGAAGCTTTTGCTGCTGCTGTTTCTGCTCTTGGCATAGAGAACAAAGATGGGCTAGTTGTTTATGATGGAAAAGGATTATTTAGTGCAGCTCGTGTATGGTGGTAAGCCATGATATTGTGAAAAAGCAAATTAATATATAACTGGAATGTTTAATCTTGGATTTTGCTATGCAGTGCTAACTAATACCTTTGTTCACTGTTCACTGGTTAAAAGGATGTTCCGAGTGTTTGGACATGACAGAGTTTGGGTATTAGATGGTGGCCTGCCCAGATGGCGTGCATCAGGATATGATGTTGAATCAAGTGCTTCTGGTGATGCTATATTAAAGGCTAGTGCAGCAAGTGAGGCCATAGAGAAAGTATATCAGGGACAAGCAGTAAGTTTGCAATCTGTTCAAATAGTTGAACACCTGCTTAGGTGCGTACATTAGGAAGGAGATTATTCTATTAACTTGTAAACATTTTAAGAAATGCTTACTAATGAATAGAATGATGATCAGGGAATACATGTAGCAGGTGGTGGATGTTGAACTTTTCTTAGTTAATTTACATAGCTTTTTTTCTTGAATGAGATAAGATAGAAAGTATTAAGAGCACATCTTAGTAATACTGAATTGCCAAATGAAGTCAGTTAGAGCCCTCACTCACTCATAACTTGCCAGAAATTTGGAATTAGGAATCATGTTCTAAATTGTAAGTCCAGTTATTGCTTGCTTTTCTGAGTTTTAAATTAAAAAAAAAAAAAGTTTCTGCCCTGATTTGTCTTGCAGATAATGGAATTGCTTTGAGCTATTTTCATTGTTCTTCTTTTGAATTATATCTCTCACTGCATGCCTGCATGCTACCTCCTTAAAGATGAGGGGTGAAGTAAGGATCTCTCCTGTTTCTATGAAAGTGATTAATGACTTCCACTCTCACCTCATGTCATCCAGCAAGAATTTTAGGTCACACAGTGATGCAGCAATTCTAAAACTAAAAAAAAAAGCAAAGAATTGGTATTAATTGTTATTGTTAAATTTTCCTTATAAGCAACATAAGGCATAGGTTTGTTAAGATTGAGCTATACTATGGTTGTTATGCTTCTTCAAATAAGATTTAAGATTAGTTTATCAGAAGTTAGAGCATATACCAGTGATATATGTTGGATTTTCCGGTTGTTATGTTGTGACCACTAATTGCTTTAGTTGAACTCTACCTGCAGTCCAATACGTGCATTTGACAGAAATGTTGAAAGAAATATACAAAGATTATCCTTCTTTCTTTTTAACACAAACTTTAGTTGATGCAAGCTTTAGTTGATGTTGTAGATTATTTTAACATTATTGTGTAAAATCCAAGTAATCTACAAAACAATGTTGAATGATACCCTACAGCAAGAATTTATAGTTTCTGTGTGAAATTTATATGTTAGGTTCTTTCTATCATTTGTTGCTAATTAGAAAATACAATGGAATGCATGTTTAAAGAAGAATTTTTTATGATTTATATCCTCACATTTTGATGTAACTTGTAAGCTTATGCTTCTGCTTGGCACATAAACAAAGTAATGATAATTCTTTTTTTTTTTTTTCTCTGATGTAAAAATATATGGCTCAGACATATGAGATTCCCATAGCCTATCTGTTGGATTTAACATATGCAATCTTTTAGTGTATCCTCCTATCATGGGCATTTCTTCTTTCAGGTTGGGCCAATCACATTTAAGACTAAATTTCAGCCACATCTTGTTTGGACCCTTGAGCAGGTGGGTTGCATTATAATTAGTGCTTCTTCAAATGTGAATTCTCTAAATGCTTGTCTTGATTTCTCAAAGTAGTAGGTGAATCATAACTAGAATTTGCAAGTGTAAGTATATATGATGAGGACAATGTATATATATGGTGATGTTAGTAATACTAACAGCCTACAAGTAGTCGAGTAATTGATCAAGTTGCACTAACAATATTAGCAGTGATTGGTGGTAATAGAAATGTCAAAAGTTTGCAAGCCAGAGAAGTCAATATCACTCACTGTGAGGAAGGTAGTGGTTTTGTGGTGGTGGCTGTATAATCAATTGTAGCTTGATACTCTGAAGTCTGAACCTGATTGTTTATTGGAGGATTTTTCCTGCTTTTGTGTCTTTTCATGCTCGTAATATTTTAAGCAATATTGCTGCCTATTTGTACTTTGCTCTAGAAAATGTGAAAAATTCTGAAAATATAAACAAACAGTTGGAGCCATACAACATCATATGGATCGCTTATTTTAGAAAGAATACAGAGCTTACTTCTGCTATTTTTTATAGATGATACATTATGCACTGGGGAAAGACAATCTAGTACTTGTTATGATTGAGGCCCTAATATATGCACATTCAGAAAAAAATTTGTTAGGCTGTTTCTGGCACTGAGTCCTTATATCTCAAAACTCAGCTTGAAATATTTGTGTATCACAAGAATAGTAATAAAGATGGGATTGGAAATTTGGGGTTACAAATGAATGTTGAATCTACTAGAAAGCTCCATATGGAAATTAATATATGAAAAGTTAAACCAACTTTGAGTAGGGAAGGTGGTTTCTGGTATTGTTTAGGTAGTCTCTTAAAATGTTTGGTCTTTGAATTTAAGAAGGGCTCCTGTTAATACATTGCATCCTTGTTTATTTATTTTGTTCTTGTTTTAGGTAAAGAAAAACGTCGACGAAAAAAGTCACCAACACATAGATGCTCGATCAAAGCCCAGGTATATTACATTCCTTTTGACTGCTAGTATACTTTCACCTGAGTTTTCTGTACTGTTTTGGGCATTTATCTTCCTGTTTTGTATATACTGATTTACATATGAGCAGTTGGCTGCAAACATGTAATTACATCCTTTTTTTTTTTTGTGGGTATTGTCTTCTAACTTAAGTAACATCAATTGTTCACCATTATGGATAAAATTTGTTTAATGTTTAGAGGCAGTATTTTTGTGAAACACAGAATAGGCTGTATTTTCAAAATTTTCAATCTTTCCTTACTGTTCTTTAGTGCTATAGGGAAATGCGTATAAAGTAAACCTTCATTTTAAAACCTGCCAATCAGAAATTCAATGTCAATGCATCAATGTAATTATAGACCAATGGCAATTAAATGGCTCCTAAAATTGGTAATCAGTTCCCTTTAATTGAATGGCAAGAAGGGTTTGGTGATTCTTTTTTAGGCTCAAAATGAGAAGTTTTCTAAGTAAAGAAAAATATCTAAGTTGGCTGTATTTTTTAAGTACTTATATTGTATCTCTTCCTTTCCAAACTTATCAAGGAGGAATTTGACAGGTTGGTCAACTCTTTCCATGTTAATATGTAGGATGGCTGAGGATGTTTCAAAGAAGTTTTGTGAATCCAGAATAATTAATTGAGAGAAGTTTTAAGCTGGAAACTAATATTAGTCAATTTAGATGGCCATACAAAGTTCTTACCCCGTATTATGTGCTTCCAGTACCCATAACAACCTATATCTACTTTTCTTAGTAGCAGGGTACAGTGCATCTTGCTTTTTCCTATTGGTGAGAGGGTATTCTTATGATCAATTGTGGGATTTTAGCATTGGCAGAAGAAATAAGGAATATATTGGAGGTTTATATTGATTATTCCTCTATTTGGTCTTTATTTTTCCTTTTATTCATTTTGATTTTGGAGAATTCCAGACTCCCCCCCCCCCCCCCCTTCTCTTTTCCCTTTGAAAAATTTCTTATTTTCTATAAAGGAGTTCTCTAATTTAGGATTTCAATTTTTGCTGTGCCACTGTTGGACTTTATAGAGATTTTATCCTCTGGCAGGTTTGAGGGAGCCGTACCAGAGCCCCGAAAAGGAATCAGAAGCGGTCATGTACCTGGCAGCAAGTGCATTCCTTTTGCCCAGGTACAGCATATGGTCATGTCATTTCTGTCATTATGACCCAGAAAAGCATACTAAGCTTTCTAGTTATAGCAGTGTCTTTGACAGCTACTCCCAGGTTATGCCTCTAGGTATTGTCACTCATGTGGTTTTGGCTTCTTAAATTCAGTCTGCTGAATTTTCTTTCAGTATAAAAATAACCAACTTTCCTGCATCCTATAGAATACAAAAATAGGTGAGATCGGATTTAATCCAAGCAGTGTGATCAAGGAAGCTAAGTTTGACACATCGGGAAAAAAAATGTTTGCATTTCAAGAATGACCAAGCTGTTTTCAACAGAAGACAAATGAGCTAACACTTTTGAGAAGCATGAATTGGAGGAAATGCTCTGAATGGTCAGAGAGTATAAGTTGCACACTATGACAAAATGGGCAGCACAACGAACTAGGAAGACTAATTTTTCTTAAAATAGATTAGAATGTCACTTTACATCAATTAATAATGAGATGGCAAATCATAAATCATAGTAGCTCTGATTTTGCAGCCTATAGATGAGTATTGGTTTGATTCCACATCCTCCAGGATAGAGGAGACTGAACCCATGAGAGCTGGACTTAAATTTTGTTTGAAGTTATTATTGGGGTACTCACTTTTATGAAGTTCTTGTTAATTTCATAGACACAAACACAAACATAGTGAAGAGAGAGAGAGAGAGAGAGAGACGCAATGGAGAAAGCTGAATAATTTCATATATTGAGCAGAAATGAGAATCATAATTATATAGGGATCAAGGCAACAAGTCTGCCACTAGAATCCCTTGAGACAAGGTAATAAAACATCATTAAAACAATTAAGGCAGAATAAATGCATTAAATGACAGTAAAGACGCAGATCCAGAGCCAAATAAGGAAATAAATCGAGTTGAAGGAAATAAATCAAGTTGACTTGATCCCAAGATTTAAGGGATTGAATCCCTTAGATCTATGAATAACGGCTAGTTACCAACACATATAATAAAGAAACTATTTGTCAGACTATTTTATCAATGATGTTTCTTTATCTGCAGTTGCTGGATGCTTCACAAACGTTGTTACCAACAGATGAGCTTAAGAAGCGATTTGATGAAGAAGGTCTGAAGCCCGTTGTGACATATATCCCTATGCTGAAATTAACTGCATTGCGGTGTTCTTAAAACTTCTGATACCTACTGCGATATTTGATATAATACTACAGTTACCTGACATCTCTATTCATGTGCAGGCATCTCTTTGGATAGACCAGTTGTGACTTCTTGTGGCACTGGGGTAACTGCTTGCATTCTTGCATTGGTACCTCTCTCTATCTCTCTCTAAATTGGATGAACCAAATGGGATTTTTTGCTTTGGGAAATGAAGGGGAAAGCAAATTGTCTAAAGCTACTTCCCAATGGGTCAACTAATACTCATTTTCCCAAGGGGGTAGAAGGGGAAACAAAATAAATTGTTTTTGAGGGGTTTGTCTTTCAAAGGTTATTGCAATTGCCCGTTTCCACTTCTTTCCTTCTACCAGGACAAGTTAGGAAAGGATCAGGTAAATTTTCAATTCGCCAAGTCTGATCCTTCTGTCTCCGTATTTTGCAATGCTTTTGTACCATATTTGATTCTGACTGCCCCTGTTTGGTGAACTTGCATACCGGGTCTGAAAAAATTTTGGAATCATTCTGACCCATCCTGGCAACCTGACTAAACTTTGATGTTGACCAGGCCTGTTGGGCTTGCATAAAGTCAGATAGGTTGAGCCTCCATTTTGGGACCTGACTTATAACCTGGCCGGGTCTATGGTTGGGAAAATCCTTGGCTGGCCGTGTACACTGCACACATGCAGACCACACCCATCCATTAACAGTCACATTTGAAAATCTTAAATTGGAAGTCAAAAGATAGATTATATATTTAGACTATTAGAGCCTTCTTTATCTATAGTTTCTGGAGGTTGAACACGTTATTATGCGAGCGAGTTAAAAATGGTCGGGATTCCAGCGTTCTGCTGAGCAGGACAAGGCTCATTTATAAGAGAAATTCTTAGATAGATCTGGCTTGCAAAATACTTGTAAACCAAACTAATTATGAAAAGACATGTAATTGTGTTAAATATAAATTCTATTGAAAAATGTGCCTAACAAGTGACAAGTTATGTGCTTTTTTATGATTAGTTTGGCCTACTTATCTTTTATAGATTGAGTCTACTGAAGATGGTTTTTGCTTTGCGCTATGGAAGTTCTTACTGGTCCATATAAAAGCCTTGGTAAAGGGGGGAAACCTCTCGTGCCTTGTTTTGATTATTTCCACCACCTTTTCAGGGTCTGCATCGTCTTGGAAAGTCCGATGTTGTAGTCTATGATGGATCTTGGACTGAATGGGGAGCGCATTCCCATACACCTGTTGAAACTTCTTAGATGCAATATACTCAGATTCTCATGAGCTTTGCCCAGAAATGTACCTGTTAGGGAAGGGGCTGTATACGGTACAGTCAACCAACTCTAGTACGAAAATTTTTTTCTTTTTCTTTGCTTCTTCCTTTTTTCCCCCCTATGATTAAATGGCAAATGTGATTGATCCTTAACAAAAACTATTATTGAAGCTTCTTATGTGGTTTATAAAAATAATCTGAATGGATTGTTCAAGAAAACCTGATAGGAAAGTGATCTTATTGGACTACTGAGGTGACGTCTAAGTTGTTTCATTCATTGATAAACTCGAGTAAACTCGAGCTTGTGCGTTAAGAAGCTAAATCTAATCGGGGAGACAGTTTTGCCTTAAGTTGACTCAGCTTAGTGAAGACATTGTCAGGATGCAACTGTTAATATATCGAAATTTTTAAACACAGTCTATTAGATATGATTAAACTAAATTAGTCATGAATAAACATGTATATGTAAGCATATCGAAGATAAATTTAATTAACAGATGTGTCATTTGTTTAGTATTATGGTTTGGGGTGTCTTTGGATTTTACTCGAGAGTGAATTCCTTTGGCATCTTAAAAACGCACTATCCTCAATCTTGAATTGGCTTAATATGTTTTACATCTTATTCTTAGAGTATTCTCTCCAAAAGAATTGAACTCAAGTTGATAAGTAGTGATGTCATTATTTTCTATGGATTAAGTTTATACCTTTGAAGCTGAAGAACTTATTTATATATCTATTTATAATTGATTTGTTGTACTTATATTTTGTAAATTGAATTTACTTAAAAATTTTCATATTCAAGATGTTTCCTGATTCATTATTTCTTTGAGCAAATTATATGGGCTTATGTTTTTAATTTTGTTGAAATTATATGAATTTTTTTTAATTGTTAAAATATACATGGATCTTCTCTCAAACAAAAAATTGAACTATATTTTAGTCAAATTTTATTTTATTTTTAAATAAAATGCCTTCACTAATTTAAATATATATTTTTTGTTAAATTTAATAAAAACAAAATTTACTCTTTTTTATTTATATTTGTATATATGAGGATATAATATATATATTTGTATATTTAAGTTAATAAAAGGTATTTTAGTAAAAAATTTAGAATTGGATTATGTATATTTTTAAAACAAATAAGATATTTATCTAATTTCATCAAAAGTTAAAAGAAATTTGTAAAATTTTCTCTTTGTTCATTGTTCACTTACGGAGTGAAGGGATTGAGAATGCCAGCAAACTTGTTATGAAACTTTCTTGTATGCTTAGGATGTAATTTGCTAAGAGTAGAGTGGCTTGACCCACATATACAATGGAAAGATAATTGTTAAAAAAAGCATTGAATTGGCTGATTTGACCAAAAAATTGACGAATTGACCATGTATCAGTCTAGTTAATTCTCAAAGCGGCCTATCAAAAAATTGATCAAAAACTGACTAGTCAAACATGTTAGACAGTTCTTATTTGAAAAAAAAAAAAAGTGAGAAGAAGATGAGATCAGAAGAATGAAGAAAGTCCATAAAAGATAAAAAAAGGATGATATACAAAGAAAGAAGAAAGTCCAGCGAAGAAGGAAGAAGAATCCACAAAGATAGATGACTGAATCGAGCAATGCCTGCATTGGCTGGGGAAACCTCTCATGTATTGTTTTGGCTATTTCCACCTCCCCTCTCTCTTTATCTCTCACACGTGATTCTCAATATATCTATACCAATTAGTTATGAGTTGAAGTAAAGAGCTTCTTTTATAAAATAAATAAAGTTAGTATAAGGTAATATTTAAGACAAAAACATATATGCGAAATAAAATATTGCAAAAATCGCTTGTCAAATGATTTATGAGCTGATAATTCATGTAATATTGGTCTCAATTTATAAGATTTAGGAGAATTTAATGTTTTGAATTCGATTTTTATTTTTCTTCCTAAAGTTAGTGACTTTTTATGTAATTTTAAAACAATTAAAATTACTTCTTTAATATAATGCTAATAAAGTTTATTCTTAAATTATATTTAACTGCTTCTCTTTGCCACCAGAGCTGCCAGCTTGAGTGGGGAATTTTCAGGAAAATTCACCACAAAAATTACTTGCTAGACGTTGAAGGATCATAAGAACTTCAAGAAAAAAATACTTTTTTTCTATTTTTTTAATGGAAATTGAACTAACAATTGAATCTAATTAAGGCCAATGAGAAGGTAAATATCCACCGATTACATTAAAAAAGAAAAAAGAACCAGATAAGGAATACAACAACAGAAAATTACGAACAGTTAGGAAAACAAAACAAGATTTATTAATTATGGGAGCAGTTTCTTCTCAGTGTCTGTCAAAATGATCAATTGATTAAGATCTTTGAGAATGGAAGGTCTTGTTCGGATATTGTTGTGATTTGTCAAAGCGGTGACGAACTGTTCTGGAACAAGGCACTTTTCCTGCAAGTACAGCTTCTCTTCAACACAAGGAGAGGCAAGCAGTGCTTGCAGATCTTGATCACTTGGAGTTGATGCCTTGTCTTCCTGCAAAATAATTACTTAATTAGCATAAAATAAGAATAATGAAACAAATTAACAAGGAAAAGACAGAATGCAGAGTATTGATTATTCTTCTTTGGTTACAAAAAGTGTTGATTATTAATCTAGATGCATTGGTGGAATCAAGTTTCAACTGAACGTTTCCAAAGAACGTTTCAATACATGGGGTGAGCTTGTTTGTAATTCTAAAATAAAAATTGACAAATAAAATAAAATTATGTTGCCGAAGAAAAATGGTCTATCTTGATAATAAGAGAGATTTGTTTTTGTAGAATCAGTCTATTAAACATACATATAATCGAACTAATTCATGAATATATATCATAAAATAGATTTACAAAAAAAATATGCTTGGCATAATTAACATGATTTATGATCAATTAAATTGACATTAAAATTAAAATTTGTAAAGGGCAATAAAACTTGAGGGAATAATCAATCTTTCAGGATCTCGGGTCTGTAATAATAGGTAGGGAAGTGGAGTTTGTAATTAATCACTATCCAACAGGTTGGTTGGTAATTTGACAAGATTTTCATTTTTTTTTGAAATGCTTGTTATCAAATTTACAAATAAAATTATATTATGTGAAGCAGTTTTATTTAAAAAATAATAATCATATAATATTCAGTCGTAAAAATAATTCATTTGGTCGTAGTAAATATTTAATTATTGTATGTTAGCTAATTTTTTCCCAATACGCAATTGTTTATTGTTTCCGAAATGCAAAAAATCAAAACAAAAAAGAAAGAAAATCCTTGAGGGAATATTCGTAATTTCTAAAGGAGGCAGTTAACAATTTTATGCATAGCATTTACTCAACTAACTCTTTTTTTTTTTTTTTTTGTGCTTTTATATGCTTGCTCCTAAAGACTCTCGCTTATGTTGACCATGTCCTCACATTCACTTAACTGATTCCTTAAATTTCTCTCCCCTCGCCTCTTCTCTCTCCCTCTCTCTTGTGATATATATATATATATATATATATATATATATATGTGGCCATATTCTAATATTTTCTAACGCTTTCTATTTATTTCTAGAAAAAAAAATACATAAATAAAGAAAATAGGCAAAACATCATCAACATATGAACCACAAAGATATTAAAAGAAAACAGAAAAATGGCAAAGCAGACAGTCATAAATTATATATATAACTGTATCCAATGCAGTGATAACTTAAATTTTAGGTCTTTACTTGAAGCAAATTGTTGCCCTATCAAACTTAGCAGACAAAACATATTCATGCAGGTTTTCAAACAAAAGATAAAATGGACAGTGAGCTGACACTTGGAAATGAATTATGCTAAAATTAGGTAGAAAGGGCACAAAACAAATTCTAAGGTAAATACTTCTATTAATTATCTAGAAGTTGCACAAAAACATCAACAGTATATACAATATTATATATTAAATTATTAACTAGAACTCAACTGATGACAACATCTTCTCTTCATTAATTTTTACACATGATTAAAAACATTCCAAGAAATTATAACCTAGTAAACATAGATATCAATACGCACACGACAAAATATATGTTGGATTATGTTTAATACAATAACAAGAAACTATTAAATTAACAATTTAACAGGAAGTAGGGATTATTACCTTGAGTGTATTCATAAGCTGGAGCATCCCAACTTGGGCTTGCATGTACTTGACATACTTTGAAGCCGCAAGAAGCATCTCAGCTGTGTTCATCTTACACCCACCGGGAACTATCTTCCCTAGCTCCTGAGTCTTCTCGGAGATCTTCTTCCTCCTTTCTCTTGCCGCTATGCTCTGCGCCGACACCGTCGCCTTCTTCCCACCCCCATTCATTTTCTTCTCACAATAATTACTAGCCGGCACCGGAAGTAGTGGTGGAACTTCATCATTAAACTCCGGCATTATGGCGGCGAAGGAAGAACAGTAAGGATTACAGGGTACAAGCCCCTCAGAGAAATAATTATTATGGTATTGTGGATAATAATTATCTTCTAAGCACAACTTTTGGCGTTTTGGGTAGGGATGGAGGTTTTGAATATCATCATTTGGGAAAATGTTATAATCAGAGAGTAGTGATGGTGTTTGCTGAGGAGGGTAGGTTAATTCTGGGAAGGAATAATCAAAGAAGGTGTTTGGATTATTAAGAAGGAATAAGCTTTCATGATCTGAATAATCTGGTGGTGTTTCTTCAAGGAAGAAGGAAAAATAATTACTCATTTCTGGATCGTTCATGGTTCGAAGAGAGGTGTCCCAGTTGAAGTACGTGCTCAGTGGCAGTGCCATCGATCCGATAACAAAGTATGCCTGCAACAGACAAAAAGAATAAAATGTTAAATGTAGCATAAAATTATGCCTAACGTGTTTGACGGTCCTATTAATTAGAAACGACGCTAGTACTAGAATATAGTTTATGTTTTAACAAGTGTTTGACACTCATATATATCACAAGTATCTCCATCACGTCGTGTCTTGTGTCTTTATGATATTTGTGCTTTTCAATTAGTGAAAAACTAAGAAAGAAACGGGAAGCTGATTAAGTAAAAGATGGATGAAGAGACACATGTAGTAACAGAACACATTAAAGAAGAATCTAAGAGAAAGACATGTACTAGGTAGCTAGAAAATCTTGAAGATCTAGAGAGAGAGAGATAGAAGATCACCTTGGAGAGTGCAAGAAGAAGCTGAGGATGTGTGTGTTAGTTTGAGGAGTGAGTGAGTGAAGCAAAGACTGAGAAGACTTTAATAGGGAAAGAAAACTACATAAACTGACATTATCTTCTCTGCCTTCTTGCTCCTTTGTGGGTTCAGATAATTCAGGGGAAGTTGCAGGCGGTTACGGAATATGTGCTTCTCTCTCTCTCTTCTTTTTCCTGTTTTTCTTTTAGGTTAGCTCACTTTAATTTTACACTAACTATAACTGAACCAGAAACTTTTACACTAAACTAACCATGAGAATATTCTCTCTTTTTCTTCTGTGCTTACAAAAAGGTTATTTTCAACGGAACCCTAATTTCACATCTCATAAAGGGCTGGAATTTTTTTTATGACATTTCATTTTTATTTGCTTCCTAAAGGAAATAATTATGGTATGAAGAACGTTGGAATTTGGGCCATTATGATAGATTAACTCATAATCCAATTTGTTGAATTAATTAATTAATAATTAACTTATTATTTATTTGAATTTTAAATTTTTTAAATTCAAAATTAAAGGGTTTGTTAATTGATTTGGGAAGTTAATTACTTTTGCAAATTGAAGAAAACTAATTGAGAATTTTGCATGAACGATCAATTTTTCCCTCTCTTCTCCTTTGCTATCAAAAGATGCAGACAAAAAAGAGAGAACACAAAACTCTGAGAAATCTCTCCCTCTCCATTCGTCCTCTAACTATGGTGCCTCTGCCATGAACAAGATATCAGAGTCGACTCACGTGATTCCATTCCAAACCATGCACGCGGGACAGTGAATTACGAAGAACTGCTTCCTCACAGGTAAGCAACTCATAATTTCCTTTAAAGAACCAAATGTTAGAGGTTATTAAAATTATTAAACTTATAGTTTTTTCTTTTACATAATATAAACAATAGATACATGAATTCTTTTAATAAAAAGAAATATACTTTTTGGCCTTTGATATACTTCAATTGTTTGGTTTTTAAATTTTAAAAAGACATAATTTAGTTTTTAAAAATTTTTTACTTGCTACTTGTTAATTTTTGCTGATGAAAATGACAAATTTAGAAGTTCAAAGGGCTAAAAAGTATACTGAGTAAAAAATTTAAAAAAAAATTAAATTATGTATTTTTAAGATTTAATGATCAAATAATAAAAGCATGTATATTTTGGCAACCAAAAGGTGTATTTCTTCTATTAATAAAGATATGAATGAAATTTGAAACAAAAAAAATAAACGTGAGAAGAGAAGGGGTTGCAATATATATATATATATATATATATCTAGGTAAATTAGGGTGTAGCAAATTTCCAAGGGAAGAGCTCGATTTGTGAAATTATATTTGTTTCGAAATGTTAAAGTTCAAAACTTTGGGACATCAACTGTAGGTTTCTCAGAAGTAAACATTTTTAACAAACTGTTATTTTTTTATTAAAAAAATAATCACATATGCACACATTAATGAACATTTTTTTAGGCGAATTCCACGTCTAATAATATGGACATATAATTATTCTTTATTTGCTTGATCTAAATAAAATAAAAAATCTACCTAAGAGTCTTTTTACAACAAGCAACCACCGGAATCTTTATATAGTTCAACGACCGACCACTCTCTACTCTCCGATCGCGTGGCCTAATGGATAAGGCGCTCGCCTCCGGAGCGGGAGATTGTGGGTTCGAGTCCCATCGCGATCGCAGCAAAGAAATTAGCCTTTGAACTTTTTCTTCTTCTGAGTTTTTCCGGCCACTGTCTTCTTTCTTTTTATTAACTTGGGCCTAGTTAACAAGTAAAAAGTATAACGACTCCTGTTGGAGAACACTTTAACCCCTATTTGGTAAACTACTCCTGTTTGAAAACACTATACACCCTATTTAGTAACATCATGAAAAAAGAGAAGAAATCATTTTTTATATCTTATTTGATAGTCAAATTTTGCCCAAACACCAAAAAGAAAAAAAAAACATTTCTGCATATAAACATGTAAATTTAAAATGATTATTATGTCTAATTTATATAAAATCTATTATAATTTTAAATAAAGATGCAAGAATTGTTTCTATTATTATTTTTTATGCCAACTTTTTTTATCCAACTAAGCATATAAATAAAATAAAATTTATATTACTTTTTATATTATACCAAAAGTAATTATTTCATCTCATTCACACCCTTATTTCTTTTTTATTTTTACCCATATATCAAACAGGGTGCTAGTGCTTGTGATTGTTGTACAATTATGTTTACAGCTGCAAATGTGCTTGTAAACGCAGCAGTGTAAATTTGACAAGAAAGTTTTAGAAAGACCCACTTGGTGGATAAATCCATTATGCAGTTCTGAACAGGCATTATTTATGTAAGTAGTTTTTTTTTTTTGGGGGACCGTTTGCTTGTAGATTTAGTGGAATGAATACAAATGCAGGTGCTTCATGGTCAGATGAGAATCATATTGAGGTCAGTATAAAGTCGAGCGAGGATGGTTTTCAAAGAAGAATGAACTGAGACGATCAAACGAAGGCTTCATTAAACAAATTTCCAACGATACACTTAATTGAATCTTCTGGTGGTGGGGCCAGAAAAGTTAATATTCTTGCAACCAAGAAATCAGAACAGGGCTCGTCTCACGGCAAGCTCAGGGGAGAGTTTGGGTAAAAAGTTGCGTGTTCGATCCTCCTCTTGAAAAAACAAATAAAAATAAATAAAAAGAAAGAGAGAAAGATATCAGAACAGACATTTTCGCATTATCTTCTGAATAAGAAAATGGGAATTGGAGCACATGGTCGGTTTAGCATCTGGAGCTTGTAGCAGATCCAATTCTCAGTAGACAATCTAGCAGCAAAAGCTTCAACACCCTCCAATTCTTCCCTGTACAGGAGAACATAAAAACATTATAGACTTCAAAACATGGGACTACTAGCAATTCAATCAAGAGTAAAAGTCCCTAGAACGTCGCCATAAGTTGAAATATAGACTTAGATCCAGGTTATAATCCAACTATAATAAGAAAACGGCACCATAATTTGAAAGATTGTTGACTTTCCAATATCTAGATTGCATCAGAACTGACTCGTGTTATCACCCACTACACATTTTCACCACCCAATATAATTTTTTCCCTGGGAGCTCCTCAGCCACAAGCTGGTTCTTCCATTTGAATTCTGAGAATGTTGAACAGGTTCATGGAAATTTTTGTTATTTGACTAATAATATATTCAAAAGGAACCCCATCAAATATGGCCCTAGATGGGGCAGGGATGCAAGACATACTTAAAATTAAAGGTTACCACTTGATGCTAATAGAAGGCGTTGGAAGATACATGTTCAGGCTTATTTTGCCTTTTTATTTAACAAAGTCAATACCCAGTAGTATAAGAAATTGATCAAACAATAATCAGTGCACTAATATTTACCAAGTATTTCCCCTGATTTTAGTCTAAACATTATTGAAAATAAATTGGTCATAACAAAAGAGAAAATTTTTCAAGCAAATATAGTGAGGATCATACACAAACAAACCTAGAATTTGGGAATGAAAACACTTGAACTTTTCAATATGTCTTAATCAACCCGATTTGACATATTCAAGACTTTACTGAGGCCGCGATGTTTTGATCATTCATATATAACTCAAGATATTCAAAGCAAATTAACATATTTGGGAACCAAAAAAAAAAAGTATTATTAATAGAGGATAGCAAGTATGGAATATCACCATCCACCAGGGTGCCCCACATAAACCACTATGCTGATAAGCCCTCCTGGCATTAAAATTCTCCTAGCAGCTTCCAGTGCCAGTAATGTTGTTTCGGATCTTGTTATTATTTCTTTGTCACCACCAGGAAGATAACCTAAGTTGAAAGCAACAAGCCTAAAATACCCAGCATATAAGATGGTGCTTAAACCTTAAATTTACAAAAATAGTTGAATTAAGGCCATCTCATCATGATAAGTGTATGAGTATCCATAACCTAATATACACAAATGTGGAAACAATAATTAAGATTACAGTTCATCGTTGAAGTTATTTCAGGACCAATCAAGCAATATATAAGATAATAAACTTAGAGTTATGGATAGACCAAATCGGTTGTCCAGAGGTTTATTGCTGAATTGCCAGTATCAGATACCAATCAATAGGAAAAAGAGACAAGGGCATGAGGAAACTCAACTAAAAGTGAATACCTAACAGAGGCATTGCTTGGAATAACTTCCTCCATTTTACTATGGCAGATGTTGAAGAGCTTGATAAGTTGTTTCTGCATAAATTTTTCAGTTATTGGTGGAGACTGGTGACTAAAGTTCATGGGGGTTTACAAAATAAATATGCCAAAATTATAAGGCTAAGCTCAAGGCCATTACATGCCAAAAGAATATACACAGCCTAAATAAGGATAAAAAATTAGGTGTGTGAATATCATATAAATAATAGTCTTCAGTCTACGCCAATTTAGAGTTGAAATTCTATACTCATCTACAGTCCTTACCTCAGTTGGATTAAGGGATTCGTCCAGCAAGGACGAAGTCTTATCCAAAGCATCTTTCTGAATGTCCAATGCATAAACGAAGCCCTTATGTGAATCATCAGCAACCAATTTAAGCATTGCTAAGGTGTCATAACCATTGCCACAAGTGGCATCAACAACTGTATCCCCTTTCTGGACAACATGTTTCCATACCCTGGTTGGAGCAACGCTCATATCAAGGCCAAACCATTCCATCACAAGGCATGTAGAAAATATGGAACGAATTATAAAACATGCATAATTATAATAATCAGTACGAGTAAGAAAATATACGTTAAAGGGTTACTATCACTAGAGATGTCAATTAGAGTGCTTTAATAAGTTGGTATATGTTCACATTTAACTCAACCAAAGCTCATGTATAATAGCTGAAGCATATAACAGAGGCCCTCCATGATAAAGTAAATAGAACTTTACTACAAATGCTTGAGATATGGATTTTTAACCACAATTAAATTGCTCAGCCTTCATAAACAATGATAAATGTTGTTCAGCCAATGAGTTGATAGCCCACTGAAACCAGGTGAACTTGATGAATTCAGGTTCAATCTCTACCCTTTTCCCTTTCTCTAGTCCCAAGTCATGGACCTCCTATGTAACCACAAATAAGAAAAATTTGTTCAGCCCTATGACTGGACTTTTATGATAGAAGCGCAGGATGTGACCAATACTCAGTACTGAGTAGTGAGTATGTTTCTCACACGAATAAACTAGATCCCAATGCAGTTTCAACGCATCATATTCTCATAAAATAACTACACACACATACATTTAGTCAAATACATCACGTTTTACATAACCATTCTTATAAATAGAGCTGCCAAGGTAGTCACAGATTTGCGGTGCAATCATAAAATGAGAGAAAAATATAATGGGTACAGAAGTTTGAGGGACTTTAGGCAGGCAATAAAAGTGCATTTAGGTAGAGAATCATTTTGCAGAACATTTAGCCATTCAGGCTAAGTCCCATTAATTGATCCCCTAACTACTAAACACTGATACTTCAAAATTGAGTCATGCCGTGTCCGACTCTCTCCTTAAACTCAAGACTACACATCAAATTGCACCTAGACACTATACATTTTGTCGTGTGGTGTACTGTATCCGTGTAAGTATTCGTGCTTCTTAGCTAAACAGAAAGAAATAGAGAAAGAAATTTGAACAAAAACTTGTCAAGATAGCAATACGAGAAAAGAAAAAAGTCACTGAGTGCATACATGTGAGCGACGTCCGTTGCCTTCTTCTTGCCAAAGAGATAACTCACCAAAACATCCTCCATTCCTGAAAAAAGGGCATTTGTAGAAAATTACACACATGGGTTAGTGTTAATCCTATAAAAGAAATCGATCTAACGCTAGATTGAGGGATATTGTGAACCAAAAAGGGGAAAATCTCTGGTGAGCGAAGAAGATTGGAAATTTGCTCCATTTTTCTGAATCTCCTTCCTGCAGGAACAGAAATTTCTGGAGCTCTTGCGTAAATTGTATCTTTGAGAAGAAGCGAAGAATCTACGCGAAAATCTTGCTGGAGGTTTCTGAATTGCAATTGAACCTAACCAGAATCCTAGTAACGACATCGATTGTAACTAAATAAGCTGCTACTATTGTCTGAACCGAAAATCTTTGTTAACCTGTTTGAATTTTTTCTTCAACTGAAAATTTGAATGAAAAAAATTAAAAAAAAATCAGTTTGGCCCCAAATAAATCCAATTTAAAGATCGTATTTATTGGAAGATATCCATTCCATTCCACGTGGATAATGTCTTTCCCTGGATCCAGTACTAAATTATTTTAAAGAGAACTATATAATGAAGGATATAAATATAAAAAAATTATTTTTAAAGATTTATTATTATTTATTTTAAACTAATTATTATTAAATTTAATAATAAATAATTGAATTTAGTATTGATAGATCTTTAAAAATAAATTTTTTTATTTTTTGATCTTTAAATATAATTTTTTTATTATTTTAAGGTTAAAATTCTATTTTGAGACATTAAATTTATTTAAAATTCTATCATGACCTCTTTTTTTTTGGGGGTAAAACTTATAAATTTTAGAGTTGTGTCAAATTTTTTTAAGATTTTAATAGATCCATTATATTTGTGCTAAAAAATTAGATACTAGTAAAAATTATATATATATATATATATATATAAAATTAAAAACTGCAAATAGTGCAACTTCTCCCTTGAGTCTTTTTTCTTTTAACTTTTGCTCCTGTCTTTTCAACGTGGCATGGGTCCTTGTGCGTACAGAGTTCACTACTTGCATTTTTATTTTAATTTTTTGCTCTCTTTTCCTCAAAATCCATGTGTAGCGCGGATGGCTCTCTAGTTAGTACAAAAACTTGTATATCTACACATACTAGGATGGCAATGGAATATTATGTTTTATTAAAATTAAATAAATTTTAAGTAAATTTTTAACAAACAATATGCACAGAATTTTTAAATTTTAAGCTCTATGTAAATAATTTTTTAAGTTTTAAAATTTGATAATAAATTTATTATATTTTTAATTTTATATAAATAACTCTTCTTGTTAGTGAATCTTTTAATTTACTAACAGAATAATACTATATCTAATTAAATATCTCCTTTTAAATTTTATTTTTTGCGTAAATAATCTTTTAAAATTTTAATTTATGTGCAAATAACTCTTAATGTGTCATGCATCTATTAGTGAAATAATAGATTCATTAATGATCACATATTATTTATATATAATCTAAAATTTAAAAAATTTATTGTCACGTTTTAAAAGTTAAAAAGTATCTAAATATATAAATGAAAAAAAGTCAAATTAGTAAATAAAAAATTCTTTTGTTGCAAAAACTGTGAAAAGAAATAATTAAAAAATAAAAGTCTTTTTTAATCACTTGAAATGATAAGTTAGATGCATTTTTTGGTTAATTTAACTTCTTTCAACTTATATGAAAAAGTGATTAAAAAAATGAAAGGAAATAATTAAAAATATTCTTTTTTTATCCTTTGAAATGACAAGTCAAATTTATTTTTTTTTTGGTTACTTGGCTTCTTTGACAGGAGGTCTTAAAATTTTGGATAAGACAAAAATTATAATGCACAAAATTACAAGTTTAGGAAATTTATAGTCCATTTTTAAAATTGAGAAAATAATTTACATAACCCTCTAAATTGAGGGGATTCTTTGCATTTGAGCCTGTTGGATTTCTCGTAAATAAGTTGTGCCACAGAGAAAAAGAATTTTCTAGATTTACAGTATAGCTACTTGTATTTTGTTGGTCACTAGAAGTCATTATCAGATATATTGCACCTTCAACTTTTTAAAAAAAAAAAACCTTCAACAATATGTTTATGTAGAAAACTTGTTTCCTGATGCCTTGGGGCCATCTCCTTCGCTAATTTTGGGAGGATTTCTTTATCAATTCTCCCCTATATTAGTCCTCGAGAATTTCATTGTAGTAATTTATTGTCAAGTCTACTTTCGAAACTTCCTAACCACTTTATCACCCTTTATCATTCACCCAAAGCTAAGTCAAGAAAATTATTTTATTTTTTTGTCCATTTCTTGCCTTTTGCTAACAATAGAATCTTAACTTTGTTTATCCTTGTAGGTATTTCACTATTGTAAGCAATACCTTATTGAATCAATGACTCCTTGCATCGAGGGGACATGCTTGTTTTGAGAAACATTGAAGAGGTAGATTGAGAAATATTCCTTTAACAGTTGTGTGGTCTAATTAAACTGTAGAATGTATTAAGTATTTTATGAATTAGAACAACCCTTGAAACGATATTGTGACTATCTAATACGAAAGAAGAGTTTACAAAATAACTAACAAAGCTAAATTGGCTTTTTTTTTTTTCAAATTTAACAAATTCCAAATGTCTTGTAAAGCTTTCTATAAATTGAAGCACCTCAATTATCATCTAAATTACATATTCCTCATAACAATTCAAACATGAATGCCATAGTACAGTTTCTTGCGGTGCTATTTTCTCTTTCAACTCTATCTTCTGCTGCAGCTAATAAGAAAAGCCTAATTAGCAGTTTCAGCATCGACCTTATTCATCGTGACTCACCTTTGTCACCATTTTATAACTCTTCTCTGACACCTTCAGAGCTCATAATAAATGCTGCCTTGCGCTCCATTTCTCGAATCAAACACTTCCAAGACGACGCTGGAGCTGTTATAATTCCAAATCAAGGAGATTATCAAATGAAGATCTTCTTCGGCACCCCATCAGTCGAGTTCCATGCAGCTGCAGACACAGGAAGTGACCTTGTATGGGTACCGTGCTTACCCTGTGGGTTGTGCGATCCCCAATACGCATTTGATCCAGCAAAATCTTCCACTTTCATGGTGCTGCCTTGTGACTCACAACCTTGTATTTCCCTGCCCAAACAAGCCTGTGGAAATTCAAAGGAGTGCAGGTATTGTAAGAAAATATATATATAAAAGGATAGACTTCGAGGCATGAAGAGATATTGCTAGTACACTCTTAGGGGAGTAACAAACAAGCCTCTCCTCATAGGACTTTATTACAAGCCTCTTCCAGTATATTGAAAAAAAAAATAGAGGACTTAGGCTAAGTTACTTAGATGTTCATTATAAGGTTTTTCAATATAATCATTACATATGGATTTTTTTTCAACTAACCATAATATTATTGATTGCGTAGGAAAAAAATAAAAAACTTTTCCACATGTCATATTTCTATTAAAAAATCTCTTACCAACCATCTAAATCTGCACCTGAGCTTTTTCCTACGACAAAAACTCGTAGAACTTTCTGCAAAATCAGATAACTGCCCTTGAAAATAGAGCAGATAACTGCACTTTAAAGAGGTATATCTTATAAAAGAAAAAAACTGTTTACAAAATAAGTCCAAGTCATTGAAATATATCAGTAGTCTTACATCATTATATTATTATCATTACTATATATTATTTTGACTTGGTAAATGGATTGTTTTTATAAACCTTTAAATAATCTCGTAGCTTTCTAAAGTAGGACCTTATGTACAAAATAACTATTCAACAGGTACTTTTATAGATATGGGGACCAATCATTCACTACAGGAGACTTAGCCACTGAGACAATCAACTTTGGCTCTGGAACAGATGGCAATGCCGTTTCCTTCCCTACAACTGTGTTTGGATGTGGCCATGGCAATGAGTTTGCAGACAACACAGGAATTGCTGGTCTTGGAGGTGGTCCTCTGTCTTTGGTTTCACAACTGGGTGATCAAATCAGCCACAAATTCTCCTATTGTTTGCTTCCTTTCTCATCAAACACCACTAGCAAACTGACATTTGGGAAGGAAGCAACCTTATCCGGAAACGAGGTCTTGTCCACTCCTTTAATAACCAAACCTCCAACTACCTTTTACTATGTCAATCTTGAAGGTGTCACTGTTGGGCAGAAGACAGTTAAGACAGGTCAAAGTGGTGGCAACATAGTGATTGATTCAGGGACAACATTGACAATACTAGAATCAAGTTTTTACAATGATCTTAGAGCTGCAGTGAGAGAAGCCATTGGTGTTGAACCAGTACTAGCCCCACCTAATCCGTTAGATTTGTGTTTCCCATATGAATCTGGCATGGAAGGCCCTGATTTTGTGTTTCATTTCACAAACGCTGATCTGAAATTGCACCCTGGGAACATGTTCACAGTCCAGGACGACTTGCTTTGCTTGCTTGTAGTCCCCAGTGACAACATTTCGATTCTTGGAAATATTGCACAAATCAATTTTCAGGTGGCCTATGATCTTGGAGAAGAAAAGGTTTCTTTTGCTCCTACTGATTGTACAGCAAACTAAAATATGAAAATTCTTGTATAGACTCAGTCTAACAAGATACGCAGAGCAAGCCAAATCATAAACAGATATATAAATATGTTAGAAGTGAATCTACTAAAAAGTAAATTTGACATACTTGCATGTTTCTTCATGATTGGTTTAGTCTACTTATATTTGACAGACCGAATCTATTTAAGAACTTCTCTTAAAATATTCAATTAAGCAGCCACCTAGCTAGCTTGCTTTGCTAGTTGGGCGATTTGAAACTAGAATAGAGGTTACCAAAAAATAGACTATCTAGTTAACATATCATTCATGTACTATCAGATAGTGGATTAGCAATAAAGAAACTCATTATGAAAGTAAAATTAGTAACGATGCTCATAAATTAATTCAATCACCACTAAACTTCAGTATTAAAGGAACAGAAGTAAATATGAAATTAGGCCAATAAAACTTCTCTATAAAATATACTCAACGTGTGTTAAGATCCATGATATGGAAAATAATTTTGTCATTAACATGTGTAAATATTCTTTCAATTTTAAACTATTTATAAAGACACCTCTTTAGCTGTAATTGTTCTAATTACATTATTTGGCATAAGTAAATATTTGTTTTAAAAAAAAAAATATAACATTTATCAAGTCTAATGAAAATCCAATGGTAAAAATAAATAAATAAATAACGTCATAATGTTTTACATATCAAATTCTTCCAACTTGAATCCCCACTAAAGTACATTAATTTAGCCTGTTTGGCCTAACTTTTCAAGGGAAGAAGCTGCATATTTTTTACAACAGCACTTATTATGGGAAAATGAAGTGTTTGGCCAAGTTTTTGTGAAAAAAATAAGATGCTTCTAAGGGGTAGCAGAAGCAATTTTTCTACTGTGTGAAGAAAGGAAAAAATTGGAGCTTCCCCTATAAGCAAAAATATGGGCCCGTGTGGTACATAAAATGGAAAAATAGAATGAAAAAAAGTGATTTTGACTTTTGAGAATGAAAAATGACCCTTGTACTTCTACTTTAAAAAAGTCTAAAGAAAAAAAGAAAGAAATAAAAATATAAATACTATTAAATAATGATTACAAAGGCACAATAGACATCACAGAAAGTGAATGGAAAAAGACTCCCTTTTCTCCCATGTAATCAAACAAGGCTTAAGTAGAAATTTATTTTCTTAAGACAAAATACCCTAACTCAAAATCATTAACCGCCACCAAAATTCTTTTCACCTAATGTCTACTCTCACTCAAATCTATACATACCCATTTTAGTAATTTGACACTAAAAGTAATTTTTTAAATTTTTGCTAGACAAAGGAACATCGATGAAAATGCTTATAAGATGATTTTGTCAAACATAAACTGCTTCATTCTCACAACATTTCTGATGAAACTTCATTTTAAAAAAAAAAATTCAAAATAAGCAGAAATGCTCAGCAATCCCAAACAGCCTCTTAACAAACTTATCTCATTAATCTTTATAAATTCTCTTCACATAAATTATTTGTTATAATTAAAAAGAGTTAAATATTTCATTGCTCAGACTCAGACAACTTTGCACATTATTTATACCTAATTTAAATTAGTAAGAGTTACTCTGGTCATACATGGATAGTTCTCCAAAGTTTATAGTAACAACTCCCTCTCCCTTTACATCTTTTATTACCATTACAATTTATTTTGCTGCTGTTGAAACAAGTAACTTCGATGTTGATCAATTTTAAATACTAATGTGAGTTTAATGCATTTCAAGTTAATTCCTACGCGTTTCCTTTTTGCATTTCTCTCTTCCAAGTTTTTAATTAGAAAGATTTCATAGTGCAGGCTAAAACGATGCCATGTTGAAAAATGATTAATGATTTGCATGTGGTTTACTCAAAGCTAGACACAGAAACTCTTACGTAGATCTGGTGTACTAAAATTAGCAGACAAAATGAATAAGTAATGGACGTATAAGCATATTAATGATTCAGTTCTGACATGTCTATTCATAATTAATTTGGTCACCTCAATTTTTATAGACCAATCCAGCAAAGAATTTCTCCAGTTTCTAGGCCACTGAAAGAGCTAAACCTAAAATCACAACTTACAAGTTTCAAATCAGCTCATAGTTCTGCTACTCCTAACAGAAACCAAGTAAATTGGGTTTTATCTTTGAAAAGAAGCGGTTCATCGGATTCGATACAAATGCTTGCTACACAATAGTAAGAATGGTTCGGGTACCTTGACAGTAATTGGTCGGGATTCCTCCGAGGCAGTTCTCGCCGACTCCACGAAAGAAAAATGCACATGTAGCCTCTGATATAAGTGCCGGAGCGTCATCCATTGGAGCATTGCTCAATGCTCGCAGTTAACCTGAACATCATCGGAGCAGCATTTGAGATCAGGTTAATGTGAAGCCATTACCAGCAGATTTCACCTACCGTTGGGTTCGTAGAGAAGGCATACAGATCGGGGATCTAGAAGGCTAGCTTGCGATATTGCATGTAGAAATCATCTATCAAGGTCCCGGGTCTGTTCTCCTCCTCTTTGCGGAATTTATGAGTTCTGGAAGTTCTCGACAGCCTTCATCTCTCCTTTGAGTTCCATTTTCGTTTCTGAACTTCGAAGAGTGTTTTTCCCATTTTACCCTTTGTTATGCCAGAGGGCAAGGAGATCCTCGGCAGCAGAGGATCTACCGCGAATTCCAGAAGTGGCGTTAGTTTTTTTAATATTTAATTATGGGTTTAATGGGATATATAATTAAAATTGTAAAGTATAAGTTTTTTTAATAGTTAAATTTTTTTATTCTTTTAGTTATAATTTTTAGATATTTTATTAAATTTTAAACTTAAATATTAAAAAATTATCATTTTGACATTACTGTACTGTCTATAATAAATTCTTTTATTACAGAAGATATCAAATGTGTAGGATCTTAATTTATTTAATTTTCTATAAAATTAGTGTTTTAATCATTTAAATTTATTTATTATTTTAATGCATTATATTTAAGTATAAATTTTTATATTTTGTTTATTAAGTTCTCCAATTATAATATTACGTATATATAATTTTTTAATAATATTATAATAAGTACATTATTTAACTAGATAATCAAATAATTATCTGTCAAAATGCACACTTGTCATGATATTATTAAAAAATTATACATTTTTTATATTTAAATTGAATAATTTAATAATAAAAATATAAAGAATTATATATAAATTTTTTCCTATTTCCATTTAATATTTTAGTTGTTTTACTTTTATAGTTAATTAGTCTTTTAATTCCTAATATATATATATATATATCTTAAATTATAAATTCCATCTATAAGCACCTATGTGATATGCTACGTATATGTTAACCACAGATATGAAAGCTAATTTTATATGATCCATATTATGCAAATTAAAAGTTAAAGCATAAATTTAACACGGTCAAATTTTAAAAACCAACTTAATAATAAATAAAGTTAGAGAAAATTATATTTTTTTTATCCTTTGTCTAAAATTCTAATTTGGTTTTTATAATTTTGTTTAAAACCAATTATTATAATATGCTTTAATTTTTAATTTGATTCTCGCAATTAGAATATGTTATAACACATGGCACTAAGATATGGCTAACAAGTATTTGCTACATTAGATTGAGGTAATTTTCAGAAGTCTTGCCTTCACCTTTGCATCAATGTTTTCAAGTTCTAATCACAAAAGTTATGTTTGATACGTGAAAAAAAAAAATACTGAGAGATTATATTGAAAAAGAAAAAAGAAGTAAGTAGGATTAAAAATAACCAAAATATTTGTACTTTAAAAAATTATTAAATAATGATTATAAAACATAAACATTTTTTAATTTTTTTAAAAATTTTACTTTTCAATCAATCTTCAACTTTTTTACTTTTCAATTAATTTTCAACCTTTGTACCATACATGCCCAAAGGGTATGATTACTTCTGGACAACATCTAACTAGCATATTATATTTATGTCAAAAAATAAAAATCAAGAGTAAACTTCCTTCAACTTATCACCATACCAGAGTCTAGTAAAAATGCAGAAGCAGAGATAGACTTGCGGTGCAGCATAGCAAAGGGAATGGAACGACAAACATTGAGTATAGAGGCAGAGATGACTCTTTTGATGGAAGAGTGATCACAAAGTAAGCTTGGCCATATCCGTTATCCAGTTAAACTAGTCATATCTATACAATAGGTCCAGCGGCTAATGTGGCAAATATTTTTGAAAGTCATCCAAAATTTTTTTTAGATATACTTAAAGCATGGTGTATCCAAAAAAATCAAGAGTTAAAATTAAAATTAAATTTATACAAGTGAAATCTATAGACAATACAAGTAGAATTCATATATAAAATAAATCTTAACTATTAAATGTATAAATAATATGACGCATCATGTGTATGTAAAAACTATTCCAAGTCTTCTTTCCCCTTATGCAACATGTGTGTTTTGTCAGCTAAGTCAACTTCGAAATTATAACAACAAGGACCACCTTGAAAATTGAAGCAAATTAAAAGATTAAATTGAAAATTCAAGCAAATATAGGGACCAGAAAATTCAAGCAAATTAACCTTCAATTTGTGAACTTTCCCATTGTTCTGATTTTCAAATGTTTGTGCATACCAACCTTACCTATCATTTTAAGTTTTGGTTAAATTATTATATTGGTTAAAAGTTGTAATTGAATTCTTATAACTTAAAAAATTTATAATTTTGCCTTTGTCATTAAACTACTAATAATATGTCATTAAATTTCAATATGTATAGTCAATTGTGTCATCTTAATATTTTAAAAATATATAATTTATACTAACAAAAAATATATATAATATATTAAAATCTATTTAATGTGAAGTAGTGCCATATATGTTAAATGTTTTTTTTTTCAACAACAACAACAATAACAAAAAACAATAATAGCCCTACAAATTAGTCTCTAACAAACATATAGGGGACATGAAGTTCAAAAACGTAAATAGGACACACTAATAATATCAGAAGGGCTCTCCCAAATGTTCAAGGGAGATGAGAATGAGCTCCAATATATGTTACATGGTACGAGAAAATCAAATATAAAGAATAAAAAATATATTTTTATAAACAATTGTACAAAAGAATTTGAAACCTTTTAATTTTTCAAAAAATTAGCATGTAATTTTAAAGGAAAAGAAAAACAAAAATGTGTAAAATCTACCACTTAAATAAGTTTTTCATATGTGTGTGCGTGCGTGTGTTTTGATTATGCAATGCACAATAATTGACACATAAATGAGAAATGTTCATCTTTTCCAGCACTATCTTGCTTGGCTATGAAGTTAACTCATTAAACGAAGTTAATATAATGTCTTCAAGGTCAGATAATATAGGCGAGTGCATTAACTAACATGCAAAATTCAGAATTGTTCAGAGGAAGAGGCTAGTCTTTATTTTGTAAATCAAACACGTGTCAATATGTTCTATTTGTTGAAGTGAGATTCGTAGTCAGGCATCCTGAATTGCTGATGCCCAGTGAGCTTTAGAACTTCTTGTTTGAAAAATTATTATAAAGACAATTCCCATTAATTTCTATCGATTAAATTAGTATAAAAACAAATTTAGTACAAGAGATGAACTCAATTAAAAGAATTACTTAAGATATGCACATCATTACTACTTATCCGTTTAATTTATTAATATTTAGTTAATCATCTTTGTACAATATTTAATGGTTGATGATTCACTCGGATAAATCATAATTTCTTTTGTGATTCAAATTTGGATACTTAAATTGTTCTTAAAAGGTTGTTTATGTCAAAATCTCTTCCACTTGTCAATTTGAAGGGATTCGTTGCCTTCTAGTCAATGACAATAACCATCCTCGTAACTACCCATACAATAAAAGGCAACTTACCAGTAAAACAACAAAATCTCACATACTGTCTCCTTTGCTTGGATTTAACTGTCTGAACAAATTGTCATCGTCATCCATTCAAATTTGGTGGTCTTGCTTGGATCTAACCACAGCTCAAGTTTCATATAAGTTTACTCTCTATAATTTACTATCTATTATTGTTTAATTATATAGAAGAAGAATCAAATGAAGAGAACAAAAATAACGTAAATTTTAGATGAATTAAAATTTCAAAAGAGAAATACTTTTTTTATTGTAAAAGTCTCAATCGGAAGATGAAATAGCTCATGGTTTAATCAATCTTTTAAAAAGATTCTTTCTCTTAACATTGTAGAAAGAAAAGAACTTCGGTTTCCTCTTCCAAAGTAAGATCAAGAAGATAATTAGAAGGAACTTTTTATTATCTAGGAATAAAAATGCAACAAAAAAGTTGGAGACTTGTGTATTAAACAAATTAAAGACCTCCTTCCAAAAGAAACTAGGTAGGGCGCTTTCATAATTTATTTATTGTCTTATTGTATCATTATTTTTTTTTCTCTATACACAAATTCATTGAAGCAAACTTAGTTAAAACCATGACAAAAGCCAATGAGACTAAGTTGCTTTATAAAAAAAATCACTAATTGTGTTAGAATTTGGGGCATGAACAAACCCATCGCACACACATGAAAATTAAACAAATTAAAGAAAAATAAAAGGGGAGAAAGAGAGAATAGACATAAGGATTTATTATGATCTAGCCAATGATATCTTCGTCCACACTCAAGACAACCTGTCAATTTACTATTTTTTCTTGTAAACAACATACAAAGAGAATCTCTCAAACCTTTCTTAGATTTGAAAAAACTCACTTTATGAATTGTGCCTAGGGTTTTCTCTTTCATAGAAAACTTCTTGAAGTATAAATATACCCACCTTAAAACAATAGAAACCTTCTAGAAATTCTCATAAGTCAAAACCCAACTAAAATAGGAAAGTTTGGAATAGGAAATCTATTAGAAATTGCAATGTCAAAGAAGGAGAAGAGTAGGTTTTTTTTTTTCATTTTAGGCCATCAATAACAATCTCCACCTTAGCAAAAAAACACTCCTTTTTGAAGACTAACCTGGAGACCTAGCACCTCCTCCTAACACCTCAATTGTCTTCTAGCAAGAAGATAAAGGGCATGTCTAAACAATGTTTGAACTTTTCTAATGGTAGCACCTTCGTCAATATATATGTTGCATTGATATATACACCTTTTTCAATAGAATCTCACTTAAAGAGACTAACCCTTTGCTTTTGTGAAGCCTCACTGTGATGTGCTTTGTGTAGGCATGGTACACTTGATTCTTTGATAGAAAAATGACACTTTATTTATCACAAAATATTTAAATAGATTCTTTTGCCAAACCCATATAAGTTGCCAACCCTTTCAACCATAAAGCCTCTTTTATCACTTTTGCTGCCACCTTGTATTTTGGTTGATAATGCAATCACACTCTAGAGAGTGGTACCTTTAACTGGTAGGACCTCCTACTAGTGTGAAAACATGACTAGGTGTAGATTTTATATCATTCAAGTCACATGTATAGTTTGCATTTGCAAAATCAGTCATAGAAACTCTATTAGTACTAAAATAAATCCTAAAATCATCCGTACCTCTAAGGTATTTCAGGACCCATTTGACTGCTTGCCAATTTTCCTTCCTCAAATTGGCCATATATCTGTTGATGACATTTACATAGCATGAGCAAAATCAAGTCTAATGTATACCACGGCATACATTAGGCTACCAGCGTATTTGGAATGCCTAATCTAAAACTCCACCTCCTTGTCCATGCTTGGGCACTATAAGCTAGATAGCCTTAAGTGGCCTACTAAAGGGGTGGCAACTAGTATGGCTTCATCCAAGACACATCTCTCTAACTTCTTTTAAATGTAACTCTTTTATGAGAGCCATAACTTACTATTCTTCCTATCTCTATTAATTTTCATGCCTAAAATCTTCTTTGCAGCACTAAGATCCTTTATGTCAAATTCTTTACTTAATAAAGAATTCAAATAACACTTATTAGACATCTTCTTAGCAACAATTAGCATATCATCAACATATAATAACAAGTAAATATAAACTTCATCTTCTAGGACTTTATAGTATACATAGCCTTCAAATTCACACATGGTAAAGCTTACATTCAACATGAAAGATTTAAACCTCTTGTACCATTAACGAGGTGATTACTTTAAACCATATAAGGAATTTTTAAGTTCACAAACATGATACTCATTATTAGGTACCTCAAATCCCTTTATCTATTCCATGAAAATTCATTCCTCTAGTTTACCATGGAGAAAGGTAATTTTGATGTGTAATTGCTTTAATTCCAAATCCTTCTAAGCCATTAGACTCAATAACACCCTAATAAAAGCATGTCCCACTACTAGGGAGGAAACTTCATTGTAATCTACCTTTTCCTTTTGCAAATCACCCTTGGTGACTATCCTCACCTCGTTACATACACCATCATTTTCTAATAAACCTTTTATCTTATGATAAACTCACTTGCACTCAATCGGCTTCTTACCCTTGAGAGGTTGAACTAACTTCCAAGTTTTAGTTAGTTTTTAAAATAATTACAAATCTAGGTAATGTCTTTACTCAACTTTTATATTTTCATTATGTGATTTCATGTATTTTCTTCATTGTTGGAGTCCATGTTGGAACTTTACCCCTTTATGCTCTGTGTCAATCCCTAATTATCGTACATTTCCATTCCATTGAGTAATCACTCTACAATTTAAACACAAAGAATCAATAGACTTAACCATACTTATATGTGATAGCACATTAATCTATTTTCAATACTTTAATAATATATCAGTAAAGTCCCTTTCATAATGTTTTGACTTAACGAATAGTGGCAATTGGCAAAAGATGCTGCTTTGTTTTGATTCATACATCCTTTTGATTAGGTATAAGTCTCATGTGTAATAGGAAACTATGGAGATTTACAAAAATCTATTGAATATGCAGCAGTTATAACATTGCCATTTTTCTAAAAATTAGTGATAAAAGAATCAAGAAATATTAAATATAAAATTTTATTCAAAACGAATTTTTAAAAAACAACCAATTGAGTAGCTACGTAGACCAACTAATTGGTCAACACCTAGTTGATTGAGTCAACTTAATAATAGACTAATCAAGCTTAACTGTATCAAAATTTAGGAGAAGCACACAAGTTTACCTATCCATGACAAGCAATCGATTGATACAATTCTAATAAGAAAAAATAATTGATTTTTAAGAACCTTGAAAAATTTTAAAGATAATTTTAAAATAATTAAGACCCTTATAAATAATACAATGATTATAAACAAATCAAGGAAAATTTTAACTCCTTAAATCTTTAGGTGAAATTTCAAGACAAATAGAAAAAAAAAAGGAACAAAAGTATGAATAGTTAAAGTTTAAGGGTAAAACTATAATTTTAATAGAAACCAAAATACCATTTTTCTTGGGACCAAAATGTAATATGTCTCCAAAAAAATTGATTGATTCTTTAATAAAAAGGCAATCAGAATTGAGCAAAAAGAATGAAGGAATTAAGGAAATAAAACTTTTGAACTTAGATTAAAATCTAATGATCCATTTAGAAAAGAAAATTAGAAGAAAGTTAGAAAAATCTCTGGCAGATCCTAGACATTGCCACAAAGTTAGAGAAATCTCTAACAAAATTTTGAAAAGTATAAATGTGGCATAAAGCATAAGAAAATCTAAAGAAAGAAGATGGCCATCCACCACTATAAATACCCTACTCCTCAATTGTTCTAACATAATAATAAACACAACAAATACACTTACATTGAAATATTGAGAGAAGAGAGAGTTCAATATTAGGAAGCCAAAAAAATGAACTTTTGAAGTAAAAACGCTCTTTTTTCTTTGCATGCAGGAGTTAGAAGTACGCCTCCAAATTTTTCTTCTTCATCTCCTTTTTTCCTTCCACTTTCATTATTCTTTCCTTTTCCTCATCCTAAACATATAAAGTTAAGAAGTCAACCTCTATCATACATTTCTATTTTGATTTTTAATATCATTTAATTTCTATTAGATGTCTTATAATATTCGCTATCAAAAGGAGTAAGAAGAACAAAGGAAAGAAGTTATTATAAAAGTAAGAATCCAAAATTAAGCATCGAGTAGTTGACTAGTCTTAGGCCACCAATCGATAGCTCCAATGATAATGAAGAAGGAGCTTATACTAAGTGACCTTAGTAGATGTGCAAGCTATCAACAGTTGATTAGTCATGAAGAATAACATAATCCCTTTCTAAAATCCAATAGTCGACCATTTTCCAAGACTCACTCAACTAGTCTTCTTGGAATATTCAATCGTGAGCTTAAGATCAATCAATCAATTGAATCTAGAAATGAGCAAAGCAAGATCTTGGTTTTTATGCATAGGAATATCTCTCTTATTTCCTTTGGAACTCTTAAACAAAACTAATAACACTTATATGACAAAATTTTAGATTGGTTATTCCTTTAATTCTTTACTTTCTAATTAGTAGTATTTGCATGTCTCTTGCATTGCATAACATATGGCATTCAATGATAAAAATAAGGAAGTTATGTTATCATACTACTGTGAGTATTAATGATATAGAGAATAGTCTTTTATATGGCTAAAGGGTCTAATATGAAGGTCATAAGACCTTAGATTGCACGAAAAATTTATGGATCCATTCTAAGGGACTCTTAGTATGATGCAATCTTTTATGGTATTTTATAGTACTAACAGATATTTTGATATGCAAGAATAAAGAAAAGTAGCACGTATAAACTCATGATGTATATAAGTTTTATTTTTGTGCTTTCATGCTTAATCTATCTTTTATGTGTAAAAGACAAGAGTAAAAGTAAAAGTAGAAGTAAAAGAAATAAATGAGCTCTTATACACATGGCAATTAGACCATCACTAGCTTTCCAAAAATCTTTTATATTTTTACTAAGAACTATGAATTCTCACTATGATAGTGGCGTTTTTATATAAGGAAGATGCTAATAACACGTTATGTGATAGAAGTTAAATGGGTTTACTTGAATATCCTAAGGGTAGTTATTATCCAGGTTCTTCTAGATATACACGTTGTGATTAAAACTAACAACAGTCCACCCATGGTTTCAGTCGTGCCACTAGTTCCACAAACACTAACACCACTGCCTTTTACTTAAAATTATTATGATATATATGTGATGTAACAACGATAATGCAGTAAAATCTTTATGGAGTCATTTTTGGAATGTGTATATATAACTATCATGAATGTTTAACTAATGTTTTATGAACTACGCTGAACTACTCAGTTATCCTTACTAAAAGTAATGACAATGCTTTATGTAGTTCTTTCTTACCTTATTTATACTATTGTTAAATTTTCACTTGCATAGAATAATATAAAAAGAAAAAAAATTAAAATTAAAATCTTAAAAAATGAATTAGTAACTACACTAAAATGAAAAATAAGTAAAAATGAGTTACAACAATTGTCACGGGCCTCAAGGCTTAGGTCATCCCACAAATCTACCCAAAGTTTCCAACTTTGGCAATGAACTAAACCCTTTATTAGCAACTAATAATTATAACTCTAGAGGAGATCCCTTCCCTAAATCATTAATGCAATAATTAAGAAAATATTGATTACATATTTATGAAAATTTTTACAATATAATCTTGACCATTGATTTGCAATCTAAGGGTGTGTTATGTGGGATTAGTTTAGGTTAGTAGGTTATGGTTAGGATATAACAATATTATGTTAATTCTATTACCAGTTATAGGCCCTTCACTTAGCATATAAATAAGGGAGGACCTAAGATAAAGAGATGTGATGGATAAAGCATTGTGTGATTTCTTTGTACCAATTAGTATCAAAACTATAGTTCAAGCACCATGGAAGGAATGCATGATGACTTTGGGAAGTTAAACTAAGAAATGTAGATGATGTGAACAAAGTTTACTAAATTGCAAAGCTCCATAGAAAGAGTAGAAGAGCTACCGGCAGAGCCCGCAATAAGCATTTTCAAACTGGTGGTGAAGTCTAAGAGCCAAAAATAAACCACCTTTCTTCATGGTCTTTTATCATAAAAAATCCAAGAAGAGGAGAAATCTTTGAAGATGGAAATACAAGAAAAACATAATTCACTTAGAGTTGAGTTTGATACCAAATAAGATGATGAATTCCTAAACACCTTAAACCAAGATAATCGAAAGATGGAAGAGTCTTCCAATCGCAAAGATGAAAAGGACACTTACAAGAAGGTCGAAAAGGATGAAGATGACATCGAACAAGAACTTCTTACCTAAGTCTACAAGGCATCAATCAAAGGGAATATAGGAACAAAAGATTAGGTTATTGAAGCTAAGATGGAAGAAATAAAGAATACCACAATTATTCAAGAGTTGGTAAGAGCAAATAAAAATGCCAATGCAAAGCATTAATGCAAATTTCCTAGTTAAACCGATGTGAAGACAAGGACTAGATCTTTCAATTTATCCTTCTCCAAATCCAAGTTGATGAATGCTAAGTTAAGATTGCTTAGTCATGGACATAGGAATCCTACCTTCTTGCTTCATTTTAAAATTAGATTTGGGGATTTCTCCCTTAAGAAGTCATAGTCGTCAACCTCTGGCAAGACAAATTCAATGTTAGCTTCTTGTTATTTAGCTGTTGATATGATTACCAATCTATTCTTCAACATAAAGGTGGTGACAAGGGTAACTACTTCGAAGAGGGACAAGCTGTGGTGAAGTGATGGTGGGATGTTCTTGTTCTAGCAAATTTGAAAAATTGTGATAACATGAAGGTTAGGATTGTATCCTAGAAGATTTTGTTCTCTATGATGAGCAAGTTCAAACACATGAATCTAAAGGGACAAGGCAATGCAAAAGTAGTTAACGATTCAACTTTCTTAGAAATTGATGTTGTAATAGAGGCATGTTTCAAGGAGAGAGGATTTATGTATTAGGTTAAGGATAAACCTTTAGTCACCACACTAGGATGGTTTAGCACTAATCTAGAGACATCTATGGGCCTTATGCTACATAAAGATAAGCTTTGTCCAAAAACATTTATAGGCCTTATATAACATAAAGGTGGGTTTTTGGCATTTTGGTAATTATATAACCATTTATGCTCAAAAGGCCCAATCTAAATAGCCATCAACAAACTAGGCAATTAGGCCCAAAGCCTACATATAAGAATTCACTTTTAGCCATTAAAGAACTAGGCAAATGGCCATCCATGAATACTTTTTGCCATTGAAGAACTGAGCAAATGGCCATCCATTAAATTTTTGGATTTTTAAATTTCATGAACTTGTATAGATCCTTCACGAGAAGGATTATTTTTAGGGGCAAGTATTGTTACATGGGATTAGTAGTTAGTAGTTAGGATATAATATTATTCTATTAGTCTTGTTAAAAGAAGTTAGGAGGCTTGTAGTTAAACTAGCCTATAAATAAGGAAGGAATTGATATAAAGAGTTGTAATGAATAAAATGTTGTGTAATTTGTAATTTCTCTATATCAAGGTAATTATTTTTTCCTCTCATCTAATGATCACCTCTCTCTCTCTCTCCCCCCACTATATATATATATATATATATATGCTTGACCCAATTGCTATTGACCTACCCCAAATCCACCCATTTGCCACCCTTGCTCTCACTCAATAGGCTAGTTTTTATAGAATGGGCTCTTCTTATTAGTTGTTACTTAAGTCACGTTAATCAAGGCTTAAATACAATTTTTGCACCTTTAATTTCATAAAATTTTTAACATGTTAAATTTGGTATTGAATTTTATATAAATAATAAGACAAAAGAGTAAAATTGGATCAATTCAAAAAAAAAAAAAAAAGGAGGATAACATTGCTTGAAAAGGAACGTCCCTTGTTACTTAACTATACATATATGCATAGTCTTGCTTGTATGAATTTTGTAATGAAACAATACATGTATATGAGAGGAAGAGGCAAAAATTATATGAATTTAAGTGTGTAAACTCTAACAAAAACTCTCTCATAATAGTATATGGCAAGATTGTTTTATTTGAATGTCTTTAGTCTTCCTGGAAAAGTCATTTTGATATTCACATTCTTTTCATAGTTTTAAATGGTCATTCACTAAATATAATTTAATTATTAAATTACATTAAAGGCACCTACACTAAAGAAATAAAGATATTTAAAATATATATTACCAAAATTATTTAGGCTAAATATATCATTTTGACCACCTTAGAGAACACTTTTTTTTTTCCCGAATTGTAAGTTCCAAATCAAACCTTTATTATTGATCATCATCCACAAGATTGCATCTCTCAAAATTTTCCAAATCTATGAGACATTTCGAAATGGCTAAAAACACTTTCAAAAGCTATCTTGACAGAACAAATTAAAAGACTAGATAAATGTAAAAATATTGCGATTTCTAAAAAAATTATTGATAAAGCGATATTCAGCAATTTTATTATAAAATGATAGATATAAATAAAAGAAAGAAAAAGATAAAGAAAGAAAAAAGAAGAGAAGAGAGTATAAGTGTTCTTAAGGCTTGGAGGCCCAATATGTTTGGTTCTACCTAGGCAAATTGGACTGGGCGCCAAAAAAATAAGAAAAAAGCTAGGGTCAAGTCGAGCCATAAAACCAAGTTGGGTTGAGTACCAAGCTGCCCCTAAGGATTATATTGGCGTAACTTGACTCGAAAAAGAATAAAAAAATTTTAAAAATATATTTTTATAAAGACTTATATCAAAATTTTAATTTTTTTAAGAATCAAAATATAATTTTAGAACAACTTATATAAACATTTTTTGGGGGTTATTTTATAAACTTAATAATAAATTACAAAAAGAAAAAGAAAAAAGGACCGAAAAAAGATTAAAAGAAAAAAGAAAAATCAAGCCACCCAGTACTAGCCTAACCATACTTGATATTAAACCGAGTCTGGTCCAAATAATAGATTTCAATTTTGAAACCTATTTAAATTCAGCCCCAACATCATGTTAAGCTAAAACTCGGCCTAACTCAACCCATAATCATCCCTAGAAGATAGGAAATTGCAGTGTGTTGTTCTTGGTGGCAAATCCCCAAGCTTGCTTTGGCTTTGAGTACCAAGGACCGAAAGAGACTAGGAAGGTAGCATGTCTAGGGTAGAATTTACAGGAATTTAAACCTCTATTCTAAAAGTTGTATTATGTTTTGACTAAAATGCAAAAAAAAAAAAATTCAATTTAGAAAACTATGTAATTTACTCCTCAAATTTATAAGTTAATCATTAAGGCCACCACCTAAACTTTTAGTTTTATACAACATATACTCTCCCTTAATTTTTTAGTTTAAAATTCTAAAATCACTTGTTTATATAGACTTAAAAAGGTCAAATTAGTAGGGGAAAAAAATCTTTTGTTGCAAAAATTGTGAAAGGAGATAATAAAAAAAATGTTATGTTTTGCTTATTTGAAATGACAAATTAGATATATTTTTTGCTTATTTTATCTTTTTAAGCTTGCATGAAAGAGTGATAAAAAAATGAAAGAAAATGATTTAAAAAATTCTTTTTTATTTTTTTATTTTCGGTTTGGCCTCTTTCAGCTACAAGTACTACTAGTCTTAGGGTTTTGGATAAAAAAGTTAATAAAAGAATTATATTACACAAAACTGTAAATTTAAAAAGTTTATGATCAATTTTCAAAGTTGAACGGATAAATTGCATAATTCTCTAAATTTTTCAATTTAGAGAAAGTATGTATTCCAGCTGTGTTTTTTTTGGTATTTCTTGAACGTTGTGCCACACAAATAAAGAATCTTCTAGGATTACAGAATAGCTACTACAAATTTGTTATGCCATAAGCTATTCTTAGTTATGAAAGTTAATTTTGGACCTTCAGCCTTTTTTTTTTTCTTCTTTGGGGTAAGCGTTCAACAATTAGTTTAAGTCGAAACTTAGGGCCTGTTTGATAAATTATTTTTAAAATAATTTTTTGCTTTTAAGAATAAAAAAATAAAAAAATTTATTTGATAATATGTTTTTAATGAAGTGTTTTGTAAAATAAAAAAATAAAATTTTATTTTTAGAAATAGAAAAATCAAAACATATTTTAAGTATTTTGTAACTTTTGTTTTGTAGAATCAAAAAATAATTATTATTTTTTAAAATAATGATTCAAACGAATTTTTTAATTTTTTTTATTCTCAAAATTTATTTTAAAAAACATCTATTTTAAAAATTAAAATAAAAATAAAATCAAACAGGTCCTTAGTTTTTCAGTTTCTTGATACCTTGGAGCCATCTCCTTCGCTAATCTGGGTAGATTTCTTTATCGATTCTCCCTCTTTATTAGTCATAGGGAATTTCTTTACAGTAATTTATTGTCAAGTTTAATTTGAAAAATTCAGACCCAATTTATCATCCCTTTTCATTCATCCAAATCTAACTCAAAGAAAGTTATTTTATTTTGTCCATTTCTTGCCTTTTGCATTTCACAATAGAATCTTAACTTTGTTTGTCCTTGTAGGTATTTCACTATTCTAAGCGATACCTTATTGAATCAATGACTCCATGCGCGTCGAGGAGACATATATGCTTGTCCTAGGTTCTTTAACGGTTGTGTAATCCAATTAAACTGCAGAATGTATTAAGTATTTTTTTTAATCAAATTTAACAAATTCTAAATAGATTGTCACCTTTACACCCATGTAAGGTTAAGTACAACGGATATCATCTTCTCTACGGACTAATAAATTTAACATGTTAAAATTGGTATTGAATTTTAGATGAATAATAATGCAAAAGAGCAAAATTGGATCTTTTTTTTTATTAAAAAAAAAAAAAGGAGGATAAAATTGCCTAAAAAGGAATGTCCCTTGTAACTTAACATATACATATATGCACAGTCTAACTTGTATGAATTTTATAATGAAACAATACTTATATATGAGAAGAAGAGATAAAAATTGTGTGAATTTGAGTGTGTAAACTCTACCTAAAAATCCTCTCTCAAAGTAGTGTGTGGTAATACTGTCTTATTTGAATGTCTTTAATCTTTCCCAAAGAGTCATTTTGATATTCACATTCTTAATTTTTATAGTTTTAATCAGTCATTCACCACATATAATTATTAAATGTACATTAGAGGCAACGACACTAAAGAAACAAAGATATTTAAAATATAGATTACCAAAATTATTTAGGCCAACTATATGTATCATTTTGGCCATCACCTCAGAGAACAATTTTAATTAACTAGATTCGGTGCCAGAATTAGTATTAGGTCACTTTAGATAAGAGTAAATGAATAGATGAAGAATTGTCGTATTAGATCATGACTAATTCCCACTGTCAGGTCACATCTAAATGTACTTTAATTTCTTGTTGAGACAAAGTATCAAATTAATGTTTATATTTCATTTTCACGTACACCTATATTTTTTTAAATTAAAAGGAACATTAAATTCATTCAGCATAAAAATAATTGAATCAATGACTCCATATATGTTAAGGGGACATGCTTGTTTTAAGAAACGTTCGAGAGCCAGATTGAAAAAGATTCCTTTAACGATTGTGTGATCTAATTAAACTGCACAATGTATATATTAAGTTTTTTTTTTTTTAACAAATTCTAAATAGATTGTCACCTTTTTAGGTACGGTTAAGGACAATGGAAATCATCTTCTCTACGGACTACTAAAGTCTTGTAGAGCTCTCTATAAATTGAAGCACCTCAATACTCATCTAAATTACATATTCCTCATAACTCCTCAAACATGAATGTTCTAGTGCAGTTTCTTGCAGTGCTATTTTCTCTTTCAACTCTATCTTCCGCTAAAGCTAATAATAAAAGCCTAGTTAGCAGTTTCAGCATTGACCTTATTCATCGTGACTCACCTTTGTCACCGTTTTATAACTCTTCTCTGACACCTTCAGAACTCATAATAAATGCCGCCTTGCGCTCCATTTCTCGACTCAAACACTTCCAAGACGATGCTGGAACTGTTATAGTTCCACATACAGGAAGAGGAGATTATCTTATGAAGATCTTCTTTGGTACCCCATCGGTGGAGTTTTATGCAGTTGTAGGCACAGCAAGCGACCTTGTATGGGTACCGTGCTTACCTTGTGGAATGTGTAATCAACATGACGCATTTGATCCAGCAAAATCTTCCACTTTCATGGTGCTGCCTTGTGACTCACAACCTTGTAGTTCCCTGCCCAAGCATGACTGTGGAGATTCAAAGGAATGCAGGTATTGTTAGAAAAATATATATAAATGGATTGACTTCGAGGCACGAAGAGATATTGCCACTACATTTTTAGGGTAGTAACAGACAAGTCTTAGATAAGAATGCACAAGATCTAGGCTAAGTTCCCTAGATATTCATTATAAGGTTTTTCAATATAAACATTTTATGTGGATATTTTTTTCAACTGATCATAATATTACTGATTGCTTCCCCAAAAAATAAAAAACCTCTTCACGTGTCATATTTCTGTTGAAAAATCTCTTAGCAATCATCTAAATTTGCACCTGAGTTTTTTCCTACGTACAACAAAACCTCATATAACTTTCTGCAAAATTAGATATCTGCCTTTAAAAATAAGAGTAAATAATTGCCCTTTAAAGAGGCATATCTTATAAAAGAAAATAACTGTTTACAAAATAAGTCCAAGTCATTTAAATATGTCAATAGTATTACATTACTATGTTACTATCATTACTATATATTATTTTGACTTGGTAAATGGATTGTTTCTATAGACCTTTAAATAACCTCGGTAGCTTTCTAAAGTAGGACTTTATGTATAAACTAACCATTCAGCAGGTACTACTATAGCTATGTGGACAAATCATTCACTGCAGGAGACTTGGCCACTGAGACAATCAACTTTGGTTCTGGAACGGATGGCAATGCTGTTTCCTTTCCTACAACTGTGTTTGGATGTGGGCATGACAATGCGTATGCACGCAAAACAGGAATGGTTGGTCTTGGAGGTGGTCCTCTGTCTTTGGTTTCACAACTTGGTGATCAAATCAGCCACAAATTCTCCTATTGTTTGGTTCCTCCCTCATCAAACACTACCAGCAAGCTGAAATTTGGTAAGGAAGCAACCTTATCCGGAAATGGGGTTGTGTCTACTCCTTTGATATCCCAAATTCCAACTACCTTCTACTATATCCATCTTGATGGTGTTACTATCGGGCAGAAGACAGTTCAGACATATCAAAGTTGGGGCAACATAGTGATTGATTCAGGGACAACATTGACATCACTAGAAACACTTTTGTACAACGATCTTAAAGCTGCAGTGATTGAAGCCATTGGTGTTGAACCAGTAACAGCCCCACCTAATAATCCATTAGATTTGTGTTTCAGATATGAATCTGGCATGGAAGTCCCTGATTTTGTTTTTCATTTCACAAACGCTGATCTGAAATCTGGGAACATGTTCATAGTCTTGGACGACTTGCTTTGCTTGCTGGTAGTCCCTTCTTTCGCCACTTCGTATCTTGGAAATCTTGCACAAATCAATCTTCAGGTGGCCTATGATCTTGAAGAAGGAACCCTTTCTTTTGCTCCTACTGATTGTACCGCCAACTAGAATATGAAAATTCTTATGTAATCTCAATTTATATAGATACGCGGAGAAAATTAAATCATAAATAAATACATAAGTATGTTAGAAATGAATCCTACTGAAAAATAAATTTAACATGGTTACATATAATTACTTTAGTTTATCTATATTTGATAAACCGAATCAATTAAGGCTTAGGTCATCCCACACATCTACCCAAAAGTTTCTAACTTTGGCAAACCGCTTTACCTTTTATTAATAGTTAACAATTATGGCTCTAGAGGAGATCCCCTCCCAAAACCATTAATGCAAAAATTCAGAAGATATTGATTTCATATTTATGAAAAATTTTGCAATATAATCTTAGCCATTGATTTAGGATCTAAAAGTGTGTTACGTGGAATTAGTTGAGATTAGTAATTAGTAATTAGGATAAAACAATATTCTGTTAGTTTTATTAGAACAAGTTATGAGGCTTGTACTTATATTAGCCTATAAATAAGAGAGGAATCAATGTAAAAAGGTATGATGAATAAAGTGTTGTCGATTTGTGATTTCTTTGCACCAACTGGCATTAGAGCTGCATTCCGGGCGGCAAGAATGCATGATGACTTCAAGAAGTTGAACAAGAGATAAAGATGATGTGAGTAGCGTTTATTATCGAACTGCGAAGCTCCATGGCAGGAGTGGAGGAGCTACTAGCAACGCTCGTAGCAAACATTTTCAAACTGGAAGTAAAGCCTAAGAACCAAACACAAACAACCATTCTTCAATAGGAAAATCCTTTGACCCTAGCAATACAAGAAGAAGAGAATTTGCTTGGAGTTGAGTCCAATACCAAAGAAGATGATGAATTCCAAAACACCCTGAACCAAGAAGATGACCAGAAGATGCAAAAGTCTTCTAATTGTGACGATGAAAAAGATGATTATGAAAAGGTTGGAAAGGATGCAGATAACATCAAACAAGAACTTCCTCCTCAAGTCTATAAGGCGTTATGAGAAGGAATACAGGAACAAAGGACTGGGTGATTGAAGCCAAGATGGAAGAAATGAAGAATACCACGATTATTCCAGAGCTCGTAGAAGTGACTAAAAATGTCAATGAGAAGCATTAATGCAACTTTCCTGTTGAAACTGACGTGAAGATAAGGACTGGATCTTTTGGTTCATCCTTCTCCAGACCCAGGTTGATGAATGATGAGTTAAATTTGCTTGGTTGTGGACATGGGAATCCTACCTTCTTGCTTCATTTCAAACCTCGATTTAAGGCTTGCTCTTTCAAAAAGTCACAGGCGTCGATCTCTAGCAAGATAAATTCAATGTTGGCTTGTCGTTATTTGGCTATTTGTGTGATTACCAATTTGTTCTCTGGCATAGAGGTGGCAGCAAGGGCAACTCCTTTGAAGAAGGGACGAGTTATGGTGAACTCACATTGGGATGTCCCTATTCCAACCAATCTGATAAGTCGTGATAACATGAAGGCCGGGATTGCATCCTATAAGATTTCGTTCTTGGTGATACGCAAGATTGGGGTTGAACACATGAACCCAAAGGGACAAGGTAGTACAAGAGTGTGTATACAAGTGTGTGTATGATTTTTCAACTTTTAGGGCAAATGCTAACCTGTATCTATGTAGTAGAGGTGGCCTTGTCCAAAAACATATATGGGCCTTGTGCTGCATTAAGATGAGCCTTGTTCAAAAATATTTTTGGGCCTTATAATGAAGGTGGGCCTTGTGGCATTTTGGCAGCTATACAAGCATTATGCCCAAAACGCCCAATCCAAATGGCCATAAACACATCTGGCAATTGGGGCCGAAGCCTATAGATAAGAATTCAGTTTGAACCACTGAAGAACTAGACAAATTGTCATTCATGAATACTTTCTGCCATTAAAGAATTGAGCAAATGGCCATCAATTGAATTTTTGAATTTCATGAACTTGTACAAATCCTTGAGACAAATCACTTTCAAGGGGCAAATATTGATATGTGGAATTAGTTGATATTAGTTGTTAGGATATAACATTATTCTGTTAGTTCTATTAGAAGAAGTTAAGAAGCTGGTACTCATATTATCCTATAAATAAAGGGAGAACTAATGTAAAGAGGTAAGATGAATAAAGTGTTGTGTGATTTGTGATATATATATATATATATATATATATATATATATATAGAATTGACCCAGCCCAAGTTTAGTCATTTGCCACCCTTACCCCCACTGAACAGGTAGTGTTTTTTAGAATGGACCTTTCATTAGTTGTTACTCAAGTCATATTAAGTAGGGGTTAAATACATTTTTTTGTACCTTTAGTTTTATAAAAGATTTAACATGATAAATTTGATATTGAATTTTAGGTGAATAATGAGACAAAAAAAGGATAATTGGATTAATTAAAAAAAAGGATGATAACATTGCCTAAAAAGGAATGCCCCTCGTTACTTAACATGTACATGTATGCACAGTATAACTTGCATGAATTTTGTAATGAAACAATATATATATACATATTTGAGAAGAAGAGGTAAAAGTTGTATGAATTTGAGTGTGTATACTCTAATTAAAAACCCTCTCGCAAAATACTATGTGATATGATTGTTTTGTTTGAATGTCTTTAATCTTTTCGAAAAAATCATTTTGATATTCACATTATTAATTTTTATAGTTTTAATTGATCATTCACCACATATAATTATTAAATGTACGTTACAGGCACCTACAATAAATGAATACAAATATTTAAAATATGTATTACCCAAAATTATTTAGGCTAACTATATCATTTTGACCATCTGGGAGAACAATTTTAATTAATTAGATTCAGTGTTAGAATTAGTATTAAGTCACATTAGATAGAAGTAAACGAATAGATGAAGAGTTGCCACATTAGACCATGACTAATTCTCACTCTTAGGTCACATCTAAATGTACTCTTTTTAATTAAATTAATGTTTATATTTCATTTTCACGTATGCCTCTTTTATTTTTTTTAATTAAAAGGCATAGTAAATTCATTCCACATAAAAATAAAGTTCAATGACACTTATTACAACTAGTAAAATTTAATGTTCAATAAAAAGAGATAAGCATCTGGGATTTTTTTTTTTGTTGAACTATAAGTTACAAATAAAACCACTATTGATCATTATTCATAAAGTTGCATCTTTCAAAATTTTCCAAATCCACTAATAAGGCATATAAAATGGCTAAAAAAAACTTTCAAAGCAAAAAAAGATTGATAAAGAGATATTCATTAATGACTCCATGTGCATCCAAAGGACATGCTTCTTTTAAGAAACGTTGAAAAGGCATATTGAGAAATATTCCTTTAACAATTGTGTGATCGAATTATACTATAAAATATATTAAGCATTTTATGTATTTTATGAATTAGAACTACTAAAATATGAGAGATTAAATTTAGATGGTATCTCATATAATACATTAATCCATGAACATGAATTCTTATAAAGAAAATAGTGGCATATTAAGATAAATGGAGGAATAAGGATTACAACTCACAACGCTCAAGTAGATTCAAAAGGTAGTTTAGAATTGCATTGTATCATATAACGTAACCTTAACTATTATAAATAAGATAACTAGCTCCAAGTGAGTTGTAAGTTAAGTTCAAGTAAAAACCAATGAAATGAATGCCTCTTATGGAAGATTTACAATAGCAAGGCTACCTTTCTGGCATAGACATAATACCTTGATGATGAAGTTCATAGAATTCTTTATGAGCATATTTGATTTAGGAGTAGGAGAACTCTTACCCTAGAAATGTTGAGACAATTACCCTTTTCTCTAAGCCCTCTAAGTCTTTAGGTCTCTTAAAGTCTAAAAGTTTTTTTAATCTTCTTGGAAACTGTATAAAAATATGAACCCATTTTCTAGATACACCATTTCTATTGTTCTTATGGATCATTATTTGACACCTTTAGGATTATGGACTAATAAATTCTAATGCACAAGATCCTTTCTTAGAGGCAAGTGCAGAGCATACTAGTATCTTTAGTAGATAATCATAATAAGAACATAAAGAAAGATTTCAAACGAGAAATATTCTTTTAGAGAGAACTCATGTAGGAGCACATAAAGGATTTTTATTTCTTAGTACTTCTTAATTTCACCTTGAAACAATTGAGGAAGAGCTTTGGTTAAATAGCTAAGAGCTAAAGCACACAGATAAATAACTTTTACAAAAGCAAAAGTAAAATATCACAATAGTGTAAATAGCTTTTACTAAAATTACTTTTGCAAAGTTGGAAAGTAAAGCACATTAACTAAAGTAAAATATATAAACAAACTATGGTACAGTAATTCAACAAGTAGATGATAAGACTTATCTTTTTATAATAGGCTCATGTGATGGAGATACGTTTGAGTCATCTAAGCTATCAAAGTCATTTGGGTCATCTTTCTTTTTCTTTTTCTTTTTCCCAAAATACCTTGTCAGCCATTGTTTTGCTTTTTTAAAGTCTTCCTTCTCATTAGGATCCCAAGAATCTTGCATGTGAACTTCTTGAACTTAGGCCTGATTTAGTTGCAAATTGGATCTTTGGATAAATCTAGATATTTAGGCTTTAGTCCAAACTTCTATATTAGGCAAATTAATTTCTGGCATCCTTGGCTTACCTGGTATCAACTCTTTAAGAAATGGACTAAGAAAGGTACAAAAGGCATATTGTTTTTCCTTATACTTGTTAAGTTCAAATAAGAAGTCTTGAGATTTTGGAGGGCAAGGACTTTCTAGTTTAGTTTGTCAAAGAAGGTATTCCATTTGTAGGCATAATTTCTAGTAAAAAGGATGTTATTCCCTTTAGTTCAATAAGGTTTGCATAAAATGAAAATGCAGCAACTTGTTAGTCTTTCAGTGAGATTTATAAGATTATTATGGAAAATTATTTTCTTTAGCTCCTTATGCAACTAGTACAGTGGTGAGAACATTCCAAAAGGGTTCAAAAGTTAAAATTGCTATTTTCTAATTAACATAAAAATTTGCAAAGTAGTAATGGAGGAAACGCAATATGATGGTATAAACAGCAACGGGTGCCTATAAGTACCAAAGTGTATCATTAGTGACTAGAGTTTGAATTCTGAAAAGAATGAGAAATGGAATTTAGGGATTGAAGTAAAGGGATATTCAGGAAAAGAAGAGGCTTTGAGATAACGATGGAGATAGTTAAAGATGAATTTTTTAACAAGTTTCTTAATTTCAACTGGAGTAGTTGGCTTTCTAGGACAAGGTGAAAAGTCTTTCTAGTTTTATGCTATAAAAGGGGTAGGACAATATATGGTACAACTTGGAATGGGTTGAGGCATAAAGATGAGAGAAACTAGTCGAGAGATATAACTAGTGTTGTGGTAAATTATAAGTATGTTGGAAACTTTGGATATACAATAGATATTCTTGTATCAATGTTAGCCTAGCTATAAAGCTATTTGCTTGTGTACTTGACATGTATGCCTTTAGTTTCAAGTCACAATGACAACAAAGAAACAAGGAGAAGTCTTTAGTTTCAAATCATAGTGGCAACAAACCAAAGTCTAACTGTAAGGTGGTAAATAAAATTTTCTCCTATTAGTCACTCATGACAAATAAATAAGCAAGAACTCAAGACTTGGCCTTGCTTATACATTTAGAAAAAATATATATATCAATTAAGTGAGATGAAATATGTTTTGCATAACTTGCTCTGGATTATTGTGACTAGCTATTATACTTGTTTTGATAGTCATGATTGATTATGTTTTATTTTATATGAACTTTCTTTTGGATTTTAGTTTTGAATTGAATAATTGATGAGTGCCTTTGTTGGAAATATATATATATATATATATATTAGCTCTATATTTAGGAGTATTAGTTTTAATTTTGAGTACCTTTATTTTTGTTTAAAATTAGCTTTTTGATTTTTAAATAATGTTGTTTGTTGAAAAAAAAAAACATATTTTCATATTTGTTAGAGCTCTTATTAGCCCACCTTAACCCATTCTCACCCAACATAAAATTGAGTTTTTTTGCCTCGGGTCAAGTCAAATCACAAGTATAAAAATAAATCCAATACCTTCATTGAGACAAATTTTAGGCCAACTAAATGCCCGACTTGACTCTATCTATATACAACCCTACCTCCATTACAAAGCTATTTTTATAATATAAAATAAAGTCTAACTTCTTCCAAACTAAATCGCTAGCTAACTGACACAACTTATTCAACATTAGCTAACGAACATAACTTCACTCAATATCTTGTAAAGCTTTCTATAAATTGAAGCACCTCAATACTCATCCACACATATTCCTTGTAACTCTTCAAACATGGATGTTATAGTACAATTCTGGTGTTATCAACATTCAGAGGAATGTCTCTGACCATAGTATTTCCCTTTAGAATTTGACCACCTCTAACTAAAACTTTAAACCCTTGAATTTGTTCTTCAACCATATTCAAATGTTTGACAATCCAGGGTTTAATAAAATTATCATCACTTCCCCTATTCAGAAAAGTCAATACATCAGTCATAAATATAGTTCCATGAAAGAGAATCGTACATCTACCTGGTGCACCTTGCGAAGCTTGAAGAGATAAATGGAGTAATTCTAGCATTTCATCATGCTCCCCATACATATCAGACTCTGGAATTGGATCCCTATCTTTATTGTTTCCATCATCTGGATTACACTCCATGAGAAAATACTATCGATTTTGGCAACGATAATTAGGCGTGAACTTTTCATTACAGGTATAATAGAGGCCTTTCTCCCATTTTAGTTGTACCTTTGCTGGAGTTAAGCGCTTGACTGGCATCAAAGGCTTAGTATGGGGCTTTGGCAATAACGGGGGCAATGGTGCCTTGCTGATGAAGGCGTAAAGACCCAGAAGGTTGTTGGAATTAGTGGACCTCTTACTGGTTTCGTCGATGGAACTGCCGTTATGGAAATATATCCTCCATCAGAACCCTTCATGTTGTTACCCGAGTGATAGTTACCATTTCGCAAGAAATCCCAGTTAGGTGTGTTTTTCTCATCAAGAAGTCTAGCCAGAGTTGCCACCTTCAACAACATCATCAGTTCCCTTGAAATCACTTCTTGCAAGATCTCATCCTTCAGGCCACTAATGAAGCAATCAAGAAAGGCATCAGCGAACACACCTTCCACCTTATTTGCGAGAACAATGAAATGGGTATGATATTCCTGCACCGACCTAGTTTGAGTGAGATTGAAAAGTCAAGCCATAGGGTTTTCATATTCATTTGGCCCAAAATGTAGCTCAATTGCCTTAAACAGAGCAACCCAAGAAGTGATCTAGCTCGTCTTCTTCATCAGCTAAAACTAAGCCACAACATCTCCTTCCATGTTCATAGATGCTATTACTACCCTCTCAGCTTTGGAAGTATTACAATAAGTAAAATACTATTCAACTCTAAAGATCCAATTTAAAGGATCTGTGCCATTAAATTTAGGAAAATCAATCTTAGAAAGATTTGCTTAGCCTTAAGTGTTCGTGTCGAAGTTTGAGGACCTGTCAGCGACCTCATGCCTCTAATCTGCAAACTTATCGGAGAGGTTTGTCATTACCTTAGCAATCTCTTCCACGCTGCTTTCAATTTTTTCCATCCTCTCAGATGATGTAAAATCTCACTGCTCTCCCAATACTTGCAGCTTCTTAATCTCCATATGAAATTCTTTTCTTAACTTGCTTTCCACTATGATAGGGTCCTCTCAATGAAAGTACCAAAATGTCGTGAACACCTATAAATAATTTTAGAGGATATATATTCCAGAGAGTAATTTCAGAAAGTGAACAGCTGGAGTATTAATATTAAGCCATAAAATCAGCCACACAAATACAGAGCAATAGTTACAGGGCAAAAGAGAATGGAAACTTCAGGGAAAGGAAATTAGAGGAAGGGAATTCAGATAAGAAAGAAGACCAACAGAAGGGAAAATTTATCTTCCAATCATCTTCCCAGCTCATATACCTTCGTTTTCTCTAATCTTTAGTGATTTCTTTCTGATCCTAGTACTACGCCTCAACATTAGCTCTGGACATACGTCCTCATGCACATTTTCTGCTACTTGTCCACTTATAGCAACCTCATCATTTGGTTGCAATTCCACACCACCACTTGCCAGCTCAACATTCATAACAACCTCATCAACTGCTGGCTCCTCCATAGTCGTGAACCTCGGATTCTCAAACATTTGAATATGGTTGAGGAACAAATTCAAGGGTTTAAAGTTTTAGTTAGAGGTGGTCAAATTCTAAAGGAAAATTCTATGGTCAGAGACATTCCTCTAATTGTTGATAACACTAGAATTACAATTTCTACTCTGGTTCTTAATGATACTCATTATGATATTGTTTTAGGGGCTGATTAGCTTGCCGCATTAGGGGAGTATATATCTGATTATAGCACATCTACATAAAAAATTTTTCAAAATGAAAAATGGGTCACTCTTAAAGGGGAGTGTAATAGATTACCCGAGGTGGCTCACTTCCATCAATTGCTAAGACTATATGACACTGATGTAATAGAAGAGTGTTACATTATGGAATGCTTAGGGATGACTGAGGTTACAGAACTAACCTTGGAATTACCCAAAGACATGCCTTTTGATTTACAAGAATTATTGTTGAAGTATAAAAGAGTGATTCATATTCCCAGAGGCTTACCACTGCCCAGATCTCATGATCATGCTATCACTCTTCAGCCTGAGATACCTCTAATGAAAGCCATATAAGTATCCATTTTGTCAGAAAAATCCAATAGAAAAAATGGTAAATGAGATGCTGCAAGAAAGTATTATTCCCTCCAGCAATAGCCTTTATTTAGCCCCTGTTCTGTTAGTGAGAAAAAAGATGGTTCATGGAGGTTTTACGCTGATTATAGGGCTTTAAATGCTATCACAGTGAAGGATTTGTTCCCCATCCCTTCAGTAGATGAGTTTCTTGATGAACTTAAAAGGGCGTGTTATTTTTCCAAACTGAATCTTAGATCAGGCTATCACCAAATTTTGGTTAAAGAGGAAGACATTGTTAAGACGGCTTTCAGAACACTATAAGGGCATTATGAGTGGTTGGTCATGCCTTTCGGGCTTACAAACACCCCTGCCACTTTTCAGTCTTTAATAAATGATATTTTTAGAGCTTATTTGCGTTGGTTTGTTTTGGTATTCTTTGATGACATATTGGTATACAACATTGATTGGAATCTCCATTTATAACATCTAGAGTTAGTTTTGGTTATGTTGATGGAAATCCAATTGTATGCTAAACTATCTAAATGTTCTTTTGGGCAACCTAAAATGCATTGCTTGGGGCATGTTGTCTTGGCCAATGATAGAAGTAGATCAAGAGAAAGTGATAGTGATTCTTAATTGGCCATACCTATTAATGTATCACAACTCTGGTGGTTCTTTGGCTTAACGGGGTACTATCGTCGGTTCATTAAATAATATGCTTCAATTGCTTGCTCTCTCACAGCATTATTGCAAAAAAAAAAAAAACAACTTCAAATGGGATGAAGAAGCACAAAAAGCATTTGAAAATTTTAAGACAGCATTGGTGAATGTTTTAATTTTGTTATGCCCAATTTTTCTAAGTCATTTGTAGTGGAAACTGAAGTATCCGGAGGAGGGATAGGTACTGTGCTGTCTTAAGAAGAGCATCCAATTGCTTATTTTTCAAAAAAATTATCTTCCGTATGCAAGCCCAATCAACTTATATGAAGGAGCTATACGCTATCACTGAAGCTATGGCTAAATTCAGGCACTACTTAATAGGGCACTATTTCATAATCAAGACTGATCAGAAAAGTTTAAAGCATCTTTCAGAGCAAACCATACAACCTCCTGAACAAGAGGCATGGTTACCCAAATTATTGGGGTTCAACTATTCTATTGAGTATAAACTGAAGAGCAATAATCAAGTCGCTGATGCTTTTTCTAGGTGCTATTACATGGCTGTCATAACCAGTTAAGTAGATCTAATGGTTGAAATCAGAGAAGTTGTGAAGCATTCGGAGGAGTTGTAGGATTTAATATCACTGATTGAGCAGAATCCAACATTGCAACCAGAATATGCTGTGAAAGATGGTCTAGTTTATTGGCTCAAGAAGGTAATAATTCCTTATACTGCCACTATTGTTATTCAAAAATTGTTAGATGAATTCCATTCGTCCACCCAAGAAGGCCATGTTAGTTTTACTTGTACATTGGCTAGGGTGGTAACACATTTTTTTCTGGAAGCATATAAGAAAAAATTTGAAAATATATATTAGATAGTGCCAAGTTTGTCAAAGGGCTAAGATATCTCAACTATATCCTAGTGGATTATTAAGTCCACATCCAATACCTTAACAAGTGTGGGAGGATGTGGCTATGGATTTCATTACAGGGCTGCCCAGTTCTAAAGGCTATACAGTAATTATGGTGGTGGTGGACAGATTGACTAAGTTTAGCCATTTTGCACCCCTCAAGGCTAATTATAATGCTCTTCAAGTGGCTGAAGCTTTTGTATAGATAGTGGTAAAATTATATGGTATTCCAAAGTCAATGGTTTCAGATAAAGACAAAGTTTTTATTAGTACTTTTTGGCAGCACCTATTCAAGTTACAAAAGACTACTTTGAAGATGAGCTCCTCCTACCACCCACAAAATGGATGGTCAAAGTGAAGCCCTCAATCATTGCTGAGAAATGTATTTGAGGTAGTTTGTATTAGATACACCTAAATTATGGGTGAATTATCTTCTTTGGGCAGAATATTAGTATAACACAGCTTTTCAATCATCTATTGGTATGACACCATTTAAAGCTGTATTTGGCTGAGATCCTCCCCCATTATCTAAGGTTTTCTTCCCTTAGAAGTTCTTGTTGATTTGTTTGAACAATTGAAAGAAAGGGATGCTGTATTAGATTTGTTGAAGTACAATTTAGAGAAGGCACAACTGAGAATCTGCTTATAAGAAGAGAATTGAAGTGCATTTTTAGGTTGGTGACTTGGTATTTGTTAAACTCCAGCCTTATAGACAGCATTCAGTTAAGTTGCGCAAGAACCAGAAGTTGTCTCTGAGGTACTTTGGGCCTTTTGAGGTGTTAAAAAAATTTGGGACGGTTGCTTACAGACTCAAATTACCAGAAAAAGTTAGAATTCACCCTATATTTCATATTTCTTATCTTAAGAAATGTGAAAGCTTTCCCCGAGAAACTTACATGCCTCTGCCCCTTGACAACAGTAGAAGAAGGGCCAATTATTTCTCCCTTAAAAATTTTAAAGCAAAGATTGGTGATAAGTGCAAGCAGAAAGGAGCAACAATATCTTATTCAATGGGAATTATAATGTAGCACCAACTTGGGAGCTAAAATCATACTTACAGCAGCAAAATCCCAGTTTTAACCTTGAGGACAAGGTCGATTTCGATGGAGAGGGTAATGTCATGACTATGGAGAAGCAAGCACCGATGAGGTTGTTATGAATGTTGAGCTAGCAAATGGTGGTGTGGAATTGCAAGAAAATGATGAGGTTGTTATAAGTGGACAAGTGGCAGAAAATGTGCATGAAGAGGTATGTCCAGAGGTAATGTTGAGGCATAGTACTAGGATCAAAATGAAATCACTGAAGGTGAGAGAAAATAAAGGTATATAAGCTGGGTTGTGAAAGGAATTGGGGGAAGATGATTGGAAGACAAATTTTCCTTTCTATTAGCCTTCTTTCTTATCTGAATTCCTTTCCCTGAAGTTTCCATTCTCTTTTGCCCTGTATCTGTTGCTCTGTATTTGTGTGGCTAATTTCGTGGCTTAATATTAATACTTCAGCTATTCACTTTCTAAATTACTCTCTGGAATATATATCCTCTAAGGTTATTTGTAGGTGTTCGTGACAATTTCTTACGGTGCTATTTTCTCTATCAACTTTATCTTCTGTTGAAGCTAATAAGAAAAGCCTAATTAGCAGTTTCAACATCGATCTTATTCATCGTGACTCAGCTTTATCATCCTTTTATAACTCTTCTCTGACACCTTTAGAGCTTATAATAAATGCTGCCCTCCGCTTCATTTCTTGAATCAAACTTCCAAGACGATAGTGGAGCTGTTATAATTCCAAATCAAGCAGATTATCTTATGAAGATCTTCTTCGATCGGTACCCCACTGGGGGAGTTTTATGCTGTTGCAGCCACAGCAAGCGACCTTGTATGGGTACCGTGCTTACCTTGTGGGCTGTGCGATCCAAAATATGTATTTGATCTAGCAAAATCCTGCACTTTCATGGTGTTACCTTGTGACTCACAACCATGTAGTTCCTTGCCCATATGAGCCTGTGGAAATTCAAAGAGTGCAATTATTGCTAAATATATATATATATATATATATAAACGGATAGACTTTGAGGCATGAAGAGATATTGCTAGTACATTTTTAAGGAAGTAGCAAACAAACCTCTCCTTACAGGAGTTTCTCACAAGCCTCTTCCAGGTTGTAGAAAACGACAGATTAAGTTCCTCAATTATAAGGTTTTTTAATATAAATATTTTAAGTTAGATTTTGTTTAACTAATCATAATATTATTAATTGCTTCCTAAGAAAATGATTCACGTGCCATATTTATGTTGAAAAATCTCTTAGCAAATATCTAAATTTGCACCTATGTTTTTTTCAACAACAAAACCTCGTAGAACTTCTTGTAAAATCAAATAACAATCTTTAAAATAAAAGTAGATAACTATACTTTAACTAGGTATATCTTATAAGAGAAAATAATTGTTCACAAAATAAACCCAAGTCATTTCAATATATTAATAGTATTACATGACCATATTATTATCATTATTATATATTATTTTGACTTGGTAAATGGCTTGTTTTCATAAACCTTTAAAAAACCTCAAAGCTTTCTAAAGTAGGACTTTATGTACAAACAAACTATTCAACAAGTACTTTTATGGATATGGGGATCAATCATTCACTAAAGGAGACTTGGCCACAAAGACAATGGCTCAGATACAAAAAAACAATAAAGGGATAGGCAAATAACGTAAAAGCAACAGAAAGGAAGTTAATTACCAGGAAGTAATAAAACCATAGAATTCGAATGCTATGAATCCGAATTTGAAGTAAATTTTTTTAAAAAAACTATATAGAATTCAAACTAAGTTTTGCTTTATTTAATTTAAAATTCAGATGCTATGCATCCGAATTCAAAATAATTTTTTTATAAAATTTTATAGAATTTGGAAACGTGGCATTCGAATTTTATGGAAGCAAATTTTTTTAAATTAAATTGGTATACACTGAATTTTTAGTAAATTTTTTTTATTTTATTAATGAAAAAAGATTTGATTAAAAACAAATAAATTAAAAAAGATACTTATTTATTTAAACAATTTTATTTATTAAAATATTAATAAATATAATAATTATATAAAATAAAAAATGATGTATGTATGAATAAATTAGTTTGATTTAAGTTAACATCTTAAAAATAATATCGGAAGCTTTAAGTATAAAAAATAAAATATTAATTAAAAAGTAATAAACATTTGAAGTTAAATTGGTTAAAGATATAATTTTTTTTGAAAAAAATTGGTTTGCTTTAATTTAATTTAATTTAATATTTTAATTTAAAGTGAATTTAATAGTAGAAAATTATTCATCAAATATTTTTAAGTTTATTTTATTTAAATAAGATAAAAAATTATGCCATATCCCTTTTGAATTATAATATATTATATTTTATAATTTTACTTCAATAGGTGGTTAAAATATTTTATGAATTTTTTGTCATAATTAATTTATTACTTGTTAAATATTGATTTGATTTGATATTTGTTTCATGAAATTAACTTAATATTTGGTTGATTAAATTAACTTAAGATATATTTAATATTTTGTAAAATTTGATTTATAATTTTGGGATGGAAAAAAAAAAGTAAATGAAACATAACATTAAATAAACAAATGATGTAAGATTTGGTACAAAAATTACAAAAAATTATAAATATATCTAAAGTAAATTACTTCTTGTATCAAAACGAGGTCTTCTCCTTTCATGGCGTGATCATTGTTGCTCTAATTCTTCTACTTCTTGTTGCTCTTGTATTGTGGGATTTGTATTTAAATCTAAGGATGGGGAATGAATTGGAGGAATCGATTGATGCAGCGTCATAAATCCTAATTGCGGTGATCCTCCATGCTCAAAGGAATAACTAGGATGTGGCGCATTAAACGCCGATGTATCAAACAAGAACTCGGCAAATGATCCAAAAGAGCCAGAAGAAGGCGAAGGCTGCATGTAAAAGGAGGGACCTACTCCACTAATATTACCAAACTAACCTAGTAGTATAGGATAAGATGAACCAAGGACACCCATATCCTATTGCACTGGAGTTGGAATATATGAAGATACACTAGGATTATCGAGGCCAATGTCTTGTTATAATGGGTCTTGTTATTTCTGGTTACTTCTTCCAATAGTGGGCTGTTGGATTGACAGGTAACCTTGACGTCTTTTTCTTGGTCAACCTATCAGAATTTGAGGCTTAGAAAGATCTGGTGCTTGGTTAGCGGGTTAAGAAAATAATGAGAATCGTTACTCACTGAGAGCACATAGTATATTGCTAGAGTTTCGGTCGATGATATCACGAAAATTCACAAGTAAAGGATCCTGTAAGTGCATCCTATAAAGCCCCTCAGCTAGGTCTGCCTAACAAAAAAAAAAAGTAGTTAAATAAATAAATGTAATAAATTTTAAAGACAAGGACAAAAAAGTTAATAAATTATAGAAAACTATACCACATATCCAGTAGTAGCACTGGACCTCTGAATCCATCGACATGTACATTGCCAATATCACCGCATATATTTAGATGTGCGCTCAAAAGGCTCCTCAATGACAAGGGATTGGGATATAATATCTTGCCATCCATACCATTGTTAGATGAAAATGTTATGTTCAGACATCTAATTAGTTTGAGTTCTTCCTCGAAGCTATAAATTATAGAGGAAGTTCAATCTGACAGGTTCTTGAAGAATCGATAGATAGCGACCAAATTGTCGTAGGACGTGATATGGATGATGTCACTCTATGATCCAGAAGCATATAAGTGGCACAAATGCAATCCAAATATTAGGGGAAGTCAAACAATACCTTGGAATCAATTCTCACATCGCTTGTCACTGGTATGGGTGCTATACAATCTGAAAATGACATTAGAAAGAATAATAAGTAAACCATCAATAGTAAATAAATTATGAATATTATGAGTTAAAGTTGGGCACACACCTCATTATCCCTCATTGCATCCAGCAAAGCTCTATATAATCAGAGGGCTCTAACACTTGGGTGTGGAGGTCGTCCAACATTTTGCCATTTGTTATAATGAACAAACATATTATGTAAATCAAGTGTGATAAATGAAGCCAATATAATTAAATTAAATTAACCATGTTAACATTTGAATTCTAATTCATACCTAAAACCAAGAGGTGGAAGAACAGGATATTTCTCAATCCAAGGGTCAGGAGTAGGTGGTATCTTGAGTGCAAGCATAGGAAATCTATCTTATGCCCACAAATGTAATAATGTCAAGCATCCAGGATACTAGAATCATTCTTATATGTTGCATTACAGAGCTCACAATAAAGATAAGTCAATACTACTGATCTCCAACTACATCGACCAGCCTACTTAAAATCATCTAGTAAGGGCAGATACATCAAGTAAACTTGATAACTAAATCTATCTGGCATTAACTACCCTCCAATCATACAAAGAATATAGGCACGGGTGAATTGACGCACTGCCTCATCATCTGCATCATTTGTTAGCTGTGCGAAGTTTTGTGCTAACCAAGCAATGGACAATTGCTGTCCATCAATCTGATTAGCTAGTGGTATAATTCCTAAAAGCCATTGATACACTACTGGCCAATTGAAACCTGTCCCACGCACAACGAGTTCTCCCTTGATTGGTAGCCCTAACTACACTGCTACATCCTCAAAAGTGATCGTGTACTCTCCTCTAGTAGTGTGAAATGTATATGTCTCAGGACACCACCGCTCTACTAGTGCACTAACTAGTAATGTATCGTACTCGAACTATCCGACTCGTATAACACAATAAAAATCAGATTGCCTCAAATAATCGACAATGACTAAAGGCGGATCACCTAAGCGATCATCGTGCAGAACTCGTTGAGGGCGAAGTATCTGATCATCATGTAGATAAAGATAAAATATATAACTAAATGAGTAAATGAAATAGGAACTAACAATAAATCTTTTATTTTACCTAGCCATCCCAGATAGCCTGTGATATATGTCGCTTCTGTAAGTATAGAAGTAACACATCTTCTGGACCTAGATCAATGGGTTGACCAACTCTAGCCATGATAGCTATAGGCAAAAATAACACAATTGACCCAATATTTATCTAAAAAAACATAAATGATTGATAAAAAACTTAACATATAAAAAAGATACTTAATTCTATTTCAAGTTACCAGCATAAATGTACATACAATCAGGGTCAAGTTAACGAACACATAAAGAATGAGTCATTTTTCATATTTATAAATAATTACAACTTTTATTGATATTCTATTGAGGGGCAACATTACGATGCAAGCATGAGGAACAATTATGACCGGTTTACTTGCAGAGACTGCATTTACTTGATTGTGACGAGACTCTAAAATCTATTTCATTTTATAATGAGTCGAACGAAGTCGACCTCACTCTCGAAGCATTGATGGATCAAGAATTAACTTTGAACCACTTGATTGCGGCCAATATTCTTGTCCTCCAATGGGTTGAAACATATTACTATATGCATTACGCATTATTTCCAATGAAAATACAGGGTTTACATACTGAAATGGCTCAAGAGCTGCTGCAGCACATGCCGCAAAAGTATACTGACATAGGTATTTCTCCACTTGAAATTCACTGCAATCACATATGCGCTCAATCAAATTAACCTTATAGCAACAATTATATTGGCAATTCACTTAGTCATATAACTCCTCAACCTCAAACAATGCAGCTTCCCGATTGAACATGTGCATAACACACAAGTAAAAGCGCTGCACATTGACAGTTATCCCCTTCATCAGAGTTTAAGACTAAACTTGACCTGCATTCAATTGAGCATTGATCTGTTGAAAGTGTTGGATGAAATACTGGCTGACCCGATAATATGTCACTTTCGCTATACCTGATATCGGCAAGGATCTGACCCCCTTTAAGATACCATTTATGCACTCTGCTAGGTTTGTTGTCATGTGCCGTATCATCAACCATGTACGTCATATGCACGAGTCCACTGTTCTTTGGGTATTTTGGCAATCCATCTGACTGCTTCTTCATGTATGACCGCTATTTTAGCTAGCTTCTCATCAACATGCTGTCGCTCATATGCATAACCTATGTAACATGATTAACATGTCTATGATTATTTGCTAATCATCTATGACATATATAACTAGATAGAGAGGAAAAATATACCAATATTTTTTAACTTTTATTTTAAATCAAATGACCTATAATGCGTGTGAAGGTTACTTGCCACATGACGAAGACAAAAAACATGATATCCATAGGGTGGTTGCCAACCCGTCTGCGGATTATCGATGACAGTTAAAATCGATGGATGTCTATCTGATATCAAGCAAATACCACGCTGCCTAGGCACAACTCGTTTGAGCAAGTTATACAAGAACCATGTCTAGGCTGATTGCGTCTCCCCTTCAATAACCGCAAAGGTGAAGGGAACAATATGACGGTCATTATCCTGTGTCATTGCCATTAATAATGTCCCCTTGTATTTGCCATATAAAAGGGTGCCAACAACTTGAATCATTAGTTTAAGGTATTCAAATGCCGCTATATAAGGTTTGAATGCCCAAAATATCCTCTTAAATACTGCAACTGGCTCACTAGTAGAGGCACTCTCTGAAACTTGATTAATCACAAATTCAACATACGAGCCGGGCATGAACTGCTGTACTGCAGCCATCAACCGAGGTAATGTAGCATAGGAACTCTCCCAATTACCAAAAGCAGTAGTGACAGCGTTATGTTTTACTCTTCATACTTTTCTATAAGAGATAGTATAACTAAACACGCTTTTCATCCGCTTGATTATCTGGCTGATAGGAATATCAGGGGTCTCCGTCACCATTGCTCCAATACACGATGAGATAATATCAGAATCTAATTTTAGATGATCTTATGATAGGATTGATGAAAAACATATATATGGACCCCCATATCTCGTAATCTGCCAAAATGAACTATTCCCTTTGCCTTTCTTACATTCTCTAACCCGCCATCTATAGTTCTTGCCATAATTCACGCATCGACATTCTTCATACTTTTTATTGGTCAAATATTTCTTAAAATTATAGTGCGCCTTTACAGAATAGAGTTTCACAACAAGTTATAGTGCTTTTTTATTTGAATATCTTAATCCAACCGATAGCTCTTGATTGTTTAATTGTGTTTGATTTTTCACCTTTTCGAATTCATCACCTTGTGTTAAGACCAGATTAACCTGCTGGAAGAACACAGCTGCCGGGTCAACATATTCAGATACTGGTTCAATATCAACGGCTTCTTCATCATCACCCTCACTGTCATACCTATCATCATTGTCGTCATCGGTCTCACTATTATCATCTTCATTGTCATTGTTATAATCAGGGTCAAGTTCTATGTCGTATTCATCTTCATTTTCAAAGTCTTCCAATATATTTTCTTCTGAGTTCGGTGGAGAAGGAGGTGCGTCATACCTAATTGCTGGATAAGAGGAACTCGGTTGCGAACTACCTACTATTGACACCATTTGATAAGCTGTTGATCGATAGAATAGATCAAGTGAAGGCAGCACTTCATTCACTGGGTTTGGCTGAAATTTAATGCTCAAGTATGGGTCAATACTTGAAATGTTTGCATATATCTCAACTGAATTCAATTGTGATAGGAAACGTGAGTGTGATTGCCATATTCTCTGCACATCACCATCATCTTCCAGCATAATCGCTTGGTACCATGTTAGATTTATTGTCGTCGAGAGCCTATATACCAAATTAGATACAATTTGGTTGGAAGGAAGGCATAGCTTTTGACTAACAGCTTCTTTCAACTCTTCCAATATGATATTGAAGAATGCACCTAGAGGGGGGTGAATAGGTGCTCTTGCAGAAAATTAAAGAATTAAAGACAATTAAATCAATTATATATAAATATCAAATGATTTCAATAAAAGACTTGATAAAGAGTACTAGTGCGGAAACCTTGTAGCCAAATTAAGATCTTATCAACAGGATCTTCTAAAAGATAACTGAAAAATAAAGATCAAGGAGATAAAACAGGACCTTGTAGACAATGTTTTAGCACAGAGACTGAAACAGAATAAAAAGCAAAGTAAAGGGAGAAAAACACCAGATATATCCTGGTTCGGTCCTCAAGACCTACGTCCAGTCCCCTTGATATACAATAAGGGATTTCCACTATAAAATCAGAATGTACACCCACAGAATCTAGATTTCCAAGCTCACCTAGAACTTTAACAATACTTGGGTTTTACACAAGCTTACCCAAAACTTTACCACACTTGGGTTTTACACAAACTTACTCAAAAACTTTACAACACTTGGGTTTTACACAAGCTTACCCAAAAACTTACTTTTCCCACACCTAGGAAAGATTTACAGAATAATGATATAATGATATGTTTAAAATTCTTATCAATAAAGGATTACAATAAGCTCACTTTCAAAGACTCTCACAAGCTAGATTTATCCAGAAACTAAGCTCAGAAAATCTAAGATGAGGAGAACAATATAATATAACTTAGCTCCTTTTTGCTTCTGTTCTCACTGTCTTTTTGTTCTCTGGTGCTGTACGTTGCCTGGTGCGTTCTTTATGTTCTGTGTTCTGTGTTCTGTGCTGCTGAAACAGACTTTTTACACAAATATATAAGCAACAAAATATAGTCGTTGCTCCATCTCCTTCATTTTTTTTACCGTTTGAAATCAGTAGGACTTGAGTAGCAATGAGGAGCTGAACGTTTAGCATTCTTCCAGAGAAACAGAGGGGCTATGCTCGACTGGCTCAGAACTTCTTTTACTAATATTTCTTTTGGTCAGAATTTCTAGGAGAGTGGGTAATGTCCAGGAGAGTATGTAATTTTTCTTTGGTCAGAAAGTCCAGGAGAGTGGGTATTATTTCTGCTTTCAAGGAGTTGACTCTGAAACATGGTAGAAGCATGGTTACAGTGTCAGAGCAGTAGAGACAGAGCTAAGCTTCCTTTTCTCTTTCCACAAATTTGCTTCTGTAACTCTTTATCTCTCTTACTCTGTTTCCCTTGTTCTTCGATGAAGCTTTCTGACTGTATGTGGGATGGACAGAAACAGAGATATACTTTCTTTTCTCTTTTCACAAATTTGCTTCTGTATCTCTTTATCTCTCTTGCTCTGTTTTTCTCTCTCCTTTCTTTTTACGACCTTGCCTCTGTAACTTTGCTCAGATGAAGAGAAAAACTTGGATAGAGAGCTTACTGTATTGGTTTCCTGTGCTTCTTCATTCCCAACAATGGTTTTTGTTTGCCTCTTCATTTCTTTTGCTCATCTTTTTTGCTCTTCTCTTCTCCTTCGATACAGCTTTTTTGATTGGTGTGGGATGGACTTGTCAAAGCTTCTTTTTGCTTTTACTTTATGGCACCAAGTTCCTTTATTGTTTCTTGAGCTTTTGTTTTTTCATTGTCCAATGCTCATTTCACTCTCCAATGCATCATTTAATGTTCTGCAAAAGTAAAAAGGTGACTCTCCAATATAATAGATAAATAACACAATTTTTGAGACTTTAATGCTTGTATAAATTTTAACTTCAGAAATTTGTTATCATCAAAATAATTAACTTAAAATCTTGGAGCTAACAGATATCAGTGCTAACTATTATATATTTTGACATTGCACACTGGAATGTCATACCCTGTACACTATCATAAATTCTTCCATTTGCATAAATGCAAATAATCTTATTTCTCTTGGCCATTTTGTTCCCCTCAAATATTCTAATTATAAATATACTTTACATAGTTATACTTATAGCATACTTTATCGAATCAACGTAGTATATTATCTTTTACAATTGTACATTTCTTACTAATATAAATTTTTCATTTAGTTCTTATACAATAATTTAAAGGCAAAATTTGAAGTCTTCTTAAAAGCATAAGTTCTTTAAAAGATCGAAATTACTTTAAAATTTGACAAAGATAAATGTATGACTTCCATGATGAAAATATAATAATTAGAATAAAACTTCAATGATTGAGTCACTTAAATCATATGTCTCTTTTTATTAATAAATTAATAACTTGATTAAACAAAACTTTGTATAATATTGCCTACAAATCAAAATATATAAATGTAGAATTCATAGTTAAACTTAACTCATAAAAAGAAAGAAAGTTAATAGACAATAGAAATTTAAGTGTTACAAAGAAATAGACATTAAAGAATTTAAAATTTTTTTTTCAAATAGAATAAATTACAAATATTTTTTAAAGTTTTATTAAAATTATATAGACATCCTTCTTATTTTTAAAATATAGATTCTTTAATTAGACTTAATTATTATTTAATTAGATTCTTACAATTTAAATAATTTTAAATTTAGCCTATGTTATTATGTTTTTGTCCATATTTTATTTTATATATCACTTAATTTTATTTCTTTATCTACATTTTGTTATTATAAATTATACATATTTAAAATGTGAAAACAATATATAATTAGTTATATCAATAAAATTTAATAGAATATTTATAGAATTTTAATAAGCATAAGCATAAAATTCTGCTCTTATTTTTGAACTATTTAAATTATTATTCTCTAATATTATTTTTTTCATTATTAATATTAATATGAAGCAATGATAATATCAATTTTTTAAATAATTACTGAACCATATATTTTTATTTTTTTTACTACATAAACTTATTTCTTAAATTTTAACATAAAATTTTTCACACTTATTCATCAAATATTTAAATTTTTTTCTTCTTTCTTTGCACCTTACGTATCGAAATAAAATATATTTCTTTTTTTATATCTATACAAGTCCATTTTCTTACTAATATAAAATATTCCTTTTTTTTCTAACCATCTAAAATTTCCTCTCCTTTCTGATTTAATTTATTTCCAATAATTATCATTTCATATTTTCTTTCTCTACAAAATTTCTTGTTCTAATCATTACTTCTATTTTTCTTAGATCTTTTATTTTTTTCACTATTACAATTTAAAATTTTGCACTTCTTTCTGAACTATTTAAATTATTTTCCTTTAATATTATTTTTTTTATTATTAATATTAATATAAAGCAAAAATAAAATTAATTTTTTAAATAATTACTGAAGCATATATTTTTACTTTTTTCTACTATATAAATTTATTTCTTAAATTTTAACATAAAATTTTTCATAATTATTCATCAAATATTTAATTTTCTTCCTTCCTTCTTTGTATCTTACGCATTGAAATAAAATATATTTGTTTTTTACATTTATATAAATTCATTTTCTTACTAATATAACATATTCCTATTTTTTCTTCTAACCATCTAAAATTTTCTCTCCTTTATCATTTAATTTATTTCAAATAATTATCATTGTATATTTTCTTTCTCTACAAAATTTTTTATTGTAATAATTACTTCCATTTTATTTTAGTTTTTCTACTCCAACCTTACTTTTTAATATCTTTATAGTTATAAATACGTTTATTTCATAATATTTTTCTTTTCATATTTACTTATTTACCAATTTCCTCCTTCTTCTTCTATTTTTATTTTTTCTATGGCTAGTTTCCATTATCATGCAAAAAAAAAAAACACAACAATAATTAAAATAAATTAAAACAAATAAATAACCAAAAAATCGTTCATATACAATTATACATTATTATAGAAAAATTAACAAAAATTTATACATTTTATGATATAACAAATATTATTATCATAAAAAATATGTATCAACAAATAACATTTCTCTTTTACTACTAAACAAATATTATATGAAAAATAAAATTATAAATATATTTTAGTTGTTAACTCTAACATACCTTAATTTTTGCTATGAAATACTGATAATTTTGAGAATCTTTTTTCTTTGTTCTGAAGCAAAACTAAAACTAAAAAGGGTAACACAAAATAATATTCACTTATATCTCTCAAACTCTTGCAAGAAGGGATGGAGGAGGAGTGAAATTGAGGTAAAAGAAGTGAAGTAAATGAGAAGTTTCATGTCTATTTATAGCCAAATTACAGAGGATGTTTTCGTAATTTTATTATAATATTTTATTTTATTTTATTTTCTGGCTAATCAAAATTTAATAAAATCTATTAGAACCAATCATAACTCGTCACATGTTTTCAAAAATAATAATTTTTATCTTTCTCAAAATATACATCTGTAATCGGTCAATGACCGATCACGTCCGTCGTCCAAAGGCTGTAGGCCTAAACTGAATTCAAATGCATGGTCTCCGAATTCAGAAAAGTCTGAATTCGGACAAGTCAACGAGGCACCTCATTGATTGTGTTGTTGTCTGGTTGAACGAAATGTGCTTGTAAATTCGTAGGGTCTGCCTCCGAATTCATGTTTTTATTACCTTTGGGACAATTAGTTTCTGTCTTGTTGCTTTTCGGGCAATATTTTTCTTCTTTATTACTTCTCTGCCAAATAACGCAGAGACAATCAACTTTGGTTGTGGAACAGGTGGCAACGCTGTTTCCATTTCCACAACTGTGCTTGGATGCAGGCGTGAGAATGAGTTTGCAGACAACATAGGAATTGCTGGTCTTGGAGGTGGTCCTCTGTCTCTGGTTTCACAACTTGGTGATCAAATCAGCCATAAATTCTCCTATTGTTTGCTTCTTTTTTCATCAAACACTACTAGCAAACTGAACTTTGGGACGAAGCAACCTTATCCGGAAACGAGGTTGTGTCCACTCCTTTGATAACCAAAACTCCAACTACCTTTTACTGTGTCAATCTTGAAGGTGTCACTGTTGGGCAGAAGACTGTTCAGACAGGTCAAAGTGGTGGCAACATAGTGATTGATTCAGGGACAACATTGACAATACTAGAATCAAGCTTTTACAACTATCTTAGATTTGCAGTGAGAGAAGCCATTGGTGTTGAACCAGTTGCCCCATCTAATCCATTAGATTTGTGTTTCATATATGAATCTGACATGAAAGTCCCTGATTTTGTGCATCATTTCACATACGCTGATCTGAAATTGCAGCCTGGGAACATGTTCATAGTCCAGGACGACTTGCTTTGCTTGCTGGTAGTCCCCAGCGACAGCAATTCTGTTCTTGGAGATATTGCACAAATCAATTTTCAAGTGGCCTATGATCTTCGAGAAGGAAGGGTTTCCTTTGCTCCTACTGATTGTACAGCGAACTAGAACATGAAAATTCTTATGTAAATTCCATAAATGATAAACAAGTACATAACCGTGTTATA